>CM067319.1:68666219-69866219 GCA_034231615.1 Meghimatium bilineatum | reverse complement strand
GTCCCGGTTTCTATCAGTTTAATAATATGCATATAACGAATGTGTCACGTGTTTGAATCAACACACTTGGTATAGCTTCGTGAAAACAAGAGAAGTGTGATCATGTTTACGAGTTTGACACGCTTTTTGACACGGGGGCATGGTAACACTAAGCGCAGGCGATTGTAAAGGCTTAAATCTATTTATACATAGATCAGTGGTCATAACGTATTTTCTGTAGACGTATTAAATTATTTCAAAATATTATGTGATTGTCAGGAGTCTGTCATGGGATCATCCAATGAATAAATTAGATTTCCAACACAGTTAACATGTGTTCTTTGATACAATTAAAAAGAAAGAATATCTTTGACAATTTGTTTCTAGTGAACAATCTGAAAGCAATGGTAGTTAAATGAACTTAATTTCCAATAGAAACTGCCCTTGTGTTACCGGGCCTGGGTGGGAGAAGTGAATAAAAACTGTGCTTGTTTAGCCGGGACTGGAAGGGGAGCAAAGAATAGCTACACTGTTACCTGTCAAACAGTTCGTAAGCAGCAACTAAGTGGATTTTGATGTGGAGTTCATTGTTCCATAAAGGCTCATAGATAACTATCAGGGCCGTAGAGACGTTTTCGATGTGGAAGGGGTTTTACATTAAAAAAACGAATGTAAAAAAGGCATTCTTCCGTTGTTGTATGAAATAATTCCATCTTTTTACTGAGAAAGGGGTGATTACCTTTTTTTTGTAAAAAAAATTGTTACTGGAGGGGTTTCACCCACCATTTGGCTAAATTACTAGCAATAAAAAACATTTAATGATTTCTTAAGAGTGAAAGGGAGTTACCCCCCCCCCCCCCCTTATCAATAGAAGTATAAACCATGCAAGTAGATATATTTGTCGATTTAATATTGATTGACTGATTCAGAACCACAAGAAATGTGCGCTATTAGCTCTTACTTCCTATGTGCAGTGCAGTAATTTTTTTGTGAGCTTTCTTTCATACCCAGGAGACTTCAGCTCAGTGCAATGCCCATTGAATGAGTTTCTACTCAGAGGAGGTCTATAATTGTATAGATGACATGCTACAAGCTTCCATAAAGGAGTCTCAATATAACGGCATGTCATCTACTAAGGTTTTCTGTTGCATGGTTGGTTTGTCTAGTGGGACATTTGTGGGGCCCACAGATGCAACCGCATGCGTTTAATATTGAAAGTAATGGTTCTTGTAGACATGTATGAATCTATAGCATTGATTTTGCTTTTCCAAATGATAGTTGATCTTGACATATCAGCTAAATCCATCTCCAGCCTTAAGCTAATGTCACATTTTTGACTAGGAAATCATGTGACTTCTGGATCACTAGACCGTCAATGGAATGGGTCAGCCAACTCAACCCTCAAAACTTTCTTAGTCACCATTTACGATGTGCATGTCAAGTAATAGTGCAACTAATATGAGCTCCATTTTCTGGTTTCCGCACCACACGGACTGACCTCTGATCTATAATACATAGCACACTCCACATCACACAGGCTGACCACTGATCTATCATACATAGCACAGTCTACATTACATGGGCTGATAATAAATCTACCATACACAGTTTAGTACACATTACTCGGGCTGACCACTGATCTAAAACACATATCACAATCAACACCACGCAATGTTTTTGTCTTTTCTTATAGATCCTAATTTTAACATCTTATTTGGCAGCAATCTTACTTTCGTGAACTGTACGAGATAGAAAAAGGGCTGTGTTTACAGGAAGAAAACTTGACTATTGTGTCTTAGATAGTCACTTTGATTTAACATAATGTTTTTTGTTTTTTTTTAAACCCACTAATTTAATCACCATAAACAGAGAACTTGACATTTTATGAAAGGTGGTTTTAGGTTTATAATCAAAGAGAGATAATAAGAACAATTGTCAATACATTTTTTCAACTAATTATTCTCCCCTTATTAGTTATCATCCCACTGTGGCATACCAAGAAATTGAAAAGGCAGACAGACAGGCAAAGGATGGAGCAACACAGGGACAAATAGACCAAGAAATCGCCTACCAAGAAAAATGATACTCATTAAAACCATCAGGAAAGTTGACCACCCAAAAGACAATTACCACTATCTCGACAGAGCAGAACATGTTATTACCTTTCGCCTCAGAACAGAGCACAACAGATTAAACAGGCACTTAAATAGACTGAGACTGGTCCCATCACCTCTGCGCCCTTGTGGGCAGGCAGAACAGACCACTGAACATATTCTGCAAGACTGCAATACACTAAACCAGTTATGGTAAGAACACTGGCCCACGGAGATGGATATCCACATAAAGATGTCTGGGAGCAATGAGGAGCTTTCAAATACAGCAGCATTTATTAAGAAAACCAGACTTGGAAGAAATGGAAGACTAATTATTGTATCAAAAAAAGAGAAGAAATGTACTCCTGTTACATCTTGAATTTAAACACGAATTAAACAAATAGATTTTTTCTGTTGTGTGCATCTGTCTAAAATGTTTAAAATATTATTATAAAAAACTCATATGTAGGTTGACCATGATTCCTGTGTACAAAAACTGGAAATTAGAATGATATCCCTTGTGAACCAAATAAGAACCAAATTGTTAGTTAGTTAGTCGTCGGATCATCATCACTGCAAACTGGACACATCCATAGTTGCTCCGATCTCTCCTTGAGTGTATCCGCCATCACACTTCTGCCGACAGTACCGGTCCTATGCTGGTTGACCATCATTCTTCTGCGCCCTACAAAATGTTCACCTCTAGTAACACCGCATTTCAATCCCTGATCTTTAATCCTAGCCATTGAAAAGGAATCATCATCCACATTAGTCTCACTCTCGCGTGTTATATCTCTTAAGGAGTTCAAAACGTCAGCGCGATCCATTGCCCCATCGCCCTTTGCCACAATCGCACACGATGCCAGTTGATCCGCTCTTTCATTGCCTCGAACGCCCACATGTCCCGGCACGAAAATAAATGTAACCGCTTTCAAGCTCGCATTTCTCAAGGCCTCAATCCACTGTTCGCGAACGAGACCCACTTGTACCTTCTTAATCATACTCATAGAGTCACTCAAGATGCAGACCTGCGTTACTTTCTGTGTGCGTAGCCACTCAAATGCCTTGGTCACCGCCATAGTCTCCATGGTCATACTACTCGTAGTGACCGCAAAGGCACCACTTTCCTCCTTGATCGTTTTACCTGCGCACTGAGCTGTAAAGGCCCAAGCACTGCGAACATGCCTAATTACAGATCCATCAGTGTATATAATCACATCCCCCTCTTTGGTATTCTCACTGATTAAAGCCTACACTTCTTTCTCCACAGCTGTGGGACACCATTCTCTGCATTCCCTGCTAAGATACTCTCAAACAAGTTTCGAAATCTGTGGGTAGACCTATCCATTCCGCACCTGCTGCCACATCTTGTAATCTGCACACGCTTTGTATTACATCCTCAGCACGTCCCATCCACGACCTTCCTCTCTTGAGTCTGCTGCCTTTAACTTTCTGTATCTCGGAATGCAACGGGTGTTCCTTATCTGCATGTATTTAAAGGTACGTCTGTGCACGGCAATACTGTAATATATGCTTAGCTGTTGGGCAGTCAAGTAGGTATCGCATAGCTCTTGTCGATGTGTCTCTTGTGCATCCCAGAATGATACGCATTGCTGCATTCTGGACTCTATCCAGTCTTTCGATCTGAGTTTGGCTAAGAGTCAGAATTGCCAGTGCATATTCCACCACAGCCACAACCAAACCCTGGTACAAAAGAAATAACAATCTTTGCTCACACTGCGCAGCAGCCATAACCTTCATTGCTGCTAAGCCTTTGCCTGCCCTTATGATAATGTGGTCAACATGTTCCCTGAAACTCAGGCTTCTGTCAAAAAACACACCCAGATATCTCATTGTGCTAGTTCTTTCTAAACTTTTCCCGGACAACGAAACTTGTGGCATGGGTGTCTTTACCATGTGATTGTTCAAGGAAAACCACGTCACGAATGCCGTAGACCGATTAACAACTGCTACGAAAACCAAATTGTGCTTATTACAAACGTGTGTGTTTCCAGTAACGACGAATGCAAAGCATGAGAAACATGGGTACTAATAAAACATTGTCCAATATAACAACATCATTTAAATTAAAATTCTACAGAATAGTTCTGAGAAAACCATGAGCAGCAAGGAAAACAAACCAGGAGGTACAAAGCACAATCATCTCCCAAGAGAGCTGGCTTCTGAAAACCATATTAATTGAACAACTAACTTTTTTCGGTCATGTTAAGAGACATAAAGGTATGGAGATAATGATATTTGAGGGACGATAGAAGGTAACAGGTTTAAAGGCCAACCAAGACGCCCTTGGACAGAAGACAAACAAGAATGTCTGCCCTAAAGGAGGCGGTACACCTTGCTCAAGACCGAGGAGAATTCAATAGAGCCATAAGGAAGACCACGTTCTGGATAGAATATATCACGTGTTTATCCCCTTAAGGTGCTCCAATAACAAAATTGGTATGATAAAAACGTGATGTATTATATACCCATGCAGTTTTAGTTCAGCAACACACTCTTAAACACATCTTGAATTTTCGGTGACTGGATTACCAGAACACGACCTCTATTATTATAAGCTGATGGTTAAAAACGTTGAGGATACAACCAAATTGTCACCTGAGTGTTTCCGGGGTCATAAATTGGAGTAAAATAAGGAGACATTGCTACCTGCCATTGCTATCATGTTGTAAGAGGCGACTAAGCATGTCGATGGCTCGCGTTGGTTGTTTCATCCCAAAAAGAGCCAAAGGGACGCAGAAGCTATGCTGAAGTAGGATCTGGAAGGCCGAAAAGCGCATATATCGCAGCTTTTTGTTCTTTCGTTCACTTGAAACATGTCTATATCTGTAATTCTGTCTCCTTAATAAAACTCAGTCTTTTGTATTCATACAGTGTCCCATAGAGCTTTGATTCCAGTGTTGTTTCCTCTGGCCAATATGTCTGCAACAGCGTTTCATGCTCAGAACACTCTTGAAGTATATGTTTGGCACTCTGTGCTGCCTGTCCACATGGCTGTGTTTCCAATCTTGAACTTTGTATACATGTGACTGCGGAGTCGGTTGTGTCCTGTTCTGAGACGTAGAATTATAACTTGTTCAGATCTGTTCATAATGTGATAGTCATCTTGTGTTGCTGTTTGTGGCTTTCTTATTGACTTGATCATCTGTTTTTTCTGATGGTAGGTGATTGATATATCTGGTTAGTCTTTGGCAGCACCTTCCTTAGCCAGTTGGTCTGCTTTTTCATTTCCTGGTATTCCACAGTGACAGGGTATCTACTGCATGGTTACCCTATACTGGTACGACAATTCGCTAAGTAGTTTTTTCAAGTCTGTTAGTTTTCCAGACTGGAGAGCTTGAAGCACTGACCTTGCATCTGTCAGGAATACCACAGGCTGTAGGTCAGAGTTGGAGTTCAGCAGTGTTTTAGCTGCCACACTAATTGCCTGGATTTCTGCATCATAATTATTGCAGAATTTTCCTGTCGGTGTTCTAATTGTATCTCTAGGCTTGTGTGGATTTTCTATAAATACACATGCACCTCCATTCCTCACAGTATTCTGTGCTGACCCATCTGTGTATACGCTGACCCATATATCTTGTGGATATTCCTCATCCAGGAAACTGAGGGTGACTGTCCTTCGCTGCACACTGTTCTGTTCGTCCTCGCTTAGTATTCCTTTCACGTGGGTCTGAATGTATATTGGCATTCCGTGCCTTTCACTCCACGGGGTTTGCTATGGTACAGACCTTAAGGGGCTGTCAACTTCAGGTAGGTATGTAAGTTGTCTACGGAGTCGTTCAGCTTGATGGATAAAGCTGCTTCTTTTCAGTCGCCCCATTGCTAGATTTAGGAATCTTTCCTTCATTGGATGTCTTGGCATCGAGGCCAGCACCGTGAAGTGGTGATGGGGCTTAGTTCAGCCATCAGGGGCTGGAAACTAAGACTGGTCGGGCAGTCCCACTCGAGTAGGACTATAGTCCTGCCCAAGTAAGCAGAGTGCTGAAGACGGAGGCATCCAGCCAAAAGGCGCACAGATAATCAGGATGCCACGCACAAAACACAATATCGCAGCTAAGATGTACGCTATAACACAATGCACTTCGTTCTCCGAACTACATAAAGCTGATCAGGAGTCTGAGAACGAAGACAGAAGAACAAGAGCGAAATTGGATCATGTCCGCGGTTGAAAGAAGAGCACGATTACCATAAGAGTACCACCAATGCAACAGAAAACCTTAGTAGATGATGACATGCCGTTATATTTAGATTCTCTTATGGAAGCTTTGTAGCATGTCATCTATACAATTATAGACCCTCTCTGAGTAGAAGTCTCTTTAAATAGGCACTGCACTAAGCCGAAAGCTGAAATCTCCTTGGTATGAAAGAAAGCTCACAAAAACCATCCCACTGCACATAGGAAGCAAGAAAAATGGTTTGAAACGTGGTGTCGCTAGGAAGGAGCAGTTTTCGTGGGCAAGAAAGAATGATGGTCAATCAACTGCGTACTGGGACCGTCAGTCGGCGTGAAATGGCGGCTACACTCATGGAGAGATCTGAGCATCTATGGACTTGTCTGGAGTGCAGTGATGATGATCCAACGACTAACTAACTAACTATAGGAAGCAAGAGTTCTCACAATTCCTGGGGATCTCAAAAACACAAACCATAATGTTACTTAAAAGAATTATTATAATAATAAAATATTGTGATACAAACAAGGTAATAATGAAACATGAAGATCACAAAACACAGATTTATTACACAGACATATTTTGATCAAAATTAATCCTTGATAACCCATATATATATATTTAAGCTTACATATGGGACTGTCTGACCATCATGTAATAATGAACATGCGCACGCACGCACGCATACACGCATAAGCATGTGTGTATGTATGTGTGTGTGTGCGTGCGTGTAAGAGAGAGAGAGAGAGAGAGAGAGAATAGGGGGAACTTCGTGGAAAGATAAGAAAACGAACCAAAAAAATTAATACTTTGTATGAAAAAAAAGAACTATTAAAGAAATAAAGATAAAACAAATAATGTATTTTGAACATATTAAAAGACATGACACCTTATTGCAGACCTTACTGGATTGAGGGGAGGTGAGCAAGGGTATGCAGAGATACAAGTGGGAGAGAAATATCACGAGATGGACATGTTACAGTCTGGCATAGTGCATAACCAAGACAAAAGAAAGGGGATGTTGGAGGTCCGTTGCAGTCAACTTTCATCGCGATCATGGCGCATCATGATGAAAACGATAACTGACAGGCACATAGGTGCCCAGTCTCTCCCAGCAAATGTCGAAGGGTATGCATGTTAATTGTTCCTGTGTTTCGCTGGGTAAGTACGCTCCCCATTTTATCCTGTGTGGTTCCAGAGGTCCTATCTATGTTTCTTTAACGCAGAATGAGGTGCAAAGGGCAGAAACCAGAGCTCATTTTTCAGAATACTCTGGGGGTCTGTTAGAATCACCATTACCAACGCATATCAATCAAAGATTAAAGAAATATGCAAGAAAAGTGATTTTGAATATATGGGACATCAAATGTGTCATAATGAAAAAATACCTGCCTCAATGCAAGACGACTAAAGGCCAGTGATACGTTGATCTCCATACCAAACTGACCAAACCTAAAAAGATTTACCAGAAAACGAGGGATAACTCGCACTCAAATTATTCTCTTGCTTTAAGACGATGCACCTTCCCATAAAGCATGGCTTGCGTTGCAAACAGTCAACGATTTGAATATTGAAATTATTCCACGCCCATCATATTCTATAGATTTGAATATTGAAATTATTCCACACCCATCATATTCTCCAGATTTGAATATTGAAATTATTCCACACCCATCATATTCTCTAGATTTGAATATTGAAATTATTCCACACCCATCATATTCTCCAGATTTGAATATTGAAATTATTCCACACCCACCATATTCTTTAGATTTGAATATTGAAATTATTCCACACCCATCATATTCTCCAGATTTGGCTCCATGTCTTTTTCCTTTTAGAAAATCTTACCGGTGAAAGAAAATAATTTTGATAGTTAAGATGTCATACTGGCTTGTCTTCTTCTTCTTCTCGTTCGGAGTTTGACATGTCTACACAGCAAGTCATGTTTTCTTAATAAATGCTGCTGTATTTGAAAGCTCCTCGGTGCTCCCATACATCTTTCTGTGGATATCCATCTATGTGAACCAGTGTTCTTCCTTTAACTGGTTTAGTGTATTGCAGTCTTGCAGGATATGTTCAGCTGTCTGTGCTGTCTGCCCACAAAGGCACAGCGGTGATGGGATCAATATTAGTCTATTTAAGTGGCTGTTTAATCTGTTGTGTCCTGTTCTGAGGCAGAAAATAATAACCTGCTCTGCTCTGTTGAGATAGTGGTAATTGTCTTTTGGGTGGTCGACTTTCCTGATGGCTTTGATGAGGGTCTTCTTTTCTGGTAGGTGATTTCTTGGTCTTTTTGTTCCTGTGTTGCTCCATCCTTTGCCAGTCTTTGTCATGCCTGGAGAAGAAGCCGCAGATGCCGGGTTAAGCTACAGAAATGAACTTTGGTTGGAAATATGCGCTTCCATGGACAGAGTGAATCAGGAGAGTTCAACAAGAATTGCACAAATGCATGAGGTTGCTGACAAGTTTGGCTTTCTTTCTCCAAAGCAACTGTTAGACGATCGAGTCGACATTGATCTTCACAACGCTCCTTTATGATGACATCGACAAGGATGAATTTTTACTCGAGAGAAAGTGACTAATGAATTTTGTCGCAGCACCTTCGGTCTTGAACTTAAAGGACCAAGGGCCTATGGAATTACTTTTCTTTGTTCACAAACATCAGCTTTCCCATTCAGTGCCCAATATTGTCTTTTACTGTGTATGTTCCTAACTCTAGGAGTTAGTATAGCTACACGTGAAAGAAGTTTCTCCAAACTCAAATTAATCAAAAACTATGGCACGTCAACTTGAACAACTTGAGATTAAACAACCTCGCAATTATATCAATCGAACATGAGCTGGTCAATGATGTGAGCTTCGACACAGTCATTAATAACTTCGCTAGTCAAAAAGCTCGCACAGTGAATTTGTAATTTTAAATTTACATTTTAAAATTTATTTCTATCTTTGTTAAATGTGGATAAAATCGATAATATTAACAAACTTGTAAAATTTTACTCTGAATTTTTAAAATCAATTTCAGGCAGGTGGGGGAGGGGAGGGTCAAAATATTCATCGCACCGGGTTGCAATTACCCTATGCACGCCGCTGTCCAGAGGTGAGAGACGGAAAAGTAAAATTTTTAGAAAGTCACGAAGATCACACAATCAACATCTGACTGGGACTCTGAGTCTACATACACTGGGATGTCTGCTGGAGCGGAGCACTTATGGGAATGTCCCGCCTGCTGTGAAGCCAATTTCTAATCAAGAATCAAGAACTAAAATTGACTTGTTCGCAGAAATGCATAGACTTGTACACAGTGCGTAGCGTTGGTCAATGGCATCCGGGGCGGAATCATAATTTTCCGCCCTTGTGACATGGAAAAAATTTGTCAGTGATTGTGAAAGACTGGTCGAAAATAAATTTGCCGCCATCCCGATGATGCCGCCCGGGGCGGTCCGCACCTCCGCCCCCGCCTCGCCACTGGTCCTTGGGCATCTTGATGGACCAACTGTTAAATCTTGCAGTAAATCCTTTTGTCGTGCGATGGGTTTGTGCGGACCTGATGCACATGCTAGTAGTTCTTAAATGTGGTAACTGGGTATCGGCACCAACAGTTATTAGCCCTGGTCTGCCACAGGGATCGCCTCTATCTCCTGTGATTTTCAATATATACACAGTACATATCACTAGCAATCAATTCACAGGTGTTGGCAGAACGATGTCGTACGCCGATGACATCCTGGTGTGTAGACAGGGCAGAAATCGAGAAGAGTGCGTTGTGGTACTACAAAAAGAGCTGGACAGACTGACGAATTGGTGTAGAGACACGGAAGCAGTGGTAAATCCTTCTAAGGCATTCATGACATGGTTTTCCTTGAACAATCATATGGTAAGACACTCATATCGTTGCCAGGAACAGGTTAGAGAAAACAGGCACAGTGAGATACCTGGGTGTGATTTTTGACAGAAGTCTAGTTTCAGAGAACATGTTGACCACGTTATCATATGGGCAGGCAAGGCTTAGCAGCAATTAAAGTTATGGCTGCTGCTCAGTGTGAGAAGAGGTTGTTATTTCTTTTGTACCAGGGTTTGGTGGTGGCATATGCACTGGCAATTCTGACTCTTATAAAACTCAGAAAAAAAAGACTGGATAGAATCCAGCATTCCGCATCATTATTTGGTGCACAAGAGACACATGTCTCATGACAACAAGAGCTATGCAGTACCTACTCGACAGTCCTACGGCAGAGCGCAGATCACAGTATTGCTGTGCATGGGTTACCTTCAGATACATGCCGATAAGGAACACCCGTTGCATTCCGAAATACAAAAAGTTAAAGGCAGCAGATTTAAGAGAGGGGAGTCGTGGATGGGACGAGCTGGGGGTGTCATACAAAGCGTGTGCAGATTGCAAGATGTGGCAGCAAGTGGGGAATGGATAAGTCTACCCATAGATTTCTAAATTTGTTTGAGAGTAGTAATATCACTTAGCAGGGAATGGTGTCCCACAGCTGTGGAGAAAGAAGTGCAGGCTTTGGCCAGTGAGAATGCCAAGTAGGGGGATGTGATTATATACACCGATGGATCTGTGATCAGGCATGTTCGCAGTGCTTGGACCTTTACAGCTCAGTGCGCAGGTAAAACGATCAGGGAGGAGAGTGGTGCCATTGCGATTATTACGAGCAGCACGACCATGGAGACTATGATGGTGACCAGGGCATTTGAGTGGGTAGGTACACAGAAAGTAACACAGTGTGACAGTATAAGGTTATGATGGTACCTTTCTCGTTTTTCTACATGTATAAATACCAGTATTTGACATATCAGTGAGACACCAGATTTTTTCAAATGTATATAACCAAGTTTATTTTGTACAAATTCCTAAACATGGTACGCAACACAAGTTGCAGATACAGAAAAATAACAATGCAAAATATTATTGATTATTTGCAGGAAAATACTGCTAAAAATATGGTGTAATTCAGCAATCATTGTTCAAGATGTTTATGAGATTTCTATGCACATTTGAAATGATAATTGAATTGGAGGAATGCACACAACAGTGTCCATTTGCATCTTCTGCTGGCTCAGTTGTTGCAACTTAAATCTGTATCCTCTGACCAGGTCCACTGTCTCTGCTCTTTATATGTTTGGTAGTCCTGAAGTATGTGTTCAGGAGTGGCAAAACCACTGCCTTTAATAGTTATACCGTCAGGTCAGTGATGCAAACAAAAAGCACTGCAGAGCAGATCTGTTCTCTAAACTACATTCTACTGGAAATCTCGTAGGATCATTGTCCTGCTACAAGAGATACCCAGCAGGAGTTTCAGAAGAAAAGCATTTTAAAGAAATAACCATACAGCAAAATTGTCTGCATTGGATCTTTAACCTGCAGCAATCCGAAGTCTACAAATATAATCTTGCAATACAAACCCATTGTCAACAAATGTCTACACAGAGGTAGCCATTCATGGACAACAATCGTTCATGTTTTCATGCTCTTATTGTAAATATGTGCTAGAGTGGATGTCCCTGAATTTTCCTCAGTGATATAATGTAATCTATTCAACCTCTTGACGTTTGCGAGCCAAACTGCATAGACCTAACTTCAGAGCCACCACCATTTTCACTCAATTTTCATGAATTATGATTCATACCACGATGAATTTTAAAACTTTAGTGTTTCAGTTACTGTAGATCAACGTATGGTGTTTGAGAGAGATGTTTATAATATTTAATAGTGATGTAATTGATGTCATTTATAAAGAGGAATTTCAGAAGCTGTTTTTTTAAGCTAGGCCAACGCATGACCATGACGTGGTAAATTCTTCGTATGTGGTTGTCCACAATATAACACTGACACACACAAGAAAATAACATATCCAAATCATATCCAGCATCCACGTATCTCTATTTTCTCTGAATTTGAAATTAACTCCTGCCGAAGATAAATATGTCGGGCCATTGGTGCAAATAAAATGGCGACACAACACATTTCCATTCTCTGGACTACATCCTGCTAGAAATCTAGTATGGCAATGGTCTTGCTACAAGGGAGATCCAGCAGGAGTTTGAGAATGAACGATGAAGAAGAAATAAATAACTCAATAAACAAAAACAAATATTACGCAAAAATGAAAACACATGCAGATAAACCAGAAGAAATAAAAAAAATGGCCAGGTGCCAGAGGAAGAAAGCACTATTTTTAGCTGGGCTGTAATAGGTCAAATACAAATTGCGAGGACAGTACTTCTCAGATGTCATGCAACATCAAATAGTTTTTTAGTGGATACCATATTGACCATATCAAGAAATGAAAATACAAACTACAAAAAAAATCACCAGATCTAAGGCTCTCAATAACAACAACAGAGGTTGTATTGTTCAAAAATCATTATTTAATGTACAAAAAAAGGTAAAAAATGCAAACCACAAACAGAAAATTGGAAACCTATTTCTTCTGTATATTATCAGTAAGCCACATCAAATATATGTATTATTCTCGATATTGTCCGCTGTCCTGATTAACAAATTTGTTTTTCTCGATATTGTCAGTTGTCCAGATCAATCTCAATACAAAAAAAAATTGGTAGCATATCCTATTCAGGATATAGCCATCAACCCAACATTTTTTGGCTGCAGTGATTTTCTAGGCAATATAAATGTTCAGCAGTTTGCCATTGCTTTATGAATGGTCCGGATGCACAATTGCCTGTGGCGGGTCTCAAATCCGGTATCTTGGTTGTCACAGAAGTGCACTGTATTAAGCAGCAAAAGAGCCAGACATCTCAATCATTTTTGCACCTTGTACAAAAATAGGCCACAGACAAACTCTTTCCAGTATACCACCTCTATTTTTTCACTCTAGGTCTTTCAATGTTATGACAATATCATTGAGAACAAGGTACGCTGAGTTATAAGCCAGCATGATAGTACACAGTTTCCCATTAGTGCTCAGCTGCCTAGTTAGTGGTTGGTCAGAAACCACCTGAGTTCTGTTGCTGCACTTGCTCAGTAGAGATGGTGCCATTCCCTGATCTTGAACATGAACCCTGTTACCTACTTTTGTTGGGTGAAACACAGGAGTAATTTTTATTTAAAACAATGAATAACTGTAGACTTGAACTTGAAATCCAACTCTACTGGTTGGTGGGCAAATGTCATGGAGAACTTTCATCTTCTATCTTCCCCAAGGTGTTTTATGTCTCTCGTCTTCTTTTCCAGCTGATTCAATGTCAATGTCTTGCTATATAGCTTTCTGCAAGCCTTAGTTCAATCCATCAAACTTGATTTGTAGATAAAAATTACCCTTTCCAGTTCTCATCCAAGCCTCTTTGTTTTTAATCGTATCTTGTTATTTTATATTTAAAATCTTTCTCAAGCAGTTATTCACAAATGTTTGTAATTTATGTTGAGATTGCTTTTGTCATCACTCATCCCTGGCCACACAAAAGAACAGTCTTTACTTTTGTATTGAAGTGCCTTAGTCATACAACAATAATATGTACTCACTGCAGCAAAACTGAAATCCAACAGGCAAAACTTGGAAAAGGTAATGAAGTTTTGCTAATTACTGGAAACACACATAAACACAGAACAACATGATATCCATAGACCCCAATGGATGAGAACAGGAAAGGGTCATTTTTTATCTACAAATTAAGTGTGATTGGTGAAATGGATGATATCATATTTTAATTTTTATCTTGTGTCAAAGATAGTTGAGTGTGTTTTGTCTATTTTCTGTTTGTGTTGTTTCACCTCTGAACCTCTCTTATATAAATATAGATGTAACTCCTTGATTGTTGTATCTATATTTAGCTATGCCATGTGAATGTCAATAGTGCTGTTATTACTCATCATTTTTGTTATTGTGAATGTATTTTTGATAAAGGCTGTTTGGTTGACACATTGAGATATGTGCGTTATTAAGTGTGTTTCCAGCAAAACTCCATTACCCTTCTTCAAGTTTCACCTTTAAGTCATTAAACTGTAACATGAAAAACAAACTAAATACAGTACCAAACTAAGGCTCTCCAAGGGTATGTATTTTTCTGTGTGCTCCTAGCTGTTTAGATTGAGAGAATGCAACACCGCAGACATCACAATTATATGGTTTCTCTATTGTATGTGTTCTTATGTGTGCCTTCAATTTATTACCTCTACTAAATGTTGCATTACAAACATCACACTTGTAATGTTTCTCTGTCTCATGTAATTTACGATGTTTTACCAATAGTCTTGACTGCGAGAATTCTACACCACAAATGACACATTTATAACATTTCTCTCCCGTATGTGTTGCTTGGTGTATTTTCAAGTTCCCAATTTGGCGGAACCCTATGTTGCAAATGTCACATTTGTAAGGCTTATCTCCTGTATGTATTGAATTGTGAGCTTTTAGACTACCAGCTGCTGCAAACACAGCACCACAAATGTCACACATGAAAGGCTTTTCTCCTGTATGTTTTCTTGCATGCACCTTTAAATCACCAAGTTCAAAAAATGATGCACCACAAATATCGCACTTGTAACGTTTCTCTCCAGTATGTGTTCTTCTGTGCTTTGTCATGTTACTACATTGAGAAAATCCTACACCACAGATATCACACTTGTAAGGCCTCTCTCCTGTGTGCATTCTTTTGTGTATAGTCAGTCTACCAGATGTAGTAAATGCTGAACCACATTCATCACACTTGTAAGGTTTCTCTCCAGTGTGAATTCTTATGTGCACCTTCAGGTCACAAGGTGCCTCAAACCCAGATCCACAAATATCACATTTGTAGCGTATTTCTCCAGTATGTGTTCTTCTGTGTTTTGACAGCTTACGAGATTGTGAGAATCCTACCCCACAAATATCACACTTGTAAGGCTTCTCTCCTGTATGTTGTATTCTGCTGTGTACTTTAAGTTCATCAGCTCTTGCAAATAATGTATTACAAACATCGCACTTGAAAGGTTTCTCTCCTGTATGCGTTCTTCTGTGTGGTATCAGGCTACTAGATCGAGAAAATGCTACACCACAAATATCACACTTGTATGGCTTCTCCCCAGTATGTTTTCTTTTGTGTACTGTCAGTTTACTAGACTGAGGGAATCCTGCACCACAAATATCACATTTGTAAGGTCTCTCTCCGGTATGCTTTCTTGCATGAACCTTCAAACTACCAGCTGCAGTAAACAAAGCACCACAATCATCACACTTGAAAGGTTTCTCTCCTGTATGTACTCTACTATGCACTATCAGAGCACCCACTCTAGGAAATCCATATCCACAAACATCACACTTGAAAGGTCGCTTTTCTTCCTGTGGACTTTCTTGTTTGATTTGAGCACAATTATTAGCAAATCTGACAGAACAAAGGTCATCGTCGCAAGATTTATCTGACTCAGTGCTACTATTTACAGACATCTTGTTATAATCTTCATCATTATCCACTTCACTCTTAACTATGTTCTTGATAGTGTCCTTTTTGTTAATCATCCCATAATACTGTGTCTCATCTTTGTTCTCCTCAGCATTTCTAATATGTTCTGTCAGTTCTTCCTTCTTGTCTGTGTCATCTTCTGTATATGTCTCTATTTTGATCTTATCCCCAGGCAGTATTTCCTTATCATCAGCCTCATCTTCAGACATTGTTTCCATTTTTATCACGTTTTCTTGTAGGTTTTCTGAGATACTATCAGATCTTACAAGCTGTGAGTGTTGAAATCTGTGTGCACTTTCTCTTGTCTGAACATCAGCCTGGTTGAAGAAGCTGCTGTCATCGATCTCTGATAAGTAGAAACATTAAATAGAAAGCTATTAAAAAAATAACAATATAGGATAATAATTGTACATTTAAACTGTCTATGTCATCATTATTATCAAAACACATTTCCCTTCAGGGTCGTATGGGTGTCGCTTTGGAGACAGCAGAACATCCTGTTATCCTCTATTCTTTACCCTTTGTATGGAGAAACCTACAACTGACCTCCTTCTTCTTCTTCACTCTCCAGTCAGTCATACATGTAGGACCATAGAACATGTCCATGAGAGCTGCTTCAAATGGTCACAGTTTTCTTATTGTGGGGCAGTATAGTAGGCAATTTTGTAGAATATGTTTTGCATTTTCTGTAGCTTGTTCACAGTGGCACATATCAGTGCCACCACACAGTGGCACATATCAGTGCCACCACACAGTGGCACATATCAGTGCCACCAACCCCAAATTTCCATAGATATGTCTCTTATTCTAAATCTAAAAATACCTTGAGTGGACTCAAGCCCTGCCTAATGTCCCAGCTGCAGTGATAGTGTTTTGTAAACTGACATTGCACTCACATTCAGAACATGCCCTAATCTTGAGATATTGGAAGCAGGGTCAAAAAAACTCATGAGGAATCTGGAAATTCAATGCTAGGGAGAATCATTAACTCTTTGTCTCCGTACGGTTTTCCTGCTATGCCGAACACGATAGTAAATTTATATTAAAATGTAGATTTGAGCGGCTTTTCGGCATAGTGGGTCTCCAAAATGTAGATATTAGCGGTTCAGTGGACATATAGAGTTAAGGCATACAATGCAGGACGCAAATACTCAGCCACAGAATGAAGAAATAAGGCTCTCTCTCTAGTGCTTGTGACCAGTGGGGAATGCATCTCGGCGAACACTACCTGAATCCCCAAAAGAAAAGCCTTTCTCATAGAGACTTCATGGGGGCAACTGACTACACGATCAGTTTCAGATAGAGGAAGACATTTGCATGTCATTCTTTGGGACGAAGATGTCTGCAGAAAATATTTGAATTGATATGGAATTGATGCTGCATTTTATACCTGTTTTTGCTGTACATGACCTACAGTTTTGACCAGGAGATCGACTATCTCATTTGTCCTGATTTGTGAATGACATGAAATCAGTTATATACCAGAGCTCAGACATATCCAAACATCCTCAGCCATTACCCTTCAATGGATACCATTACACTGAAGAATCATAGGAAAAAGCTGATGCACTGTCAAAAACAGATAGTAAAAAGTAACAACACAGATACCCACTGTTCTACAGAAAAGTAAAAACCAAAATCCACAACAAAATCCAATCCACATTAAAGTGTAAAACAGACCACACTATTTCACCTTAGAATAGACCACTGCTGACTGTGGAATCACCTTTACAGACTAGCGATGTCATACACAGATGAATGTTCAAATGAATCTGGAATCCAAACCCCTGAATACATATTTCATGGCTGCCCAACACACAAAGAGCATATATGGTCAGAGAATACAGATTTGAGGCAAAAGCTGTGGGGCAGCCGCTCTGACCAGGAAAAAAAAGTGGACTTTACCCTGGTGACAGCCGTGACACTTTGCATTACCACAGATACTGAATGATGAAGAAGAGGAATCTACTAGAAATATAATGTAGCATATTCATTTGTCTGGTAGGCCACTATTAAGACCTACAGACCTTCTGCATGCAGAGAATATGTCTTACAAGACTATTCCCAGTATGCAGACCTAAGGAGAAAGACATGGCATACACCAACAAACTTAGAAGAGCTTGATGGTTGCCAAAGAAGAAATAAGTTAGGTGCTCTGGAATTCATCCTATTAATCAGTAGAAGTATGAAAACAAATACAAAGAATTAGAACGACAAATAAAATGACTCACCATCTTTTATATTCAGCCCATCATCCTCCCCACACAGACCATGCTGTTTGAATTTCCCCAGCCCTGTAACCTCTTCATTACTAATGATTTCACCATTGTCTATATTTTCATCTTCACTGCTAATCATCTCTTCTGATATCTGAAATAATTGATAACACAGAAAATGATGAACTTTGTGACCTTTCACCTACTACATGAACTTTAAGAAATGTCTGTGGTGAAAATAAAACATGAAATGTCCCAAGTACTTTCTGTTCTGAGAAACAGTCTGACTCAAAAGATTATTATACTCTGTTTTTTTTTATATGTACTCCATCCCCCACAACAGAGAATTAGCCTCATGGGTGTATTTCTTGGAGTATATAACTATGCAACTCATAGACCTTCACAAAATTATATACTAGTAAACAAAACTTGTATGACTTTGATTGATTGAGAACCAAAACTTGTATGACTTTGATTGATTGAGAACCCCAGAAATTACAAGCGATTAGCTCTTACTTCCTATGTGCAATGGAGCGTTTATGAGCTTTTTATCATACCCAGGAGACGTCACCTTTCAGATTGGTGCAATGCCTATTAGAGGAGCCTTCTACTCAGGGCAAGTTCATAGACAGTGGAACACCTCGTGCGAGTCAGACGAGAGCAAAAATCGTTACGAGACAAGCTGATAGTTTGCTTATGTCACCCATTGTTTGTAAATCCTCTGACGAGGCGCTTTGCAGCCAGCAAGCTGTTCCTCAAGTAGGAAGACCATTCAATTACCACCCTTTGCATCCCTAGGTCTCAGGCCTAATTTCTTATGTATGAGCTGTGTTGGGTAACGGCAACGAATTAGACTCCGGATTGATACACCTTCCTAGATGAGGTGCTGCTTTGTCAAATACGTTAGTGGTCTGGGATTTCTTCTTCTTCTGCATTCATTCTCAAACTCCTGCACATAAACAGGATGTATTCTGGCGAACAGAATGCGTTGTGTCATGGGTTACAGTACTGTTGCGGTATCTGTGCCTTTCGGTCTGATACATCCGATTTCAGCATGGCTTTGAGTCACTGACCGTATATGGGATGGGACAGCCAACTCCATCCCATAACCTCCTTAATCGCCTCTTATGACACGCATGGAAGGTAAACAGTGTTGCTATTCTTTGCTACCCTCTCGTGCTGGTCTGGGATTTGACCTGTGCATTTCTCACACGCTCTCCTCATCCACTTGAGATGTCCTTCCAACCCTACGCCAGGCGCGGTCTGTGTATTTTTACTCTTTGTCATTGTGTATATTACCCAAAGAGGTAGGTAAAATACGAATCTCGCACAAGGAGCTTCGTAGTGGGCAACGGGTGACAGTGAGTTGGGCTATGTTTGCAATGTCGTTAGAGCCTAGTGTCCTTCTCTACGTTGCCCCCCAGTGTCCAGATTCTCAGCACTGCATCCGTCAGATATTTGAACAATGCACTTCCTGACATTTGTTCAATGCTTGTCCTGTGTGCAATGAATAGCTGTATTCAAAGCTTTCTTCTATACCCAGGAGTGTATGTTCAAGTTGGCATATTCAATACCTGAGTCATGACTCCAACTTTGTATGGGGTCAATTGTGATGGGGCATGTGGGTTTCTGTGTGTTCTCGAGCATCAACAGCAATTCCGCCAGTCGGTCTCATGCTGGAACATTGTAGCAGCTCCGTTGCCACTGAATCGACTCACATACACTACGCTGCCCTCTAGTGTGTTACCTTTTCCAGATTTGGTGTGTACTCGTAAGATCACCATATGTTAGGGACATTGGTCACCCCTCCAATGTTTCTGCTTTTTAAGCCGGCCAAGTTGGAAAGCACAGATGCCTTGCATATGTTGGAAGTAATGGCGTAGAGGCTTCTGAGATATTTCCTGTCTCTCTGCAGGCAATTCTCATTGTAAGCCAGGAATACAGCAAGAGCAGCTGTATTTCTATTTCCAGGGTGCACAACCATTTGGTACTTTTAGGATCTCGGTTATCTGCTAACCCTGGGTTCACACAAGACCCTTTGCACCCCTGTATGACTGAACTCACAACCATATAAACAAAAGTTATGTGCCTTGGAGATCCACCACCCTACACCGCCTAACTATGTTATGTTAATACAGAAAAAGATTTTTTTGGTTGAAATGTCAATTCTGTGTATTGTTCCACATAAAACTGCAGTAGTTTGTTTGTTTGTTTTGCGTTCGCTCCATTGTAACCATCACGGATATCCGTGCTATTTCCGCCGGGAGCGTGATTACATTGTGCCACCGTTAAGCGCCTTGTAGGCCTAGCACATCCGATTTCGGCATGCCTTGACAATTCGGGTGGGCTACCCTTAGCCTGTGACAGCCTCTATATCTGTCTCCAGGCACGCATAGTGGCGACTCTTCGCCCAGACGATTTTTGCTCTCGTCTGACTCGCACGAGGTGTTCCACTGTCTATGAACTTGCCTCGTGTAATTGAATGTGCTGTGCCTGTGCCCATTGGGTACTGAACCGTTTCTCATCCGTGAACCTGGTTCCTTAAGGGGAAGAACTCAATAGAGGAGTTGGACCCTGGCTCTTTCATCCTCTTAGCCGAGGTGTCATTCACCGACATCGTGTACCCCTTGTCCAAGTTCGAGTCTCACACCACGCGTTTGAGAGCAAGGCGTTCTCGAGCTGAGCGTCCTTGTCCCAGTAGCGCCTGAGCCCATCAGGTACTGAACCCTTTCTCTCTTCAAGTGTATTTCCGGTGTAGGAAAACCTGACAGTAGAGTTGGGCCAGGGCTAAATCATTGTCCCTTTTGTGCCTGAGCCCATCGGGTACGGAACCCTTTCCTCTGCAAGTGTACTTCCGGTATAGGAAACCTTGACAGTAGAGTTGGACCAGGACTACCATCGTTGTCCCTTTCTTGCCTAAACCCATCGGGTACAGAACCCTTTCTCTTCATGAGCATATTTCCGGTTTAGGAAGGCTCGACATTAGAGTTGGATTAGGTCTTCTTGCTTTACCAGACGCCAATGAATGGGTCTGGGTCTCTGCCTGTAAGGAACACAGGTAACTAGATGCTCGTCTCGAGCTGACGGAGCTTGTAGTTCCCCTTTCCTAGACACTTTTAACTTTCTATTTGCAGTTCGAGCTGCCCTCTAGCGCTGTTCTGCCCTTTCATTGTTTCATTGTACTCGGTATGAAATCTATTTGTCTCTCGCCATGCATCTACCTTTACGTAAACCATGATACAACAGATTCCATTCTTCAAACTACATACTGCTACTCAGAAAATGACCACAGAAGAAAATAAGCAAACCATTACATAGAGTGTTCTATGCTCTTGAATACATACTGCTTCTTCTTCTTCTGCGTTCGTTCTCAAACTCCTGCAGATTAGCAGGATGTAGTCCGGAGAACGAAATGCGTTGTGCCATGGTTTACAGCATTGCTGCGATATCTGCGCTTTTCGGCCTGACACATCCGACTTCAGCATGGCTTTGGGTCACTAACCATATATGGGATGGGACAGCCAACTCCATCCCATAACCTCCTTAGTCGCCTTTTATGACATGCATGGAAGGTAAACAGTGTTACTATTCTTTGATCCCCTTTTGGCCCCGGCAACACACTGCTAACTAGCAGTAACTTGAGTTGAGAAAAAAAATGAAGGAAAAACAAACTGTTTATAGAAGATACAATACCTTAGATATAGGAACATATCATAAAAATGGAAAAAGATTCAAATCTATAAATCTGACCCACCTGTTTCTCCAGTTTTATTTTCACTGCAGGATATAAGTCCTCTGCTTCAAATGTATGAACAGCCTGAAAAAATATAATCAAAGGAACATATCAATAAACAATGAATATAGCATTACAGTAACTATTCACGACACAGTAATATCAATTTGACAGTGCTGGTGGGGAACAGCAACCATCCCCTGCCATGTGAGTCCACAGGTTTCGGATAGTGGAACGGTAGCTAACCTACATATCATATCTGGTGGTTGGCTGTGATATAAACCAGATACCCTATACATCTCATGATGGGTAGCATCAAGCGAGTATGAGCCGCCATGAACTCGCCCAGCTACACTCGAAACCACAAGACATAATTATATACACAGATGGCCCAGTTAACAGAAATACAAATAAAAGCGGTTGGTGTTTTGTTGCCTACAGATACTGCGTGAAGTCGGTTGAGAAATCTTCAGCATACTCCACTGCCACATCGAGCATGAAGATAGAGTTACAGCAGCACTTAATTGGTTGCTAGCTGTGGATCACGCAATCAACACCTGATCAGGACTCTGAGTCTACATATACTGGGATGGCTGCTCAAACGGAGATCGGAGCACTTATGGGAGTGCCCCACGTGTTGTGATGATAGTTTCTAATCAAGCATCAAGAGGAGCAACTTCTCAGCAAAGGCAAAGAAACTGATACAGAAGGCACCAAATCTAGGACAAGCGAAGGTATAGAAAAAAAAAAGGAACACAAACAGACTTGTAGAGAAAGCATATGTATGTTGGCATGTTGATCAGTCCATGTGATCACAGAACATCACATCGCAGTTGGGCCATGCACAGGATGTATGGACTCATGCCTATACGGATGGCTTGGCCGCAAATGCAACTGAGAATGGTGGAGGAGTGGCTTTCAGACTAAAACATAGGGAAGATGTTACTCTAGCCATAGCTACAGGCAATCTCTCAACCAATTTTAGTGCAGAAATGGAAGCTCTCAAGAAAGCAGCAGAAATGATCTTACAACATAAAGAACATGTGCACAGGAATATTGTACTATTTACTAATAGACATTGACTCTGTCATATCAGCACTGAAGATACACAGGAACACAGAACTGAATGAATTGAGGGAAGTTCTAGTTCAATAATCAATAATTCAATGCATAATAATTTTCCGAGTAGTGATCCAGTGGATACTGTCCCACTGTAACATCACAGGGAATGAAGTTGCAGACAGACTGGCCAAAAAAGGAGGGAATTTACCTCAAGAAGACTATCTGGTCAGTTATGAAGACTATCATTAAAGGAAACTATAACAAAAAGTAGAAAGAAGACCACCACAAATATAATGCAGAAGATGGGTATTACCAACTATCCAGAAGAGACCAGGCTATCCTGCTGCGCCTCAGAACTGGTCACAACAAAATGAGACATCATCTGTACACCAAATTCATAATAGGTACAACTGGCCTTTGCCATTGCAGCCTTGTGAATATGACAGCAGAACATATCTTACAAGAATGTCACCAGTATGCAGACCTGAGACATGGCCCACCCTAATCAGCACCAAAGAGAAACTGTAAAGCACAGCAGAAACTCTAAAACAGACAGTAGTCTATATCATAGAATCCGGAATCCCAACCTGATCAAGTGATGATTGCTGAAGAAGAAGAATTTGACAGTGAAAGTGAGCAAGCTGACTACAAAGTCACATGTGTTGGCACTTTAAATACAGACAAAGGTAAGATCTTGAAAGCAATACACTGCCGAAGGAGGATGTATTGGGCCATTGGCGCAAATAAATCTGCAACAATGCATTTCCGTTCTCTAGACTACATCCTACTGGAAATCTAGTGAGATCACTGTCCTACTACAAGAGAGATCCAGCGAGAGTTTGTGAATGAATTTTGAAGAAGAAGAAAGCAATACTAGGGTTATGAGTTATGACTACAGGTTCTCATCAGTACACATTGGACATATCCATAGGTACTCTGATCTGAATAAATCCAGTCGCTGACAGTTCCAGTTCAATTTTAATTTATCAGTCTCTTCGTTTATCTATTAAGTTTCTCTTTACTGGCTGTTCTGACCTGTACACCAATCTCGTGCAGTCTTGATGGCGAACATGGTTCACACCTTTGAAATCTTCTGAGCGACGAGGTCTCTTAACGCATCAACAATGTCAGATCAATACATTGATTGACACTGTGGCCATGCTCGCCAGTGTATTGGTTAGCTTAATGCCTTTTGACTCCCACATATTCTGGCATGAATATAAAGGGCATCTTTCTGGTAATAGATTGTGTACTATTCTTTGCTCCCCTCTTGAGCCCAGCAACACATAGACAGGTGTGTTTCATTTGTGTGTTGTGGATATGCTCTTCAGTTGAGTATAAGTAGAAGGACTGCACAATTTTATGAGTGATTTTAACTGTTGAATATAAATATGTTGCTCTGCTAGTTTGCAACAAAAAACTGATAGTTGTGCCATTCTGCCAAGTATGTCATATTGCAAAAAAATTGAATCTGTGATATATCACAAATCATTACCTCATTGGTGTCTGTCATGTCTGTTACTTCTTGTTTGATTTGTTGACCATCTGCTTGAATGTTTTCCATAACAGTCTCAATGACCGTGTCCTCTTATCTACTGAATAAGTTAGAGAAGAACATGGTCAGTACATTCTGAAGCATATATAACAGAGATGGAAAAATACAGGTATGAACAAATATTATATATGTTATGTCTCCATGTTATATCCTTCATAATATTCTGTTGCTTTCGGCAGTGGACACATTCAGCTAATAGGATTCCAGTGGACACATTCAGCTAATAGGATTCCAGTGGACACATTCAGCTAATAGGATTCCAGTGAACACATTCAGCTAATAGGATTCCAGTGGACACATTCAGCTAATAGGATTCCAGTGGACACATTCAGCTAATAGGATTCCAGTGAGCATATTCTGCTAATAGGATTCCAGTGGACACATTCAGCTAATAGGATTCCAGTGGACACATTCAGCTAATAGGATTCCAGTGGACACATTCAGCTAATAGGATTCCAGTGAACACATTCAGCTAATAGGATTCCAGTGAACACATTCAGCTAATAGGATTCCAGTGAACACATTCAGCTAAGTGGATTCTAACACAATTATTCTTATTATTTCCATTTTTATTTCATATTTTCCTTGTATACTACATTTTATTGAAATGTAACAATATATGTTAATTATATGGGGGGGGGGTGTGTGTGTGTGTGTGTTTGCCATCTCATTTACATATCTGACAATCTCCATTGTAGCACACAGTGTAGTCTTCTTTCTGGTTATTCTATTGCTCCCTTATGTGTTCATGTACAATCATTCTCAAATTTCTGCAGATTAGAAGAATTTAGTTCAGAGAACAGAATGTGACATCTATGGGATGGGACAGGCATCACCCAAACTTCCTTAGTCCCCTCTTACGACATGGCAATTAATAGTATTGCTATTCTTTTCTCCCCTTTTGGACCCTGACAACACACAGGTGAATTTTTGACCTAAATATTTTTTAAACCTAATCAAAATAATCAGTTTAATTTTAATTATCTTTAAAATAATATAAATGCCAAGGCCCTATAATACCGTAAAAAATTGTGTATAAACCCATCCGATAATAGGTCGAGGTACCACTTTCAGAACCCTTAAAGTTTCCAAAGTCTAAACTCCGTTTATAGACCGACATGGTAATAATGCCGGCAACAATGAACTTCATCATCATAAGAAAGAACTGACATGCTAAATGGAAATTAACACAAACTTTTGCAACTGTAAGAAAATGGCATTCATTTCACTGGTATATTATAGCCCTAGGCGTTTTATCCTGGCTTGAATTTATTGACACAAACATGCAAGTCCCGGGCTTTTGACATTTTTTTTTTACCGGTAAGCTTTCCCCCCGTTACTGTGATTTGACGTAATTTTTTAAAAAATTTTACTGTACTCGATTATAAGACGAGGAGTATGAAGTAATCTCTGATTTTTTCCAAAGATTCTCGGTTTATATTCGGATCGTAACAGTATTATATGTAGGTAGTAGGACTATTTTAAGGGACATTAGTAAAATTGGGGAAATCTGCTGTGTTGTTTCTTGTAAATCGGATGATATTCATATTTTCTATTTCTTGTTTTGTACCACTGACAGAAGCCTTTGTCTAGATTTATTAAAATGTAACAAACATAGTTTGTACATTCTTGAAGTATCATCGGATAATAGCATGATCAAGTAGGCATTAGGGCTAATATTATTTTTTAATATTTTTAAGACACATTTGGTTACGCCCATTGTTAAATCCCATGTAGGGACAGTTTTCCTTGTTAAGTATGAACTTGACTACTTTCCATTGTAATTTTGGTATTGTTTGAGACATGAAAGTTGATACTTTTCATTTCTTCTTCTTCTTTCGTTCACTTGAAAAATGTCTATATCTGTAATTCTGTCTCCTTAATAAAACTCACTGTCTTTTGTAGTTCATACAGTGTTCCATCAGTTGAATGACGCCACTGTGTTCATTTTTATCTGTGTTTCAAGTAAAATTATTTTATCGTTTTTTATAACAAGCTTTCAAAGCGTCATGGTCTGCGTCGATTCCATTGGTTCTATAGTTTTCTCATGGAACTCTGTGACGTCAACTAGTTAAATATGTAAACAGTGTGCTATTTATAGCTCGCAACGGTGGACTAATCAAATTTTTACCAGTTATTTTTCTTTCTCTAAGTATTTTTCTTCTGAGTGTTTATTTTGGTCTACCCCTTGCTCTTTTGCCTGTAGGTATCCATTCAAGAGATTGGTGGTGTATTCTGTTGGTGTCTGCGTGTAGGACATGCCCGATGTAGGACCAACGCGTTTTCTGATAACATCTGTGATGAAATTTTGATGTGTCTCTTCTCTGATTTTATCATTCGATTTGAATTCACTCCAATGGGTGTTAGTTATCCTACAAAGACATTTGGGCGCATCTGCTGTTTCGTCCACCATTGTGACTTTTAGGGGGGTTAAAAGGATTAGAATTAGTTTATAGATTTTTTGGGGAGGGGGGAGAAGGGTTAGAATCAGTGTTTAGAATTAATAATTAATTCACTAAGAATTCTTGTATAAGGTGTGAATAGATATGATTGGTTTTTCAAGGGAAATCCGTAACGTTATATAGCCCAATGGTGGACGAAACAGCATCTTTACCGACATTTGTTCTCGAAACTCAGTAATTTCTTTTCTGGGCAGATTTTCCGTTCGGGTGTACACTGTGACTTTTGTTCTGGTTTTCAGGTATTACCAAACCTTTGCAGTGTGATTTGTAGAATTTATATTTAAAATAGGGTTAGGAGTAAGGGTTTGGATCAGTTATAAATTTTTTTTTAAAATTATTTATAAAAGTTATTATAAATATGGTTTATGTCGGGAGATGTCATGGCATCCATTAACTTCATTGCTGTTACACGCGCAGTGTACACCTGAACGAAAAATTTACCCTTTTCTGAAGATAAAGAATTTTTCCAGCTCTCACAATTGACAATACTCACATATGATAGCACCAGAATAACGCAGGAATTAAATAAGCGCATTTTCGTGCGTGTGCTGATTGACAAAGTTATTTATTATAATTTATAATTTATGGCATAACTCAATAACGGCGTACCCTCAAATAACATTAACTCTAACTCAACTAACTGTCATATAACATAACTGATAACTATAACAACAATCATAAATAAAATTAAATAAAAAATTCACACAACCATTAGACCTCTAGGCATATTATCAATATCATAATCTTGAATAGCATATATACAACAAATAAAATGGTATATACTTGCACATTCTGTGTGTAGGAACTAATAATTAAATAAGAATTAGTATGAATTACTATTATCGTTTCTGCTTTGCAAATGATAAATCACACTAAACAGCCGTTAGACCAGAAGTTAACCACCGGCCATTTTTTTTAAATGACCCCGACCCAGGGTTACCAACTCATTTCATTATAAAAGCACTAGCGGGGTCTCTAAAAAGCACCAGAAAGCACTTAACAAATTGTTGAAACACTAAAAAATGCACCAAATATTGTCCTTAAATCAATACATTATTATTTAGTAATATCAGTTATTCTAATAAATATTATTCCACAGCGCATAACCAGTCAGACTTTTTTAAAAGTTTTTATGTGTCTTTTTCCTGGTATATTTAGTGTTGGCAACATGTTTTTAGGCACTAGTCTCATGCCAAGAATGCAAACACAAAATATGATAAAACACAAGCAAACAACAAAAAAATTTTTTAAATAAAACAATCAAAATATGTTTCAGGTTTTCACATTCTAATTCTTGACTATCAGTTAATATTAGAAATATGTTTATTAAAGATCTGCCACATCCCAGTCAGACAAGTCTTCTTCAATTTCTGTTGCATTTTCTGGCTGTACTTGTGTATCAGATTATGATAATTTAAACACACTTTTATAAGCAAAGTGTGATCCTATTTTTTGCAGGATATCCTTATGTAGTTTATAATCAAAACAGCATTTACCATATCATTTCACATTTAAGAGACAGAACAGCTTTAAATCTCATGATGCTGAGCCTATTACGAATTTTTTATTATGTAAACATCTGACTGAAAACACAGTCCATGTCAGCATTGAAATTAGGTAAAGTAAGCACAGTTAGACAACTAAATCTACAAGACTTTGGAAAGGATTTTCACCAGTTGTATCCCTGTATGAAGCTATTTCTGCCTACAATGCAAGTGTGTCATTGTTATATGTCCACTGCATATGGTGAAGTTTTCTCCACTGGAAATCCATGCTGGTGAGAGAATCTGTGTCATCAATAAACATTTTAGCTAGATCTAATATGCAAGGCTTAATTGGCTGTAGACATTCACTTCCACTAAAAAACAGGACATTGGCTGCAATATGTGAACATTATCTGGCATACGCAGCTGTGTTAATATGTACAATGTTAAATGTGTTAAAATGTATAATGGCAATTTTAAGTTTTAATTTACTATTTGTTTATTGGTAGATTTGTCTTTCTAGAGGAAGACACATCTCTTTAAACCTTGGAATGGTTTTCCTGTGGTTACATCAGGGCGTATATTGTGGCCCAATGGCCTGGGTTGTCTTGTTAGGGACTGGTGGCTTGACCTGGGGTCTGGTCGGCATGTCCTGGTAAGGACACACAATTTTGGGGGATTAGGAGGACAAGAAGGACAGCATCCCAATACCCCAAAATATTGTGTCTATTTACTATTTATTATGAGTTCAACTTTTTATAGTGTTCACAAAAATGTTTAAAAATAAACCACATTTTTTAAATAAAACGAAAATTATTTGTAAAAAAACACCAAAAAGCACTAAATAATGTCAAAATGCACTTAAAACGCACCAGCAAATTTTTGAAAAGCACTCAACTAGTGCGGCTGTGCTATTTAAACCAGATTATTAGAAAACGCACCATATCTGCAAGGAAAAGCACCAAAATGGCAACACTGCCATGACTATTATAACGTAAGACGCCCGTTTTTTTAGTAACTGCTGTGGAAAACAAATTTGTAAAATGAAATGTTCAAATAGTTTCACATATTTGTTTTTAAGTGTAAATATATATGAATTGTTCTTTGTTCACTACCTATTGAATACTCTCAAGAATGAGCTGTGAATATTTTACTAACGCTGAAAAACTTAACTACTAAGGCTCCACAAATAAATGCAAACTAAGGATGAAAAATAAATTAAATGTTGAATATGATGCATACACCGGCGTTTCGACAGATAATCCTTATTCATTGACGAAAGCAGAACCACATAAAAACAGTAATAGAACATTCTAAGCAAAATAAGTAGAAACAGTAGAGATACTAGCATACTTATAAAATATAAAATATCGGTTTCAGTCTATACATTCACTGTAAACGCTAGAAATAAAATAATATGTACCGGAAGTCGTCATGACCAATGTCACCAGACATCCGGGTGTACTATGCACGTCATACTGACATTATTGATAAAATGGAAAGGGGGGGGGGTTGTGGTAGCCTATTTTGGTACAATTCAAACGTATATATAAATACATTATGTACGTGATGATTTTATGTAGCCAGCACCTTATCACATTTACTTTTTTTTATATTTCATCTCTGCTATCCCATTACTTGAGACTGACTTGACCTATACTCTGTTAACTTTAAGAATGAAGTGGGTCAGTGGATTCCTTCAGATTGGTTGTTCGACGCATAACGCATTAATCGATTGTTAAGTGCCCAATAATATTGTTTTTAAATTTCGTTTTAAAATGTTTTTAAAGTTATATAAATATTGTGTTTAATTGTTTTTAAATATTTTAAATAATATTGTTTTTACATATCATCAGCTGTTTAAAAATCACCTGTTGTCGCGGAGTAATGTGGTGGTGTGTTTTGACCCACTTCATTCTTAAAGTGAACAGAGCATAGTAAATATCATAGATAACTTCGGTACTGCCTCCCCTAGTTTAAACATAAGCCCTTTTTCTTCTTCGTTCATTCTCAAACTCCTGCAGATTAGCAGGATATAGCAGGAGAATGGAATGTGTTGTGTCATAGTTTACAGCATTGCTGTGAAATCTGCGCCTTTCGGTCTGAGACATCCGACTTCAGAATGGCTTTGGGACATTGACCCTATATGGGATAGGACAGCCAACTCCATCACATAACCTCCTTAGTCACCTCTTACGACATGCATGTAAGGTAAACAGTGTTGCTATTCTTTGCTCCCCTCTCGGGCCAATGCAACACACGTGAGTAGACATAGGTCATATTTGTCACTTCACCTGTACATTGTTAGCTACACATTTATAGTACATTATATGACAATTTTTTTCGTATTTTACATATTATTTAGCAGGTTTTTATGATTAGATAGTGTTAAATGTAGAATGAATCCGCTACTGCTGTTGGGCATTGACATTTCTTTTGCGTGCATATTGCTGGTGATCTAGCCTGTTCCTCAAAGGTGTTTCAAAAGTTTCCGCGCCTTTGTGGAATGGCTACCTCCACACAACATGGTCCTCTGTCAGAATTCCCCGTCAATTGTAGTCAATAGAAAATTCTTTCATTGAGATTTTATATGCGTCATTGTATCTCAGAAGTGGTCTGTCTAGCTCTTTTCCATTCCGAAAGTTCACCAAACAATATTTACTGTTGGACACGGTTGTTATTCTTCTCACATGACCCAACCATCTTAATTGTCTACAGTTGAGTGTTACCATAATTTGTGGTAATTTTAAATTATGATTTATCATTGCAATACAGCATGAAACTAAATTGTATGCAGCCAGTGTAATTATTATTTCACACTGTTCAGAATTTACAGTAGGAAGAGCTCATGCTTGTAGAATGTTTCTTCTTCTGCGTTCAGCATCTGTGGTCATGTTATATTGCCAGACCTGTCGTGAAGACGAAGTCCACCGTCTTCTCCAGGTCAGAGCGGATGCCCCATAGCTTTTGCCTCAAGTCTGTATTCTCTGGCCAGGTCTGCTGTCTCTGCTCTTTGTATGTTGGGCAGTCCAGAAGTATGTGTTCCGGAGTCTGGGTTCCGGAATCACATGGACATTCATCTGTGTATGTGTCGGAATGTTTTAAATCAAATAAAGGAACTATATCAATAGGCAGTACAGTTAAGCAGTTCGCTTTATGCTCAAGAACTCGCGGGTTCGAATCCCTTTTGCAACATCTTGTTTGCAAAAAAGATTATTTTCGGAGATTCATGTGGGTTCTCGGTAGAAACTTACTGGTAGTGGTACTCTCGAGACTGAGTACATATAGACTTACAGATATGGCCAGTATGTCCAGACAGAGGTGGGACAGTGTCTTTGTGTATAGTCTCCCTGTAAGAGGGTCACATGTATCATGTGAGCGTGTAATAAGTTAGCAAATTCTAGTCTAGTTTTTTTGTTCTTATGTCACATGTTTAATTGTAGAATGTTAAGCGAAAACTTGGTTTTATGACAATATTGGCTCTGCTGGTTCTCCCTCCAAGATTTTCTTGGTTTAGACTTTTGGTGCTTGTGTAGAATTTAGATGTTGACGTTGCTGTTGTTGTGCATTCCGGCCTTTGCGTTGCTGTTTTTGCTCCGATAGTCAATTTCCCGACAAGAGTAGTCCTGTTACCCATTTCCTGCCGCGGAATGTGATTCTTCTTCTTTCTTTCACTTGAAACATGTCTATATCTGTAATTCTGTCTCCTTAATAAAACTCACTGTCTTTTGTAGTTCATACAGTGTCCCATAGAGCTTTGATTCCAGTGTTGTTTCCTCTGGCCAATATGTCTGCCTCAGCGTTTCATGCTCAGAACACTCTTGAAGTATATGTTTGGCACTCTGTGCTGCCTGTCCACATGTACACATGGCCGTGTTGCCAATCTTGAACTTTGTATACATGTGACTGCGGAGTCGGTTGTGTCCTGTTCTGAGACGTAGAATTATAACTTGTTCTGATCTGTTCATGATGTGATAGTAGGGTTGCCATCCGTCCCGCTTTTTCCGGATTGTCCCACTTTTTCATCAAAAATTAATTGTCCCGCCTAAGGGTCTGGGGGACAGCAATTTGTCCCGCTTTTTAATCCAGCCAAATTTTTCACCTACAAATTTTAATATTTTCTTAAATTATTTATTATTGGTTTGAGTTTTGTTACAAATGAAGCTTCTTAGTCCGAAACGTCTATTTGTAGAGTCCTGCGCTATCGCTGTTTAATAATAAAGTTTGAAGATACAACTCATAAATTTGAGAATATCCAGCACAAAATTGTTAGTGCGGAAGGCGGTATTATTTAAAAATTTACAAAAGATGACGTCTTCGGCTTCGCGAGGCGCCGAGCCTTACTCTACCCATCTCACCGCCGCTCACGTGATCTGTGCCTACGTGACAATCTGCATGCTTTTGTCCTTGTCGTATTCCTGTAGGCGCTAATAATTCATTCAACAACATCGCGCCATCCTCACCAGCAGCAAGAAGAAATTTTGGCTTCATTCTTTCTTTATGTGTTGGAGGCTGGAGGTTGCTTCCAGGAATCCAGTCTGTTGTTACCGGTGGTTGTGAAATATTAAATTTGTTCATTTTTAATTGAGCATTCTAATTTTGTGAATTCTTTTTTTGGATTTATTTTTATTTGGAAATGCCGAAGAGAAAGTGTTTTTTCCAAGAAAACTATTCGGAAGAATGGTCTTTCATAAAACAAGGTAGAAGTGAGAATGAAGCAGAATGCAAAATATGTCAATGTTACATTTCTATCGCGCATGGTGGGAGAACTGACATAACAAAACATATAGGAAGTGTAAAACACAAATCTAGAATGTATTCTGCAAACACTTCACGTAAGGTAAATTAGTGGCAGCGACAGAACTGACAATGTGTTATCATATTGTAAAACATCATATGTCTTTCAAGTCAATGGACTGCATAACTAAGCTAAACTCAAAACTGTTTAAAGATTCTCAAACTGCACAAAATGTGGAGCTCGGAAGAACTAAAACAACAGCAATAGTAAAGTCAGTATTAGCACCTGACACTACGAGGCAATTGTGTAATGAACTTGCTGGTGTACACTACTTTGGTATTGCTACCGACGCAAGTAATCACAATGCTGAAAAAATATTCCCATTAATTGTTCAGTATTTCACTCCAGCGAATGGTATGACTGTAAAATTACTTAAACTGGGTTCTTTACCAAATGAAACATCCTCTGAAATAAGCAAGTATTGTATCGAGGCTTTAGAAGAAAACAACATTGATAAGAACAAGTGTATTGCGTTTTGTGGCGATAATGCAAACTGTAATTTTGGTGGAATACGGCGTGCTGGCACCAACAATGTGTTCGCGAGATTGAAAAGTGAACTTAATGAAAATCTTCTTGGAATTGGATGCCCTGCTCATATCATTCATAATTCTGTAAAGACAGCCGCCGATGTTTTGAGTGTTGATGTGGAAACAACAATAATTAAATTATTCAATTACTTCTCTATATATACTGTACGAACGGAGCGATTAAAAGAATTTTGTGAGTTCGTGGAATTAGAGTATCATGCATTATTGTCACACACAAAAACAAGGTGGTTATCACTTTTAGCTGCAGTAGACAGAGTATTAAAATTGTATGACGCCCTGCAATCATTCTTCTTATCTGAAGAAAAAGCACCTAAAGTTTTGCTAACATTATTTCAAAATCCGTTAAGCGTGCCATATCTATGGTTTGTCCATAGTCAGATGAGCGTGTTTGAAAGACAAATACTTAAGTTGGAAAAGACTGATATCAGTGTAATAGAGGTAGCAGTAATTTTGAAGGATACCCTCAGGTTAATAAATGAACGTAAAGAAGAAAGATTTATCCCTATAAAGGTGAAGTCTATTCTTAAAAGAATAGAAAATGAAGTGTCTACAGATGATATTGAGAAACTTTATGCTGAGGTGGATGAATTTTATGAAACAGCGGCCGCTTATTTGCAAAAGTGGATGACGCATTTGAATGAATTTTCCACCATCTTTACTTGGATGCTACTAGACTCTAAACCAGAATGGACTGCAGTTCAGGGAACATTAATGTTTCTACAAGACAAAGGTGTGTCAATAGATGATTCATTGTTGTTTGATCAGTTCACATATTTGAAAGAGTTTATTGAATTAGAACTTTGTAAAAATGGAGATAGATGGAATAGTAAATCATGTCAGGAGAAATGGACGTTTTTCTTAAGACAATGTAAATGTGCGGATCAGTATTCCCAGTTATTACATTTATGTGAATTCATCTTCAGCGTTTCAGGACACAATGCTAATGTGGAAAGAATATTTTCTTTAATGAATGTGCAGTGGACAGATGAACGAAATCGGTTGCACGTAGCAACTGTTGAAGCAATAATGAAATGTGTGTTTAATTATAAACTTAGCTGCACCGAGTTTTATGACTACGTAATCCAGCGACAAGATCTTCTCACTCAGAGTCTGAAGTCAGACAAATATGAGATGCAGCCGACACCGACTTAAGAAGCTGCAAATCAAGGTAAACATGTTTTTTTATTAATTAAAAAAATTACTGGTACAGGTATTAGAATTATAATGTAATAATAATTAGTCTATGTGTGTGCTATCTCTGACTTTTCCTATGGCTATTATGCTTTACATGATGTGTCCCGCTTTCGCGTCTAAAAAAGTACCATTTGTCCCGCTTTCTGCTTCGAAGGTTCTGGCAACCCTATGTGATAGTCATCTTGTGTTGGTGTTTGTGGCTTTCTTATTGACTTTATCATCTGTTTTTTCTGATGGTAGGTGATTGGTATATCTGGTTGGTCTTCGGCAGCACCTTCCTTAGCCAGTTGGTCTGCTTTTTCATTTCCTGGTATTCCACAGTGAGAGGGTATCCACTGCATGGTTACCCTATACTGGTAAGACAATTCGCTAAGTAGTTTTTTTAAGTCTGTTAGTTTTCCAGACTGGAGAGCTTGAAGCACTGACCTTGCATCTGTCAGGAATACCACAGGCTGTAGGTCAGAGTTGGAGTTCAGCAGTTTTTTAACCCGCGGAATGTGATAACCTATGCGACGTCCAATTGTTTGTAATTAAATTTGTTAGTAATGGCATTATAGTGCTGGAAAGTCTGTAGATTTTCTACCCTCCTGGGCCAGAGCCAGAAAATCACACCGCCAGGAGGCATGTTTCTAATTATTATCTAGTCAAAGCCACTGCGGCCAAAATGTGTGTCACTGTGCTCATTACCCACCACAAAACTCCTATTGGATATGCCTAACTTCTATGTGGTTCCAGGCATGTGACCAAATATTCAAGTTCAAAGGCTTCTCAAGTCCTGAGTCACTGTCTTTATACGGGCGTCGGCCATAGGAAAACATTGTAGCTAGTTTCTCCCTCACAGTGCTGCTTAGTACATCTCTGACTACCTCCCAACCACAGAGGTATACATATATAATAAAGTACAAAACAGTAACGAAAAACAAGTATGAAAAGCATAACTATATAGAGAATTGTTACGAAGCTTAGATAAGAACATAGCATCAATATACAGGTATGTCATCTATTAAAGTTTTCTTCGGCATAGGACATATGTGACTTGCATGTGGGCCACTGGTGAGACCACACAGACATTTCACATGCGGATTCTTGTGTCTGTTCAGGCAATTGGAACAAGAGAATCGTGTTACAAACATTAATCGATAAATATTGCATTAAAACTGTGTAATCAATAAGGTAACACAAGGTAGTCAGTTTTACTGATTACAGACTATAAAACTCCGTTAGTCGAATAAAAAAGGGAGAAGCGTTTATAAGACATAATAATGAAAAGAGCCACAGTAAAGCATTCCTAACAGGAAGGATATGCTCAAACGCCAGAGCAGAAACTGATGCACCCCTGCAGGCACTGAGAGCTCTCGCTTCCACAGATCATTCAACACCATCCAATGTAGTACTATTGTATGTTTCAGGCCGAAAGATGCAGATATTATAGCAAAGCTATAAATAATGACACGCGACATTCCGTTCTCGACTACATCTTGCGAATCTGTAGGAGTTTTAGAATGAATGCAGAAGGAGAATAACAAGCAATTAGCCTTTCCTGTTTGCAATGGGGTGGTTTCTCTATCAAAATCACTCAAAGTGCTCCAGAAGCCATGCTGAGTCACTAACACTTCTTCCCGCCTGCGTGTTACTGGGGGCAAGAGAGGGGGATCAAAGAATAGCAACAATGCCTTCCATGCATGTTGTACAAGGAGACTAAGGAGATTATGGGGTGTGGTTGGCTGTCCCATTCCATACATGGTCAACGTGATTCAAAACCATGCCGAAGTCAGATTGTCCTGTCGAAAGGCGCAGATATCACAGCAGTGATGTAAACCATGACACACGCGCATTTCGTTCTCCGGACTACATCCTACTAATCTGCAGGAGTTTGAGAACGAACGTAGCATAAAACACTTCTTCTGTCCTCAGTTCTTGCGGCAGTCAATCTGAAGTTCTCCATATAGAAGTTTTTTGTCAGATGATGATCTTTCATGGGGACCATGTGTCCTGTCCAGCGTGTTTGTGCCTTTATGTGTGTATGTTCGTTCATCACAAGTGATGACGACCATTATTTACATCAATTTTTGAAAATTCTGTTAGAATTTGACCATACATAATATTTCGTAGATGGACTAATGAGCACTATTTGAGCAGTAAATGTTCTTAGACAGTTCGAACATTGAATGATACTGTAGGCGGATTTTGGTCTATCCGTGACTTTCTAGCTAATCTCCGCTGTTGGGATGCAGAATTTCTTTTCACAAGATGATGCGCTCTTTGTGCTTTTATAAACATTGTGTGCATGATTAAAGATGATGATCCTATAACTACCTAGATTTCATAACTACCTCGTTGTCTGGTATTTTATTTCCGCCCCCCCCCCCAATGGATGTTGAGTAACTTACGAAGGCAACTTAGATGGAAATGGTTTAGTCTTCTAGCATGTCTGGCGTAAACTGTTCATGTTTCACATGCATAAAGAACTGATGATAGGGAAAATTAGACTGCTGGATGGTAAACTATGAGCTTGGTAGTAGTCATTATTCCCATTCTGTGTCTGATACATTTTTGTGTAGCCTTAAAAATGTGGCACTAGATTTCGCTATTATATTGTTTAGCTCATTGTTGAATGTTTACAGCTTGTAAGAGATTGCTGTCCGTGTGGGTGAAACTATTGACCGAAGTTCATACTCGAAAGCATGCTTGGCAGAGGAGCTGAAGCTCGTGGCTAAAACTCTGAATCCCACAGAAGACGGATGTGTCGGGCCATTGGCGCAAATAAAACGGCGACACAACGCATTTCCATTCTCTGGACTACATCCTGCTAGAAATCTAGTAGGACAATGGTCTTGTTACAAGGGAGAGCCAGCAGGAGTTTGAGAATGAACGATGAAGAAGAAGAAACTCTGAATGTTGGGGAAAGGTCTATCTATATCTATAAACCCATAACCCGTCAGGGTCGTATGGGTACCACATTGGATGCTTCAGCATACAGAGTTCTCCAGTGATTTCTGTCTTCAACGATGCGGGATAGTGAGGAACATTTTTGTCCTGTTCATTTATTTATGTTGTCTGTCCATGTCTTTATTTTCCCACCTCTGCTTCAGCCCCCCCCCCTTTAACGGTTCCTTGTAGTATTGTTTTTGACAAGGAATTATGTCTGCATAAATGACCAAACCATGCTAGTTTTCGCCCTTTCATTATTGAAAGCAATGGTTCTTGTACATATGTATACATGTCTATTTTATTTCTTACGTACAAATTCGCCTGTAGCATTTGTACTCGAAAGCCTGTACTCGTCTCTCCATGTCCGCAGTGAGAATCCAACTCTAACACCCATACATCACAACAGAAAACAAAAGCGACATACAGTTTTCGTCTTCTTCTTCAGCGTTCATTCTCAAACTCTTGCTGGATCTCTCTTGTGGCAGAACCATGATCCATTCTAGATTTCCAGCAGGATGTAGTCCAGAGAATGGAAATGCGTTGTGCCGCAGTTTTATTTGCGCCAATGGCCCGAAACATCCGTCTTCGGTGGGACTTATACAGTTTGACCTTCACTCTAACACTGACGTTGCTTTTCCAAATCACAGTTAGCCTTGACAAGGACGCTAAAGCCATATCCAGTCTTATTTTAAATTCTGCTTTGTATTTTCCATCGCTGCATATGCTGGATCCGAGGTATTTGAAAGTATTCACCTCCTTGAGCTTATATAGAAAAGTCACAAACCCTTAGAATTACTCCCTCCAAGTAGGAGACTTCTCAAAGTATAGCAAGCCACTGAGAGTTAAGGAGTCTACTGGGTATACAATAAGGCCCTGTTAAAAACTACCCTATTGCACATATGAAGTAAGAGCTATTTGAACATAGTTCCCAGGGAATGAAACACTTCTCTACAACATGTGGTAGCAAACCGCCTGCCCAACACTCCTTATGAAATCTCCAGCAGATCAGTGTTGCCAGGACACGAATGACTAAGATGGTTTTGGGGTGGAGTTGGCTGTTAGATCTCATTATACTGTCAAAGTGACCCATAAGCTATTTTAAGTCTATGTCAGGCTGAATGGTGCAGATGCCACAAACAAGCTGTAAAACATGACACAACAATGCTGTTCTTTGGTCTACATCCTTGAAATTTGCAGGAGTTTGGGAATGGATGCAGAAGATCATAGTGTTACCATTTTTTTTAAATGTTTGTCCTGACAACACATGTACAGAGTACAAAATCACACAGTAAAAACAAGTTTCAAGATGGTGACAATTTGGTGAAAACTATGGTTTTATTTTTACAAATCATTTTTTATACTACACAAAAGTATACAAACAATCATCAATAAATCAAGTTCTTCTTTCTTGATTAGAAACTGGCCTAAAAGCACGTGGGGCATTCCCATAAGTGCTTCGCCCTCTGTTCAAGCAGCCATTTGACTCGATGGTGTTTTGAGTCCAATGCTGCCGAAACAGACGTCATCAGGGCACAACTCTGGCCCTTGTGACAGGTTTCTTTGTTGTTCCGTCCACCCACACTGTGCCAGCAACTAGTTCAAGCACAACGTCGGCCTGTCGGAACAACATGGTAACTGTTATCGAAGGTTACGACTACGGGATTGTATAGATGATGTGCCATGAAGCTTCTTTAAGAAGATAACCTCAATATAAAGGCATGTCATCTACTAAGGTTTTCTGTTGCATGGTTGGTTTGTCTAGTGAGCCATTGGTCAGACCCACAGACGCAACCTTATGCACAAAAGAACTGCATGTTCTTCTTTACACATATTTGGGTGCATAGGCCATGGACAAGGATTATCCATCTCATTGGATATGTTCTCAACCTCATTCCATGTGATTCCGAATTCTCCCATGGTCTCTCTTCTCCATGTGTTCTTAGGTCTTCCCTACTTCCTTTTTCTCAAAGTATTACATACTACTGAGAGTTAGGTCTTCTGGGTATGAAAGAAAGTTCTGGAGAAACCTCCCATTACAAAGGAAACAAAAGTTATTCATAATCCCTGGGGATTGAAACAAACATAGCTAGACAGGTATTGCAATGTAATATGCACAATCATACGCTTGTGATCATTACATATATTTATATTTCAATATTAGTTTACTAATAATTCCACGTGAGAACAGGCCACAACAGATTCAAACAACACATATGGAAATTTTGGCATTAGTGACACCAAAATGAGCCACTGTGGACAATCTCCAGAACATATTTTATAGAACTGCCCATTGTACAGTTAGTTAGTTATTTCTCTAGGGCCACAGACACATAGGGCGGATGTCAGAGATTTCCATGTCTCTCTTTTCATTGCAATTTGCTTTAGATCTCCATTGTTTCTGATACCGATGGTGAAACGTTCCCTTGTAATAGTTCTACTTAAAGTTTCTTTTGGTCTTCCTCGCTTTCTTTTGCCGTGTACAGTACCACAAGAAGAAATCTATGTCTACCTGAAACAGCTCTGTCAGACAAGCTCTATGGTCCTTACTCAAGCTCGTGACCACAATCCAGTTCATTGATGAAATCCATATCAACATCTGACTTCGACTGGAGAACAAGAATTCCCCTCCCCCAACACCTAAACTATATTGGAATGACTACTAACAAACACAATACTTTTATTGTATGTATCATTTGGTGTCTCCAAATGATATCATATAACAGGTAGTTGGTTAGTCTCATTTTCAACTATAACTTTGTAAAACTTTGTCAAATACAGTGATGGCATGCTAAGATGTAATATAATCAAGTGAAATTTATATTGGTATGCTAAGGTCTAATATGGTTTAGTAATTTTAACATTGACATGCTAAGGTCAAGAGAATAACATTATTTGAATTAAAGTGTTATAGACGAGTTTTGAGAATACCATGGACAGCGAAGAAAACAAACCAGGAGGTGTTACGAACAATTAACGTCCAGGAAGGCTGGCTTCTGAACACTATATTAAAGAAAAAGCTAGCTTTTTCGGTCATATTAAGAGACACGACGGCATGGAGAGAGTGTTAATGAAGGGGATGATAGAAGGCAACAGGGGCACAGGCCGACCAAGGCGCCGTTGGACAAAAGACATTCAAGAATGCCTGCGCATGTCACTGGAACATGCAGGGCAACTTGCTCAAGACCGTGGAGAATTCAAGAGACCCATAGGAAAGACTACGTTCTGGAAAGAATATGTCACTTGATGATGATGGTAAGGTCTAGTATGGCCCAGTGAATCTAATATTTGCATGCTAAGATGTAATATGATTCAGTGAATCTAGTATTGGCATGCTAAGATGTAATATGATTCAGTGAATCTAGTATTGGCATGCTAAGATGTTATATGATTCAGTGAATCTAATATTGGCATGTTAAGATGTAATATGATTCAGTGAATCTAGTATTGGCATGCTAAGATGTAATATGATTCAGTGAATCTAGTATTGGCATGCTAAGATGTAATATGATTCAGTGAATCTAGTATTGGCATGCTAAGATGTAATATGATTCAGTGAATCTAGTATTGGCATGCTAAGATGTAATATGATTCAGTGAATCTAGTATTGGCATGCTAAGATGTAATACAGGATTCATATTGTCCATTTTTAATCTTCGATATTTGTTGTGAGATCCATTTTCTGAGGTTGGGTCAAACCTGGAGCTCTTCTTCTGCATTAATTCTAAAACATTCTAAAAACCCTGTGGCTAGCAGGATGTAGAGCAGTCCAGAGAATGGAATGCGTTGTCATGGTTTACATATTGCCTGCAATATCTACACTTTTCAGCATGACACATCTGATGTCAGCATGTCTTTTAGACACTTTGACCTATAGGATAGGATAGCCAACTCCACTCTAAAATATTCTTAGTCATCTCTTAGGACATGCATGACAGGTCTCAGTTTTGTTATTCTTTGCAGCCCCGTTTAGGATAAGCAACACATTGTTGACAGTTTTTAGTAATTAAAATGATTTGAAATCATGGATCACTTAGGAAGCTAGTACACAAATCACTAAGATACTATGGCTCAAAGACAATGTAGTCTTTGGTAAAAGATGAATGGATTAAAACAATGGAAATCATCAAACTGTATTATTATCATCAAATACTCTGCAGACCGGCATAGACGATCATTGATTTTCACAACTTGTTATCAGCAGTATCCTGTATCAAGGATTGTTATTAACTATTTGCCAGGCCAAAATGTTATACCATCTAATACTTTCTTCCTTTGCTTGCCTTCAATCTTACACAATGTAACTTGGTTCTCCAAATTCCATCTTATAACATGAGCAAGAAATAAAAAGTCTCTGATATTAATAAGTAACCTCTGTCATACATCTAACTTGTTCAGCATCTCCTCATTCGTTTTTCTAACTGTCCATGATATATATAGAACCACAACTTTATGACCTCTAGTCTTCAACTCTTGTTGATTTATTGTCCAAGCCTCACATACGTTAGAATCAGCATTATGTCACACTGAAGAACTCTCATCCTCACATCTATGACAGTCTCTATCATGTTGAATATATTATGTAATATAGGACATATTACACAATATATTAAAAGAAAACTGTATTTGTTCTTAAACTCCTGTAGATTAGCAGGATGTAGTCAGGAGAACAGAATGTGATGTGTCACAATTTACAACTTTGCTGCAATATCTGTGCCTTTCTGCCTGACAGACCCTACTTCAGTATGGTTTTTGGATCACTTTAACCATATATGGGTTGGGACAGCCAACACAGCCACATAACATAAAAAATCGTCTTACTACGATATAGCATGGAAATGATGGCAATGACCAGCCTTAAACTGGATGGGTGAAAGCCAACACCAATGCAAGATGACTACCAAATTATGAACAGACCAGAACAAGTTGCCATTCTCATTGGCGTCAACTAGTATGGATTTTCCGTATTGATACGGATTCCGGACCCTCCTCCCATTTTTTTTTTAAAAAAAAGGTAATTTGGTGTTTAATATCACATTCCTAGATGAAGACGTGGTGTCATTGAAGTGGCAAAACAACCCATTGGTTCTACAATTTGACAAACTGTCCTACGCTGTCAGCTGCTTGATCAGATCCATTCCCCCTAAGTCGGAAAATCCACTCCCCCTCAGTCGTATCATTGTAGAGAAGATTGTAAAGATATGTTTTTTGTTTAGTAAGGCATCTTACTAAATTCAGAGATTGGTATTTCTGATTACCTTTCAGATCTTCATTCTCATACTATCAATTGGGTTGTAGCTCCTTTGAAATGTATAATTGTTCATGTATCAGAAGAGACTAAAGTTTTGGTAGAGGCAATTCTTGAACTTCATTCCAAAAATACAACATCCGTTGAATTTGAGAACAAAGCCGAGATGTCATAATTTTGGATGTCAAGAGTCACAAAGGCTATTAAAACTGTGCAGGAAGTAATAAAGAAGCTGCTGCATTTTGCAACAACTTATCTATGTAAACAAGAATTTTCTACTTTAACCATATGCATGTTTCGGTCTAATGCGTTTGACATAAGTTTACAATGTATAAGACTGAGGTGGTCGAGTGTACAAGCCCAGTTGCTAGGCATCCTGTAATCAATAACAGCAGCCAAATTTTAAATATTTTGGCTACCAGATTTGAGAAATCTGGCTCGTTATTCCATTTGGCTTACTTTTCCTGTAAGTTTAGTGGGCATGAAGGACCATACCTTGTTGTAATATCAAAAAGTGCAGATATCACAGCTAAACTGTAAAACATGACAAAATGCATTCATTTCTATTTACTAAACTCTGCTAACCAGCAGGATTTTGAGAACGAAAGCAGAATTATCAATCAATTCTTATTCCACCTTCAGTCTCGACAGCACATTACACAAAACATAAAAAGTTAAGTTCAGTGTACCACAAGTACTATGGTACATCTGCCACCAGGTGCACTTTTATGATTTTGGCCATCTGCCCGCCATAAGAATCACATGAGAGCAATTCAAAACCCTATACATCTATTAGGACTCATATAGGGCTTATAAGTCATTTACAAACTCATTTACAAGGGCCTACATGTAAATGATTTTCAAAAAGTGGATGGAACAAATAATCATAATTTTATATGAACAAACTACTTCCTTCTTCAATATTATTTAGGTACATGCCTGAAAGTGTAGATTGAGAATCTTTGACTAAATACTCTTTTCTTTAAAATATTCATCTTTAAATCTACAAAAATACACAGATAACAAGATTTCTTTTACAAATGTTTTCTTAAATGTGTATTCAATGCATTAAAATGATTAAAGTAGCGGCCACAAACATCACACTTGTGAGGCTTCTCCCCTGTATGTATTCTTCTGTGTCTTGCCAGGTGACCAGAACGAGAGAATCCAACTTCACAAAAATCACATTTGTACGGTCGTTCTCCTGTATGTATTCTTTTGTGACTTGTCAGGTGACCAGAATGAGAGAACCCAACATAACAAATATCACATTTGTAAGGTTTCTCTCCTGTATGTATTCTTCTGTGCCTTGCCAGATGGCCAGAACGAGAAAATCCAACACCACAAATATCACATTTGTAAGGTTTCTCCCCTGTATGTGTTCTTATATGTGTTGTCAAGTAACTAGAGTGAGCAAATCCAACACCACAAATATCACACTTGTAAGGTTTCTCTCCTGTATGTGTTCTTCTGTGTGCTGTCAGGTGACCAGAACGAGCAAATCCAACACCACAAATATCACATGTAAAAGGTTTTTCTCCTGTATGCGTTCTTCTGTGTATCTTTACATTACTAGATTGGGAGAATCCTACCCCACAAACGTCACATTTGTACGGCTTTTCTCCTGTATGTATTCTTATGTGGGTTGCAAGATTATTAGGATCAGAAAATCCCACTCCACAAACATTACAATTGTAAGGCCTCTCTCCAGTATGTATTCTTTCATGTACTTTAAGCTTGTAAGCAGTATTAAATCTTGCATCACAAACATCACACTTGTAAAACTTCTCTCCGGTATGTATTCTTTTATGTATTTTAAGACAACCCCTACTAGATAATACACCATCGCAAATATTACATTTAAAAGATTTCTCTCCAGTATGTATTTTTTTGTGTGCTGCCAGGTTACTAGGATAAGAGAATGCTACTCCACAATCATTACACTTGTAAGGCTTCTCTCCAGTATGTATTATTTTGTGTATTTTCAGCGTGTAAATTGTAGTGAACAATGCATCGCAAACATCACACTTGTAAGACTTCTCTCCTGTATGCATTCTTCTGTGAGTTCTCAGGTTACTATATTGAGAGAATGCTACATCACAAATATCACACTTGTAAGGCTTCTCTCCTGTATGTTTTCTTCTGTGTGATGTCAGGTGACCAGAACTAGAGAATCCTGCACCACAATCATCACACTTGTAAGGTTTATCTCCTGTATGTGTTCTTATGTGAGTTGTCAGATTACTAGATTGACAGAATCCCACACCACAAATATCACATCTGTAAGGCTTCTCACCTGTGTGCATTCTTACATGTACATTCAATGTGTAAGTTGTAGCAAACATTGAATCACAAACATCACACTTGTAAGGCTTCTCTCCTGTATGTACTCTTCTGTGTCGTGTTAGACTATTATTGTTTGAGAATCCAACACCACAAAGATCACACTTGTAGGGTTTCTCTGAATTTGAGTTACTAGCAGTATGTCTTTTTGTAGGAACATTTAATTCATTTTTTGAAAGTTTGTTACGATCTCCATTATTGACAGCCAGGTTGTCATCATTCTCAGAAAACTGAGCCATGATGTCTACAAACATGACATTAAATTCCTTGACATCCAGTGATTCTCCTAAGTCATGCTGTCCTTGCTCTTTAGATGTCCGACCAATATTTCTTTTCCTGCTTTTTGTTGTCTCTATGCTGTCTCCTTTGTGTTTGTTCATCATCTCATAATCCCACAACTCATCTCTAGTGTTTGTTTCAATATTTCTAGTGCATTCTGCAAGTCGTTCCTCAATGTCTGTTTCATCTCCTGAATTTGCCTCCATTTTTATCATGTTATCTGGAAGATTCTCTGAGAAACTATCAGATCTTACTAGTTTTGAGTGTTGAACCCTGCATGGACTTTTCTGAACATCAATCTGGCAGTTGTTGAAGTAGCTCCATGTGCTAGCACTGACCTCTGACAAGTAGAAACAATAAATGGAGAGTTAGAAAACATAAAAAAAAAGTAACAAGATAATATATCACCTGTACATTTGAACTGTTTATAATAGTGGTTCCCAAACTGTTCTGCCACAAAGACCGCTTGGCAATATTTTTATTTTCCATAGACCCTATCCTGTCTAATATTGAATTTACCTTAACATATTAACTTCAAATGTGTTTTCGACAGGTGACACAGTGCTGCTCTTTGTTCGCTTAATGTAGAGTGAACAATAGTAAAAAAAAAAGGAAGAACCTGTATAATTTTTACTCATAACTTTATTAAAAAGATGAAATGCATGTAAATATTTGGATTTGAAACCAAAACAAATCAGAACATAATAAAATTATTAAAAATTTTTTAATAATTTTATTTAAAAAATATTTTATTTTATATTACTTATTTTACAAGTATTTTTTATTTTACAGAGTATTTTATTTTGTATTTTATTATTTTTTTTACTAAGGTAGTTTCTTATTTGTTTTGTTCCAAACCTAAGTATTTACTTGCCTTTTGTCTTTTCACTAAAGGTATGAATAAAAATTGTACATGTTCTTTTCTCAAAATGAAGAATTTTTTACACAAATGATGCTGTAATGTTATAATGAGAGGAATGATTCTGATGCTCTGATAGCAATTGTTCAATATTTGGTTTCAAATTAGTGAGTTAAATCTCCATGTCCGATGATTTACATATTGTAAGGTTTCTCTCCTGTATGTGTTCTTCTGTGTGCTGTCAGGTGACCAGAACGAGCAAATCCATCGCCACAAACATCACATGTAAAAGATTTCTCACCTGTGTGTGTTCTTCTGTGTATCTTTACATTACTAGATTTGGAGAATCCTACCCCACAAATGTCACATTTGTACGGCTTTTCTCAAAATGAAGAATTTTTTACACAAATAATGCTGAATGTTATAATGAGAGGAATGAATCTGATGTTCTGATAGCAATTGTTCCATATTTGGTTTCAAATTAGTGAGTTAAATCTCCATGTCTGATGATTTACATTTGATTTTTATTTATCATACGAAAATTGGAAACCATGCTAAAATCCCTTTTTTCCATGCGGTTAAAAAAAAAGTTATCAAAAACGTTCTTGCGATAGTCCATAATGCAGGATAACCAATAGGTATATTTTCCCACTTTTTGAAGCCAGAACTGCTTATACCCCTTTCTGAACTTCACTTAAAGTTCTTCGTTAGTACTTATTCTGATCAGATCTTCTTGTAATATTACATCTGATTCTTCAATGTCACTTTATGGATTGATAATCCACTGTGGTATTTCAATAGTAAAAATATCCTCAAACCTGGTTTAAAAGTTTGTGTGGACATTTAAATGTTGAAGCAGACTAACACGTCATCATCCTGGGCATTTGTCAGTGACAAGTTGGGAAACTGGGAAAATTCATGCTGTCCAATGTTTTGCTTCATGAGATTTATTCTAGCAAGAAGCTGCAATGATGTTTTTATTAATTTTAGACTGTCATCTTGTAACTGCACATTAACATCATTAAATTTCGTAAACAAATCTGTTAAGTAAGCAATGTCTGGTTTCTTGATGAAATTCTCTTTCAAAATGGGATCCTTAACACCCAAAAACTCTAAAACGGTCTCAAAAAGTAAAAATATTTTGTCAAGCATAAGCCTTTCGAGGGCTGGCGCTCTTCAGTGTGAAAAAATAATTGATGAAAGTTCTCACCATTTTCTTTACACAACTGTGCAAATAACCTAAAATTCAATGTGCTGATAAAAATCTTATTTACTGCGTTTATGATGAATTGTATGTAATCTGGCCCTCAGATTTTTAACTACTAAATGTTGTTGATGACTGACGCAGTGAATTGTAAACACCCTGGGTACATGTTATTTTAAATGGCTTATAAAACTGCAATACCATCTAAACATGGCTCCATCTGCTGCCGCCAATATTATATATGGTAAAGGGATCACTTTTTCAATGAAATAATCTTTCAAAATATTGAATATTAATTTGTCTTTGGTGTCTGTTGTCAAAGTTCTCACAAAGAACAGTTCTTCATGGATTTATTGGTCAATAACAAAATGAACATATGCCAATAATAGTGCCTCATTAACAAACAACAGTGACTCGTTCAGTTGAATTGAGAAATGGTTCGTTTGCACATAATTACACAAGAAGCTTTCAACACCATGACTTATTTCATCAATACTTCTTTGAACTTAGGCCCATATAAATATTTATAAGTAATTTCTATTATAAGTATTATGTCCGCACTATCTGTGTTATGTTTAATAATATGTTTACGGAATGGCTAAATGTTGATGATGACCTGCATAAATGGGATCCGCTCATGTGGATTACTATTTACATCTCATGCACCCTCAATTTACTTATTGACATGGACCCTCTCTATTGAACCTTGGGTATCCATATAGACCATTTTGGGAACCACTGGTTTATAACATAATTGGATAATGACTCTTCTACTTTCCATTATCTCCTGCCTCAGATTTCAATATTCATTTCTTAAATGAAACATGCTACAAAGAAGATTGTATTTTATGACCTAGAGTTTGAGTCTAATGTTCACACTCACCAAAAAATTATGCCAATTGTCAAAAAAGAATCCAGGACCACAGGGGATATTGCGTAATTTTAATTCAGGGTCCTAAAGGTCAAACAAAATGCTGGCCCACCCTGTATAAATATAGTGTGTATAACACCATATGGAAAAGAAATTGAAAAATCCAAACCTACAGACAAATATTCCATAATAGAAATGGAAGTCATAACAGAGGCAGCAAAAATGCTGATATATTGGTTACTGTCACAACAAATATGCAGTGTTTCTAACTGATGCAAAGTCAGTATTGCAGGCATTGAAAGATCCAAAGAACATGAGCATGAATGAACTTATGACCTGCTTATTACACCTCAGCAGTACTACCAAAGAAACAGTACTGCAGTGGATCCCTGGTCACTGTGGCATACCTGGAAATGAAAAAACTGATCTCATGGCAAGGAAAGAGGGATCACTGGAACAAATAGAAAGTTATAATACATACTATGAATGTTAAGACCATGTTAAAAGTAGAATTTAAGAAAAAGTGGAAGCAAATGCACCCAACTGCATAACCAAATATAGGAGCAAATATGGCCTACTGAGACGGCACTACTTCCAGACTTGAGGGGTTCCATGGATGACCTGAAGTGAATCACACAATTCATTGAAGCTATTGGCTCTGTAACCTGATATTTGACTGAAGAACGATGAAGAAAAAGATGAACTAGAACAAATAGAAAGTGATATTGCGTACTATGAATGTAAGACTATGATAAAAGTAGAATTTTAGAAAAAATGGAAGCAGATGCACCCAACTGCACAACCAAATGCCCCCTACCACTAAATGTCATGCAAAGAACATCTTCAGACTATGGACTGGCCACAAAAGACTGAGTCGCCCGTGTGTTGCCAGGGCCCAAAAGGGGAGCAAAGAATAGCAACACTGTTTACCTTCCACGCATGTCATAAAAGGCGACTAAGTAGGTTATGGGATGGGGTTGGCTGTCCCATCCCATATAGGGTCAGTGACCCAAAGCCATGCTGAAGTCGGATGTGTCAGGCCGAAAAACACAGATATCGCAGCAATGCTGTAAACCATGATACAACGCATTCCGTTCTCCTGACTACATCCTGCTAATCTGCAGGAGTTTGAGAACGAACGCAGAAGAAGAAGAAGAAAAGACTGAGTAATCACATGTTCAGAAAGCTCAAAGTTGGTGAGACAGATTGGTGGACCTATGGACGGAGCCCAGAGAATACAGAACACATTCTTTATGCATGTCAACTCTACCTTAAAGAGAGGGAGAAAATATTGCTTACTGAGATGAGGGAGAAAATATGGCGCCTCACTTAGACAGTACTACTTCCAAATCTGAGGGTGACCTGAAGTAAATTAGAGTGTAGTGAAGCTATTGGCACTATAACCTGATAACTGACTGAAGAACAATGAAGAAGAAGACTCATCACTTTTACATTAAATGTATTTGCCCCTTGACACAAATAGAACGGCGACACAACACATCTCTACTCTGTGGACTATATCTTACTGGAAATCTAATAGGGCAATTGTCCTGCTACAAAATAAATTCAATGGGAGTGTGAGAATAAACATTTAAAACAAGACTCATAATTTCACTAATATGTCACAGTTTACATAAGAAGTAACTGACTCACCATCTTTTATACTACTCTCATTATCTTCTGCACACAGACCAAGCTGTCTGACATCCTCCAGTCCTGTGCCTTCCACTCTACACTGACCAGACTGTTTGAGTTCTGTCACTTCCTCATCACAACTGCCGCTGTCATTGATCTCCATCTTTATATCTTCACTGCTAATCATCTCTTCAGATTTCTGAAATAATTGACAACACAGAAAATGATAAACTCTGGCCTTTCACCTACTATACATGAACTACCAAAGCATTGGATTGTGTACATCAAAAACTTTGAAATATCATTAACGAAACGGGTTTCCTGCTACACCTAATCCGCCTCATCAAAACATTGTATCAAGACCAGCAAGCAGCAGTGAAAGTAAATAGTGAACATCTGATTGGTTCAGCATGGAAAAAGGAGTCCGACAAGGTTGTGTCCTATCACCATATCTCTTCAATATTTATGCAGAGAACATAATGAGTAATGTAAGAAATTACCAACAGAGAAATAACTTTGATCCACTCAATATCGGAGGTCACGAGATACCAGAACTAAGATACACCTATAATACAACACTATTGACACACAGTCAAGCAGGTCTCGAACACCTCATAAACTCCATTAAAGAACCTAGTGAAAAAAAACAACCTATTTGTGAATTGAAACAAGACCAAGATTAGGACAAGTGACAAACCACTTACAAGTTTTCAATCAGTATCAACAACAGCATATTAGAAAAAGTCACCAGTTTTGAATGCCTTGTTTCTCTTACGGGGGGGGGGAGTCAATAAGTAAGTCACAAATGGCTCTTTAGAAAAAAACTGAAGACGATAAAAACCTGAAAACTGTTTATTTTTACACATACATTATCCCTTTACTTCTCAACATAATTTCCACCAACATTGATGCATTTATCCCATCGTTTTATGAGTCCTCCCAAACCTGTTGCGTAGAACTGCGTGCTCTGCTTTTTAAGCCACATTTTCACTTCACATTCAACTTCTGCGTCAGTCGCGAAATGCTTCCCGCCAAGGTGGGTTTTTAGTGGACCAAAAAGGTGAAAATCACTAGGGGCTAAATCGGGGCTGTAAGGAGGATGTTCCAGAATTTTCCAACCAAGATTTTTTATTTTCTCCTGAGTTAATCGAGCCGTATGTGGTCTAGCATTGTCATTTTTTTTTTTTTCTTTCGTTCACTTGAAACATGTCTATATCTGTAATTCTGTCTCCTTAATAAAACTCACTGTCTTTTGTAGTTCATACAGTGTCCCATAGAGTTTTGATTCCAGTGTTGTTTCCTCTGGCCAATATGTCTGCCTCAGCGTTTCATGCTCAGAACACTCTTGAAGTATATGTTTGGCACTCTGTGCTGCCTGTCCACATGTACACATGGCTGTGTTGCCAATCTTGAACTTTGTATACATGTGACTGCGGAGTCGGTTGTGTCCTGTTCTGAGACGTAGAATTATAACTTGTTCTGGTCTGTTCATAATATGATAGTCATCTTGTGTTGGTGTTTGTGGCTTTCTTATTGACTTGATCATCTGTTTTTTCTGATGGTAGGTGATTGGTATATCTGGTTGGTCTTCGGCAGCACCTTCCTTAGCCAGTTGGTCTGCTTTTTCATTTCCTGGTATTCCACAGTGAGAGGGTATCCACTGCATGGTTACCCTATACTGGTAAGACAATTCGCTAAGTAGTTTTTTCAAGTCTGTTAGTTTTTCAGACTGGAGAGCTTGAAGCACTGACCTTGCATCTGTCAGGAATACCACAGGCTGTAGGTCAGAGTTGGAGTTCAGCAGTTTTTTAGCTGCCACACTAATTGCCTGGATTTCTGCATCATAATTATTGCAGAATTTTCCTGTCGGTGTTCTGATTGTATCTCTAGGCTTGTGTGGATATTCTATATATACACCTGCACCTCCATTCCTCACGGCATTCTGTGCTGACCCATCTGTGTATACTCTGACCCATATATCTTGTGGATATTCCTCATCCAGGAAACTGAGGGTGACTGTCCTTCGCTGCAAACTGTTCTGTTCGTCCACGCTTAGTATTCCTTTCACATGGGTCTGAATATATATTGGCATTCCATGTCTTTCACTCCACGGGGTTTGTTCTGGTACAGGCCTTAAGGGGCTGTCAACTTCAGGTAGGTCTGTAAGTTGTCTGCGGAGTCGTTTAGCTTGATGGATAAAGCTGCTTCTTTTCAGTCGTCCCATTGCTAGATTTTGGAATCTTTCCTTCATTGGATGACTTGGCATACACTGAAACTTTTCTGCCTGAATTAGTACTTTTGTGTCTCTGCGTTCGCCAAGTGTTTGCATTCTTCCCATTTTCTGCATCTCTGCTATGGGTGTTGATTTCATTGCTCCCAACATTATTCTAAGTGCCTGGTTTTGCACTTTATCTAGATCTTGCAATGTGGTGTTTGATGCAGGACACCACGCAGCTGAACCATATTCCAGATGTGGTCTTATGCCTTGCTGGTAAACTTTACTGAGTATATTCCCACTGGCTCCCCATGTGGTTCCACTTAGTTTTCTCAGGATAGCTAACTTCCTCCTGGCTTTTGTTGTTGCTTTGTTTATGTGCTGCTTCCATGTCAGTTTATCATCAAAAGTAACTCCGAGGTATGTGGGTTGTTTGTCTTCTTTCAAGAGCTCTCCATCTATTTTGATATGACCGGCTTTTTGTTTTGGTGAGAGGGTAAAAAGTGTAGTGCTGCACTTATCTGTGTTAATGCTACGCACCATCTATTAGCCCATAAGGTTATGGCATCGATAGCTCTTTGTATTTGTTTAGTGGCCACTGTCGCATGTTCTTCTGTGCACCAGATCACCAGGTCGTCAGCATACACTGCCACTTTGATCCCGTGTGGTAGTTCAGCAACTAGGTCATTGATGTAAACCATGAAAAGTGTGGGCGACAGAACTCCTCCCTGGGGGACTCCATGACGCAGTAGAACTTTCTTGCTCTTGCGACCATCTAATTGTACCCTGGCTCTTCTATTATGCAGGTATGCTTTTACCCATTTATACATTCTTGAGCTAACCCTGCAATTTCGCAATTTCTTTAGGAGCCCTTCTTTCCAGACCTTATCAAATGCTTTCCTGAGGTCTATCCATGCTGCTAGTACCAGTTTCTTATCTTGGAAGGCATCCTCAATCTCTTGGGAGAGGTAGGTTGCCTGATCTTCAGTAGAGTAGCACTGTCTGAAACCTGCTTGCTGTGATACCAGAAGGTTTTCACTTTCTAGGTACCACTGCATCCTAAGATTGATAATGCGTTCCATTGTTTTGCATAGACAGCTTGTGAGGCTGATGGGCCTGTAGTTGGAGACTGTGTTGCCATCTTTTCCTGATTTGAGGAGTGGTATCATTATTGCTTCTCTCCACGCCTGTGGTACATTACCCGTGGACCAGCTTGTGTTAAAGATCTGCAGTAGCTTTGCTCTTGCTGCAATTCCCAGGTTTCTAATCATTTCATTGGACACTCCATCAGCTCCAGGGGACTTTTTCATTTTCAATTTGGATATTGCATGCTCCAGTTCTCTCATTGTGATTGGTGCCTCCATGACTTCAGGTATAGGTTCGCCTTGTCCAATGTTTTGCTGGTTCTCTCGAACCTCCTGTTGTTTGTCTGGGCTGACTTTGATGTTATTGTCTTCTGCAAAGGAATCTGCAAAGTAATCAGCTGCATGTTTACCTGTTAAAATGTTTTTATCTTTATAAAGTGTGATCCTGGTATTTCTCCCTGTACCTTCATCATTTAGTTGTTTTACAAGTTTCCATAATTTCCTAGTATCTCTTTCTAGGTTCAGCGACTCTGTTTTTTCTTTCCAGCTGTTCCGTCTGGCTTGTAACTTGGCTCTTTGAAATTTAGCCTTTGTTTGCTGATATTTGTTGTGATGTTCTTGGCTAGGTCTGTTCTCAGCCTGCTTTCTAGATGTTTCCATCTCATTTTGCAGCTTTTCCAGTTCATCATTCCAGTAGGGTTTGTAGTTTTTGCGTGCCCCCCTGGGTATGGTTTTACTAGCAGCATGTAGTATACATCTATTAAATTCACTCACTGCTCTATTGATGTCTTTGTCCAAGTTCATGTCCTTAGCTAGAACACTGGTTAAATGCTGGTACATTTTCCAGTCTGCCCTCTTATAGTTCCACCTAGTGAGCGTGCTGCTGTCCTTGGTATATTCATTGTGAATTTCCAGAAATACTGGTCTGTGGTCACTACCCCCAAGCTGCTTTCCAACGATACGTGTGATGTTCCATTCCAGGCCTGGTGAGTAGAATGCCAGGTCTGGTGTAGAGGTGGTGTGCCATGCTCTCGAGTAGAAGGTTGGTGAGTCTGCTGGCTGGTTAATAAGAATGAGATTATTTTCATCCTGCCAGCTCTCAAGTTCCTCACCTCTCTTGTCGATATGATCGTAGCCCCAGCTCTGAGAGTGGCTGTTGAAGTCACCACACACCATAAGCCTTTCTTTGTCTGGAATTGTGTCTAGTGCCAATGGTTTATCATTTGGGCAGTAGTAGTTCAGGAGATGGAATTCTGCACTGTCTGTTTTTAGGTGGAGCATCTGGTATTCTGCCCCGTCCATGTATACTTCCAGCTGACATGCACTGATATTGTTTTTAACTAGTGTCAGAATTCCACCCTTTCGCCTGTCTTTTCGGTCAGATCGGTAGCACTGGTAGCCTCTGATTTTGAAGGCTATGTCGCTGCTGAGGTGTGTTTCTTGGATACAGCATATATTAACTTGTTCTTCACTGAGGACATTTTCAAGTTCCAATTTTTTGCTGTATCCATCTCTTTTACTGTTGACACCCTCAGCATTCCAGTGCATTATTTTTATTGGTCGTTTGTTTGTTTGGCCAGTAGCTCTATTCCCTTGCCTCCTGGCTCCTCGGGGCAATTGAGAAGGACTTCCAGTAACTGAGGTTGGGCCCTTTCGAGGTATAGGGCCCGGCACCGTCCCTGCCTGAACGTCCGCCACAGGGCAGGCACCATAACGTTTATTAGATGCAGACATGTTTCCATTGTGTTTTATGCGTGGCAACCTGATTATCTGTGCGCCTTTTGGCTGGTTGCCTCCGTCTTCAGCACTCTGCTTACTTGGGCCGGACTATGGTCCTGCTCGATTGGGAGTGCCCGACCAGTCTTAGTTTCCAGCCTCTGATGGCTGAACTAAGCCCCATCACCACTTCAAGGTTCTGGCCTCGATGGGGTAGCATTGTCATGAAGGAGTAGCACTCCTCTAGTCAGCAGCCCTGGATGTTTTCTTCGAATTGCATCCCGAAGCACTGATAGAACTTCACAGTATGATTCAGAATTCACATTGTCACCTTTCTTTTTGAAATTGGTTAAAAGCACTCCTTGACAATCCCAGAACACTGTCAGCATAACCTTCCCTGCTGATGGTGTAACCTTGAATTTTTGGACACAAGGCGAAGAAGGATGTTTCCATTGCATTGAAGCACGCTTTGATTCAGGCTGGTAGTGATGCACCCATGATTCGTCCCCAGTAATAATCCTGTTCATCATGTCTTCTCCTTCATTTGTGTATTGACAGAGATGCTCCAATGACAAGCCTAATCGGTTCATTTTGTGTTCGTCCGTCAATTGTCTGGGCACCCACCTTGAACACACTTTCTTAAATTTCAATCGGTCATGCATGATGCTGTATGCTGAACCATGTGAGCACCCTATTGCAGCTGCTACAGCGTCTATCGTTACTCGTCTGTCACCTCGAATCATCTCCTCAACCCGCTGCACAGATGCGTCTGTTGCAATTTCAACAGCACGACCAGATCGGATTTCGTCAACAATTTTAGAGCGTCCTTGAGAAAATTTTTTTACCCAGCTGTGCACCGCTTTACGGGACAAACAATTGTCAGCATAAACAGGAAGCATTTCTTTATGAATGTCTTTTGCAGGCAGTCCTTTTGCCCATAAAAAACGCACAACAGCACGTTGTTCATTGATTGTACACTCTGTAAGTACAGTAGCCATTTTGTTTTTTGTGCTGCGCATGCGCAAGGTACAGCTAGCGCCATCTAGCGAACATAAACATAAAGTTCTATGATGATATCAACTATAAACAGCTTTAGAAACCACCTACTGCATTTTCCTGCCATCCAACATCAATTTGTGACTTACTTATTGACTCCCCCTCGTATAAACAGAAACGATGATAGCTATGAAGAAGTCTGAAACAGGTTCACTATCGCATCAAAGAAGCTGATATAAATGAAAAACATATGGATGAGCTGCTGCAAAACAACAAAACTAACATTCCTAAGAGCTTGCATATTCCCAGTGGCAATATATGGGTGTGAATCCTGGACAATCACAAAGTAAATGTTATAGAAAAATCATCAGAATACCATGGACCAAATAGATGACCAAAATAGCCATCCTGAGAGAAATGAATGTAAAGAAAACTGGCTAAACAGCATGGTTCTTTCCAGAAAACTACAATATTTTGACCATATCAAATACCATGACAGCCTAGAGAAAACCATAATGGAGGGTATGATGCCAGGGAGACGAGCAAGAGGCAGACCCAGTAGATGATGATGATGATGCAAGATATCAAAGATCACCTGAACATGACAGTAACAGAAGTAGGTAGACTGGCTCAAGATCTACAGAAGTTTTGAAAGGCTGTGATGATGCTACATCCTGCTTTTCCATTGCATGAATTTGAGTGGTTTTCATCCCTCCTGAAATAAGTCGAATTCATGAATTTTGTACTTTAGATAGGCGATCAGTATTTGTTTTTGATGCTGATGCACAGGATGTCATTCCATATTCTACTACAGGTCTGACTATACCCATGTAGACTTTTTGGAGAATACTTCCATTTGCTCCCCAGCTTGTGCCTGCAAGTTTCTTCATCAAAGATAGTTTCCTGGTTGCTTTTTGCTCAGTGGTTATTAGGTGTGGTTTCCTGGTGAGTCGCTTGTCTAGTTTGACCCCTAGATATGTAAGGTTCTCCACATGTGTTCACTTCCATTTATTTTTAGACTTGCTTTTTCTTGATGGTTTGAAAGTGATTCTCCGGACTACATCCTGCTAACCTGCAGGAGTATGAGAATGAATGAAGGTAAATAGTGTTTTTATTCCTTTGCTCCTTTCTGGCCTCTGCAAAACATGGAGTGTCTCAAGGAGGAGTGATCTCTCCTACTCTCTTCCTAGTATTCATCAATGATATGGGAGAGAAACTGTCACATCATATTTCAAAGGCCCTTCATGCAGATGACTGCTGCCTGGAGTATGGCAGGCAATCTATCTACTGCAAAAAACAGAATGCAGATAGCACTTGACACCCTAAGTGAATGGGCATCTGACTGAGGAGTCCAGATCAACCTCTCCAAACCTCACTCTGTGTGTAGCGCGCAGAAATACTGTTCGCTCAGTACAAATCAGTGGAAATTTTGTACATTTGAAAAGAAACATTATGCATAAGTTCATCTGTGTCTAGATTTGAGCTCAAGTGATTGTTGGGATGTGATATCACTGCAGCCATTGATTTCATTGGTGTTACATTGAAATCCGTGAAGTCAACTAGTTAAAAATGTAAACAGTCTGCTATCTATAGCACTGTGAAGAGTTGATCCGTAGTTTTACCACTTAATCTTTACTTTTACTTTACCCACAAAACTGGTACAATGTCAAGTTGAAATCAGATGCTGCGTCGAACCGAAAGACACATGTAACAATTAATCAATGCTGTAAACTAAGATGCAACTTTATTGCAACGAGCATTCTAATACGATAACCTAATAATCTATTAGGCCTACAGCTCTAGACACTTAGGACAGTAGCCTGAATAGCTCAGTAGCAGCTGAGATCCGAGGCGAATCCTAAAACCAGATCCGCGTCTGCTGCAGAAAAAGAATATTACGGAGACGACAACATATCTACTAAAGCCAATACAACATACCCTGATGTTCATGAATATTTAAGCTTGAAGAAAAATATTTACTAAAAAAATGTTTAGTTTAATCTATGAATTTCCGAAGCTATTCCAAATCGAACAAGACGCAGGACGGATAGTGATAAACTTGATAAGACAAGTCGCCATCTTTGTCAGAGCATTTTCAACGGCTCTGGCTATTGAAACATAAATCGAAAATATGAGGGACAATATAACTGAATCCTCATTATGATAAGCATTAGTTGTTAACAGTTATATTGACAACTTGTCTCAGAAAAGTTATGAACATCAGATGGCAAGACAAGATTCCAGATACCACTGTCCTTGATAGAGCTGGTATCCCCAGCATTGACACGATCCTGATGTTTACACAGATTCAGTGGGCAGGTCATTTGGTGCGAATGCCAGACCATCGTTTGCCAAAGATACTTCTCTATGGTGAGATGGAGAAGGGCTTCAAGGTGGCCAAAAGAAGCGCTACAAGGACTCGTTAAAGAACCCACTGAGGGCCTTTGAAATAGACCACGATACATGGGAAGAACTTGCACAAAATAGATCTACATGGCGTTCTAAAATAAAAAGAGAGGATCATCTTGTGAAAAGAGGAGAAATGCAGCGGCTCAACAGCGGAGAGCAGCTAGAAAGTCACGGATAGACCAAGATCCTTCTACTGTCGTCATTCCATGTCCGAAATGTCCAAGGACATTTACATCTCGAATAGGGCTCATTAGCCATCTACGAACTCATATCCAAGGACGTAACTCAAATTGAATTTTCAAAAGTGGATGTAACAAATGGTCATCATCACCTGTGATGGACGAACAACAGGTAACAGATGTCAACGCATTGAAGGTAGGCTGCGATAGACCTCCATCTTTTGTCTCTTGCCTCGGTGAACATCAGATGGCAAGACAAGATTCCAGATACCACTGTCCTTGATAGAGCTGGTATCCCCAGCATTGACACGATCCTGCTCACTCTGCTAGACTGTAACATGCCAATTTCATGATGTTTTTCTCGCCCGTGTGTTGCCGGGGCCCGAAAGGGGAGCAAAGAATAGCAACACTGTTTACCTTCCACGCATGTCGTAAAAGGCGACTAAGGAAGTTATGGAATGGAGTTGGTTGTCCCATCCCATATAGGGTCAGTGACCCAAAGCCATGCTGAAGTCGGATGTGTCATGCCGAAAGGCGCAGATATCACAGCAATGCTGTAAACCATGACACAACGCATTCCGTTCTCCGGACTACATCCTGCTAATCTGCAGGAGTTTGAGAATGAACGAAGAAGAAAATGATGTTTCTCTTTCACTTGTATCTCTGCCTACCACTTGCTCACCTCTCCTCAATTCATCGAAAATATGTACTCATTGCGAAAAACTGAAATCCAATAGGTAAAGTGTGAAACGGGGTAATAAAGTTTGGCTAATAATACGAAATAAACACACACACAAGTCGACGTCGGTTTTTATACCTCCTTGGTAAAGGCATTTCGATCGAAACGTCGACTTGTATGTGCGTCTATGTTTGTTTCGTATTATTAGCAAAATTTCATTACTCTGTTTCACGCTCTCCTCAATTCAAGGTGGCATATCTTTTTATTTAGTCTTGTAATATGCTATGTCCCAAATAGTATGTTTGTTATGAATTGTTTTATTTGTATTTATCTTTTTCATATGCAACGTTATGCATGTGAGACTAGACCACATGGACCGACATATGATGAATTGTATAGCCAGGAAATATAAAATGAGAGCATACTGCATATATTTTCTTATATTATAGAAACTTAATTCAGCGTGAAGAATTTTTACCTTCTGGGACTAAACAAGCATCCATAAACCTTCCACACGCAACCACGTCTTTGGAGACAGCCCTATATGAGTCCAGGTGCCGCCTCGGGTGTACAGCCGAGAAGAATATGTGCTTTTGTCAGAAAGGCTATGGGCTGTCAAGGGCTCCTGCTCACAGTTATTGTCTATCCCCATGTGATAATTACGCTAGTGAAACATGGACCATGTATAGACTTAATGTGAAAAAACTCAATCACTTTCACACAACTTGTCTCAGAAAACTTATGAACATCCGATGTCAAGACAAGCTTCCAGATACCACTGTCCTTGATAGAGCTGGTATCCCCAGCATTGATACGATCCTGATGCAGACACATATTCTTTCGGCAGGTCATTTGGTGTGTATGCCAGACCATCGTCTGCCAAAGATACTTCTCTATAGTGACCCGGAGAAGGGTAAACGATCTCAAGGTGACCAAAAGAAGCGCTACAAGGACTCGTTAAAGACCTCACTGAAAGCCTCTGAAATAGACCAAGATACATGGGAAGAACTTGCACAAATTAAATCTAAATGGCGTTCAACAATCAAAAAGAGTGCATCATCTTGTGAAAAGAGGAGAAATAAAGCAGCTCAACAGCGGAGAATAGCTAGAAAGTCACGGATAGACCAAGATCCGTCTACAGTGGTCATTCCATGCCCGAACTGTCCAAGGACATTTACAGCTCGAATAGGACTCATTAGTCATCATCATCAGGTGCCATACCGGCTGGCGTAGGCGGTCATGGCCCCTCCACAGTATTATGTATCAAGATCGTTCTTGTTTCCCTGCCGTGCCAGGTTGTCAAACTGTCTAACATTTTCTCACGTTGTCGTCCTCTGTCTCTGTTGACTTAAATTTTGCCTGTTGTGACTATGTTCTCCAAACCTGCCTGTCTCATGAAGTGGCCAAAAAATGATGAGTGTCTTTTTCTTATATTATTGATTAAGGTCCGTTTCGCATTTGACTCTTTCAACACCTCTACATTAGTTTATCTGGCAGTCCATGGTATTCTCAGCATTTTTCTGTAGAACCACATCTCTGTTGCCTCTAATTTCCCACTTTCCAGTTTGTTTATTGTATTTATGATGCAGTATTAGCCATCTACAAACTCATAATCGAAGACAGCTCTAATTGAATTTTCAAAAGTGGATGTAACAAATGGTCATCATCACTTGTGATGGACGAACAATATCCCCAGGTGGAAGCTGGTTGATAACATCCACACTCGCCGTTAAGCGTAGAGGTAGGAGCTATACGTTTTTGTTCAATGACAGATGCAATGCCTGAGTCCGTGTTTGTGGAGGGTATGGTGTTATCAATCCATCTCTTTCTCGGTCTTCCGAGATGATTGTTTGTTATAAGCCCTCAGTGGTAAATGACTTGGGTCCTTTCTCACAAGGTGACCAACCCACTCTATCTGCTGACGTTTTATATATTCGATACAAGGCATTATTCCTACTCTTTTTCTGATTTCCTCTTTTCTTACTCTGTTTAGTTTGGTGACCATAGCTGCTTTTCTCAAACACTTCAACTCACGTGTGATGATTTTTCCTGCCGCAAGGTTGTTAAATACCATATAAGACACTGGTAACAAAGTATTGGTATGAAAATTGTAGATATTATCTGTCTCTTTATGTCCATATTGATCTTTGGGTGCAGGAGTAATGGTGCAAGTTGATATGTCACTGAGTTTGTTTTCATTCATCTCGATTCTATTTCTAACACACAACTCGCAGCTAACGGAATTATTAACTCGGCGTCATGTATAATAAGAAACTGTACAATTCTACTGACAGTAATTGAACTTTTATCTGAAAACCTGGTCTATCTATTGTATTTTTCTATGCTTTTGCAGTAAAGTGTAAAGCGTAGTTGGATTGAATGACGATAGGTAGGCCTATTGATAGATTTTTCCAGGTGCTGGTTGTAACATGACATCTGTTTTCTCAGTATTAATAGTAATCCAAAAGATGGTACAGGCTTTGGAGAAGCTGTCTATAATAATTTGTAGATCGGCATCAGAGTTTGTAAATAGGGCACAGTAATCAGCAAGTAGGGAATCCCTGATGTATTATTTGATTGGTTTTTATTGGAAAGCCCCGAGACACGGGTGATAACCTGTCCATCAGAGCTGTTTCAAATGGTCATAGTTTTATTCTGGTGTCATATAGTGGACAGTTGTGTAAAATACTCTATGTATCTTCTTTAGATCGTCCACAGGGGCACATATATATGGTGTCACAACTCTAAACCTTTCTATATGTTTGCTGTTTGAGTGTCGCCTGCCCTCAACCTAAAAATGATTGTTATTTTCATCAAAGCTTTGTGGTTTCATGAGTGAGTTGAGTTCCATTCCATGCCGATGGATATTCTGATAATGGACTTCATTTCTAGAAATTACTCCGAATCTTCTATCTGTTGTTGTTTGTATTAATTGTATCCCGTTCGCTCCAAAACTTTTTCCGGATCTCTCTTGTATCGAAAAAATCGGTATTCTTTTAGGTTTTGAGCTGGATGTAATCCTAAAAAAAAAAATGTGTCGTGTGGCCATTTCATTTGCACCAATTGCCCGACACATCTGACTTGACGATTGACAGTGATTTAATTCTTGAATAGAAACTAGCATCAGGTCATGCGGGACATTTCCCAAAGAAATCTTTCAGCAACCAACCAAAAGTATTTTTCTCACCTATGGTCTACATGTTGAGCTCTGTAGAAGAAATGTTTGCAGAGTGCATCTTGGACTGCTAAAGTACCAGATTTAATCTCCTCCACAAGCAATTATGCATCACGCTATTCGGAAAGCAATGGCAACCTGCTCAACATATTTATATTGCCAAGAAAATGACAACCAGCCAATGCTGGGTTGATGGCTATACCCTGAATAGTATATGCTACCCGCAGGTGTATTGCCGGGCCCGAAAGGAGAGCGAAGAATAGCAACACCCTTTACCTTCCACGCATGTCGTAAAAGGCGACTAAGGAGGTTATAAGATGGAGCTGGCTGTCCCATCCCATATAGGGTCAGTGACCCAAAGCCTTGCTGAAGTTGGACGTATCAGGCCAAATGCGCAGATATCGCAGCAATGCTGTAAACCATGACACAACACATTCCGTTCTCCGGACTACATCCTGCTAATCTGCAGGAGTTTGAGAACGAACGCAGAAGAAGAAGTATATGCTACCAACTTTTTTTTAGAGATACCATTATAAAGTGCCCTAATTATGAAGGCAAAATTATAAATAAGTAAAAAGATAAATTTTACAAACAAGTTTAAAAACTGACAAATTGTTGGAAATTATAATTTATTATCCAAATGATTTTGTATAGAACACAATTTGTACACAAACAATCCAATGTTATCAAACATCTGATTGTTTGTGTAAAGTTGATTCAGATAAAGAAGGTGGACAAATAGAACACAAATCTACTAATTGAACACCTCCTGCAGCTTGTCTTGTTTAAAAAAATAATGGATGTCACCTGTCCTTTGGAGTTAAGAAGGTGGACCAGACAGGAATCGTGCTTTATGGGCAACACATGCTATCTGCATTTCAGATCGAACATTGAGAGGTATAATTCCATTCACAGCCTTAACTGATTTTGGAATAAAATCAAGAGATGGCAGTTGTGACTTATAAGACCTTATCAATTGGTGCATATCTCAAATCGGGAGATGGCAGTTGTGACTTATAAGACCTTATCAATTGGTACATATCTCAAAAGACACGCAGCAACACAATGGCACAAGTGGTCCTGAAGTTGTTTTTTCATTTCTGTGGGTGATTTGTGACTCAGATTGTACTTTCTAGGCACATCTGCCATTGTCATGGATGTAACTTATACCTCTTAGCCAGGGTCTGAAAGGGAGCAAAGAATAGCTACACTGTGGTATGTTATACATGTTACAGGAAACGACTAAAGATGTTTTTGATGTGATGTTGGCTGTCCCATCCAATATACAGTTAAAGTGACCCAGAGCCATGCTGAAGTCAAATATGTCAGGAAGAAAGATGCAAATATCACAGCTAAACTGTAAACTAGGATATAACACATTCTATTCTCCAGACTATATCCAATTAATCTGCAGGAGTATGAGAACAAGCACAAAGAAGTAGAATATATCTCTGTTAAAGTACAACAAAATACTATTGCTTGGAAAAAAGGCAAGGTGTCAACTATCTATCTATCATCTTTTCCACAAGTGCTGTTAGGCATCATAACGAAAATCAATACAAGGTAACTGCGTGAAAAGACCTTTTGGTTGAAACGTTGAATATGATTTGTTTATTATAATTTGTATGTTTTCTTGTGTGCACATCATTTCCCACTAGTTTTAGATATAGTCTGTCATGTCTGAATGAAGCAATTATATAAACCTGTGTAATACGTAAGTATGATTAGGCGTCATAAGGAGTTAAAGTTTTTTTGTCTCTGGTCATCTTTGTTGCACTTGCCATGGTTAGGCGGTGTTTTTTAATAATCTCTCTGATTGAATCTTTCCATCTTGTTCTTGGTCTTCCTTTTGCTTTGTAGCCGTTTTTTCTGCTGTTGTAAGCTTCGATGACTGGTTGTGATGGTTCCACTCGCATAAGGTGGCTGAACCAGTTGATCTGTTTTCTCTCTATATAGTGTTTGCATAATATGGTCTTTACTATCTTCTGATGTCTTTATTTCTCTTTTGATGAAGTTTATATTCTTCCATTATGTCATCTTTCTCAAGAGTGTTTTTGTCAGGGCCATGTCTGGTACTGGTAACATAACGGAATAAAGATGGTGTTTATTATATGTCATTTGATCACCATGTTGATCACTGGGTTTTTAAGCAGTGATGACAGCTGGTATGTTATTACATCATTTGTTTTTTGGCACCTCATCTTAATTTCTCTATCAATTTTTCTGTCTTCTGTAAAAATGCTTCCTATATATTTAAATTCTGATGTTTGTTTTAGTTTTGTGCCGCTAACATACACATTTAGTTGTTCTGTTTCTCTGAATATTTTCATAGTTTCTGTTTTTAATGTGTTTAATTTCATATTGTGTTGTTTGCAGGCTGCTTGTGATGAATTTGTGTGTCTTTGTAGTTCATCTTCAGTTTCATATATTAAATCTTGATTATCTGCAAAGAGTATTTGAAAAATATTTCACTGTGCTTTTGACATTTTCCCTCTCTTTCCTGTATAGGTTGTAATTTTCTTTTTTTTCCTGTTTTAAACCATTGTATTTATCATCTAAAGAGCTTCAAACCTAGAGCTAGACCCACTGTATGCAGAGAGTTACCTAGGTCTCTTGTTGTTTTTATGATGTTGTGTTCGCCTCTTGCTTCTGCCTCTTTCGCTCTCATATCTATGTATGTAACAAACAGCAGTAGTTATAGTACATACTACAATGGATAATCACAATAAATACTACAATGGATAATCACACACTTCCTATAGGGAACATAAGACCAATGTGTATGTAAGAAATAAAGTAGAGATGTGTGCAGGTGTTCAGGAGCCATTGCTTTCAATAGTGAAACGACGAAAACTAGCATGGTTCGGACATGTATGCAGGCACGATTCCTTGTCAAAAACAATACTGCAGGGAACTGTCGAGGGTGGAAGAAGCAGAGGAAAACAAATAAAGACATGGACAGACAACATCAAGGAATGGACAGGGCAAGATATTTCCACACTCATCTGCATCGCTGAGGATAGAATTCGCTGGAGGACTATGTGTTCTGAAGCATCCAATGTGGTACCCCTACAACCCTGAAGGGTTATGGGTTTATTGATTGATAGTACATACCGTATACATATACTCTTCACTTCTTTGGAATGCAATGTCATTTTTTGAATACTAACAATTGCAAACACTTTTGGTAATTGGAGAGAAGTATTGCTGGCCAGAAAAGTGTTATAGCTAAAAACATAATTATATTAATGTCCAAAAATATGACACTTGTAACATTTTTCATCCTATATCTATCTATCTATGTGACGCGTTGTTTACAGAATGTTGTCCTCACTGTCACTCTGTAAGCCTCTCGGCTCTGTGCAAGCTTCCCAGTCTCTTCTAGTGTCATGATTAGAAGTTCTTCTATACCCTGAGTTCATCGAAATCTTGGTCTGTCTTATTATCTTTCCTGGAACTTTCCCCTCCATGATTAATCTTTCTAAACCATTGTGTCTCTTTATATGTTTGAAATATGTTACCTTGCGTTTTTGATGAGCCAGTTTTCATCTATGTTCAGTTCTTTTTGGACATCTGCATTGGTTTGTCTTTCCATATTTCACCTGTAAGCCTTCTGTTATTATATATATATAATTACTATTACAACCAGCATCTGGCAAATTCTAACGTGAACCCTGTATAAAGGTAAATGGTATAGCACTGAAAGTTGTGAATAGATTCACATACCTAGGTAGTACACTATCATAAAATGCCACCAGACTAAACTGAAAGTTTAGAGCGATGGTATTTCCAATGTTGTTGGGTTGCAGTAACACAAATACCAAAGTAATAATAGAGAATAAGTAAATATATGTTACAAATACATACTACTATTAATAGAAATATAAAAACAACAACAAAATTAATAATGATGAAAACGGTTAACTTTTTCAATCTAAGATAATCATCTAAAAAACTTTTAATATGAAAACAAATATAGAAAAAATATCAATAAACATCATTTAAAAAAATAAACACTCTGTGTTGCAGCCTGGTGAAGGATGACAGGAAATTCAGAAGAACACATACAGGAAGAATACATCCCTGATTATTCTTCTGTGTATTTATTTGAATTTCATGTCTCCCTTCGCCAGACCGTTGCTTATTTACTCTTATTACCCTGTTATTATGTACATGGTCATCAGCCCTAATATTGCACAATTATCACACTTGTAAGACTTTTTTCATGTATGTATTTTTCTGTGTAGCATAAGTACACTAGCTGTAGTAAACATAGTACCACAATCACCACATCTGTAAGGTCTCTCTCCTGTGTGTTTTCTTGTGTGCTTTGTCAGGTTACTAGAATGAGAAAATCCAACACCACAAATAACACATTTGTAAGGTTTCTCTCCTGTATGAATTCTTCTGTGTACATTTAGGTTACCAGATGTGGTTAACACTGCACCACATTCATCACACTTGTAAGGCTTCTCATTTGTATGTTTTATTCTGTGTATTTTTAGTTTGTCAGCTGTCGTAAACATTGCTCCACAATCATCACACTTGTAAGGTTTCTCTCCTGTATGTGTTCTTCTGTGTACATTTAGATTACCAGCTGTAGTAAACAACGCACCACAAACACTACACTCGAATGACTTCTCTCCTGTGTGTATTCGTCTGTGTATTTTAAGTTTGTCAGCTGTAGTAAACATTGAGCTACAATCATTACATTTGTAAGGTTTCTCTCCTGTATGTATTTTTATGTGCGTTGTCAGGTGACTAGATTGAGAGAATCTAACACCACAAACATCACAATTATAAGGCTTCTCTCCTGTATGAATTCTTTTGTGTATTTTTAAGTGACTAGATTGTGAGAATCCTCCACCGCAAACATCACACTTGAAAGGTTTCTCTCCAGTATGAATTCTTACATGCGCTGTTAGACCACTACTATTAGAGAATCCAATGCCACAAATGTCACACTTATAAGGCTTCTGCGAAATTTTACTACTCATAAAAGATGTATTTGAATCAGAAACACAAATTTCATTTTTTGACAGTCTGTTACAATCTCCATTACTGACAGACAGGGTGTCCTTTTTCTGAACAGTCTTAGCCATAACATCAGGCCTGACCTGACACTCCCTAATTTTTAATAATAACTTCCTTAAGTCATGCAGCCTCTGTTCTGTAGATGTTAAGCCTAGATTTCTTGTCTTGTTTTCTGTTTTATTTATGTTGTCTCCTTTTTGGTCATTCATCTCATAATCCCAAGTCACATCTTCATCTACCTTCTGTTCAATGGTTCTAGTGTACTTTTTTTGTCTTTCCTTATTGTTTGTCTCATTTCTTGTGTGTGTTTCTATTTTTCCCATGGGTTCTGGAAGATTCTCTGAGAAACTATAAAGTTGTGAGTGTTGAAACCTGCTTGGACAATGCCTTTCCTGAACATCAATCTGGCAGTTTATGATGTAGCTGGTATCACTGATCTCTGATAAGTAGAAACAATAAATGGAGACAGTTATAAAACAAGTAGAAACAATAAATGGAGACAGTTATAAAACAAGCTGAAACAGAGTCGTCTATATTTGAACTTCAGGATGAGTATTATAAATTGTTTATATTTAAGCGATAAAAGAAAGGAATAGGTTTGATTTATTAATAAAATGTTTTGGAGCCCAGGTAGGTCTGACGACAGATCCTCCTTCCCACACAGACAACTGTAAATAAATGTTCTTCCTCTTCTGCGTGCGTTCTCAAACTCCTGCAGATGTGCAGGATGCAGTCCAGAGAACGGAATGCATTGTGTCATGGTTTACAGCTTAGCTGCGTCTTTTGGCCTGACATATCTAATGTCAGCATGGCTGCCAGATCCATTTAACCCTATATGAGATGGGGCAGCCAAAACCTCCTCAGTCATTTCAAACAACACTTATGAAAGGTAAACAGTGATGCTATTACTTGCTCCCATTCTGGTGCCAGCAATACATAGGTGGTAAATAGATATGCTTTCTTTTATTAGTAATGCAGCACATTCAATCATAATAGACTCTAGACTTGGGTTTAAAGGGTATCAATCCGTATGTCTCAGCTCATAGAGGTTTTAATCCCCCAATTAATAAATAAACAAGTAGAAATAATAAATGAAAACAGTTACAAAACAATAAATTGGGACAAGCATAACACAAGTAGAAACAATAATTGGAGACGGTTATAACACAAGTATTAACACCAAATGATGACTGGTATAAAACAAGTACCACATGTTAAAAAAAATAAATGGAGAGTTATAAAACAAGTATAACCAATAAATAGAGACAGTTATAAAATAAGTATAAACAAGTGGAGACAGTTATAAAGTAAGCATAAACAATAAATGGAGACATAAAGTAAGTATAAACAATAAATGGAGACATAAAGTAAGTATAAACAATAAATGGAGACAGTTATAAAGAAAGTATAAATAATAAATGGAGACAGTTATAAAATAAGTAGAAACAATAATTGGAGACAGTTTTAAAATATACCAAATAACATTTGTTTAAATATTAGGAATATATAATAGGGGCTGTGATTCGCTGAAAAAACTTCCAATTATTTTGTATAATCAGAAAGCTCTAATATAACCTAATTAAACTCAAGTCTGAGGATGAAAGAAGTGTGCCTCAAAGGATAAAAATTAAATTACCATACCAAATAAATAACAATATAGCATATCACATGTATATATGAACTGTCTATGACATAAGGATAATAAAGTCTAAAATAAGTGCCACATGCCTATTACTTCTCACATATTCAGCTCTGTGATGTAATCGCGTTTAGCGGTTACATCCATTACTCATTCACATGTTGTGTTCTTGAAAAAAATGGCATTTCAGTTGAAACATCAATTTGTATGTGTTTTCCTGTATGTTTCCAGTGATTCATCATCATCATCATGTCATGGCTCTCCACGGCTCTCTGTCCACAGTATTATGTATCAAGGTCATTGCTATTTCCCTGTCGTGCCATGCCGTCAAACTGTCTGTTTTCTCACATTGTCGCCCTCTGTATCTGTTGCCTTCAATCTTGCCTGTTGTGACTATGTTCTCCAAATCTTCCTGTCTCATGAAGTGGCCAAAAAAAGAAGATTGCCTTTTTCTTATATTGTTGATTAAGGTCCATTTTGCATTTGACTCTTTCAACACCTGTACATTAGTTTTTCTGGCAGTCCATGGTATTCTCATCATTCTTCTGTAGAACCATATCTCTGCTGCCTCTAATTTCCCACTTTCCAGTTTGTTTATTGTCCAAGACTCGCACCCATATGTTAGTATAGGGGTTATATAGCACTGCAGAACTCTCTTTCTCACCTCTAATGACAAGGTCATATTACACACTATATTTTTCATTTTTCTGAATGTTATTTTTGCCTATCCTATTCCAGTGATTAGTAAAACTTAATTACCTGTGTTTTCAATTTTTACCTGTCGGATAACAGTTTTGCTGCAGTTGTTACCTATTATCCATTACCCTACGACTATAACAGGTTCTTGAATATACAACTGTTATACTACTAAGCTGAGCAGTCATGTGAATGTCCTAATCAAGAGTTAGTAAATATATTAACTGATGACGTTCTAACGTCATGCCAGTATGGCGCTGTATTTTTTCATGGCATGTGGACTACTGTATTTTCAATGTTTGTGTTAATATCATAGTCGTTGGATAACATCAAGTGTGTTTTCTAGAACAGACTAGTTGAGGCTGTCAAATGGATGTATTTGTTTGATTATAAAGAGCGATTCTATATGTTAACTTTGAAGCTTATGTGACGATTAATTTATTTCAATATCAACAACACATTGAATCGTTCACTGTGTAGTTCATCATCATCAAGTGCCGTCTCCGCAACGAAGGTTGGCTGCAACGTATCTCCAACATCTCCTGTCTCTTGTCTTGGTGGTTCACTCTGCTAGACTGTAACCTGTCCATCATGTAATGTTACTCTCCCACTTGTATCTCTGCCTACCTCTTGCTCGTTTCCCTTTGACTTTACCCTCAAGTAAGGTCTTCAATAGGGTGTCATGTCTTTTAATGTGTCCAAAGTATTTTATTTGCCTGATCTTTATTTCTCTTAGTAGTTCTTTCTTCATATTAAGTGTCTTTAGCACCTCTTTGTTTTCTTCTCTTTCCATGATGTTCTCCCTATTCTTCTATATACCCACATCTCAAAGGCATCAATTTTGTCTTCTAATTGTTTATTTAGTGTCCATGTTTCTGAGCCATACATTAATATGGAATAGATGTAGCATTTTATAATTCTCATTTTTAACTTGTTTGTAATTTGTTTAGATATTAATAATTTCCTCGTGTCATTGAAGGTACTTTTAGCCATTCCTATTCTCCTTTTAACTTCTGTTTCACATCTGCCATCATTTGTGACTATGTGACTGTGTAGTTACTGCAGTTTAAAGACTTACAAGATATTTCCAATTCAGGTAATGCCTTTATAACAATTTAAAAATTGAGATATATACAGGTAACTATAAACTGTGAGGGAAGATAACTGTCATTATTCCTAGATTCACACTACACATCATGCCGAAATCAGATGTGCTAGGCCTACAAGGCGCATAACGGTGGCACAACGTAATCACGCTCCCGGCGGAAATCGCACGGATATCCGTGATGGTTACAATGGAGCGAACGCAAAACAAACAAACACTACACATGATATTCTTATAAGTGGATTCTAATGTAAATGTCATAGAATCATCACAAATATCTTACTATCTTTTATATTATTTCCATCATCCTCTCCACACAGACCAGGCTGTTTGACTTTTCGCAGTCCTGTCATTTCCTTGCCAAAGCTGTTACATTTATTTATCTCTATATTTACATCTTCACTGTTAATCATCTCTTCAGATTTCTGAAATAATTGACAACAAATATAGTAAATGATGAACTATGTGACCTTTCACCTACTACATGTAGTTTTAGAGACATCTGTTGTGGATACCTAATATGAAATTACCCAATCACTTCAATTCTTCTTCTTCTTCAGCGTTCATTCTCAAACTCCTGCTGGATCTCTCCTGTAGCAGTACTACTAGATCTCCAGCAGGATGCAGTCCAGAGAATGGAAATGCGTTGTGTCGCCGTTTTATTTGCGCGAATGGCCCGACACATCCGTCTTCGGCGGAACTTCAATTCTAAGAAACAATATTTCTCTCAATAATTATTATAAATCTTATGATCTACATCCAATCTTCCGCAATTACAGAAAATTGAGAAGGAACGCAGAAGACAAAGAGACCTACATAAAGTAAGGATATGAATGTAGTTTTTATGTATATATATATATATATATATATATATATATATATATATATATATATATATATATATATATATATATATATATATATATATATATATATATATATATATATACACATACATACATACATATATATATATATATATATATATATATATTGATCAAATAAAAAATGAATGAAAAATGTGTATAAACAATTTTGTTTCTATATTTATTTTTGATGTAGACCTATTGAAGAACTTTGGTGTGTCATGGATGACAAATAGGTTGTGAATCACAGATCTACATCATCTTAACACTGATATGTGTTTTCTTCTATTTGCGTTTATTCTCAAATTTCCACTGTATCTGTCTTTTAGCGACAATGGTTCCATTATATTTCCAGGAGGATGTATTCCAGCAGGATGTAGTCCAGAGAGCGGCAGCTTACAACAGGAAAATATCTAGATATAAGGCGAAAGGCCGCCCAAGACACAGGATCAAAAACATCAGACATTTGAGAGAGACAATCTAGATTCCATGGAAGCCTCCCAAATGGCAATAACAGAAATCTTCAGCTCCCCATGACACCTCATGATACATATGGTTAGAAAATAAAGAAAGTCCAGAGAATTAAAATGCAATGTTTCGCCTTTTTAATTTCACCAATGGCATAACACATCTGACTTCGGCACTCATAGCTAATACATTCAGCATTTTTACCACATCCACTGAACAGTGGATATTTGTAATCATATCACTGGTATAGCAAGCCAGCTATACAAGACAACTGGTTCTCTTACATGTACTGGTTCTCACCAAGCTCAAGCTAACCATGGTCACACATGCTTAACCTTTTTGCCACCGTCTTGTGTCGCTATCAACATAGCCACAGACGCCCACAAAACTTAGTTTAAAATCAGTCTTGTGTCACTATTGACATAGCCACAGATGCCCACAAAACTGATGTTTAAAACCAGTTGTCAGTCTAAAGAGAAATTTGTGATGTACATGTCATTGTCACACATGAAGTTTAGCTTCAATAAATTATAATTCCAAGATTATTAATGGATCCCAGTTTGCATGCTGCTGGGGTATATAAGGATGGTCAAGAATAGTAACACTGTCTCTGTCTAACACTGTCAAAGTAGGTATCGTACAAAGGAAGTTGGAGGTGAGATTAACTATCCCATAGCATATCCGCTGTGGTGAAGAAACATAACTGCGCTGGGATCAAATCAACTCTTAAATTTGCTTCTATGTTGCCATAGTCTAAAAGGGGATCAAAGAATAGCAACACTGTTATCTGCCATGCATTCCGTAATAGGTGACTAAGGAGGTTTTGGGGTGGAGCTGGCTGTACCATCCCACAGAGGGCCAAAGTGCCCCAATGAAGCCATGCTGAAATCTGATGTATTAGGTATAAGCCATGCTGAAATCTGATGCATTAAGTATTAGGTATGTTGATTATCTTCTTTGCACACCAGACACGTCCTTATGTGCTTAGATCTCCGCTTCTGTAAATCTCTACGGATATAACAGCTGATGGTTCTGGTTCTATGTTGATTCACTGCTCTTTTTGAAATCTTTGTCAGGTGTTCTGAATGGGCCACACCCATCTTTACTTCCAATTCACAAATTCTCAATATTGACTCAATAGATGTTCATTCATCTCAAAATCCTCTGATATTGAGGACATGAAGAGCAATGAGTATGTCTGCTCGGTCCATAGGGACCACCATCTGTTGTGGTGTCGAAGCTAGCTATGTGGTCTGTCCATTCCTTTCCCTCCATGCTCTTGTGTCTGGGGAAAAAGATAAGTGAGTTTCCTAAATGATGCCTACATTTTAGCTCTTAAGAGCTAAAAAATGAAATCTGATGTATCAGGTTGAAAGGTGCAGATATCACAGATAAGCTGTAAGCTATAATGCATTTTGGACTTCATTCTGCAAATCTTCAGAAGTTTGAGAACAAACACAAAAGAAGAAGTAAGGGAGTCACTGCAAAGTTACCGGAGTAGAAGTCTGTCCAGCTTGTGACACTGCAACCTACAACCACATTGTTACCTCCAGAGTTGAAGACTGTCCAGCTTCCAGCTTGTGACATTGCATCCTACAATCACATTGAATACAACAGGTATCTTGCAATATCACTTGCGACAGCTCTGGAAAACTTTTTCATCAGAAAAAAAGAATGCTACAGAAAGAATCTGGAGCTGATGGTAAAATGTCTAAGAGATGCACATTGTCTGAAACTACAGAACGTAGAATTTAACATAAAACTGTAGGCCACAAAAAAATCCTAAGCACAACCTTAGAAATTATTTGCACATGCTGTTATGTAGCTGGTCATACAGTTATCTGATCTGCCAAAGCATGAGTAATTTTAGATGTCACCTTCAATGGAACATGTCATAGCCACTGATAACAGCAGATGAGACAGAGTGCAGCAGAAAGAGATAAATTATACAGCCTAGAAACTATGAATATGATGATCTAATAAAATTATATCTTTTACTTTACAACAGGGGTTCTTTTTCAGGCCACATGTAACATTGAGTATGCGATGCCAGCACCATACTTTATAATAGGAAATAAATATACATTTATAGTTTTAAAATAAATAATTTGAAAATTAAAGGGAAATTGAAAGTGAAAATTGGGACAACACAAAATAAAAGAAATAATAGTGAAAGTGGTATGGCATCCTACAAGTGGCATCTACAAATAAAAGAAAAATTAATACAGGGAGGGGGGTAATCTTTTCAAGAAACATGGATAAGGATTATTTGTTCAAGTCAAAGGCAAATCTGTGTGCCTTGCATTTGGAAAGGCATTTTGTGAGTAGCAACATCATGCTCACCAGCTAATAACACACACCTCACTATGGAAAAAAGGCAGTTCCAGATCCAACTATCATGCAAAAAATAAGGGTGAATAAATGTTTGAGAAAATATTGTTGCAGGCTAATGTTTAAGATGATAATTTTGTAAGGTTCAAGAAAGATGTTATAGTCTAAATGTACAAATAATAGGGTCTACTAATAATAATAGTAATACTAATAGCCATTGGCATAAAAAAGCTTACCGGTTGCCGAGTTAGAGAGATATGTGCACGATTTCACATTTTGGTGATTAGGGCCTATCTCTTGATAGCACATATCTCCAACAAGATAAGATCTGATAATAATTGGATGTGAGGGAAAATTAACCAAAATGAAAATACGGAGGTTCCTCTCACCTCTGCAGCATCATCGGGCGATCCCAAAGTTACATGAGTAATTTAATATGACCGTCTAGGCAACTTCTTTATTTTTAATTCGTGCAGACTTAGAGGCACAATCATAATGAAAACTGGTTTCTATCTGAATTATAATTTTATTTAATATACCCATCAAACTGAATACAACACACCATGTGGATGACATATGAACACATCTGTTTCCCTTATAATGTTTACTTATTAGCTAATGCTTAGCTTACTTATTCATTTTTTGTGTCATTTTGGAAGATATTCCAAATCGAAGTCACACACACAACAAAAAGATTTGCTGGCTATTAATACGTAACACGATTTAATTAGGGTCTTGTGCCTTGCAGGCTCATCATCATCATTATCAGGTGACATACAGGCTGGCGTAGGCGATCATGGCTCTCCGCAGCTCTCTGTCTACAGTATTATATATCAAGATCGTTGCTGTTTCCCTGTCGTGCCAGGTTGTCAAACTGTCTAATATTTTCTCACGTTGAAAATATTTCTTGCAGGCTAGCTAGAGATAATCCAGGACGACAGCGTAGACGATCATGGACAACTCTATATCATTGTTGATTTCTTTGTTTTTGAATGATGATAAACTATTAAATATTTTCACATGCTGTCACCCACTGTTTCTCTTTTCTTCAACTTCAATATTGCCCATTGATTGTATACATAGGCATGTAATATATATTATATAGTTTAAGTTCTAGTTTTTGAAATCGACGTTGTCGTTGACGCACCCTGGGCAAACCCATAGTTACTCGTTCTTTTCCAGCAGAGGACGTAAAGTATTCAAGCTGATGGTCCCCGAAGTTCACTGACTACACACACCTTAAATGCCCTCCCCCCTTTCCAATCGTCCCGTTCTGCTTACCTCGAGGGTCATTCCAAATTCTGGAAGTGGCAATATCATAGGCCTATAGCCTATCCGCAGAAGAAAGATGGTCAACCAGCAGAGGACCGGTACTGCCAGCAGAAGTGTAATAATTGATTCACTCAGGGAGAGATCGGAGCAACTATGGACGTGTCCAGTTTACAGTATTGATGATCCGACGACTAACTAACTAGCGGAGACGGACGCTAATTTAGTAATTAGGTCTACTTTAATTTCAACCGAGTAAATAACATAACGTTGTTTACATTCGCGATATTTGTGTTCGAAGAGATATGGAGGTACGAATAAACACCGGGTTAGTGTTTTGTTTTTAACGCCAGGGAAATAATTACAAACATGAATAAGACGAATTGTGTTGGCTCCCTTTTTTGAGAATTCCCCTTTTTTGGGAACATTTAGTTTGTTCCATGTTTCGTTTAAAATGTAGGCCCGACAACTGGGATAGGGCCTTTGCTCATATCGCTCTATTATTCCTTGATACTGAGCAATCAGTTCTAAACTGACACAGTTCTGCACATATTCGTTTTTCCTCAATCAAAAAGTTTTAATGAACTATTGATGATACTCTTCTTTGTCGTTCTTGTATTTTTTAAAACATCTTAATAGCTGTGTAAGTAGGCCTGGGGCTATATGTGATTCGCTTTCAGATTTATACCTAGTTAGGGACCAGCATGACAGCGCTGAGGACATTCCTATAAATTATCAACTCGCCGATCCCTCGGCCATATAAGGCTGTATATATTATAGCCCTACACTATAAGCTCAGTGCACCAGTCAGTTGTTGAAGGTGCTTTCTTCTGATCTTTCCAGAGAGGAAGCACTATCTTCCCTCTCTCTTAATCAAAAAAATTTCTAGCATTTTCTGGACATTACTATCTATTTCATTATACTTTGTACTGCATCCATAACTGTCCTAATTAACTCGGAAGTCAGCATACGAGATTTGAAGCCGGTCAGTTCAGCAGGCACTTATTTGCCTTGCAACTTGAGTCGACACGTTTTTCGAAAGATATTTTTCTATAACTCCTTGATGCTTCCCACTTATGTTACTAAACTTTCTTCTTCTTTTGCTATTGTTCTCAAACTCTTGCATTCTTCTTCTGTTTTCAGCAACTGTGGTCATGCTATGTTGTCAGGCCCGTCGTCAAGACGAAGTCCACCGTCTTCTCCAGGTCAGAGCGGCTGCCCCATAGCTTTTGCCTCAAGTCTGTATCCTCTGGCCAGGTCTGCTGTCTCTGCTCTTTGTATGTTGAGCATTCCTGAAGTATGTGTTCCGGAGTCTGGGTTCAGGATCCACATGGACATTCATCTGTGTATGAGATCCTGCAGATTATCAGGATGTAGTCTGGCGAATTAAATGTTGTGTCATCGCTTACAGATTGGTTGCAATATCTGCACCTTTTGATCTGATACATCCAACTTCAGCCTAGCTTCTGAGTCATTTGATTCTCTATGGAATGTGAGTGCCAACTCCACCACCAAAAGTCTTCTTAATCACCTCTTACGTCATGCATGACAGGTAACCATTAATAATCTTGGAATTAAGGTTTATTGAAGCTAAACTTCAATGATATGTGCATCACACATTTTTCTTTAGACTGACAACTGGTTTTAAACATCAGTTTAATGGGTGTCTGTGGCTATGTTGGTAGCAACACAAGATGGTGGAAAAAAGGTTAAGCATGTGTGATCATGATTAGAGTCAGCTTGGTGACCAACTACATGTAAGAGAACCAGTTGTCTTGTGTAGCTGGCTTGCTATACCAGTGATATGATTACAAACATCCACCGTTCAGTGGATTTCTTAAAAATGCTGAATGTATTAGCTATGAGTGCCGAAGTCAGATGTGTTATGCCATTGGTGAAATTAAAAAGGCAACACATTGCATTTTCATTCTCTGGACTTTCTTTATTTTCTAACCATGTGTACCGTGAGATAGACGGATGAAAGATTACGTTGGAGCAGGCTTATTGATGATATAGGCCGCAACTACACAAACACGGACAGTTTTTTTTACTATCAAAATAATGAAATCTCCGAAGCAGAACCCCCGAGAACACAATGAGTATCAGAGAAACGTTTTACGTTTTAATAGTCAGGTTCACACCAAAGATGGAGGGCTGTGTTTCTTAGATTTAGAGAGCCGCTTCTTTTCAGACTAAAGCGAGTTTTAAATATTTGTTTTCATTCTTTTAGGACGATTTTTATTTTAGGTTTGGACCAAATAAACTGTAAATTATTTGAACATATTGCTAAATTTACATATTTAATAATTTCACAGCAAAGGGGCCGCCCAAAAAAATGTCCACAAAAATGTGTGGTGGAAAGGGGGGGGGTGTCCTAAAATAATATACCGGCAGTTGTACAGTTATTGTTGAAAAAAGGAGGGTAAACAAAGGAGGGTGTTTTATATAAGTTGACGTTAATAATACTGTTTTTTTGGTACACACACAATTGTTGAATGTAAAACACCACAAATAGGGTCTATTTCATTTTCAGTAATATTATACCTTTATATGAAGATTCGGTTTGGGGTGGGGGGTAATTATATTATAGGGGTAAAATTAAAGAATAAGTCTTCACTGTGCTATAAATAGTGCACTGTTTACATTTTTAACTACCTAACGTCACGGATTTCTGTGTAACACCAATGAAATTAATGGCTACTGTGATGTCACATCCTGACAATCACTGAGTTCAACTCTAGACACAGACAAACATATGCATAATCTGTGTCTTTTCCAATTTACATATTAAAAAAAATTTAGCGTCATCTTTCGTATCTATGATCACAGTGAAATTTTACCTAGTTTTGAGGTATTTCCTAACATGATAAGAATGATGATCCCGGCGGAATGACAATCTTGTACCATAGCTTTTGGTAGAGGGGGGTTAAAAGGATTAGAATTAGTTTATAGTTTTTTAGGAGGGGGGAGAAGGGTTAGAAGCAGTGTTTAGAATTATCGTGTAAGGGTGAATCGACATGATTTATAGCACAACGGCATACAATCGTTTGGCGGTCGGCGGGGTGTGACGTCACTGCACGAGTCGCGGTAATTGGTTTTCTCGCGGTACTCCATGATGTCGTCTGCTTAAATATGAAAACAGTGTGCTATTTATAGCGCAGTGACCGTAGATAACAACAGTTTACCAAAATTTCCTATGATTTGTACTGAGCGATCATTATTTCTTCCCACTACACACAGAGCGAAGTGCACACATTAGAAATATTATTTCTAATCCTAACTGTACTCTAAGTACTTAACCGTAAGCTTGCCAAATCACACAACAAAGGTCAGGAAATACTTCGAAACTAAAACAAAGGTCACAGTGAAGACTTATACTTTACTTGTGCCTATTATGGGACATTAGGAAGTTATTGCAATGTAATTTACAGGTCTTTGGATTCTTGACAGTTGAAAAAAGTGCTAAAGAGAGAAAAAAATTAACAAAAATATGTTGCTGTAATTTATGGACAACCCCAAATGTAACATGTTTGTACAACATTTTAAAAAGCGTTGTGGTGAAACGACCTTGAAGTTTTCCCAGGCAGGAGTAGTACCGGATTCAGAACCTCAACTGAATCTACCATCAGCTACTGGAAGTCCCTCTAGTCTATCTTGTGCAGCCAAGAACCAGAAGAGGAACGTGACTGACCAACCACAATGGACAAGATGATAACCCTTCTGAACATCATGCAATGAAATGCAGAGTGAGTTAGCAAACACAAAATAAAAAATAAAAAAACAGAATTAGAAAACACCTTCATCAGAAAGAGATTAGTATTTGCTGCATACAGGAAACCCCCTCAATGAAGAAATAACCTTTAAGATACAAGGGTACCAATTAGAGTTGATAGGAAAGATTGGAGGAAGGGTGGGATACTAATACTCGTCAAAAATAGCATCAATGCCATAGAAATAAAAACACATAAGGAAGGTGTTGGACATTAGATAATTCACATAAAGAACAACACACTTAAACCTGATCTCATTCCACGCATATTCAGAAAAGTGGCAAGTTCTGCTAGGAATAAAATGATATTTCATTACATTAGCCCTGAAATTTATTGGTTAAAAGTTCAGTATATTATCATTCATTCATTTTCCTTTTGCGCTGAAGTTAGGGCAGAGGTCAGATCTCTCCAATTCTTCTGAGTGTTTCTTTTGGTCTGCCCCTGGCTCTTTTGCCTGTAGGTATCCATTAAAGAGATTGGTGGTGTATTCTGTTGATGTCTGCGTGTAGGACATGCCTGATGTAGGACCAACTGTGTTCTCTTATAACATCTGTGATGAAATTTTGATGTGTCTCTTCTCTGAATTTATCATTCGATTTGAATTTACTCCAATGGGTGTTAGTTATCATACATTATGTTATAGTTATCATGTCCTATGAAGACATTTGTTCTCGAAACTCAGTAATTTATTTTCTGAAGACAAAGAGCTTTTCCAGCTCTCACATCCATATGATAGCACCGGAATAACGCAGGAATTAAATAAGTGCATTTTTGTGCGTGTGCTGATTGACTTTCACCTCCAAATATTAGACAGTCTGTTAAAGGCACTTGATGCTAGTGCAATTCGAGTTGTAATTTCTATCATTATATCACCGTCGAGTGTTAATTTACTTTCTAGATATGAAAATGTATGTACCTTTTCAAGTTGTTGTCCATTTAAAGTAATTGCGTTAGGTGAATTGGTGGTCCATAATTTTTGTTTTTGATTAGGTGATTTGGAGATCTATTTGTCCTGCGATGAATATTATCATTAGCCCTGCAATATACTGGTTAACATGATAGTCAACAAAGTCACAGAAGAACAGGCACCAAACATAAAAATACATGAAGAAAAACTACAACAATTAGAACATTATCAATATCTCGGGCACATAATCACAAATGATGTCAGATGTGAAGCAAAAGTTAAAAGAATAGGAACGGCTAAAAATACTTTCAATGACATGAAGAAAATATTAACATCTAAACAAATTACAAACAAGCTAAAAATGAGATTTATAAAATGCTACATCTATTCTATATTAATATATAGCTTAGAAACATGGACAATAAACAAATAATTAGAAGACAGAATTGATGCCTTTGAGATGTGGATATATATATAGAAGAATAGAGAGAACATCATGGAAAAAGAAGAAAACAAATAGTTTCTAACAACACTTAGTAAGAGGAAAGAATTATTAAAGGAAATAAAGATCAAGCAAATAAAATATTTTAGACATATTAAAAGATATGACACCTTGTTGAAGACCTTACTTGAGGGTAAAGTCGAGGGGATGCGAGTAAGACGTAGGCAGAGATACAAGTGGGAGAGTAACATCATGAGATAGACAGGTTATAATCTAACAGAGTGCACCACCAAGACGAGACGGGATGTTGGCAGTCTGTTGCAGCCAACCTTCGTTGCAGTGACGGCACTTGATGATGATAACATTGCTTGAAAGTCCAGTACAATATCATTAGTCCTGCAATATATTGGTTAAAAGTCCAGTATAGTATCATTAGCCCTGCAATATGTTGGTAATCAGTGCAGTTTGGCTTATTTAGTGCTACAATATATTGGTTATAAATCAGATGTGAAATATTATATCCAATACTATCTTTTTAACCTTGCGATATATTGTTATTGGTTTTCAAAGTGTAAGATGATGTCGATCATAAGGATAATTATTGGAAGAGAACATACCATACTTAGCTGATCTTTGGAATTAAGAGATTTCACTCTTTTTTTACCACACTGAAGTAAGATGTGTCGGGACATTGGTACAAATAAAATGGCGACACAATGCATTTTTGTTTCCATTCTCTGGACTACATCCTGCTAGAAATCTTGTAGGACCATTGTCCTGCCATAAGAGATATCTTGTGGGAGTTTAAAATTATGAAGAAAAAAAAGAAGAAAAAATAACTTCTTTCCTGTGCTAGTTGGTGGTAGTGCATGTCTCTTCAGCTGTGTTCTGTCTGTATAGATAATTTTAGTGGTGGAAAATTTGGCGGTAATATTTGTTTCCTCAGGTCTTGTAGTGCAGGGCATTCAACGATGTGGTGTTTTACTGTTTCCTTCTCTTGTCTGTTGCAGTATGGTGTATAATCTAGGTAACTGTAGGTGTTTGATAAGTTATATATGTGTTGTTATCACACAAAGTGGTATTATGGTTTGGTCTTTGCTATGTTGCCTATTTTGGCTGTCATGTGGATTTTGTTAGAATATATCTGTATATAGTCATCTTCCTTTGAGTTAGTGGTTCAAACATTGTTGTTTACAGTTGTTCTGTATCATGTGTTTTGCCATTCTAAGGTTGGTGACCATTGGGGTGTACTTGCTTCCCTTTTTGCCAGTTCATCTCTTTCATTCCTGGTGACAACTACCAGAAGAGAAATGTTGTTTCAAAATTAAAGTAATGGGGTTATTTCATGTTTTGTATTCATCACAGAAATTTCCATATGTACCAATAAGTACAAACAGGGAACACAAAGTAGAAAGTTTGACATTTTCAGTTGTTTAAGAAATTTGAAGAAATGATTAGCAGTGAAGATATAAAGATGGAGATCAGTGAAGTTGACAGTTTTGATGAGAAAGTGACAGAGCTGAGGGAAGAAGAAGAACAACCTGGTCTGTGTGAAGAGGAAGTGACAGGACTGGGGGAAGTCAAACAGTCTGGTCTGTCTGGAGAGGATGTTAGGAAGAATGTCAAAACTGGTGAGTCAGAATTTTTGGTGGTTATCTGAGTCATGCTTGTGAAGTAATGACAGACATTTGTATTTTGATATGAGATGATTTTCTGATATCTTGACTTGGAGGGCTGGGAATTTATAAGATATTATTTAGTGTGCTTGCTTAGATCCCAGGAACTTTGATAGCACCCAGAGGGAGTACAAACTTGTCACTGTTGTTCCCTATTCCAAGTGCTAGAGTTTCCCTTTCAGCTACAGATTACGCGCCGAAATCGGATGTGCTAGGCCTACAAGGCGCATAACGGTGGCACAACGTAATCACGCTCCCGGCGGAAATCGCACGGATATCCGTGATGGTTATAATGGAGCGAACGCAAAACAAACAAACAAACAGCTACAGATTAGTGTTTCTCCTGCATTCATTTTCAGAGCTTATGTTCCAGATGACTGTTTTTAACTTGAATGTGTCTGTAGGGTGCAAAGACATGTGCTGGACAGTCATGTACTTTGAGATTTTGTCATGACTTTCTTGCAATCCTGATGCATACTCAAATTAAAATGATTGTTTTTAATATTCAACACATGTCATTGTGGTGCTGGGCCAGAAAGGGGAGAAAAAAAAAATAAGCAACGCGGTTACCTTCCATGCATGTCATAGGAGGCCACTAAAGATGTTTTTGGGGTGGAGTTGGCTTTTCATCTCTTAGGTCAAAGTGATCCAGAAGCCATGATAAAATCAGATGTTAGATCAAAAGGCACAGATACTTCAGCTAAGCTGTAAACCATGGCACAATGCATTTTGTTCTTCAGACTACACCCTGGTAATCTGTAGGAGTTTGAGAACGTACAAGAAGAAGAAGTAACAGTCCAGGCATATGAACTTCAGCAAGCTTCATCACAGTAGAGATGGGCAGGAGCCAACCTCATGCCCAACCTCCTTAGTCGCTTCTTATGATATACATGGCATGTGGCCATATTATTGTTCTTTGCTCCTATTCTGGCTTGGTAACACGTCGGCCAAAGTACTATAAGCTATTATAACATTTTCATTCCTTTGTCCTCGCCAGAGGATTGAGGGCCATACCACTGGACTATGTCCTGCAGAAATCTAGGCAGGACCATTGTTCTGCAACAAGAGAGATCCAGTGGGAGTTTGAGAATGACACAAACAAACAACATTCCTTTGTCCATGGGAGGGATGGTTTTCCAAAGCTTTTAATTTTAACCATTTATTTTTAACGGAGTTTCTGAACCTAGAAAGAGAAACTGTAGAAATTGATAAAACAACTTTGTGATGAGAGTAGAGAAATAGAAGGATCATACTGCATAAAGATGAAAATATTCTCACAGGTAAACATGCTTTTGACTACTTTACAGATTCCTTTGCTGAAGACATCCAAATTATCCCAGAAAAATGACAAGGGATTTGTGAGAAAATACTAGACACTATGGAACTATATCTGAAGTAATAAGGCACCAATCATATTCAGAGAACTGGAGCATGCAATATCCAAACTGAAGATGAAGAAGTCACCAGCTGCAAATGGAGTGTCTAATCAAAGGATTAAAAACATGGTAACTATAACAAAAGAAAAGCTGCTGCAGATCTTTATATATGTTGGGTCACAGGCATAGTTCTGCAGATATGGAGGGAAACAATCATACCTCTACCAAAACCAGGAAAAGACGGTCTCCAACTATAGACCTGTAACTCCCACTAGCTGTTTATACAAAACGATTAAGTGTATCGTAAATCTTAAACTGCAGTGGTACCTTGAACGTGACAATCTTCAAGTATCACATCACATCAGGTGTATTTTAGGCAGTATTACTCTGCTGAAGATCAGGCAACCTACATTTCTCAAGAGATTGAAAATACCTTCCAAGATAAGAAACTGGCACCAACAGCATGGATAGATCTAAGGAAAGCATTTGACAAGGTTTGGAAAGAAGGGCATTTGAAAAAATTGAAGGGCGAATTGTAGATTGTACAATTAGGTAAAAGCATACCTATACACTTATAAACAAAGTCCTCATTCTAAACAAGAAGAAAATAGAAGTATTGGTTGTTTCAAAGAAATACATACAAAGATACAGTATTACTATAAAATTAAATCAAGCTGATAAAGTCAAGTATCTTGGCACCATTTTAACAGCAGATGACTGGTGCTCCAATGAGATCAAGAACATGATATCACAGGTAAAATCAATATTTAAAAAAATGAGTTCTATGCAATGGAGTAATATTTAATGCATATATACACAAGTATGAGTGCTAGGAAGTTATATTGAGACAATCCTTCCTTATGGAAGCGAAGCATGGACAGTAAACAAAAGTGCCAAAGATAAACTAGATGCAATTGAGATTGGACTTTGGACTTGATTCTACATAAACTTTAATGGCTGCTGAAAAAGAGAGTGGAGCATTTATGAAAATGTCATGTGCGTCATGATGCTAGTTTCTAATCAAGAATCCCAAAAAAAGAACTTGCAATCGCTACTGGCAAATTATCAACAAACTATAGGGCCCTCCTGCATGTATAGACTTCTGAGCATAGGATACTGGTCACATAAGAAAAAGGTAATCGTCTCCATGTATTGTTTCTACTTGTTTTATAACTGTCACCATGTATTGTTTCCACTTGTTTTATAACTGTCTCTATTGTTTCTACTCATCAGAGATCAGTACTAGTACATGGAACTACTTCAACAACTGTCAGATTGATGTTCAGAAGATGGAAAGTCCATGCAGAGTTCGACACTCACAAATTGTAAGATCTGATAGTTTCTCAGAGAACCTTTCAGAACAGATGATAAAAACAGAGACACATTCTGAAGATGAGACAGAGAATGAACAAAGACTAACTGAACACACTAGAAACATTGAAAAGAACATAAGAGATGAGACATGGGGTTATGAGATGATGAATGAACAGAAAGAAGGCAATGTTAAAACAGAAAACAAGAAAATAAATCTAGATTTGACATCAAGAGAGCAGGGACTATATGACTTACAAGAGTCATTGAATGCCAGGGAGTGTCAGATCATTGTAGACAGCATGGCTCAGATTGTTCAGAATCATGACAGTCTAATTGTCAATAATGGAGATTGTAACAAACTTTCAGAAAATGAATTGAATGCATCTAAGACAGGCAGACACCCAGTGAATAAAACAGCTTCAGTGAAACCGTACAAATGTGATTTTTGTGGTGTGGGATTTTCCAAAAAAAGTGATATGGTAAGACACAGAAGAATACATACTGAAGAGAAGCCATACAAATGTGATGTTTGTGATGCAGTGTTTGCTACAACTTACACGTTGAACATACATGTAAGAATGCATACAGGTGAGAAGCCTTACAGGTGTGATTTTTGTGATGTTGCATTCTCTCAATATAGTAACCTGACAACTCACAAAAGAATACACACAGGAGAGAGACCTTACAAGTGTGATGTTTGTGGTGCAATGTTTAACTCAACTTATACACTCAAAGTACACAAAAGAATTCATACAGGAGAGAAACCTTACAAGTGTGATGTTTGTGATGCAATGTTTACAACAGCTAGTAACCTGAATGTACACAAAAGAACACATACAGGAGAAAAACCATATAAGTGTGATGTTTGTAATGGAAATTTTAATACAACTTACATATTGAAAGTACACAAAAGAATTCATACTGGAGAGAAACCTTACAAGTGTGATATTTGTGATTTAAAGTTTACTAGAACTGAGGATTTGAAAGTGCATAAAAGAGTACATACAGGAGAGAAACCTTACAAATGCAATGTTTGTGGTGCAGTTTTTAATACAACTAGTAACCTGAATGTACACAGAAGAATACATACAGGGGAGAAACCTTATAAGTGTGATGTTTGTGATGCAATGTTTAATACAACTCACATACTGAAAGTACACAAAAGAATACATACAGGAGAGAAACCTTATGATTGTGATAGTTGTGGTTTGAAATTCTCTCGTTTTAGTCACCTGACAGCACACAGAAAATTACACACAGGAGAGACATCTTACAAGTGTGATGTTTAAGCTGCAATATTACAGTTCATTATCTGAAAGATAACATGAATACATTGTTGGAAAATGCAAGCAGCATCGCACAAGACAGAAGGAGGTTCAGAGAGTTGATTGGGAAGACATTCTGAAAAGAATACGTCACATGACAGATTTGAAAGTACTAAAAAAACACACAAGAGAAGCCCTGCATTTATATTGTGTGGTGAATTCTCTGTCTATTCATCTGACAATCAATGTATGGAAGAATACATTCATAAGACAATTCATACAGGTTCTGTTAAAAAATATATAACGTCACCCATATGTTTCCACTGCCCAAAATGGCAGCAAAGAATAGCAACACTGTTTACCTTCCATGAATGCTGTAAAGATGGTTTTTTGGGGGGGGGGAGGCGGTGGAGAAGTTGGTTGTCCTAAATGTACATGGTCAAAGTGGCCTCTGAAACCATGTTGATATCAGATTTGTCAGGCCAAAAGGCGCAGATATCACAACTATGCTGTAAATCATAACACAACACATTTCGTTCCCTGCACTACATCTTGCTGATCTGCAGGAGTTTAAGAATGAACACAGAAGAAGAATATCTAACTTTATTTTAATCCCTAAAAAATGAATGTTCTCATGTGGAGTTGAGCCACATGGCAATTAATAGCAGTTATGCTTGAATGTTCTCATGTGAAGTTGAGTCAAATGGGAATCAATAATGTCAACATTACGACATGTCATAAGGGCGATTAAAATAATTTGGGTGGATTTGGCTGCCCCATTCCATTGGTGATCAAAGTGACCAAAATAAATGCTGAAGTTGGATGTGTCTGACTGAAAGACATAAATAACATCAAGCTATAAACTTTGAGACCACACATTCCATTCTCCAGACTACAACTTGTAAACCAGCAGGAGTTTGAGAACAAACACAGGATAATAATTTTCCATGGTTCCATATGAGGTGCAGAGATCATCAGAAAGTGATGTGCATCTATTGCAAAACTCCATGCAGAGATTTTGGTTCCTAAGTAAATAAATTTAAGGCAAATACATATCTAGCCCTCTTTAGATTTAATTACTATGCGCTACATACAAAAGAAATTATAAGAACCTCAAGCCTACAGGATAGTGTGTGTTAACCCCTCTCCCTCCTCATAATGGTTTTCCCCCCTAAAAAATCTCACAGAAATGAAGAATGGCTTTTAAAAAAAAATAGGTAACAATTTTTATGGAAAATATTTCTATGGGCCAGAAGGACCAAGAGTTTCATTACTCCTAAGACTGAAGTTTGTATCTACAGCCACCTAATAATTGTCTGTTCCACACACACAATCTATATTTCTTCCAGGATGTGAAACGAAATATCCAAAAAAGGGAGCTGTAACATGTGTACGGAACCTTGTGATCGAAGGCAATTTCAGCTTAGTTACGGCAGTCATTTTGTAAATAGAAATGAACTGACAGAGTGACATCACAAATTACTTTAAAATTCAGATTTACGCAACTTTCTTAAAAAGTGTGAAATGTAGACCTAGGGAAAAAACCAAACATTTTTGTAGATGAGGACAATGATAAAAATCAATGACGAACTAGTAGTATTCACATTTGGCAAGCGTGTTAGTTGGTTGCTGATCCAGCGGTCCATGGGCTCATGCCCTTTGACCTAATGGCATTATATTGCTGGGAAGTCTGTGGATTTTCGGCCCACCCCGGGACAGAGCCAGAGAATAACTATCACACCTCCAGGAAGGTAGATTTCAACCTATGCACTGCTCCTGGCCACTGTAGCCAAGATAGGGTTCACTGTGCTCATTCCCCGCCACCAATTGACTACTGGTTATGCCGAACTTCTCTATTGCTCCGGACATGCAGCCAAATGCTCAAGTCAAAAGGATTGTCATGTCATGAGTCACTGTGCCTCTATGATGGGTTTCAGTCATAGGAAAAAACAGTGCTGTCAGTTTCCTCCTCCCCAGTGCTGCACAGTACATCTCTGGCTCCCTCCCAACCACAGAGGGTGCATACATATATATTCAGGTAAACATGAAACACATTTCAACAACAAAACAAAAGCATAATTGTATAGATGACGTGCCATGAAGCTTCTCTAAGAAGATAACCTCAATATAATGGCATGTCAACCACTAAGGTTTTCTGTTACATGGGTGGTATGTCTAGTGGGCCATTGGTGAGACTCACAGACGCAACCACATGCGTGACAAGCGTTTTCTGCAGATGGGTCTAAAGTGGCTTCTCTACTACCCACACAGGTTACAGTTTTTATTATCTGTTTATTCTGAATTTGTTCTCAAATGAACTCCTGCAGATTAACAGGATGTAATCAGGAGAAAAGAATGCATTGTATCTTGGTTTACAGCTTTCCTGCAATATCTGTTCTTTTTGGCCTGACACATCTGACTTCAGCATGACTTCTGTCTGGGTCACTTTGACCCTCTATAAGATGGGACAGCCAACTCCATTCCCAAAGCTCCTTAGTCGTCTCATGCAATATGCATGGCAGGTAATTGTGTCTTTATTCTTTGCTACCTTTGTGGACCCTGGCATGACATTTACGAGTTCTATTATTATTGTTATTATGCAGGGGGAGGTTTATAACTGATTATAGAATTATATAACTAAATTATATATAAACTGGATTATAGCTGAAAATGAGTCTAATCAACCTGTATAACATTTTGATATGATGTAAATTGTGTTTAGTCTTATGTATATAATGGAAATCTTTGCCCAGGTATTCTTGAGGTTTGAAAGGGGAGCTAAGAATAGCTACAGTGACATGCCATAAATTTAGTAAGAAGGGAGTAAAGAATTTTTACAGGAATTAGATTTTCCATGACATAGGTCAAAGTGACCCAAAGACCATGCTGAAATTGTATGTGTCAGTTGGATAGGTGGAGATATTGAAGGTTAGCTGTAAACCATGACACAACATAATGCATGCTCTAGACTACATCCTGATAACCAGTAGGATTTTGAGAACAAAAGCAGAAGAAAAGAAAACTGAAAATATATATTTGTAAACGTTGGAATATATTTTGGGAAGAATGGATTGAAATTCTCGTTAAAGAAAATAAAATGGAACACACAAAATATATCAGAAACTCGTGATTGTGTAAGTTTCCCCTCAATACCTGCCTAGCCATAAATGGCAGGATAATTTAAATATGCTCAACTCTGTGAAGTAGATATAGCTCTAGATAGAACTGAAGATTTTCTATTTGATGACATTATTATGTATATTTGTGTTGTATACAAATTTATTTGCAAAATAAAAATAGTTTCTACAAAATTAGCAGTTTTAAACTTATCTTTGTATATACTTATTTGTAATTTGTCTTGATCATCATCATCATCATCATCCCTCAGCCAATCATCAGATCACAGTAATCATACATCAGTGAATTGTGTGATAAATTCAAGTTAAAATACCAATTCTTCTTCTTCTTCTTTCGTTCACTTGAAACATGTCTATATCTGTAATTTTGTCTCCTGAATAAAACTGGCTGTCTTTTGTAGTTCATACAGTGTCCCATAGAGCTTTGATTCCAGTGTTGTTTCCTCTGGCCAATATGTCTGCCTCAGTATTTCATGCTCAGAACACTCTTGAAGTATATGTTTGGCACTCTATGCTGCCTGTCCACATGTAATGGCCGTGTTGTCAATCTTTAACTTTGTATACATGTGACTGCGGAGTCGGTTGTGTCCTGTTCTGATCTGTTCATAATGTGATAGTCATCTTGTGTTGGTGTTTGTGGCTTTCTTATTGACTTGATCATCTGTTTTTTCTGAATGTAGGTGATTGGTATATCTGGTTGGTCTTCGGCAGCACCTTCCTTAGCCAGTTCGTCTGATTTTTTCATTTCCTGGTATTCCACAGTGAGAGGGTATCCACTGCATGGTTACCCTATACTGGTAAGGCAGTTCATTAAATAGTTTTTGCAAGTCTGTTAGTTTTCCAGGGAAAACCTCGGTTAGCTGGATGAGGAATATCCAATTGATATGGGTCTGAGTAAACACAGATGGGTCAGCACGGAAGGCAGTGAGGAATGGATATGCAGGTGTATATATAGAATATCCACACAAGTCTAGAGATACGATCAGAACACCAACAGGGAAATTCTGCAATAATTATGAAGCAGAAATCCAGGCAATTAGGGTAGCAACTGAAAAACTGCTGAAATCCAATCCTGGCCCACAGCCCGTGGTATTCTTGACAGATGCAAGGTCAGTGCTTCAAGCTCTCCAGTCTGGAAAACTAACAGACTTGCAAAAACTACTTAATGAACTGCCTTACCAGTATAGCGTAACCATGCAGTGGATGCCCTCTCACTGTGGAATACCAGAAAATGAAAAAGATTAACTGGCTAAGGAAGGTGCTACCGAAGACCAACCAGATATACCAATCACCTACATTCAGAAAAAACAGATGATCAAGTCAATAAGAAAACCACAAACATCAACACAATATGACTATCACATTATGAATAGATCAGAACAAGTTGTAATTCTACGCCTCGGAACGGGACACAGCTGACCCTGCAGCCACATGTAGACAAAATGCAAGATTGGCAACACAGCCATGTGTGCATATGGGCAGGCAGCACAGAGTACCAAGCATATACTTCAAGATTGTTCTGAATATGAAACGCTGAAGCAGACATATTGGCCAGCGTAAACAACACTGGAATCAAAACTCTATGGGCCACTGTATGAACTACAAAAGACAGGGAGTTTTATCAAGGAGACAGAATTACAGATGTAGACATGTTTCAAGTGAACGAAAGAAGAACAAATAAAAGAGCTGGCAATTCTAAATCTACAGGAAATTGAGGAAGTATTGTCTGGCTGATTTCGCATATGTAGGAATCATCATCATCAAGCTCCGTCTTCAAAACGAAGTTTGGCTGCAACATACCTCCAACATCTTTTCTCTTGTCTTCGTGGTGCCCTCTGCTGGATTTTAACATGTTCATCTCGTGATGTTACTCTCCCACTTGTATCTCTACCTACCTCTTTTTCTCCTTTCCTCGACTTTAGTCTCAAGTAGGCCTAAGGTCTTCCAACAAGGTGTCATGTCTTTTAATATATTATATCTAAACTATTTTATTTGCTTCATCTTTGAAAAATAACAATTTAAATAATTTGTTTGCTTGAGTTAGTTATAACATTAATTATAATGTAAAAAAAACAATATGATATATTGCATGCAACATTTTAATTTAAAAATGATTAGTGCATTGTTAGTGCGTTTGCCATTAAAAAAAGGAATGCTTTTTTTAGATAAGGAACTTGTGATATTTTTAACGAAACGAGTTGGCAACACTGACCAGACATATTGTTGTCAATAGCAGTCATAGCAAGTAAAGTAGCGACATCTTGTGTTTATTTTCGTTTTTGCATGGTCACCTGAAACGGCTAGCACTAGCAAGAGAAGAAATAACGTAAGAGACAACTTTAAGTCGTTGTAAAAACTATCAAGGTATGTCACACGTTCCAGAGAATGCCCCTGAACATTGTCCAGGCACAGACAGTGAATCTGCTGGGAAGACCGAGGCATGTGCAGGCTGTCCGAACCAATCTGTTTGTTCATCGCTCACACACGAACCTGATCCAGCAATCGCAGAAATTAAGGAGAAACTGTCAGGAGTGAAACATAAAGTAAGTTTTCACAATACTATTGGTTTGTTAAACTTAGTCGACGGACCATCATCATTGAACGTCTGTCCTGTGTCCACAATAAATAACTTTGCTGACTTAATACTAGTCCGAGTCCGCACCTACTCAGTTTTGTCTGAGTTATTCATCATAATCATAGTATGATTCATACTCATTGTAAGTTACTATGTAACACAATAATGAAATGTAATGAATGTCACATTCACATCAGACTACTTAACACCACTGGATACCACTTGCCATTCATTTAGCCTTTTTTTTTCTCGCAAGATTATGGCTTCAGAAATATTTGTCATATATTTTTTAAACTTTCGCCTTGCCTTGATTAGGCCTACATTCAAAACATAGCTAATTGAATTGCTAGAAACTAGTTACAAAGCAGTTAGGCTAATCATTGGATTTTAAGTTTATGGGAGTTAAATCACATGCTGTGCAGAAAAAACACATATAATATATCAACCTAAGCCTATCATTACTATCAACACAATTAAATACTACCTACATACATATACAAATATGCTTGGCGTTATTGAAGATGCTATAATTAGTAATCATATCACAAAGCAATTGTTACTTGTGTAGTGTAAGATAAAATTATAAACCCAACTACTTTTCAATAAAGTTAGTTGCTGTTGTACAAGGTAGCCTACATTTTGCTGACATCAGTTAGTTAAGTTTTTTTAAATCAACATTCACACACTCATAATAGGATGTGATAATTTCATAGCTCGCTGGTTACACACACACTTTAGATGACCCCCTCAGTTGCTCCATTCTGCTCACCTAGGGGCTAATTTTAATTCTTTAAGTTGCATTGTCACATGGTTTCTCAAAGTGGGCAGAAACATCCCAAAGGGCCTGAGAGACTTCAGGGGGTAAATGCTAGTCGTGAGGGCAATGTATAGTCTAGGGTGATGATAAAGCTAAAGAAAATACTGAACCAATGAAATGGCAAATATTAATTAGACCGCTTACTATTTTTTTATGTACAATAGGATGAGAGGTGTAATTCTGGCAATATTAATTTAGTTCTATCTGAAACCTGGTCTCAACCAGCTATTCGTACCAGCGGCAAGTGTTAAATGGAAAATTATTTACTGTATTAAAATGAACATAAATCTAAAGCACTTCAGTAACAGCAAACATGTTTTACAGACCTAGTGAAACCTGGTAATTCACTTTGTAAATTGAATGTGTCACAGACAGTATAAAGTGTTCTTACTTTCATGTGTTAGTTATTGTTTTTATTGGGAAAATGTTATATGTAAATACCTGTTTTTAACAGTCTGACTGAATTTGTACCAGGTTCATTTGGCTGACACCTATTCGCCTCATAACTTGCATCAACACGATTTCCGCATTCAACTAATCTGTCTATTGTCTTTTCACTTGTTTTACCAAAACAGCATTTAAACTGTTTTACTGTGAGACGTCACAAGATTGAATGACGATCAGTTTTGGGCCTTTGGCATGTTTGGTCACGTGATATGCAGTAATACTGTCCTGTGTAAGAATGTTGGTAACTCCTTCAGTCCACCTTCTTCTTCGTCTGTAGTTTTCTGTTTCCAATTTCATGTTGTTTGCTTTTGCAGCTGGTCAATAAGGGTTCATTCTCATTAAGTGGACGAACCATTTCAGTTTCTGTTTTTCAATATATTTGATGTTGTTCCAACAGTTCTTTTTTTTTTCAGTGCGGCTTTTCTTAGACATCTCATTTCACATGTAGTACCGGGTAAGCTTTCTCTCTTGTTATTTAATTAGTGTTCATGTCTGTGATAACACATCATCATCAAGTGCCATCTCCGCAATGAAGGTTGGCTGCAACAGAACTCCAACATCCCGTCTCTTGTTTTGATGGTGCATTCGGCTAAACTGTAACCTTTCCATCTTGTGATGTTACTCTCCCACTTTGTATCTCTGCCTACCTCTTGCTCGCATCCCTTTGACTTTACCCTCAAGTAAGGTCTTTAACAAGGTGTCATGTTTTTTAATGCGTCCAAAATATTTTATTTGCTTGATTTATTTCCTTTAATAATTCTTCCTTCATATTAAGTGTTGTTGGAACCTCCTTGTTCATTTTCTTCTACTTCCATGATGTTCTCCCTATTCTTTATATATCTCAAAGGCACCAATTCTGTCTTTTAATTATTTGTTTAGTGTCCATGTTTCTGACCCATACATTAATGTAGAATAGATGTAGCATTTTATAATTCTCATTTTTAACTTGTTTGTAATTTGTTTAGATGTTAATATTTTCCTTATGTCATTGAAAATACTTTTAGCCATTCCTATTCTCCTTTTACTGCCGAAGACGGATGTGTTGGGCCATTGGCGCAAATAAAACGGCAACACAACGCATTTTCATTCTCTGGACTATATTGAACTGGAAATCTTGTAGGACCATTGTCCTGTTACAAGAGAAATACAAAATAAAAAAGGAGTTTGAGAATGAACGCTGAAGAAGAAGATTCTCCTTTTAACTTCTGTTTCACATCTGCCATCATTTGTGATTATGTGTCCAAAATATTGATATTGTTTTACTTGTTTTAGTTTCTCTCCATGTATGTTTATGTTTAGTGCTTGTTCTTCTGTGACTTTGCTGATTATCATGTTTTTTGTTATTTTAATATTTATATCAGTCCTTATTCTTTACTTGATTTATCGACAATATATTAGTCTCATAAAAGGCTGCAGTGAAGTTAGAGGACGATCTCTCAGAGTGGTTTGAGGTACAGAGTGGAGTACGGCAAGGGTGCACACTCTCCCCATACCTGTTCAACATGTACGCTGAAAGTATAATGAGGAACGTGAGAGAAGACATACACAACACTGACTACCACGCTTTAAACATAGGTGGATTCCTAATCCCGGAACTACGCTACGCAGACGACACAGTACTTCTTTCAAACGATATAAAGGGATTGGAACAACTAATCAAGAACACAAAGAAATATAGCGAAGCACAAAATTTGTATTTAAACATGCAGAAAACAAAAATCATGTCAACAGATATAACAACACAACAACCAAAAATCAGAATAGACAATACCGAGATAGAATGTGTGGATAAATTTGAATACTTAGGAGCAAACATCAACGGTGCAGGAGACTGCATGGCAGAAATAAGGAAGAGATTGGCAATGGCATATTGCAAAATAACACGGCTGAAAAACATATGGAAAAACAACAAAATAGAAACGAAAGTGCTAATGTTATGAACTTTTATTTTTCCGGTTGCAACATACGGCTGTGAAACATGGACTCTAAGTAAAACAGCGGCAAAGAAGATCAACGCCTTGGAGCTGAAATGCTACAGAAAGATACTTAGAATATCATGGAAGGATAAAATCAGAAACTCAGATATTATAAACACATTGAATATTCCAGAGTGTTGGTTACTAAACACAATAACAAAAAGAAAACTACGCCTGTTTGGTCATATAAAGAGACATAACTGTTTAGAAAGACAAATAATGGAGGGAAGAGTACCTGGGAAGAGGAGAAGGGGCAGACCAAGAAGACGATGGACTGACGACATTAAAGATAATATGAATACATCGCTAGAAAATGCAAGCCACATCGCCCAAGACAGAGAGACGTTCAGAGAGTTCATTGGGAAGACAACGTTCTGGAAGGAATACGTCACATGACAATATTAGTCTCTGTAGTTTATGTTCACTTTCTGCTAGAACAGTGTCATCTGCATATCTTAGGTTGTTTATTATTTTCCCATTGATCTTGTCCTGGCATTCCTTCTTTATGTTTAAAGATATTCTTTGTGTAGATATTAAATAGGCTTGCTGATAAAATATATCCTTGTCTTATCCCTCTTCTTATTTCTATATATGGTGAGTAGCGCTGTTTTCACACCTTATTGATGCAGTCTGTTCCCAATATATATTTCTAATCAGTCTGATGTCTTTTCCATCTATACTATTTATTGAAGAGAATTGATTAATTTTTCATGTTTGACTCTGTCAAAGGCCTTACTGTAGTCTATGAAGCCAATGTAGATACTCTGTGTGGACCTATATATTTATCTATCAACAGTCGGATACTAAGTATAGCATCTCTGGTTCCTTTGTTTTTCCTAAAACCGAATTGCTCTTCATCGACCTCAGTGTTTATCTTGCTTTCAATTCTTTCATGTATTATCTTGAATAGTATTTTAGTTATATGACTCATTAAACTTATTGTTCTATATTCTGTACAGTCCACAGCCCAATTGGAGCAGCCTTTCCACATTTTATTGATTTTATTGCGTTTTCTACTTCTGCTTTCAGTATTGCTAATCCATCATTGTAGATTTTTTTTTCCATTGGTCATCAAACACTTCTGTCACATAATCTGCCCATCTTGTGAGTAATTCCGTTTTATCAAATATAATTTGTCCGTTTTATAATTGTTCACCATGTCACCCGATCAAGCTAGGCCTGATAGCTATAATTATGTTTAGCACTAGCAAAATGGAGAGCAAACTTCATCAAAAAAGCCCTGTTATGTTTTATGGGTATTAAATGTGCCTTGTCACATGAGCACAGTGCCAAAAGTCTTTAGTTAGAAAACTTAGGCAGGGGCGGAGAAGCATCAAATCATGTTTAACGACCATAGTAATCACTTGGATAGAACATGGGCGTGATCAAGTGCTAATAGCCCCAAACTCTTCCTCCTTCAACTATTCTTCTATCTAGCCTTCACTGGTGGATCATAATCGCTGTCCGCATGAAACAGCAGCCACACCCCCGAAACCTATTCAGCATTTAAAATCAGTGAAGGCGGCAAATGGGATCTGTGTCCATAGCTTCTCCTGCCCAGCATGTAAAGTCTGGATATGGCAGACTGTGCAAAAGAGCTTAACTAACATGGGAAACTGGGCAAAAAGGTGTTATTCAGCTAGCGCTGTGGAGCGTCAAATAGTACGGTGAGACAGTAAGGCACCCTTATCATCTACTGCACTCCGAGACACACTCAGTTGTCTTGCCACTGAGACCATATGTGTAGGGGCGAGTGAGTGAGGCTGACAACATTGCACAAATCTGCCTCACTTAATCCAATTTTAATCGCGCAAACCATGGCTTTTATCATCATCTCATCAATCATCACAAAAATTATACTGCGTCATCCTGGACTATCTATGCGAGACACATTCAAAAATCCAGTATGAAAAGCATCCAAGCTCTGCTGACTAGGTTCCATCTCTGTTGGACTGGCCACATCATCCGTATGCTAGACAAAGAGATTATTCTATGGGGAGTTGTGTGATGGTAAACGTTCAAGTGAAGGGCAGACAAAGAGATTCAATGATCATCTAAGACACTCTCAAGCACTGTAGCATCGATCCTAGCTCCTGGAAGACTACAGTTCTTGATTGCTCAGCTTGGCACATCCAGATCACTGCTGGCATCACTAAATTAAAAAAGAAATAACACTGTGGGCAATTTACAAATTATGGAAGCAGAAGGACAAATCCGAAAACTATCCTACCCCAAACCTTCTGCACTCCTGCATGCACTGCAATAGAACTTTCCTGACATGAATCGGATTCATCAGGCATCTATGAATTCACAAACCAAATTAGACAATCACAAATGTTTTTTTTTGTCCACTTGTTCATCACATTTATTGTTTTTCATGCCATGCTCATCTTCGCTTGTAAAGGAGGAACATCACAATCACATGCTGGTCATGCTTTAAAAAAAAATCAGATCCTGATGACATGTAAAGGATTGAGGAATAGTAATATTTTGACCGTATGATGATTTTATTAGAAGTGACTAAGATGGGTTGGGAGTACACTTTGCTACCCTACCTAGTTGTAAGTCAATGCTAAACACAAATTTCATCTTCATTAACTTAACGATTATCGTAACATTTCTCATAAATATTTCTTTCAGATCCTCATCCTATCTGGCAAGGGTGGAGTTGGGAAGAGCACATTTACAGCACATCTGGCACATGCACTAGCAGCTGATGAGAACACACAGGTAATTACGATTATTCTGAATTTCTTCTATGTTCAGACCATTGTCATGATATATTATCAAGATTGTTGTCAGAATGATGATGAAGAAATCCCTTTAGCTGCGAGAAGGTAGCTCTTGAGCCTGCGAGAAGGTAGCTCTTGACCCTGCGAGAAGGTAGCTCTTGAGCCTGCGAGAAGGTAGCTCATGAGCCTGCGAGAAGGTAGCTCTTGAGCCTGCGAGAAGGTAGCTCTTGAGCCTGCGAGAAGGTAGCTCTTGAGCCTTTCTAACAAAAACACGAGTCATCTTCAGATTTTTTTGTCTCAATGGTATGGTTGTGTTAGGGAAGGTCTATAGAAGTATGTTCAGTCCCCAAGGGAGGCATTTCATTGTGGCAGTATCACAGAATCATCACATCCTGCCAGGAGTGTAGCATATATGCCTGGGCCAACAAGTTAATTATTTTTCTTTTAGACCTGTTGACCCATCTGAAGTGATCATCTAGCATTTCCCACCACCTAGGATTCTGCCACAAAAGTGATATCTAGCATTTCCCACCACCTAGGATTCTGCCACAAAAGTGATATCTAGCATTTCCCACCACCTAGGATTCTACCACAAAAGTGATCATCTAGCATTTCCCACCACCTAGGATTCTGCCACAAAAGTGATATCTAGCATTTCCCACCAAGGATTCTGCCACAAAAGGATAGAAGTGCAATATCAGCTGACCTTCATCATCCATGGAGACCATTTGACGGAAAACAAAAGTAATAAATCAAGACAAAATATGCAGTGATATTTTTTTTTTAAACGACAGCACAAGACAAATGCAAACTTGTGACAGCTAAAATGGCATGCTTACGCAGAGTCCTAGGAATATTGCTGACAGAGTGAGGATATTACACAAAGAACTGGCACCACCCAATCTTGAAATATATATATAGAGACAATAGATTAACCATCTGACTGCATATTTATTTCCGAAAGTTCTGTTTAAAAAAATGTATTGGCAGGCACGTAAAGCATTAGCAGGCACGTAATGTCAGGCACATAATCGCTATCATCATCAGATTCCCCTTCAATTTCATTAGTCCTTCAAATACATATATAGCAATTCTTTTCTTACCTCAAAGCAAAATTCTGAATATTATCAGTATTTTAAATCGTGGGATAGCAATGCAAAGAAACATAAATAATTGCGAGCACGTGGAAATCATGGGATGCGTAAAATTAAGCCAGTAGGTGCTGAACGGGGAAATGCGGGATACCCGGTCGGAGAGTTAAATAGTTTACACACATCAGACAGCATACCACAGCAAGCTAAGCTACACAGATACAGTGAAGGCATACTTAGAGGCAGACCACGAAAATGATGGACCACTGTAATAAAAGAGGTGACAAATTTCACAATATAATCAGCACACACGAGGGCCGTCTCCAGAAAACTCTTCTACTCCTGAGGGAGACGATAGCGATCATGGCTCTTCAGGTTATAGTCATATTTCACTATGCAACTTCTGAAGTACAGGATCACTAGGCCTAATTGATAATGTAAGTGAAGTAGACATGTTTTGTGTGTTTGCAACAGATGATATGAACATGTTAGTTCATTATGAAATGACATTGGAAAAAATAGACAGAATATACTAATATATTGACAGTCATGTTGTGGACTTCTGCAAGGGGGAATTTGCATAATTTTGCAAAGGGAATGTTGTTTTCCTGGTTACTCTCACGTCTTTCTCTAAACACATAGTGTCTCTTTCAGCCTTCTCTTTATTACTTTGTATATATCTGTAACTACCCTAATAAACTCTGCCGTTTCTTCTCATCCCTGTGCCATCCAGTGTTTCTTGCCAATTCATGAGCTCTTTAATTGTGTGTAACTGTTGCATGACTTGGATAGTAGATCCATGTGATACTTTTCAGATGGGTGTTGTCAAGAAGGTGGTCCATTTCTTTCTTATCATGCACCATTCCTTCTTACATAGTATACTGTGAGAGTACCACAGTGTATTGTTACATCAAACTCCCAATATGGAGATATCTGACTTCAGCACCTGTACTTGATTGGACAAGACTGTGGTGTCTTGCTCATTGTGAAGGGTGGTTTAGAGACAGAACAAAGACTTCAGGACTCTATCAAAGTGTCTCTACAGAGCTTAGACATCAACGCTACATCCTGGTAGTCTGTCAGTCAGTGTTGTGCAGCAACACCTGCGAAGGTGTTTGCATTGCAGAGAAGCATCAGATCTCAGTCACAGAGAATATGTCCTGCCTGAAAAGACAGAACAACAAACACAGATGCCCAATTCTGATTATAGCTGCTTCAAATTCTTCTTCTTCAGCTTTCATTCTCAAACTTCCGCTGGATCTATCTTGTAGGTCCTACTAGATTTTCAGCAGGATGTAGTCCAGAGAATGGAAATGCATTGTGTCATCATTTTATTTGCACCAATATTCTTATCTTCGGTGGTCTGCTCCAGTTGTGGCAGTGGATTCTCTGCTAGGATTGGACTTTTTAGTCAAATCTCCGCTCCTCCAGTTGTGGCAGTGGATTCTCTGCTAGGATTGGACTTTTTAGTCAAATCTCCGCTCCTCCAGTTGTGGCAGTGGATTCTCTGCTAGGATTGGACTTTTTAGTCAAATCTCCGCTCACACCAGAAGGCAAGTTTGAGACTGTCGCAATCATTGTCTGCTTATGAATGGCTATTATTATTATCTTCTTCTTCAGCGTTCATTCTCAAACTCCCACTGGATATCTCTTGTAACAGGACAATGGTCCTACAAGATTTCCAGTTGGATGTAGTCCAGAGAATGGAAATGCATTGTGTTGCCGTTTTATTTGCGCCAATGGCCCAACACATCCATCTTCGGCGGGACTATTATTATTATTATTAAGGGATGGCCTGACTAGACTTCGTTACTAACCTCTGTTTACTGAACTAAACCCCATCTCCATATAAAAGAGCTGATCTCGATGATGTTTGATATCTAGTTCTATTCTAACCAATTCTCATTTTTATTGCATCAATGTTAATTATAACTTTTTTTCCTGGCATCAGATTGGAGTTCTCGATGTGGATATATGTGGGCCCTCCTTGCCCAGAATCATGGGAGTGGAGGGAGAGACAGTTCATCAGAGTGGATCTGGTTGGTCTCCGGTGTACATCCGTGACAACTTAGCCCTGATGTCCATTGGATTTCTGTTAGGTTAGCTCAGATTTGCTCTTCTTTTTTATACAGTCTCACAGACTAAATAGATGTATTTGTCAAATGGCTACAGAGAATATTCACATCAGACTGGTTAGAAATGTAAGTACCTTATGGCTGACAGAAAGTAATTATAGTTTGGCTGTTATCAATGTGTTACCAAAGGGGAAGGCCAGAAAGGGGAGCAAAGAATAGTAACAAAATCACCTACCATGCATGTCGTAGGAGGGGACTAAGGAGGTTGGGTGCTGGGTTTTTGCTTATGACAAGCATGCTAGGTAACTGATGTTCCATTTGGACCCTGGCAACACACTGTCAAAAGATTGAACTTAACTGCACTCCTCTTCAAGTAGCAGTGCAGTCTCTTAAGATTTAGTGTTACCTGTATTTCATTCATTCATTTTCCTTTAGTGCTGAAGTTAGCGCATAGGGCAGAAGTAAGATCTCTCCAATTCTGTCTGGTCATAGCTATTCTGTGCAGTTCTTGAATAGTATGAATATTGTTTGTAAATATTAATTACCTGTATTAGGCACCGTTAATATTTCTTACCGGTTTCTTTCTATTTTATATAACAGGATCACCAGCCGATGCTGTCATTTGGAGAGGGGCTAAAAAGTCTGGGATGATCAAACAATTTCTTCGAGATGTAGACTGGGACAAGCTTGACTACCTGGTTGTTGATACTCCACCTGGAACATCAGATGAGCACCTGGCCCTCATTCAGTATCTGTCAGGGGCTGGCATAGATGGTGTCGTCATTGTGACAACACCACAGGAAGTAGCATTGTGTGATGTCCGCAAAGAGATCAGCTTCTGTCGAAAGACCTCCCTTCCTATTATAGGAATCGTAGAAAATATGGGAGATTTTGTCTGCCCAAGTTGCCATAAAACTTCCACTATTTTTCCACCAACATCAGGTGGAGCTGCCAAAATGGCGGAGGTTTTTGGAGAAAGATTTCTTGGTACTTTGCCTTTGGATCCAAGAATTGCAAAATGCTGTGATGAAGGAAAGTCATTTATTGATGAAGTACCAGATTCTCCTGCAGTAGCAACATTTAAAGTTATTGTTGAAAAGGTCATAGATTACTGCCAAGGTGCTGTAAAAAGTACAGAAGTTGAAACAGGGGAAATGACAATGGAAGTCTCATGAGTAATTTGGACCGATAAATTGAGGACATATTCAAACATGGAAATTTAGTAGTTTTTGCATTTTATAAAGAACTATATAAGACATCACCCAGTCAACAGAAATCACAAGATATGGAATTTTATGAATCACTTCTGCATTCACCCTCAATTAATCCGCAGAATTTTTCATGAGATTTGAGCCAGAGAGCACAAATTTTGTACTGCTAGTTTACATATGCTTGTACACGCACATGTGCTGCTTGATATATTTGCACTTTTCATCCGAGCACATTCAATATTGGTATATTTCAAATTACTAAAAAAAAACTAAATAAATTCAACCCTTTTTCTACTTGTTGTCTTGTGATGTTCTTGATAAGTCCTTTTGGTTGAAACATCAAATGTCTGTTGTTTTTAGTAATTCATAAATGTCATTACCCTGTGTTTTCACATTCATATGACTGGATAACAGTGCAGCTGCAGTCTGAAGTGTTATCAACATTATCAGTGTACAAGGTGATAAAGGTGAAACAATTGTCCATTGATGCAAATGATGGTAGAAGTAATATCTTTTCTCCGTTCACATAAACAAGAGGTTAGGTGTGAAACATGAACAAGAGGTTAGATGTGAAACAGATGAACAAGAGGTTAGATGTGAAACAGATGAACAAGAGGTTGTGTGTGAAATATGAACAAGAGGTTAGATGTGAAACAGATGAACAAGAGGTTAGGTGTGAAACAGATGAACAAGAGGTTAGGTGTGAAACAGATGAACAAGAGGTTAGATGTGAAACAGATGAACAAGAGGTTGTGTGTGAAATATGAACAAGAGGTTGTGTGTGAAATATGAACAAGAGGTTAGGTGTGAAACAGATGAACAAGAGGTTAGGTGTGAAACAGATGAACAAGAGGTTGTGTGTGAAATATGAACAAGAGGTTAGGTGTGAAACAGATGAACAAGAGGTTAGATGTGAAACAGATGAACAAGAGGTTGTGTGTGAAATATGAACAAGAGGTTAGGTGTGAAACAGATGAACAAGAGGTTAGGTGTGAAACAGATGAACAAGAGGTTGTGTGTGAAATATGAACAAGAGGTTAGGTGTGAAACAGATGAACAAGAGGTTAGGTGTGAAACAGATGAACAAGAGGTTAGATGTGAAACAGATGAACAAGAGGTTAGGTGTGAAACAGATGAACAAGAGGTTAGGTGTGAAACAGATGAACAAGAGGTTGTGTGTGAAATATGAACAAGAGGTTAGGTGTGAAACAGATGAACAAGAGGTTAGGTGTGAAACAGATGAACAAGAGGTTGTGTGTGAAATATGAACAAGAGGTTAGATGTGAAACAGATGAACAAGAGGTTAGGTGTGAAACAGATGAACAAGAGGTTAGATGTGAAACAGATGAACAAGAGGTTAGGTGTGAAACAGATGAACAAGAGGTTAGATGTGAAACAGATGAACAAGAGGTTAGATGTGAAACATGAACAAGAGGTTAGATGTGAAACATGAACAAGAGGTTAGATGTGAAACAGATGAACAAGAGGTTAGATGTGAAACAGATGAACAAGAGGTTAGATGTGAAACAGATGAACAAGAGGTTAGGTGTGAAACAGATGAACAAGAAATTACTAATGTTCAGAAATAAATGTAGTGACATAACAATGGGTCTGTTTGTTTGTTTGGACTGTCATCATTGCACTTTGAACAATTGCCATTTGTGCATTTTATAGTCATTTATTCTCAAACCTATTGAATTTTCTCTCTTGTAGCAGGGGAATGGTTCTACTATATTTCCAGTAGGCTGTAGGTCAGAGATTTATTGTATGCTTTTTTTTTGCCAATGGCATAACACATCTAACTTTGGCAGTGGTATTTATATGTTAAGTGTTTTACTAATTCCACTGAGTAGTGGACATCGCTAGCCATATAGTAGTAGACAAGCCTGTGCATTGCAACCTGTTTATCAATATTGCTCACACAGAACACTAATATTTTTGTGATACCCATCTCAATTGTGCAATGGTTATTGTTGCTTGACTTTCTTGTCACTGTTTAGGTTGCTATTGGCTTGACTATAGATGTTCACACTTCTGATATATTTCTTACGTAGGAAAATCTCAACAGCAGTACACAAACACTGTAGCACAGGCAAGGATCACAGATGTCATGTTTTTTTCTATTTTTGTACAGGTGTTCTATTTGTGGATATATTAAATATATTATATTTTACTTTCAATGAGTTGATTATATTACTATGGTAGAAAGGGAAGCAAAGAATAGTAACTATGACACCCGTAAAAAAGGTGACTTAAAATCGGATGCGTCAAAGAGAAAGGCACATATATCGTAGTGAAGTTGTAAACTATGATGCGCCGCATCCTGTTCTCCAGACTACATCCTTCTAATCAGCAGTAGGGTAAGAACAAAAAAGTAAGATGTGACTAAGGAAGTGTTGGTTACCCCTTCTCATAGAAAGGAAAAATCACTCAAAATTATTCCTTTTTCTTTCGCGACACCCCTTTATTCTTCACCGCGCCTATATTAACACCAGTTGACAAAAAAAATGACGGCTCACGTTGTTGGTGACATACTCCATCCAATGAGATATCATCATAATAGACGCCTCACAGCCTGATTGGTTAATGCAAATACTCGGGAAACATGCGCAATTGAAGCCGGTTCATTTCTACATCCGACACGATCGTTGCAGAAATGGCTAGCTAGAAGGTACACATTTTATAGCAATTAATCTGACCCCATCTGCACACCGGTATGATGCCATGATGGTGGATCAGTTTTATAGACCTTTCTTTCATCATATTTTGAATAAAATAACATTGAATCATGGCTTGAATCATGAATTATTGGGTTATTTAGTTTCACAGCAGTGAATATACAGAATACCATGTTGGTTTGGGGACTTGTAGATGTTTGATATCGAATATGTTGAAGTGGCACCAAAATAATTCTAGGCCTAAGCTCAAAGAACGATTTTACTGCAAATCTACATGTTTTATACAGTTCCCCCGGCAATATTTTGATAATTTCGCTATGAAAGAACATAAATACAACAGATTTGCATCTAATTTAGTGTACAGTGTTGCCAAGCAATTCGATAAGTAAGGCAAGTTATTTTTTTACTAATTTTTTTCTCTTTATTTGTTATAAAATATATGTTTTTTTGTGAAAAATGTCTTTACCACTTTCTCATACGTCTTTCTCACACACACACACATACAGAAATTACACCAATATATGCAGAATTCAATTCTTTATTTATATGTGCAAATATTATTTAAATATCTCCAACAACCAAAAAATTATCACATTTTCAAAACAGTCACCATCAATAACGCAAATTCTCAAAAAAGAATCCGGTGGCAGGAAGACGTTTTGTATTTTTTAATCCGGCTTGCTAAAGGTTATGCCTTGCAGCGCCAGGGATAGAAGAGTTCTCTGGATATGACCTTTTTATGTGCTTCATATACCGGTATGTTTATTTTTGTTGATATTTTTTTTTTCTGTGAACCATCTTTTTGATGGTCTGCCCTTGTATCCATGATCTCTGTGTAGCAATGCTTTTTCAGGGGCACTATCTGACAGTATTCAGGAAGCTTGTGAGAACCACTGTATCTGTTGTCTTCTGACGTAACCCATGATTGGCATTGTGTTTGTTAGTCTTTTGATATTTTAATTTCTGATTCTGTCTCTTATTCTACTGTCTGAGAATTCTATGTAGACAAGTAATTTCTGTTGTATATAAATAACCAAATGGCCAGAGGGTGTCCGACAAAGTGGATGGTGCCGCAGTAACCTAATGAACAAATAGTAATGCAAAATGATGTAAAAAGGTTACTAAAACACTTACCTAGCCTATTAATAAAAATATATTTTTAAGAAAAAAAACAAAAAACATACAATAAAACTAAACATGACAATGGCCATCCCTGCGCTATTATGGAGACGAGGGCTTGATGAAATATAGACATCTATTTATTTTTTTATTTTGTCGTTTTCTGTTGTTTGTCTCTTGAAAAAGGTTCAATTTGAGCCGATACGTTGAGAATTGTCCTGTTTAGTTTTATTGTATGTTTTTTGTTTTTTTTCTTAAAAATATATTTTTATTAATAGGCTAGGTAAGTGTTTTAGTAACCTTTTTACATCATTTTGCATTACTATAATTTCTGTTGTAACAAGTTGTCTTTTGTTGTAAGCGTCCACGTTTGACATTGTTAGCACAGTGTTGGTATGGTGGTCATGTTATATAGTGCAGCAGTTGTGGTGTTTATGTTTGTTTTTGAGAATAGGAGACACCTGTCCTAAGATTTGCTACATTATGTTGGATTTTCCTTTCGAAGTAACTGGGTTATTTATAAATCTGACCCCATGTTTAGTGTGTGTATTTGAGTAGTGTGTAGTTTAGATGTAGTTATTTCATCCAGTACCGTTAATTCTGGTGTCTGACAGGCTAAAATTGTAATATTTTGTTTCTTCATTTTCTCTATAAAATCTGCTTTGTTTCTTAATCCACAGATATTTATTATTCCAAATGTTATGGTTTATTTACGTTTGATTGTCGTCTTCTGAGAACTCTCCATGTTTCTTACAAGCATTTTAGTTTTACACTGTCGGTTTGCTAGACCAGTCACAATGTTGTTTCAGAGTCTCAGAATGATTAAACGTGTTCTAATCTATCACATTTAGAAAGCATTAAAACACAGAACTTTACTTTATTTTGGGCAGGAAGAATAGCAACCACCATCCTGTGCCATTAACCAGAAGTCAATATTAATATTGAATATGTTAGGTAGAAAGGCGAGCAAAGAATAGTAGTGATGTCATAAGAGGTGACGGAGGTGACTACTGAAGCTGGATGTGTTGAGCAGAAAGGTGTAGACTTCACAGCTAACATAAAGCATGACAAACACATTCTGTTCTCTGGACTACATCCTGTTAACCAGGAGTTTGAGAACCAGGAGGAAGAAGTAAAGTAACAGAAAAGCATTATACGGTTTCAAAGGCATGGATGTGAAATGGGTTTATGGATGAATGTTTAGTCCCAGAAGGGAGGCACTCCATTCTGCCGGGGTTATCATGTTCTACCAGGAGCACAGCACACACTTCTGGGTCAATTATCTCATCATTCTTCTGTCAGATTTGTTGACCCATCTGCAGTGATGGTGCATCTAGAATTTCCCTTCACCAAGGATTCTGCCACGAAAGGGCACAGGTGCAATGTCAGCTAGCATGCATCTCTTCGTCATCCATGGGGATTATTTGATAGAAGGCACAAGTACGAAATTGAGACGTGATAATAATGATTTTTTTCTCAGGTGACAGGTTATCAGCCTATCCCTGAACTTTCCTTAGTTGTCTTTCTTTCTTTTCGCTTTATACCACTTTATGCCTTGCAGTGTCATGGGTAGAAGAGTTCTTTGGAGGTGACTTTTTTGTTTGCTTTATATATGTTTAGGTGTCTTGACTGACTGCACCGTAAACTGATAATGATGATGTTCCTCCTTCACAAGCGAAGATGAGCATGGCATGAAAAGCATTAAATGCGATGGGATAATAAATAATAATAATAATTAAAAATCGGTAATTAACTAATTTGGTTTGTGAGTTCGTAGATGCCCGATGAGTCCGATTCGTGCACGGAAAGTTCTACTGTAGTGCATGCAGGAGTGCTGAAGGTTCAGGGTAGAATTTATAGATTTGTCCTTCCGCTTCTTGATTGCCTGCAGTGTTCTTTCTTTTTCAAATTTTGTGATGCCAGCAGTGATCTGGGTGTGCCAGGCTGAGCGATCAAGTGCTGTAGTCTCCCAGGAGCTAGGATCGATGCATCTGATACTAAGCATATGAAGAGAATGACCACATGTCAGTTTGTTCATTGGTGTGTGATTATTACATCAATCTTCATGCTGCCATAGGTTGCGCACCACGAAGGGGTTTCATTTCGCATGCCTCACAATAACACAGTGAGGTTTCTCTGCTAGGATGTCAAGCATGGTAGTCTTAGAACTTAGTATCAAAAACAATTTCCAATATGAAGCTGATGATTGAGGTAATCCCATTATGTGATTTATCAAATGGGGTATCTGTCAAATATCTGTGACATTCCAAAACACAGAAAGCACAAATACACACCACTATCAAACCACGTGTGTGCAGAGGTTTTAAAGGGGAGCAAATAGTAACACTGTGATCTGCTGTGCACGTTATAAGAGGTAAATAAAGAGGTTTAGGAATGAAGGTGACTTACTATGCTCAAGTCAGATGTGTCAGGTAGAATGGTCAATACTACAGTCAGACTAATAACCATGGCACAGTGTATTCTGGGCTAGATCCTGCTAATTAGCAGGATTTTGAGAATGAATACAGAAGAAAAGACTATCACAACACCAGTTTATATGATTACTCATTTTTAATTTTCTTATATCAAAGTGCATTCATAAATCTGCAAACAACCTTCAAAATGTGAATGAACAGACAATTATCTAACACAATCCATGAATACACAATTAATGAACAATCACACATAATTACACAATGGATGAACATTGTCAGTGACCACAAGATTAACTCATTTCATTCATGACTACATGATTGCTGAACACCATCCATGATTATGATTAATGAATATAAATTATTAAAAATATAGTTCATTCATTAAACAAAATATGCAAACTCATGATTATTGTTCAGATGACAATACTCTTACTAATGTTAGAAAACAATTAATGCAGGTATGATTACAGTATCATCAGTTGCATTTTTAAGTTGCTTAGAAGTGATTCTCAACCATTTTTAACTCATAGCCCCCCTTTTTGGTCAAAAGTGTATTCTGTGACCATCCCTCCTTCCATAGAAATAGCTTATCACTCATATATCTAATTGTATATTACCCAAATAGTTATCTTTCAGTGCTCGTCACACAATAGACTGTCCACGATTCCTCCCAATTCCTTCTTTGTGGCCCATAGGTGGGGTGTCATAATGACACACATTGAGAACCACTAGTCATTTGAACTGTGTGACCAAAAGTGGTTCACATTGATACAGACAAATAGTTGCAAGCTTTCATGTGATTAAATACATGCTTACAAAATGGTGGATCTTGCCTTCTATATACAGTGGAATCCCATTATAACTTCTTCTTCTTCTTCTTTCGTTCGCTAATAATGTCTATATCTGCAGTGTTGTTTCTTGTATAAATTGGACAGTGTTTTCCATTTCTTGTTTTGTACCATAACCCATTATAACAACTTAGTATGAACTTAACAAAATATATATGTAATAACAGAAATTTATTATAATACAGTACAAACAATATAGAACAAATATAATTGGGGATTTTGAAAATTGTTGTTATATAGGGAAGTTTGTTATAAAAGAATGCATTATAGAAGGACTCTGAGTAGGAAGCTTTTTAAAGCATTGCTGGGAAAGCTCTGAAAAAAACAATCACCACTGAACATAGGAAGCATGAGCTTTATTGCTCGTAATTCCTGCATATTAACAGAGTAATGTGTATTCCTGGGGTACAAAAGGGAAGCAAAGAACAATCACGCATAATGTGGAATATACAGTGCATATTAACAGAGTAATGTGTATTCCTGAGGTACAAAAGGGAAGCAAAGAATATCATTGCCACCTAATCTGTTATGGATAAGAGGCAACTAAGGAGGGTGGTGTTGACCTGTAGAAGGTATAAATTACCACCCAAGGCCATGCTGAAGTCAGACGTGTCAGATTAAAAGTCACATATCTCAGCCATACTGTAAACCATAATGCAACACATTATATTCTCTGGACATTCACAATTTATTAGTTATATAGAATATAAGTACTCGCCAAAAATGACGGCTCACAAACACATGCATATATCACACAATCACATTGGGTCAAAGGGCATGAGCCCATGGATTGCTGGATCAGCAACCAACCAACCACCATAATGGACATGTCTAAGTGGAAGAAAACCACACAAATTTTGCTTTAAACAGGCCACTGCAGACTGCTGCACCAACTCTAACATCTAAGGATCTCATACACAAACAAATGTCCATGTAGATCCAGAATCCAAACCTTGAACACATACTTCAGGACTGCTCATACAAAGAGCAGAGACTGGCCAAACTATACAGAGTTGAGATAAAAGCTATGGGGCAGTCCATACTCTATCTAACGATAGAGCTGACAATCAAGAGTCATCAGACTCTGAATGCAGAAGAATAAAATTACTAACTAACAATATAATCCTAGAGTCTAAATGAGGGGCAAAGAAAATGGGAACACTCTGAACTGCCATGCGTATCATAAGTAGAACCTAAAAGGAGTACAAGTTTATCACTCGCATGACAGGCAGTGAAGTTTTACTTTTACCTTCAGATATGTGTTTCTCTGATATTTGTTTTAAATTATAAGGTTAACCAGATCTTTTACAATTCCCATACAACTAGTTGATTAAATGTGATTTCAGTGTAAAATATCACATAAAACTATGATGTTGATAACCAACTCTGAAAGTTGGTTATAACATCTAGAATCTCTACTGCGATAAAGCCTGCAGGTTGGTTATAACATCTATAATCTCCACTGCGATAAAGCCTGCAGGTTGGTTATAACATCTAGAATCTCCACTGTGATAAAGCCTGCAGGTTGGTTATAACATCTATAATCTCTACTGCGATAAATCCTGCAGGTTGGTTATCACATCTAGAATCTCTACTGCGATAAATCCTGCAGGTTGGTTATAACATCTAGAATCTCCACTGTGATAAAGCCTGCAGGTTGGTTATCATATCCATGATCTCCACTGCGATAAATCCTGCAGGTTGGTTATAACATCTAGAATCTCCACTGCGATAAATCCTGCAGGTTGGTTATAACATCTAGAATCTCCACTGCGATAAAGCCTGCAGGTTGGTTATCATATCCATGATCTCCACTGTGATAAAGCCTGTAGGTTGGTTATAACATCTAGAATCTCCACTGCGATAAAGCCTGCAGGTTGGTTATCATATCCATGATCTCCACTGTGAAAAAGCCTGCAGGTTGGTTATCACATCTAGAATCTCCACTGTGATAAAGACTGTTGAAGACCCATGCTGGGGGAATCTTTCATTAGCAACATGTCTTGTGATTGCAAGAAAGTCATGACAAAGTATTTTTTCTGGGTAGAAGACTGCCCAGCTTGTTTGATTTCACTGTACAGCTTCATTGAGTGAAACAGTTATTTAGGACTAGCAAAACCTCTGGAAAACTTCCCTATTAAAAAGTCAGAGAAACACCAATCTGAAAATGAATGTAAAATCCAAGTCTGGTTTATGAAACAAAATTCAGGCTCATCTCATTTGGGATTCTGCCATCTTCAGAAATCTTGGAAAGAGATTTTTTTTAAAAATAGAGAGAGAGAGAGAATATGGATGAAAATGTTATGTCCCATCTACAGTGCCAGGGTAAAAATAGGGAAACCTTACGTGTTAACTGGTATGGTATGGATAGTAAGTAGGAAATCTCCAAGATCAGTGATGAAAATCAGAAGGTTGCACACAAGATTCAAACCCGATAAGCTGGTTTGGTATATGGATTATATTCAAGACTTCGTGCAGGTAAAAAAATTTTTTTTTGTTGTGGTCACCTGACTAAAGTTAGTAGAAACATTTTGTCACACTGCTGTAGGTGCTGTGTGCAACCATCTGATTTTTTACAAGTATGGAATGGAAAGATTTAGCATAACAAAATGGCCTTAGTCTACAGGCATGGATTAGACTTGAACAACCAGTGAGTTACAGGAACTATCAACATGCAAAATGAGACTGAGTACTTATAGGTCTATTCAGAATGCAGTGGCATCGGTTCTGTCAACTAACCTGGTAACATTATTGAATGACACCTGTCTCAGACATCTTACTCGTGATTTCACCTATCATCCATTTGACAATGGCCACTCAGGATTAGCATGTGGGCTAGCAGCTAGAATTCATGAGGACATCATCCTTTTCTCTTTTGTTGTTAGTTGCTGAGGGGTGGTACTTTGGGTAGCTGAGGGCAGAAAAACAGGAAAACTATAATAAATTACCACCCCTCAATTCTAGCAAAGGGATATAGTTCTTTACAGGGATTAAAATTTGGCTATATTCTTTACAGGGACTACAATTTTGTTTGGTTAAGTAAAATTTACCTCTTATGGTGAGGTATGCTCCTTTCAATTGTGGAAATTAGTCTAATTTTGTTATATCAGAATTTTACAACCATAAACAAATAATGAGGTTCTGGTAATCCAGTCACCATGGCCACCAATTAAAGTTTAGCTGTGTCAGTGAGTAGAGTGAAAAAAAAGATGTGGGCTGGATTTGTTGCCAATCTGATAGTTACAGGCCAAATAAAAAAATAATCACAACTACACAGAGGCATATGTTGGTACAGTATATACATTCCCTATTAACCTTCCCAAATATATATTCTTACAAAATTCCAAGCACAAATTATATATATATATATAAGCCATGCGAGAAGTGAGCATCCAAAGAAGGGTAGTACTACAGTGGATACCAGGAAATGAAGAGGCAGACAGATTGGCAAAGGATGGAGCAACACAGGAACAAAAAGACCAAGAAATCACCTACCAAGAAAAGAAGACCCTCATCAAAGCCATCAGGAAAGTCGACCACCCAAAAGACAATTACCACTATCTCGACAGAGCAGAGCAGGTGATCTTCCGCCTCAGAACAGGACACAACAGATTAAATAGCCACTTAAATAGGCTAAGATTGGTCCCATCACCACTGTGCCCTTGTGGACAGGGCAGCACAGACCACTGAACATATCCTGCAAGACTGCAATACACTAAACCAGTTAAGCGAAGAACACTGGCCCACAGAGATGAATATCCACAGAATTATGTATGGGAGCACTGAGGAGCTTTCAAATACAGCAGCATTTATTAAGAAAACGGGACTTGCTGTGTAGATATGTCGAACTGCGAACGAGAAAAAGAAGAATCAACAAATAGCTTTCAAACAATCAAATCAGTCTCACCCCTGACACTCATAAGAATAAAGACCATACTAAATTATCTCCAGTCTACTCTGTCCTTTGCTTTACATTTCAAGTCTTTCCATGTGATACAAATATAGTAGTCAAATCTAATCATAAAAACTTGGATGAAATATTTATGAAATAATCTAAATATAGCATAAAGAATAAAAAAATAATTTAGGATTTAGAAAAGTGTTGTTGAATAGGGAAATTCTCATAAAAGTATGCATTATAGAGGGGTTCCACTGTATCAATGAGAACGTCAGTTTTCTCCAGGGTGTTCTAAGTCTTACATTGTAATACATTTTTCGGTTCTGGTTTGGAACCTTTGTCTCCTTGCTTAATTTAATGATTAATCAATCTAAATATATCAATAATTAATTTAAGTATTAATTTTTAGGGTTAGTTATGTTTTACATTACTAACCCTATATAAATTTATATTTAAATTAATAAATGATAAACATAAATATAGCCAAGGGAAATAAATAATGGGATACAGGTTCCAAACCAGAACCCATTTTTCTACCATCTTCATTTATAGTTTGTCCAATCCATCTTTATTTCCTAGACATGATTTGTAGAGAAAAAAGATTCTACTCTGACCTCCATCCAAACCTTTTCATTTCTAACTTTTAAATGAATGCATCCATTATTGTCTCCCCTTTCAAGAAAGGACCACAATTGCACTCATAATTTTTACTATAAATTTGTGTTGACACACCCTCCCCCCATCCAACAAGGTTAGTTGCACAAAATAAAAATATTTTTAAAAAGTTGATGCAACAGCAGTACAAACCATGATCAGCAAGATACAACACAACTGACAACAAATAGGCAGCATGTCTGTATTAGAAACTTCAACAGATAAAAATACTGCAAAAATATTGGGGATAATTTTTTTTATAAAGTTTACTTGAACATTGACAGTTGTATTTTTGCTGTAACTACTCCCATCTGTAGTTGAAAGAAGAGTGTTACACCAACCAACGTGATTGTATATGATATGAAATCATCTGGTCTATCAATATAGTACTCATTCTACCAGCTATAACAGATACAATCAAATCCTGTTACAACAACTGGGTCCAGACCAATGAAATACGTATGTAATAACAGAAACTTGCTATATAGCAAACAACACAGAATAAATATAATTGAAGATTTTGAAAAGTTATGGTATATTGTGAAATTTGTTATAATAAAAGAATAGGCTATAGAGGAATTCCACTGTATTATGAATAATGCCACATCCACTGTGAGGCTGCAAATAGAACTGAAGACTAAATAACTTGAAGAACTAGCATTCTACACATCCCAGTGAGACTGCTAATAGAAATGAAGACAAATAATGGGACGAACTAGTGTTAGAAATGAACAATGCAGACATGATAGAACATCAATTTAATAAGTTTTTAACTCTTGTGGAGATTTTCCAGAGCTTATGCATGTCCCAGATGACTGTTCAGTCTTCAACTCCAGAGGAAACTTAGCTGTAACTTTCTTACAATCTTGAGGCATGCTGCAGATAAAAGGATTAATTCCCTCCAGTATGGATCTTCAGCAGACTTCATCACATCAGAGATCACGGAGTAGGTTTATCAATTCCACAACCAACATTCTTAGGCCACCTCCTATGGCAATGTTATTATCCGTTGTTTCCCTATCAGAACCCAGGTAACGCAACATGCAAACAATGCAGAAGAAGAATAGTAGGATCTCCTTAAATGCTTCTTTAAGCAATTTAAAAAAAGAGATCTTGTCATACCACACCATTTTATATATATATATATATATACAGTATAAACAAAGAATAATACAGTACAAATATTTGGGGATTTTTGAAAAGTGTTAAAATGGAAAATTGGTTATAAATGTATGTGCTATAGAAGAATTCCATTGTAATTCGTTATAAAGCACTATGGGATTCCACTGTAATGTGCTATAGAAGAATATCATTATAGTTTACTCTTTCAAAAACTAGCTGCCAATTGTCATTTAAATATTATGCAATCATTATGACAGCTGTATGTAACAGTAAATACAGTGATCATATACCATCCTTGTGATTAGGTCAAAGTTAATACAGTAAACAAGTCTATATAAAGTAATTTTGCTATGTTCAAGCAAGGCACAATCTGATCATGCTATTGTAGCCTGAAGAATATGTAAATTTGAGAAGAAGAAGAAGCATACAGTCACCAGCTTCAAGAAAAAACTGTATGACAGAGTCAGAAATTTGAAATAGACAGCAGACATTATCAGAGAGTCGAATGTCTTTGACAGAATGAGAAATAATCACAGAAGAATAATGCAAGAAAGTTTGAATGGAACAGAGACTTCTAAGATGACGTTTTACAAAAGAATGAGATGCATTCATGAAGAAATACAAACTGGTCTTGAATACATTCAGAATAAAGAGATAAATATTGTGTGAAATAAAAGTAAGGTATTTTTGCCACAAACAATTATGCTCCTGATCTGTGACTGCATTACTGTGCATCTCATCAGAATGCAGCTTGTGCAATCTAACACTAACTGCACAAAATCTAATATTGCAGACCTAAAATTGTCTTTAAATAGATAGCACCTCAAGAGTGAGCAGGAGAAAACATTGATTCAAGTTGGTGGACTACATCCAGAGATGGACAAGTTTCAGTTTGTCAGAGTGTACCATTAAGTAAAAGAATGAGGAATTTGGAAGTTTTTTTGCAATCAATCTTTGATGTGAAGGTGGTACTTGATCTCAATATACAAGAAAAGAATGTTGATTACAAACAGAGTGTTGCATTAAGAAAAATGTATACTTTTAATGGAGAAATCAGAAAAATATAAATCATGTGCTATGTAATCAGAACAAATATAAATCATGTGCAATATATGGCCTTTTGCAACCTTCAGGTGGTCATTTCGCAATAAGAAGCAATTCGTTGAATGTTTTCTCAGAAAAAGTGACTTTTCAAGAGATCATATCACAACAATGACAGATTTTTGTTTCTGCCTTTCTCTTTATTCTTCGATATCTTTAAACATATTATATTTCTGAAAATTTTGCTCCCGCATGCAGGTTCTGCCTCCAGACATCAGACATCCTGAGTTTCAGCCGAGTTTTCCCAGTTTTGGGATTTTATGTGGAAGTCTTTCATTGAGGATTTACTGATTTATTTATACCTCAGCATTGGTATAACAATTTTCGGCATGGCACTTGATGATGATGATTGGACTACCGCATGCTTGATGGCCTTCAGCCAGTTCCCTAAATAATACTTGATTTGGAACGTGACTGTTTAACATTCTGCGGATTTGACCCAGCCAATGTAATAATCTAGTTATATTGAGTGTTTCCATGGCAGACAGTAACTGAGTGTGGCGCAACACTCCCATGTTGGTGATTTTGTCATACCATTTAATGTTTAAGATTTTGCGAAGACATCTTAGATGAAAGATGTTAAGGTCTTCTCTCATGTTTGGAGTAGGTAGTCTATGTTTCAGATCCATAGTATAGTGTACTCAGCCCACATGTTTGATAGATCTGTATCTTTGTTTCCAATTTTATGGAAATTAGTTTAGTTTTCCAAGATTGCTTTGACAGTCTGCCAAAAATGGTAGCCGCTTTCCCGCTATACGTGCATTTATTTCATTGTCTAGGGAATGGTATGTGATATGTAATCAGAACAAATATAAATTGTGATGTGTTGTTCACATACAGATGTGATGATCTTTTCAGACAGGAAGCAGTTATTGTTAACACATGTGTACTATGAAACCCTCAAATATAAACATCTTTCATGATTGATTTTGCCAGCTTTTGATCCACAGGGGGTGAAAGCAGTATATACACAATCAATGTTTAAGGGTACAGGTAAACTTCATGTCAATTGTTTGTTTTCCATCTTCTCCTTCTGGGTCCCCTCAGATTATTTTATGACTTTGCTTAGAGCTGTTTTCCATGAGGACGATCATGAAATCATGAAGGATATTTTTGTTGATGTCTTTATATTACAGTTTTGGCCTGCTCCATTGACTTCTATCAGATGAAAGCTCACCAAAGATTATTCCCTTGGAAATGTGACCTTTCATCATTCCTTTTTACATAGTCAAGTTATTTGTCAATTTCTGAGAATCAAGTATCTGCACAAAGCAAGACTTCTGTGTTAGTTAATAGAGTTGATGGGTGGGGGAGAAGAGGAGGTTGTTTACTAGTACAAACTGGACAAGGCACTACATCCATATTATCGAAAAAGAAATTCTCAGGCAAAGCAGGTCATATTAGCAGGGAACAATATCCCACACTCGAAATCTTTTTTTTACATAAAGACAGCCTGACATTTTCAGCTACAATAGCCTAGCAGTTTATCAGAATATGACACAATGACTAGTCTGAAAATTGTTGAGTACAATCAGCTCTCCATTGCTTGTATGTGAGTGGGTGGATTCTTACATTTACCAATGATTCTCCCCTCATTCGACTACAATACAGGGTGCTTCATATTGTCCTGACCACGAAAAGTAAAAGGCAACAATAGTTGGCCTCCACTTTTATCATGAATAATTGAGAGTAGATTGCCACAAAATGAATTACAAATGCAGATACATTTTGATTACTGAACAGAAAATTATAAATTCTCGCAATACATTCCAAAATATACAGCATTGACACTCAACATTGTAACTTTTCTCAAATTGCTTCCTGCTTGCGTAAAATACTCAAAATATAAAATGTGTGCTACATTGTTACTTCAATATGCCCATTTTCAGTTGTCAGGCAGTTTGTAGTGATAGCACAGCCATAAATGTATCTAGTTTCTGTTATCAGGCAGAGTTTGTAGTGATAGCACACTGACTGATAAATGTATCTAGTTTCTGTTATCAGACAGAGTTTGTAGTGATAGCACACTGGCTGATAAATACAGCAGAACTGAAAATGGTTCCAGGCGAACGTCGGAGAATGGTTTATATTTATATTCAGAATCAAACAGTTGTAGAATGCGATCTATTAATGTTCTCAATACTGCCTCGAGGTGAGATGTCATTATTGTATCTCCGAGATGCCACGCGGTTATCAACCTTTCCAGTTGCCATGCGGTTATCAACCTTCTCGGATGTGATACGGTTATCAATCTTCTCGGATGAGATAGATATATCATTATCATACTTGCGAGGTGAGCTATCATGTTTATACTTTGGATACCTGTAGAACAGAAAGGATGGCTCTGTTTGTCAAACATGTATTCCTTTATGTATCATCTTTCCATTCACATTATTTCTAGACAACATTTTCATATTTCCAAGCTGTACTCATTCTATCATTCTAGCCTTGCACTTTAAGACCACAAAAACATCAGCCAAACATTGTTAAACACTCCCAGAATAAGCTGAAAAATAGTTTCTGGCATATTTCAAACATAATCTTGAACAGCTGTTCTTAACATTTTTGTGTTTTGTGGACATCTTTTGGGACAAATTGTCTACTGTGGTCTGCTTGATGCCATCAAATTTCCAAATATGTGTATGTGCAACAGGACGATGACCACTGGTCTGGTCCATTGAAAACAACTTTCACACATAATCTAGACCATTGAAAACAACTTTCACACATAATCTAGACCATTGAAAACAACTTTCACACATAATCTAGACCATTGAAAACAACTTTCACACATAATCTAGACCATTGAAAACAACTTTCACACATAATCTAGACCATTGAAAACAACTTTCACACATAATCTAGACCATTGAAAACAACTTTCCCACATATTTTCGTAGGTGTCAACTAGTACAGATTTTCTATATTAATACAAATTTCTGGCCCCCAATTCCCAGATATTATTATCCAAAATATTTTAAAAAATTTGTATTTAGTGGGGGATTTTTTTGGGGTGCTAAATACTGACGTTTTTACTGAAATAAATTGTTAAATTACAGATTTATGAATAATTAAGTTGGCAGCTTTGTATTCTAGACCAATGAAAACAACCTTCATACATATTCTAGACCAATGAAAACAACTTTCACACATTTCTAGACCAATGAAAACAACTTTCACACATATTCTAGACCAATGCTTTTCAACACTAATTGAGCTAGTGCCCCCTTTTATAAACATAAATTGTAGATACCCCCCTCCCCAATATTTATAACCCTCAAATGAACATTAATTAGAACTTAGAATAAGAACTTCCATCAAACTTAGATTTACCAATTTCTGAAATTATAAAATTAAAGATATGAATAGTATATACTACAAATTTTGGCAATATACATTCCAGTCTACAGTTAAGTTATGAGCATGTTACTGTTGGACACTAAAACATTAACTCTCTATGTCCACCAAGCTGCTAATATCTACAATTTGGAAACCCACTATGCCGAAAAGCTGCTCAAATCTACATTTTAATATGAATTTACTATCATGTTCGGCATAGCAGGAAAACCGTACGGAGACAAAGAGTTGAACGGGCAAAAAGTGCATGCCAATAACAGCCAAAAATGTCCCCCTCCCCCACCATTGGCAACAACATGTGGGCAAGCCAACCAAACTTCAAAGCACATCTTTTGAGAATGTGCAAACTATGACACATTAAGGTGCACATACTTGCCTTCTGATACACCTATGAATGTTAAACTCTATGATACAAAACAAGAAATGGAAACTACTGTTCAATTTATAAAGAAACAACACTGAAGATATAGACATTATCAGCAAATGAAAGAAGAAGCAGTACAATGAAAATTAACAAATATATATATATATATATATATATATATATATATATATATATATATTACAAAAATGTAATCACTGTTATATTTAAAAATTTCCAATGAAAAACAGCTGCATGAAAATGGGGTTTTGGACTGTGCTGGGTACGGTCAGGACAAGTCTATTTTCATCCTAGTAATTTTTGAACTTCTCACCTCTCTTGTCAATGTTTCATTGTTAAAGTCTCAGCACACACTCAGCCCCTAGCTCCCTTTTTTTGGAACTGTGTTCTTCTTCTTCCACTTGAAACATGTCTATATCTGTAATTTGAACTGTGTTAAGTTAAGTAGTTCGTCATTGGATCATTGTCACTGCACTCCAGACAAGTCCATAGGTGCTCAGATATCTCCTTGAGTGTAGCTGTTATTACATATTGACTGACCATCATTCTTTCTTGCCCACGAAACCACTCCTTTCTAGTGATATCACATTTCAAACCAAGCTCGCTTATTATAGTCATGGAACAAGAGTCATCGTCACTTATACAGTCATTTGTTAATGCGTTTTCCCGTAGGGTGGTCAAAATGTCTGCTTGATCCATTGCTCCACCAACAGCTGTAGTAGCAGCGTGTGCGGTCAAACTATGTGCTCTCTCATTACCCAGGACTCCTGCATGTCCCAGTACAAAAATAAATGTCACTTTACGCACACAGGAATTCTTCACTGCATCCAGCCACTGTTCCCGAATGTACCCTGCCTGAACTTTCATAATCACACTCATCGAGTCACTGAGTATACAGGCATGCTCGCAGACAGTCTGTGAGCACACCCATTTCAAAGCTGTGGTTTATGCCAAAATCTCCATTATCATACTGCTTGTCGTCTGAGCGAATGCACACTTTCCTCTCAGATGGTCTCCCCCACCTTTGAGCCGTGAAGGCCCAGGCACTCCTAATGTGTCTCTCAACTGACCCATCTGTATATATAATCATAACACTTTCCCTGGAATTCTCACAGATCAGAGCGTGCACCTCTGACTCCACTTCAGTTGTCGGACACCATTTCCTTCATTCTCTATTGAGTGTTATTATTACAATTAAGGCTGTCGGACAATCAAAGCGCGTGACTTCATTCCCCACCTCCTCCAAACTATGTTAAATGCCAGTGGTTGATCACTTTGGTAGTAGTAGTTTAAGAGATGTAATTCTATGATTTCTGTTTTGAGATGAAGCATCTGATATTCATATATGATTCTATTTGACATGCTCTGATGTTCTTGACAAGTGTCAGTAATCCACCTTTTCATCTGCCTTTGTGGACTAATGGTAGTACTGGTAACCTCTTAACTTCAAAAGCTATCTCTTCGATGTGTTTCTTGCATACATCATACCTTTACCTGTTCTTCGTACAAAATATTTTCCAGCTCTTATCTCTTACTTTAACCATCTGTTTTGCTGTTGACACCTTCAGCATTCTATTGAGGGCAACTGAAACGAATTCCAGTAATTTGGATTGGGCCTTTTCAAGGTATAGGCCCTATCACAGCCTATGTCTGGATGTTCATCACAGGGCAGGTACCCAAATAGGTAACATACAGAATCATATTTTCATTGTATTTATGTATGGCATCCTGAATGGTAAACAAAAGTGTCCAAGATACGCTGGAAGCAACTGAGATGTGGTTTTTAAGAAGAATGATCAAAATTCCATGAGCAGGCAAGAATATTAATGTCGAAGTTCTCAGAGATGCTGGAGTAAAATGATAAATTGGAGCAAAAATTAGAAGCAGACATTCAATGTTTTTAGGGCATGTGATGAGGAAAGGAAAACGTGAACATTTAGTAACTACTGGAAAAATAAAGGACAGAAGAGACAGAGGAAGACATAAGAGAGAAATTTCTGGATGTGTTGTCACTGTGGCACAAAAAGAAGTCATCAACTGAACTTATTAACAACACAAGAGACTGAGCGCTGTGGAGAAGCATGATCACCTACACCACTCGGCACAGCACTTGATTGATCCTGATTGGTAGTATGCCTCTTGGTAGGTTGCTTTCATCTTCAGTACCTAAACTTGTTATGACAGACTGTGGGTTGTCTTGATTGTAGGAGGGCCTGGTTCAGCTTTTTTTGGCTGATTTAAGTCCATCTTTTCTTTAAGGAGCTGGCCTCGATGAGAAAGGGCGGATCTTTCCAATATCTCAGTATTAATGGGTTTTGTCCAGGCACCTAACTCCAAGAATTCTATATAGACATAACATCTGAAAGCCGTTTAGCTATTCTCTCCAGGTGCTTATAGGTTGACCATTGTTCACTGCTATATTGAAGGCTACCGAGAAAACAAATTTGGCCAACAAATTGTTTTATTAAGAAGTTTTCTGTTCCGCCAGACCATGTCCATCACACTCATAAAAACTTATTCATACAGATCCTTTAAAAATTTGTTTAATAATTTAGATTTACTTACTTTTTTGTCCTGGATCGTCGGATCAGAAATATAACCAAACAGATGACAACGATGAGGAGAACTCCACCTACAGCAGCTAGTGCCCATGTTGTAATTTCAAATGTGGAAGCTGTTTGGGGTCCCGGAGTATCCTCTGGTTTGTAGTAATCTGAGAAGAAGAAAATACTGCTGTTATTTACAAGAAAACATATTTTAAAATATAACAGATAAGATGGCAGTGATGCTGATAGTACCCAAAACGAGTACGAGTTTGTTGCTCTTGTTCATTATGAGAGGTAATGAAGCTTTACTTTCAGTTTATATTGCTATTTCTATAACGTGTAGGAGAAGACTTCAACATAATTAGAGGTATTTTATGTGTGTACATAGAAGGCATTTACTACCATTTTGTATGCAAATATCCAATGATACGAAAGTCTGCAACCATTTAGTGGTAGTGAAGTTCTGTTTGCTCTTTAACTCCCACAGAATCTATAGCAGAACAATGGTTCTACTAATTTTCAGCAGGATGTAGTTCAGATAATGGGATCACATAGTGTCATCATTTTTATGCTCAATGGCACAGCACATCACACTTTGGTGTTGGTGATATCAATGTTGGTCATGTTTGACCACTCTTTTTGATGGTGAAGATTGGTGAGGATTGCCTTAGGGAAGTGAACTGTATGTGTTTCACCAACAGTGAGAGATCAACTGCAAATATAGAAACATCATTTACACAATCATTTGAAAACTTGACTTACATAGGAGAAACTGACCTAATACTGCGATCGCTTTTAGCACCATCTATATGACATTCATCGTAACAACATGACAACATATCTCAATTTGACACCTCTCCTTTTTTTCCAGTTCTTAGAACAACTGGGTCTATCTTGGGCCGTATCATGTTCTTCTCATAACGTACTTATGGCATCTCAACTTTCAATCACACATCACATCCATCTAAGACTTTAATTTTAATACTTTTGTTCTCAATTTTGCATTTTCTTTGTGTGCACTACTGTACTTTCTCACCAAGTAACCACATTTTTGTGATTCTTGCCTTTATTTTGTTGTTCTTCAGACCTGTCAGTTTTTTACTTGCATGTAGTCTTCATTTGACTTTGTGATTCCATTTCCATTTAGTGTTTGCCCTTCACTATCTTAATAGAGACCTTTTTGTTGAAATGTCGATCCTGTATATTAATCAACATAAAACTACTATTTGGCACTTTTTATATTATTTCAATATTTACTTACCACATGGTGCATAGTTTTGCTGCAGTCACCCATTCATTCAATATGTGTAATGTGGAGATTCAGAAATTTCATTCCCAGAAGACTCCAACTCTGAAATTGTCTACAATGCTTTGAGAAGAAGACTCGACTTCTACTTAGACGTAATCTATGTGTGTACATAAAAGGCATTTACCACCATTTTATATGCATACATTCAATCACATGAAAGCCTGTAATCTTTTGATGGTATGAATATTGGCCACTTTTGACCACACAGACTATATTATATCACTGCATGACATCAATACAGCCAAGAACAGTTGCTGCTATAGAATGTTGAACTGAGCTCTAGATAAAAAAAAATAAAAAAAATTTACAAATAAAGTTTCAATGTTAACTTACACTGAGAATATCCTGCAAGTTTTGGGTAGTAATCATTCCAGAAATGGAACTCATTTTGTCTGTAGTTCATCCTGTTTTCTGATCGATTGTTGATACTGAGGTAGGTGTGATTTTCAAGATTATAGTGCCACCAGGAAATGTTACGGAAATAAATAATTCGTTGATCTCGAGGAGTTGGCTCTCTGTAACAATTAAGTAATTAATATTATAAAAATTATTGAAAGTAATGTTTGCAGAAATATCCAATATAACTGTCACCAAAAAAAAGAATACTGTAATCGATTCCAGGCCAATATAGGAAAATCATTAGATGATCATTGCACAGCAGGCAAACCCATAGACTTACCTCCAGCAAATGTTTTTCTTCTCAGATGTCCAGTAATACTTGAGTTACACTTAATATCAAATTTTCCCCAATCATATCATGGATGCATCATTTATCACTCATAGTTTACTTCTACATGCCCACATCTAATAGGCGCTCACACAGCAACTTCAGAATGTTCCACCTTCACAATATTCTATCTCAAGTGTTGTGTTGTCTTTACAGCTGACCACGATGTTATATATCAGATATCCTCTATCTCCCTGAGATTTACCTTCAATTTTCTAAATCTTTTTGTCTCATGATGTGGCCAATGAATGTTAATATTTTGAGTGATGGTTATAAATGTAAAACATCAAGAAAGCATGAAGTGGTCATGCTTACTTCCCCTGTAGTCTCGAACCCTAGATTGGTGTTTCTCCTGACATTCTTTCTGATGAGGTCTATCTCAAAGCTGAACACATCAGACTCCACAGCATATGTACTAATTCAAGTTTAGCAAATCACATGGACAAACTGCAAAACACATACTTTAAGAATATTCTGAATATAAAACACAAAGACTAACATATTGGTCCATAGAAACAATAGTAGAAGCAAAACCTCTGTTTGAATTACATAAGACAGGCAAGTTTATTCAATTGTTGACACATTTCAAACAAATAGAAACAGAAGAATGTGGCTGATTGGTGCTGTGTTACAAGCTGGCCAGTTTTCTACTATGGAGAGGACTTTGACTTTCTTGAAATCTTGAGACATGTTGCAGATAAGAGTTGATTCCCTTCCAGCAAATTATGCATGGGGGGTCAGCACAGAGATCATGTTGATCCTTGCTTCATTATCTATAATACTCACGGGGAAGACAGGTAATGGAGTTCTACTGGATGACGACTAACACACTATCACTGACGGATGTTTACATGAATTAATATGGTATACACAACAAAACAAAACACAGAATATAATCATATAAATGACAATACACAGGACATAATCGACGTTTCAGACCAAAAGGCCTTTTTTCAAGATACGCACATTACATTATCTGCAGACTCTACTTCTATCTACCTTCTACATTCATTATCTATGCTAGTCTGTAATGTGTGGTCCATGGGTAGGTAAAGTAAGGTCTTGTTTGGTATAAATCCTGAAACTGACTAGCAAAAGTGTCAGCTTGATTGGTAACATAAACTTCAGTTATGCTAGAAGACATGTTCAAATGATTGATCTAAAATGGCATGCTTATTTTAGTGGTTGCTCTTCAACCAAGTTGGTAAACACTCCATCTTTTGTAGCAAAATGATAATGTTAATAGCATGTCATCATCATCATGTAGCTTATTACGCCTCTGGTGCTTAGAGTAGAATAAATGACATTCCTCTCTGTTATTGGCTATTTCCTATATTGTGCTCCAGTTGTGTTTCACCTCTTTTAATTCTTATTACATGTCTTCATCTTCTGCGTTTGTTCTCAACTTCTGCAGATTAGCAGGATGTAGTCCGGAGAACGGAATGCCTTGTGTCATGGTTTACAGTATTGCTGCGATATCTGCGCCTTTCGGCCTGACACATCCGACTTCAGCATGGCTTTGGGTCACTGACCCTATATGGGATGGGACAGCCAACTCCATCCCATAACCTCCTTAGTCGCCTTTTACGACATGCGTGGAAGTGTTGTAAACAGTGTTGCTATTCTTTGCTCCCCTTTCGGGCCCTGGCAACACACGGGCATCTTATTACACTAATTTCCTCCATGTTGTCTTGGATATTATTGCTTTATCCTATCCTCAGGTGTCCATCTTAGAGCTGGTCTAGTTAGCAATAATTCCCATGTGCATCTCATGCCATTGCCAATACCTCTCTCTCAGATGATTGTCTTCTTCTTCTTCTTCAATGATCATAGATGATTATATTCATGTCATTTTGCTGACATCAAGTTACAATCTCTTGGTTAGAGATGGTCATTTGTCAGAATATGTATAGGATTGTTTCTGCAGAAGAGACTGGGTGTGAATCATCTTTGCAACATTCTGATTTTCACAAGAAAATGTAGACCCATGAGAGAAAAAACATGTAGCCTTTTACAAAACTTACCCAGTTCACCTGAGAAAATTTACTCATTGCATCAGCTGCTTCTTCTGCATTCATTCTTTATTTTTCATTCGTTCTTAAACTATGTTTGGATCTCTCTTGAAACTGGATGTTCCTACTAGATTTCCAGCAGGATGTAGTCCAGAAAACGGAAATGCGCTCTGTTGTCATTTTATATGTCACTTTGACTATCTATGCAATGGGACAACCAACATCACCTCTATACCTCCTTAGTCACCTCATGCAACATGCAAAGCTGATAACATCGTTACTATTCTTTGCTCACCTTTAAGGTCAAGTAACATGTGGGTGACAGAACATCTAAGACAACTTACTCTTGCCTGTCGCAGTGAGAAAACATTCCATGTGCTGGTAGTAAAGTTAATCAGTGCTGGTAAACTTACCTAGTGATAGTAAACTTACTCTGTCCTAGTAAATACTGAGTAAACTTATGAGGTGCTGGTAAACATCTGAAAAAATTTACCCTGTGTTGATAGTAAACTTACCCGCTGCTTGTAAATATCTCAGCAAACGTATCCTGTGCAGTAGACATCTGAGTAAACTTACCCGGTATTTGTAAAAATCTGAGTAAAGTTACCCTTTGGTGGTGAACAGTTGAGGAAACTTACCCGGTGCTGGTAGTAAGCTTTCTCGATGTTTGTAAATATCTGAGAAAACTTATCCTGTGCTAGTAGACATCTGAGCAAAGTTATTCAGTATTGGTAAACATCTGAGCAAAGTTACCCTTTGCTGGTATAAATATGAGTACACTTACCAAGTACTGATCTGAGTAGAGTAAATATTCCCTGTGCTGGTAAACATGTGAGTACACTTAGTACTGATAAGCATCTGAGGAGAGTTAACATGTGCTGGTAAACATTTGAGTAAACTTACCCAGTACTGGTAAAGTTTGTGATCATTGAAATCATAAACTCTGAGATATTTCTGTCTGTGTAGTCATACTCTTGCCTCGGGTAGATGTTGAGCAAATCTCTGTATGTGTCATTGACAAACGGAATCCCAAAAATGTAGTCAAGGTCTTGGCCATGAGCAACGCCTGAGATGAGAAATGTTAATTTTTCAACAGAACAGAATAATTAAATTACAATGTGAACAGACACAGGTGTACAGTCATTTGTTTACAGTAGATTGTTAGGAGTAGCAGACTGCACACAGGACTTGAACCCAATATGTCAATTTTACATGCACCAAATTATTACTCGTACCCTGTACATAAGGGAACACTACTGCTACAACAGTCACTACAGCAACAACAATGAATATTACAACTCACCCACCACAACAATGACTTCTTCATCATCTGCGTTGACTCTCAAACCCCTACTGATTAGAAGGATGTGTCAGGAGAACAGATAGCACTGTGTCAGGATTTACAGCTTTGCTGCGATTATCTGCACCTTTCAACTGATACATCTGACTTCAACATTGATTTTAGGTCACTTCAACCTATGGGAATAACCACCTCCAACCCCATATTTCCTTAGTCACCTCTTACAATATGCATGTTATGTCACAGTGCTGATATTCTGTGCTTCCTTTCCATGCCCTTGGAACACACTGGTAACATTGACTACCTCTATGACAACACCCACTGCTGTAATAACCAATACTACAAACCAACACTTCTACAACAAGATGTTACAAATACGCACCTCTCCACTGTGGATTGTAGTTGTTGAAAGAATTGTATTCAAATATGTAGAAAAACACAGTTGAGCCAAGCACATGGGAGCGCAACGTGGCACTGAGGGCAGCACCAAACATATAATCACCCATCATCTAAAGGACACAAAAAATGAAAACATTACAACTCTGAATGGATACATAATATAAGCACATTATAATCACTCAATCAAATAACATTAGTCAGCCAAAGGTTGATATGAGTTTGGGGTTTGATACTCTGAGGATTTACGAGTTACGCTTTCTCCCTATGTCCGATATTCTCTTATCATATCTAGTAATAGCACACTTTTCCCAGACTTTTCAAGCCAGCGTGACATTATTGGTACTTTGTACTTTTAGGGAAATTTTTGTGATGCTGTAGCATAAGGTTATATATAGAGAAAAGACCTTGCTTCTATCCATGGTGACTCATTTCTAATGACAGGACAACTTTCAGAATTCTACTCAGGGTGGGTGCTCTCATCTCCTTTTATGATACCATAAATTCTTCCATATTTCTAATTAGTGTTGTCAGGAAATTATCACTTCTATGCTTTGACTCTCGGCAGAAATTTCTAGAATCAAGAAAGCAATGGGCAGATAATATTATTTACTTCAATTTTCCTCTTCCGCATTAGTTCTCAAACTTCCTAAGATTAACAGGATGTAGTTCTGAGAACGGAATGCATTTATAGCTTAGCTGTGATATCTGCACCTTTCAGTCGGACACATCAGCATGGCTTCTGGGTCACTTTGTCTCTACGGGATAGAACAGCAAACTGCACCCCAAAACTGTCATAGTCACCTCGTACATTCATTGAAGGTAATCAGTGTCATTATTCTTTGCTTCCTTTTGGGCCTTTCAACAGATGCGTACCTTGATTCAAATTGTACAATGTATAATTATAGTTAGTGGGAAGTGGCTTGTACATACACTAATATTTACTGCCTTTAACTTGTAGCATGTCCAGTTGTAGTTGGTGGGCTGTGGTCTATACATACACTAATATTTACCTCCATCAACTTGTAGCGTGTCCAGCTGTAGTTGGTGGACTGTGGTCTATACATACACTAATATTTACCTCCATCAACTTGTAGTGTGTCCAGCTGTAGTTGGTGGGCTGTGGTCTATACATACACTAAAATTTACCTCCATCAACTTGTAGCGTGTCCAGCTGTAGTTGGTGGGCTGTGGTCTATACATACACTAAAATTTACCTCCATCAACTTGTAGCATGTCCAGCTGTAATTGGTGGGCTGTGGTCTATACATACACTAATATTTACCTCCATCAACTTGTAGCGTGTCCAGCTGTAGTTGGTGGGCTGTGGCCAGTACGTGTACTGGAATTCTAGAGCATCATAAAGAGCATTCTTATCACTGATGTCTCTGTATCTGATAAATTCATCAATGATGTTTTGAAACTGAGGTTGTTGTACACCATCAATCAGGTTGGGAAGGTTTGCTGTCAGAATAGACATGGTACAATCATATTACAAAAGTTTGCTGTCAAAACATCATATATTAGGAAGGTTTGCTGTCAGGACAGACATGGTACAATAATATTACAAAAGTTTGCTGTCAAAACATAATTATATTAGGAAGGTTTGCTGTCAGGACAGACATAGTACAATCATATTAGAAAAATTTGCTGTCAGAACAGATAATTATCTCTTTTTATTCAATCAGTTTTCTATTGCATAGGAAGATGGGCGCCTCCACGAATTCAGTCAAAAGTAGGAGGTACTTGCAATTGCCCCACAGCTTCACATTCAGATCTGTCTCTTGGGGACATATTCTAGTTCTCAGGTAATCAAACAGATAATTATATCAGGAAGGTTTGCTGTCAGGACAGGCATGGTACAACCATATTATAAAAGTTTGCTGTCAGAACAAATAAATTATATTAGGAAGATTTGCTGTTAGAACATAACTACTGCAATATGGGTGCACTTTGACTTAAAACATCTAACATCAGCATGGCTTCATGATCATTATGATCTTTTATGGAATGGGACAGTCAAGCACAACTCCCTCCAACTCCATAGTAGCTTCTTATGATATGCATGACAATCACAGAGAAATGAATTTTTCTGCTCCATACTTTTGTATGGATGTGAAATTTGGAAACATAATGGAGACATAGAAAGGATTCAGGGTTTTGAAAACAAGTGTTACAGATGTTTGTTGAGAATTAGCTATATAGAACACAAGAGAAATATATTCGTCTGGCAGCGAATAAACAAACTTGTGAGTTATCAAGAACAATATGTGGTAGTGGTAAAATAGTGCAAACTTCTATTGTTTTGGACATGTAATGAGACATGACTTGCTTTCTACAATTATTCTGCAAGGAGCGGATAAAGGTGGAAGAAGAGGACAAAGACAATTCTAGATTGATAACATCAAGGAATGATCTGGGCGTGATTTTTATACACTTCTCAGAATGGCTGAGTATAGAGATGTTTGGAGAGTTTTTGTGTTGATGTCTTCAGTGTAGCACCCCTATGACCGTAATAGCATATGGGTTTTATTATTAATTAGGACAGTCATGGGTACACTACAAGGTGATAAAAGAGACTGACAATGTACAAGCAGAGAAAATTATAGATATGAGTCACCAGGACAGAAAGTGTGTCCTTTTTAAAAAAAAATTTTTAAAGACAAATCTGAATAAATGGGAGACTGCAGTAAAACTGTGTACCACATAAGTAAATAAATATACACAAATAGGTTTTACAGAGTCTACATGTTGTTATAAGAGACTAATTAATTCCATTTAGTTCCCTTTTATATTGGTGCTCTTTTCTTTGTTTATTTGTCTCTATCTGATGAATTGGTTGAAATATCAATTTGTTCTGTTGTAGGTTGTTTGTAAAATTTATTTTGGTCCTTGTTTGGAATGTGAGCCTACATACATTTTGTATTTTGATTATTTCCCTTGATTATGTCTGTGAACTTGAGTCATTTGGATGGTAAGCATCTGGTGGTGTTTTTTACTGCTTTGGTAATATTATTCATATAAATAATAAACAATAATGGTGATAAGACACACCCCTGGAAAAATAATTCCATATTTTACTAAAAAAAACCCCACTGAAACTCGTGTGTTGCCAGTCTGAAAAAGAGCAAGAAAAGTAACTCTGCCACCTGACATCATGACATAAGAAGCAAATAAAGAGGTTAGGCGTGGAATTTAATACCCCACCCACAATCTCAGCTGTGATGAAGCCTGCTAATGACCCATGCCTGGACTGCTGAAAGAGGATAAAGCCATTTATCTGCAGCATGCATTGAGATAGCAAGAAAGTCTCAGCAAAGTTCCCTCAGGAGTAGAAGGTTGTCCAGCTCATGGTATTGAATCCTAGACAACATTGAGTACTAGTTATCTGGGACTTGAACAAGTACTGGCAAATCTCCTAATCAAAAGGAATGCCAAGAAACACTCAGTGTTATTCTGAAGCTGAAAGTTAAATAACACCTCCTGGCATAGGGAACAAGAGAGACAAAATTCATAATCCTTCTTGGTTCTGTCATCATCATCATACTTATGTCAATGTAAAATTTCAATGTTTTTGCTGCTATTATCAATGAAATAAGAGAACAGGAAATGTGACAACACAGAACCTTACGTATAAAGTAAGCTCCTTCATTTAAAACCATTCCTGCAAGAAGTGGAACATTTAATTGTCGGAGCTGCCGTCGCAGGTCTGCAGGTGGGTCTGGCAGAAAAGCATAGTTTGCTCCAACTATAGTTCCATCAACAACTGGTGCCCATGGGTTTCCAATTTTTCCAGTCTGTAAATTTAAAAGATTCAAAATTAATAAAATTAAATTTTTTTTTAAATTACATTTTTTGATCAACTCAATAAAATGTCAGGATGATTACTCATTATCAAGAGTGGATGACCCTGGATGATTGAATTCAATATGACATGACTGTGGATGTCCATCTTGATCATATCATTGTATTTGTTGCCTTTAGTGTGACCCACTGGCTTGGATTTGGTCCTGAAAAGATCTTGTTTCTTATGATTGGACTGGTGTATGAGGTGCAGGATATCATTTTTTGGGTTGGTTTTGATCATCTGTGTAATTATCTTAGATGTGAGAAGTCTGGGAAAAATTGGTACTTTATTACAGTTCAGTTTATAAAGTTCCCACTAGAGCAGAACCCAACACACCTAGAAATTACACTAGACTCTAGAATGACAGGCAAAACAGACAGAAAAGGCAGAGAAACGTGTCTGAAACAGAATGGGCATAATGAAAAAAGATAGCAGGCACAAACTGGGGAGCGGACAGAAAAATCTTGAACAGGCTAGACACAGGTAGAGTTAGGCCAGTACTAGAGCATGACATTGTCGCCTCAGCCACAGCATCTAAAATACAATTCAACAAAATTAACAAAACCCAGAATCAAGCTACACCCATAAATACATTTAGAAACAATAACTGGCCCTCAGTCAATGGAAGATAGAAGAGACACTAAAGCTGTTCAACAAGCAGAAAAATACAAGAGACTCCTGAACTATCCAATTCACCAAAGAATTAATGGCTATGGTAGAAGTAGGCTGGAGAGGAGCAACTTCTCAGCAAATGCAAAGAAACTGATACAGAAGGCACCAACCCTAGGACAAGAAAAACCAAAGGCCCATACAACCAATAAGTACCATCACCTCTTTGGCATACAGACTACTAGAACTGAAAGAACAAATAGAAGGTATAGAAAAGAAAGGAACTCAGACAGACTTGGAGAGAAAACATATCACAGAAAATCACATTGCAGTTAATTGCCCACAGGATGCATGGACTCATGTCTATACAGATGGCTCGGCCACAAATGCAATAGAGAATGGAGGAGATGGCCCTCAGACTAAAACGTGGGGAAGATTTTACTATAGCCATAGCATAGCTACAGGCAAGCTCTCAACCAATTTTAAAGCAGAAATGGAAGCTCTCAAGAAAGCAGCAGAAACTATCTTACAACATGAACACATGCACAAGAATATTGTACAAACAGATGCACTCTCTGTCATAACAACACTGAAGCTACACAGGAACACCGAACTGAATGAATTGAGGGCAGTTACAGTTCAGCAGCACAATAATTTCCAGAGAGTAGTGATCCGGTGGATACTGCCACATCAAAGGGAATGAAGTTGCAGATAGACTGGCCAAAGAATTAAGGCATTTACTTCAAGAAGATTATCTGGTCAGTTATGAAGTGAAGACTATCATTAAAGGCAACTATAGCAAAAAGTGAAAAGATCACCCTAAATATAATACAGATGATGGGTATTATCAATTATCCAGAAGAGACCAGGTTATCTTGCTGCGCCTCAGAACTGGTCACAACAAAATGAGACATCACCTGTATGCCAAATTCAAAATCGGTACAACTGGGCTTTCCCATTGCAACCTTGTGAATATGACAGCAGAACATATCTTACAAGAATGTCCCCAGTATGCAGACCTGAGGAACAAGACATGGCCCACCCCACTCAGCATCGAAGAGAAACTGTATGGCACAGCGGAAAAACTCTAAAACAGACAGCAGCCTATATCATAGAATCCGGAGTCCCAACCTGACTGAGTGATGATCGCAGAAGAAGAAGTTTATAAAGTGCAGATGTGTTCTAAACCAATCTTCACACAAACATAACTGCAGCGATCCCACAGGTGTAGTGACATCATATTCAAATTTCTTTCAACACAAATCGATCTTTATACAAACATAGCTGGAGCATTCACACATGTATAGTGACATCATATTTAAATTATTTCTTTCAACAGAAGCACTATTAGTATGCCTCAAGTTTGTAATGTAAACTGATATTAATTATTTCGGTGCCCAACATTTTGCTATAATTTCTAATATTATATTAAATACTTCTAATTCTAAATATTTAACATATTGTCACTACATGAATGCACACATATAAGATTGTAATATGTCGGTGTGTACCGCATAGTCTTTGTCACATCTATCTCTAAGATTCAATTGCATCACATGTCCATTTTAACACAAACGAATAAAGTGCAAAATTTCACATTCCTGAAAAAAGTGTAGACATAAATATTATGTTTCAATAAGCAATTGTAATTAATTTTTGTAAACACAGGAAATGAAACTCTTGCAAGAGTTGTGCTGTATATAACTATCACAATCATGTTACTTATGGAGATCTGTAGGACCATTTATTCAGTTTAGAAATCGGAGAGTAAAGTAGCAATATTTGGCTTCGTGTATTCTAATGGTAATATCTTCTGCTCTTATAGTAATTTATTGGTGCCTGACTTGCTATTAGTTATTTATAGATTTCTTTCTTGATCCATGGATACTATTTTGATTCTTTATTAGAAATTAGCATCATAGCACAGGGAACATTCCCACAAGTACTCTACTCTCTGTTTATAAAAACTCAATCCCAACTAAATGTTAAGAAACAAAAGAGCAATTTAATTAATATCCTCATGGGGAGCAGAGTTTTTCAACAGACCACTGTCCTATTCTTAACTCACATCCAGTTCTTTCATACCCAACTTTTTCCTACAAGTACTTTTCAGTCGTGCTCTTTTCAGTTAGTCGCTTTTCCTGTGATTTCAGAACAATGCCTATCTTCAACTGCATTCTGTTGGTTCTCTTAATGTATGTCCTATCCATCTTTAGCTTGGGTCCAAGGGCATGAGCCCATGGACCGCTGGATCAGCAACCATCCATCTTTAGTAACATTTTCTTTTAGTTCCCCCTGAATGGTGCTTAACCTGTCCATGAATTTCTCATTGGTGATCATATCATGCTGTGGTTGTAGAAATATGGTTTTAAAGTTGGTAGTATATCCTATTCAAGACATGGTGCTCAGCCCAGTATTATATATATATATATATATATATATATATATATATATATATATATATATATATATGTGTGTATATCCTATTCAAGACATGGTGCTCAGCCCAGTATTATATATATATGTATATCCTATTCAAGACATGGTGCTCAGCCCAGTATTATATATATATGTATATCCTATTCAAGACATGGTGCTCAGCCCAGTATTATATATATATGTATATCCTATTCAAGACATGGTGCTCAGCCCAGTATTATATATATGTGTATATCCTATTCAAGACATAGTGCTCAACCCAGTATTATATATATGTGTATATCCTATTCAAGACATGGTGCTCAACCCAATATTATATATATGTGTATATCCTATTCAAGACATGGTGCTCAGCCCAGTATTATATATATGTGTATATCCTATTCAAGACATAGTGCTCAACCCAGTATTTTTTTGGCTGAAGTATTTTCTAGGCAATACAAATAAGTTCAGTAAGTTGCTATTGATTTCTAAATGGTCCATATGCATAATTTCTAGCTGCAGGGAATTAACTTGATATTTGGCCATCCAAGATGCAATCTGTACATCTTCGCTATAGAGAAAGTCTATGTCTTATTGAGATTTATTTGGTTTTTGCCTTTTCATTAGACAGGATAGGTACCCTCACTCCTAATCTTCTTAGTCACTCCTACAACATACATGAAAGATTTTAGACACCTGTAACAATGGGCAAGAATAACATCATGGCATGGAAGTAAGTCAACAAAGGAACATGTTAAAGACACTCAGGACAGGAAGCTGTGAAGGTACATGATCACATCTATCAGCCAGCAGGGTATACTAGAGAGAGAAGTTAACCACAAATTTCTTACCAACATCGAAACTTTTGCAGATGCATTTGTAATTTGTTCAAAGCTCCTGTAGAACCGTAGGCAGTCCATCATCTGCTGGGAATCACTTGTTGGGCATCCTACTTCACGACACAAGCGACGGGCATACTCCACAGAATCTGCTGTCCTAATAACTGCCCATTCGCTCATTTCAGATCCACTGAGCATGATTGCTTGGGTCAAGAGCCCTATAGGGTAGGATCAGAACATATTCATACATGTTCAATGTAATAAGTTATATTAAATATAATTAGTGATTAGCTGAGTCAATGTCATGACACCACTCCATATACATACTTAGGTGCTCAGATGACATACTTTCGGCAGATGACAAATTGTATGCACACTGTTAGCCCCAGTAACTTGATTGCACTGATCTAGAACTGCAGATCTAAGAAAAGGGTAATCAGTCCTACCACATGAGTGATTTGTGCATACGACTTCACATCTGCCCAAACTGTCACCTGATCTGTGCATGTAGAAAAATATTTACAAGGGACATAAGGAACAACTTTATCAGGACAGTAAACCCATACAATTTCATGTAGATGTGAAGAGTCACAATTATCTAAATGTAATAAGTAAACAAAGGTGAACAAAAACAAGCCCCTGTATGTTGCTTTAACTGATTTACAAAGGCATTCAACTTAGTAAGTCGTGAGGGCATATTCTAAAGATCAGTTGCCCATCAACCCTCCTAAGAATAGTTGAGTCATACCACACAGGCATGGAAGGTATTCTCAACTTTGATGGTGTTTCTTCAGGAGTTTGTGATCAAGAGTTGCATAACACAGCTGCACTCTTACTTCCTCCCCCACTTTTTTAGAATATACATCTCTTTTCTTGAAACATGCTTTCCCCAGTAAGGAGAATGGTATATTCATTCATTCTTGTACAGATGGTCACCAGTGTGTTGCCAGAGCCTGAGAGGACAGCAATGAGTAGCAACACTGTTTACCTACCACGCATGTCGTAAGAGACAACTAAGGAGGTTATGGGGTGTAGTTGGCTTTCTCATCCCATACAGGGTCAAAATGACCCAAAGCCATGCTAAAGTTGGAGATGCCAGGCTGAAAGGCGCAGATATCACAGGAATGCTGTAAACCATGACACAACACATTCCATTCTCCAGACTACATCCTGATAATCTGCAGGAGTTTGAGAAGGAACCCAGAAGTACAGATGGTGGCCTTTACGATGCACAAAGGTTGAAAGTCAAAACCACAGTAAAGGAGGTCCTGATAAGTGAGTCCCTCTTTGCAGATGATGCTACACTTACAAATTTACAACTCACTCAGAGGAGGAACTGCAAAACTTAATAGCTGCCTTTTCTGTCTGCCATGAGTTGGGACTAACAATCAGCAATAATAAGACAAAAATTATGACGCAGACTGTCATCGAAAAAGCAGTTTTATATCAATTAGCACCACTGCTGAAACACCAGAACATCGACATGATCTCCAAAAGTACGTTAATAAATAGTGTTCATGCCGACACTGTGTTACCAATGCCAGATCTGGACCCTGACAGAGAAACTAGAACAAAAACTTGCCGTATGCGAAATTAAATGCCCGAGAACAGCACTGGGGGTAACAAAAAGAGAATAAACAATGACACTATAAGAAATCTGATGAAAACAATATCGTACAAAAAATACATAGACACAAAAGATAAAATTATGTGGCCACCTAATCAGAATGGAACCATGGAACCAGGTCACGTTCCATCAATAGCCTTTAATAAAAGATCATCTTAAAAGAGAAACAGGGGAAGACCCAGATGAAGATGGATAGATGACATCAGAGAAATACAAGAACATATCAAGGCTGCACTATGGCAGTGGCATGACAGTTAGCTAAAGAAAGAAGACTTCTGCTCCCCATGAAGTGGCACACATGGATAGGACAAGAGAAGACAAGACAAAATGAGACTGCCATATTGTAGCAGCTGCAAATTGTCATCGATGGTGATGAGCTAGAGGTTGTTGACCACTTTACATATCCAGGATCCACATTCAACAATAAATTAACTCTGGATCAAGAAATAAGTATCAGGGTTAGCAAGGCATCCACAACAATGAACAGGCTAACAAAAAGGTTCTAGGCAAACAGAAAATTAACTACAAAAACTAAATTCTGGATTTACTAGGCTTGTGCCATCAGCATCCTCATCTATGGCAGTGAAACATGAGCAGCCTATATACTCCAGGAGATACAATTAAATAGCTTTCTCATGCAGTGTCTACATAGAATTCCTGGAGTTAAGTGGCAGAACAAAGTCATTAACATTGATACATTGAAAAGAACAGTTTTTTCCTATGCTCAGTCTGCACAGACTCAAATGACTGGGACACACTAGGAGGATGGCAGAATAACAAGGGATCTATTTTATGAAGAACTAGTCTGGGAAAAGATCTCTGGGTCAACCTCCACTCAGTACAGAGATATATGTAAACACGATGTGCATGATACAGAATTATGGGAACAGGATGCTATGGATTGTGAAAAAAGGAATAGAAAGACCAGGAATGGTATAAAGACAAAGGAGAAAGTGATAGTAGATAGCTCTTTGACTTTGAGTTTGTAGATGGCTAAATAAACCATATTCTGGCAGCATATGTTCTTGGGCATTGTGGGCATGTGATGACACTGTAGATGTAAACATATATAACAATAATGCTATCATCTGGAAAGATGGAAAGGTCCCCCACTAATAAGTAGTAGTAGTAACCCCCTCTGGCATCATTGATGTGTATTGGAGAAAACAGAGTTATGTCAATACTTCTCACTGGCAGTCTAGGGATGATTGAAAGAATGAAACCAAAGTTTTTTCTATGCTCACTCTGTGCAGACTCTGATCGCTGTAACACACTAGGAGGATAGATGGTGGCAGAATACAGAAGCATCTACTTTATGGAGAATTAGACTGGGAAAATATTTCAGGGTCGACTTCTACTTCAGTACAAAGACATATGAAAATGTATCTCTAGGGATGATGTGGTCAGCATCATGCCCACTGTTTTGCTTTCCCTAAAGATCTAGTATCCATTTACTTAACATTCTTTATTTATGTCTTACTGGGTGTAAAAGGAAAGAAAAGAATATAAAAAATATATACTATCATCCGTCATGCATGTTTTAACAAGCAACTAAGGAGGTTGCACATGGAACTGATTACCCCACCCCCCACCTCTGCTGTGATGAAGCCAGCTGAAGATCCAAAATTGGACCACTGGAAAGGAATCCACTCTTTTATCTGCAACAAAGGAATTGATTACTAACACTACTAAACACCCATTCTCCCTATATTATTTAGACCCCCCTCTTTTAACCTTTACGAATCTGCGGTCACAATATTGCGCCTATGAGCACAGCTCCCTTGTGCCTGCTGGTGCAATCCCGCTACATACGACAACGCCCGATTCCAGAGTACGGAACTTCATGAAGTAATGATCCCGTGACGTATAAAACCCGCCAAACGAAGCTAGGAATACGTCACAGTTTAAAGGTAAAATTCCTTTATTCATTACGATTGCAAGAAGAGAGAAAGCCAGCTGGTTTTGTCAACGAATTTCTAGAGCGACGTTGGCCATTTTGTAGCCATATTTTACTATCAAATTGAGTACCGCATGGCATGGCTAAGTGATCGTGACTACATGTTTTAATTGTTGTTTTTTGTGTTTAATATGTTGTTATTTGATAAGAATGTTTCTGTAGTCATTCAAAAACACAAAAATAATATGTATCAGGGGTGCCATGTGTGTGCATAGACAATAATTACGCTGTGTCAGCCTAGACCTAGTGTTGACCGGACAGACGTTATATGCGATTTCTTCACGTTTTATTAGTTTTTTTTAGTTCATATTATATTAGTTTTGATATAAAACAATATATATACAATAAGTATAGGTATTTATGAGGATTTTATCAATGTTTCCACACATTGCTCAAGTATTAGGGTCGTCAAGAAGTTATATGTGCGATTTGAAAATGGTGTTTTGTGAATTTTTTCCCCGAATTTTCAACTTCACAACTTGCTCACAACTGTCATATCATACATACAACAACAACAAAAACATGACTATATTCACTATTCACTCCTTTATTTAGATATGCAAAAATTATTCTGATATCTTTTAAAACAAAAAAGTTATCACGTTTTCAAAACACCCACCATCAATAACGCAAATTTTCCAAAAAAGAATTCAGGCCCAAGGGGATGTTTCTTAATTTCTAATTCAGGGCCCTAAAGGTTAAAACTACTAAACATGACACATCATGGTGAGGACATCTTACACTCACCGACACTTCTTGGTGACACCAAGTGCATTCCTACACTTGCTGCTCCAGCATCTTGACCCATTAAAGTAATCTTGTTTGGATTTCCACGAAATGACCTGATTGTTTTCTTGACAAACTGCAAAGCCTTAATTTGGTCAAACATTCCATAATTTCCTGGAGAGAAGCGGTCTCCTGTACTGAGAAATCCTAAGATGAAATGGTAGAAGAAATTCATAAAAGTGTCTCTGAATAATTGTAAAACTATATGGCTACAGTGATTTTTAGAAATGCATAACTTTTGATATTGTAAAAATAGGTGATAAAATAAAAATTTGTGATTGTACAAATATGTGTCTGTAGAAATATGTGATTTTAGAAATATGTAAAAATGTCATTAGTATCAGTAGAAATACATGAATACAGTTACTGTAAAATACCTGTCATTTGTGATTGTTAAACACATATTGACATTTGTTAAAAAATACATGTAATTGACAATTATACAATTACAGTTCAGCAATTACTGTAAGCTACTTGTAGCAGTGTTTAATTAAATATATTCCTCCTCATTCTCAAATTCCCACTGGATTTCTCTTGTAACAGGACAATGATCCTACAAGATTTTCAGTTGGATGTCCAGAGAATGGAATTGCGTTGTGTTGCCGTTTTATTTGCGCCAATGGCCCAACACATCCGTCTTTGGCGGGAATTGAATATATAATTAAATTAATTTTAAAAAAATTCAAACAAACAAACCTAATGCATTTAGTCTGTAATTGATGACAACAACCACAATTAACCTCTCTGCCAAGAAAACACCTGGCCACTGCCTGGAAGTACCCATAATGAAACCCCCACCATGTATAAAAACAAGAACTGGGAATAGATTCGGAGAAGTTGAGGGAGCTTCAGATGTGATCTGTGAATACATAAAAAATAAATGACTAGTATTAAATTTGATGTGGTGTTTCACATATCAAGATTATCAGTTATTTATTTAACCTTCTTTCTTCCAGCTAATCAATAGCAGCAACTGTCACTCTCCAATGAATTATTGACTAGGTTAATTCTTACAGTTCTGTTATTGAAAACCCAATCTCCAGAAATAAATATATAAAGCCTCATTGGAAGCTCTGCCTTGAGAAATCAACTCCTTAGATACCATTGGGAGATGGTTACACCAGCTGGCTTTCATTATCCAGTATATAAGATATAAACTATGAGAGATGAGAGCTCTTCTTGATTTCTGTCAGTTCTGATTGTAATTAGTCAGCAGAATCCATACTGCTGGTCTAGCTTTAGGTTGTTAGCCCAACTCAACACACTCACTTCTCTTCTTATCGGCCCAAGGAAGTTGAGTTTATCACTCTTGTTCCTTGGGCCAGTTCTTGTTAGTGTATGGTGCAATGGTTGGTCAGTGATTAGTGTAATGACTTCCTAGAGGGGTGATCAAAGGTTTGATTCCGTTATTTTTTAAATTATATTTATGATAAGGGCTTATTTTAGACCACAAACAGCACTAAGGTCAATATTACCATTGGTTCACTTATTGTGTATGTGTCACCGGGGTAAAAGGGAAGCAAATAATAACACTGTGAACTCCTATGCATGTTGTATGAAGTGACTAAGGAGGATTTGGGGTAGGATCCCATGTCAAAGTGATAAAAAAAGTCATACTGAACTCAAATGTATTGGATCCAAAGATACAGATATCACAGATAAGCTATAAACTATGACACTTCTTCTTCTGCGTTCGTTCTCAAACTCCTGCAGATTAGCAGGATGTAGTCCACAGAACGGAATGAATTGTGTCATGGTTTACAGCATTGCTGCGATATCTGCGCCTTTCAGCCTGACACATCCGACTTCAGCATGCCTTTGGTTCACTGACCCTATATGGGATGGAACAGCCAACTCCATCCCATATCCTCCTTAGTCGCCTTTTACAAAATGCAAGAAAGGTAAATAGTGTTGCTATTCTTTGCTCCCCTTTTGGGCCCGGCAACACACAGTTGAACTATAACACAGTATGTTCCATTTTCTGAACTACATCATGTAAATCTGAAGAAGTTTGAGCATGAATACAGAAAGAGAATCCTATTATGGGAAATGGGTAAAATATTTCTGAAATGGGTAGCAGCGAGATACTGATCATGTAGTAGGAACTGCGGTCTCAGCTCATCTTTCGGGTAAAATGGGGGTTTAGTTTACCTTTCAGGTACAATGGGGCCTCACCTTTTAGGTACAATGGAATCTCTGCTCACCTTTCAGTAACAATGGCGCCTAATCTTACCTTTCAGGTACAATGAAGTATCAGTTCATCTTTCAGAAACAATGGCATCTCAGCTCACCTTCCAAGTTCTAGGTACAATGAAAACTCAGAGAGAAATTTGTGCTAATCTATTATATACAATAAACATAAGTTTACTAATAAGACTTTCAAACAAAGTATTCTACCAGGAACTTGAGGAAGGAAGTGGAAGAGGTACCTAAAAAAATCTTGGTTTGATAACATCAAGGACATGTCAGGGCATGATTGTTCCACACTCTCCTTATGACTGAAGGTAGGAATGTTTGACATTATTTTTTGTGCTGATGGTTCTAATGTAGCACCAAAATGACCCTAAAGGTTTTATTATTATAATTATCATGGAGAATGGTGACCTGCGAAATGTAACTAACATTTGACCAAGCTCTGACCTACATTTGGTGTATATATATCCAAGTAGAGACAATCTTCTGAGACATCATTGAAACCCCACACTGTTTCCTTAACCAACCATGGCATCTGTGGACATGCAGGTTTGTACTTGGTGGCATCATAAGTTCCGTACCAGTATGGATCATCATCAGGATTCTGTGAACAATTTGATACATACAAAAAAAATAGTTTAATTTTAAAATTGCAAATTGAACAGAGAAGAATCAGCCACAATGTTTTCCCATATTGTATAATCTGAACAATGTAAATAGAAGAACTATGAACTCTAGACTTAGAACAAGGATTGTAGTAGCAGCAGTAGTATTATCCCAGAACTTGTTCAGGTAATAGACAGGGTTGCAGATGCTCATCACTTCCTTTTTTTTATTTTATGAATTTTAGGGGGAAATCCATATGAAGGGGGGGGGGGGGAGATTTTAACTCACCTTTCTCTGTTTCCTTGAACTAACTTCATGTCTGAATTTCTTAAGGTTTGAACCCCTCAAACCCCCATCCTTATCCATAGTCTTGGTTGTAGAGAATGTGTTAGCATATAGAGATCTAAATTTTCTCCTGTATTCTGTGGTGCTGAAAAGTCTGTATAATTCGAGTCCTGTTCATTCATTAACGCTGTTAATCCATGATTTTCTGTCTTTCAGAAATTCTTTCTGCCTCTTCCTCCTCCACTGTTCCCAGAAATATTTTTTTTTAGATGGGAGAGGGGAGGGTGTTATGTCGGTCACATGCATGAACTATATAAATTCTTCATTTAATTATTGGGTTCAATGTGCTCCGATTATCTTGGAAGTAAACAATACAGCAACATTTATGGGAAACCCTTAAAATGTACGTCAGTTAACGTAAAAGAAATTAGGTTTCCTTATGTATTATGAAAACTGGTGTTTGATAGCTGCTATTTGGTGCACATTTTTTTATGTTCTGCAAAAAAAGGTGTGCCTTGTTGTTATTATAAAACATGAATGTCAATTCTAGCAAGAATGCAAATTAGGTTGCTTTTTCTATTGTGTTTAGGGTTTAAGAATTAGGGTTTAGTAGTTAGGCACATCTGTAAGCAAATTTAGAATCTTATAACCATGTGTTGCTATGAATGGTGAAGTTCTCCCTGCAAGTAAAACACCCCCATCTGTCATGAATTGTTGTCAGAGATAGCAACATTAAATGTCCATTGAACACATCCTTGAAGCATATATATAATATGTTCTTGTAGAAAATGGACAGCTGATTCCTTGTTGTCAATGTAGCAAATAAAAGTTGTTCAAGATTTGTGCTTGGAATGGCATATATATTTGCTTAACAATGACACCATTCTTTACAAAAATCATACCAAAAATGACATCACATCTTTAGTAAGCTTTGATTCTATATTTAGAATATATCCATGCATAATCAAGATATATTTAGAATGAGTGAGATCTGTAATAATCAAAACAAAAGAATCAATTATTGATATGTGATTCTAAGAATCATGTGTACATGTTTATTCTAAGAATCATGTGTACATGTTTATTCTAAGAATCATGTGTACATGTTTATTCTAAGAATCATGTGTACATGTTTATTCTAAGAATCATGTGTACATGTTTATTCTACTTCTAACATATTTGTTTTTTTCTATGATCCCTAAAGCAAATCTGCAGTATTTCTATAGCATTTATGTTCATAGACCTAGATCTTTCTCTCTAGACCTGCTATGAAGGTTCAACTCTTGCATCTAATACATGATTATGATGAAATAATTCCTTTAGCTGAAAGCCAGTGGCTCTTGAAAGTCCACAACCTTACTGACAGCACGTCCTCATCAGTTGAGTAACAGAGGCAACACCTAGACTTGTAAACGGTTTGTTGTCTTAAAGGCATAATTGTGTAAGAGAGGTTTATGGATGTATGTTTAATCCCTAAGGAAGACATTCCAGTGTGGCAGTATGCCAGGATCATCATGAACTGCCAAAAGTGCAGCATACACTTCTGAGCAAACTATCTCATCATTCTTCTGTCAGAGTTGTTGACCCATCCACTGTGATAGCACATCTAGCATTCCCTGCCACCTAGGTGTCTGCCACAAAAGAACAAGAGTGCAATGTTCGCTTGTCTACATGGGGATCATTTGGTATAAGACAATAGATGGTTGGTTGGTTGCTGATCCAGCAGAACATGGGATTATTCCCTTTGACTCAATGTCATTGCGTTTGTTAGCTGTTGTTTTGTTCCATGTAAGGCGTTCCATTTATCTGACCTCAGTGGGAGAAGCATTTTCCTGACATCATCCAGAGCTGGACATTATAAAAAGGTGAGGCAATCGATAATACTAATGTTTTGTAGTGTGATTGTAACTGCAATAATGATGTTCCTTTTCCATATGTTTTGAAGTTTTAACAGTCTAGTTTACAGAGATTTAAAATAATGGAAGGTTTTAATTTTTATTTTGTTCACTTTTTGATGTCTACATCATCAGACAAATATTCTTGATGAGTTCTAACATTGTCTTGAGTTCTTTGACTTAGTATATGTTTACAAAGTTGAACCATTGGGATAATGTCTCTCACAGTTGGACATATATCGGTACTTGAGACAGTTCTGTAGTATTTACTCAGAGGTATACTTGCCTGTTCCACAAGTGCAATCATGTAAAAGGCAGTTGCATCCTGTGCATGTGCTTATTAAGTCTGTTGTGTCATCAGATTAAGTATATTGACCTGTCTTTGTAGATTTAGATAGTGATAGGAATCTCTTATCAAGTTATTTTCACTTTTGACAGCTCTTACAGTTCTCTTTGATAGCCCTTACAGCTCTCTTTGACAGCTCTTACAGCTCTCTTTGATAGCTCTTACAGCTCTCTTTGATAGCCCTTACAGCTCTCTTTGATAGCCCTTACAGCTCTCTTTGATAGCTCTTACAGCTCTCTTTGATAGCTCTTACAGCTCTGATAGCCCTTACAGCTCTCTTTGATAGCAGTGATGACAGTGAGCTCACCTCACAAACCACTAATTAAATTAGCTCATGATTCGAAGGCAAACAATCAATATCGTAATCGCAATACGATTGGATGAATTAGTTGCACCTCATAATTCAATAATAGTTGAATAGTAAAGTCCTATATATGATATGCTTCAAATAGTTCTCTTGATAAGAAGCCTTTAAGATTAACAAGTTAATAATGAAGATAAAATATTATAATGAGTAAGTACTTAACATTTTGAACCTGTCATCCCACAATAATTGGTTGATATGGGAACATACAGGTTAGACAAAAATATTTTTAAACTTCATAATATTAATCCCTATGGATTTAGTATACAAAATGTCCCTCGTGAAACATTAAACCTCAAAATTTTGAATCAATATTACTGTTAAAACTGCATAGAAGTAGCAGGAGCAGTAACAACAGTATTAATAGAAGTAGCAGCAACAGTAACAATAGTATTAGTAGAAGTAGCAGCAGGAGCAGTAACAATAGTATTAGTAGAAGTAGCAGCAGGAGCAGTAACAATAGTATTAGTAGAAGTAGCAGCAGTAACAATAGTATTAGTAAAAGTAGCAGCAGTAACAATAGAAATAGTAGAAGTAGCAGCAGGAGCAGTAACAATAGTATTAGTAGAAGTAGCAGCAGGAGCAGTAACAATAGTATTAGTAAAAGTAGCAGCAGTAACAATAGAAATAGTAGAAGTAGCAGCAGGAGCAGTAACAATAGTATTAGTAGAAGTAGCAGCAGGAGCAGTAACAATAGTATTAGTAGAAGTAGCAGCAGTAACAATAGTATTAGTAGAAGTAGCAGCAGTAACAATAGTATTAGTAGAAGTAGCAGCAGGAGCAGTAACAATAGTATTAGTAGAAGTAGCAGCAGGAGCAGTAACAATAGTATTAGTAGAAGTAGCAGCAGGAGCAGTAACAACAGTATTAGTAGAAGTAGCAGCAGTAACAACAGTATTAGTAGAAGTAGCAGCAGTAACAATAGTATTAGTAGAAGTAGCAGCAGTAACAATAGTATTAGTAGAAGTAGCAGCAGTAACAATAGTATTAGTAGAAGTAGCAGCAGTAACAATAGTATTAGTAGAAGTAGCAGCAGGAGCAGTAACAATAGTATTAGTAGAAGTAGCAGCAGGAGCAGTAACAATAGTATTAGTAGAAGTAGTAGCAACAGTATTAATAGTTTTAGCAACAGCAGTAGTTGTAACAACATTATTACTAGTATTGGCAGCAAATAATTGTAACAGAATTTGTAGAACTAGTAGTAGTAACAGTATTAATAGCAGCAGCAGCAATAGTAGTAGGGGCAATAATAACAATGTTAGTAGTAGTAGCAACAGTAGTAGTAGTCATAACAGTATTGGTAGCAGCAGTAGTAACAATATTAGTAGTAGCAGCAGCAGCAGTTGTAACAACAATAGTAGAAGTAGCATCAACAGTAGTAGTAGCAGTAGCAGCAGTAGTAGTAGTAGTAGTAAGTAGTAGTGACAGCAGTAGCAAAATCAGCAGTAGTAGCAGAAGTAATAGTGGTGGCAGCATCAGTAGTAATAGTGACTGCAGCAGTTAAATTTGTAGTAGTGCAAGTAGTAGCAGTAAGCAGCAGCAACATCAGTAGTAGTAGTAGTAATAGTTGTATGCAGTGGTAACAGTTGCAGTGGTGGTAGTAGTAGTAGTAGTGGTGGTGATTGTGTTGGTGACAGTAGTAGTAATGGTTGTAATATACAGTGGTAGCAACTATAGTAGTAGCCGCAACACTAGTAGTAAAACTAGTAGTGGTACGATAGTGATAGTTTCAGTGTTATGCTCCACTGGAGCACGGTTTAGTAGTGGTAGGTTTCTCACATGAAAGCGATATTTTTCCCTCCATTCACTGCCATACTGTTCCAATGTCTTTGCATAGGGCACCCCAAGGAATGCATTCACCCAGCGATTTGGAAGGTTCTCATACTGCGATGAATATGTCACACCTCTCACCTGAAATAAAAAGTTAATTTTTGCAAATTTATGCTGCCGTGTGTAAATGAGGAAGTACAAGATTGTACCAGATTATCTTATACTTTGGAGGTGGTTTTGCATTCACTCTCTGAAAACATAGAATACACAATGAAGGTGAATGAGTTGTCACCTAGCTAATAATCATAGGTGTTTAGGAAGCTGCAGCAATGTGGGATCATGTCTATTCATGCATTATACTCAGACAAATGGGTTACTCTCATCTCAGAGATCCGGAGACTCCATTTACTAGGGTAGGTATCTTGTTGGATTCTTAGTCTATGCTCTTAATAAAATGCAAAACACTTGGAAAATATGAATAAATAGCAGGATATCATACAGGGCTATAGATATAACTTTGCGGTGAAAATGCAGTATAGGTCTCCATTGGGCTATAAATAGCGCAATGTTTACATTAACGTCACAGATTTCCCTTGAACACCCAATCATATCGATTCACGCATTAAACGAGAATTCTTAAAGAATTACTTATTAATTCTAAACACTAATTCTAATCCTTCTCCCCTCCCCAAACATCTATAAACTAATTCTAATTCTTTTAAACCTCCCCTCCCCCAAAATCTATAACTTTACACAACTATCTAACACTGCAAAGGTTAGGTAATACCTCGAAAGTAGAACAAAGGTGGATCAAAGGTCACGACCAAGACCATTAACTGCATTTTGGCCAACTTTGCTGATGGTTGGGGGGGGGGATTATTTAAAAAAAACGGATTTCCACTTTGTTTTGGGGGCTTAACGATTATTTTATTTTTGTGAGAACTACTAGAGAATGGTGGGTGTATTTTCTTTATTTGTTTCTTAGAAATAAATCTTCTTCTTCTGTGTTCTAAAACTCCTGCAGATTAGCAGGATGTAGTCCGGAGAACGGAATGCGTTGTGTCATGGTTTACAGCATTGCTGCGATATCTGCGCCTTTCAGCCTCTGACCCTATATGGGATGGGACAGCCAACTCCATCCAATAACCTCCTTAGTCCCCTTTTACGAAATGCGTGGAAGGTAAACAGTGTTGCTATTATTTGCTCCCCTTTCGGGCACTGGCAACATACGGACGTTAGAAATAAATGTCAATTTTCTAGAAGAGTTATAAGACTATGATTAGTATGATGATAAGATCAACAAATTTGGACTAGGGATCCGATAGTGGCGATAGGCATGCAATGAACAATATCCAAATCAATAAGTTAGCCAGTGTATAATATGCCAAAACTATGATTACGTTTAATTATTTGGCGCATATGCTGTTTCGTTCACCATATTTTGTATTGTAACAAATTGTAGGCTATGTAAAATTTTAATTTAGTTTCAATATTCAGAAATCTGCAGAAACTTGAGGGGGGAACCAAAAAACTTTGCCTTACCCAGCCGTACGGTGTATTCACAACAACGTTTCCCATTATACTTTTTAGCAATGGAACTTGTTGGGTTTCTGCTGAAATAAACATCAAAATTAGAATTCCCACTTGCGCTATTATGTCAATAACCGAAGCCATCATGGTCTCCTGAAGACGTTGATTCTTTAGGTTACTGTCACTTCCGTATTTGGTCCTCCATGTTCAAAAACTAACAGACAAGAACATGTCACGTGACCAGGTATGAGTGGCGTACCTGGGGGACTCCTAGTTTATAAATAGAAACAGCACAGGTGACAATGTCAATATATGTAGAGAATAGGTATTTGTATCTGTAAACATGTAACCCTTCAGGATCGTAGGGGTACCATATTAAATGCTTTCGCACACAGTCCTCCATCGAATTGTATCCTCAGCGATGCGGATGAGTGTGGAAATATCTTGTCCTGTCCATTCCTTGATGTCTGTCCATGCCTCTATTTTCCCACTTCTGCTTCTTCCCTCTTCAACAGTTCCCTGCAGTATAGTTTTTGACAAGGAATCATGTCTGCAAACATGTCCAAACCATGCTAGTTTTCGTCTTTTCACTATTGAAAGAAATGGGCCCTGAACACCTGCACACATCTCTACTTTATTTCTTACGTACACATTGGTCTTATGTTCCCTATAGGAAATTCGTAGAATTTGTCTGTAGCATTTGTACTCGAAAGCTTGTAATCTTCTCTCCATGTCCGCAGTGAGTGTACAACTCTCACAATCATACAACACAACAAAAAGCACAAGCGACTTATACAGCTTGATTTTCATAGAATAGGTATAGAGCCAACGGAAAACTGATCCGACCCGCGAAAATTTAAACACGAATTAATGAAGTTTCGTTAAGCACACACAAATCGACGTACTGGTATCGTGGGATTGTTTATGTTATTAGATTAGACCTCGACATACTAGTCTTTTGTCTATTGTTTTTCCCCAGGTGAATTATTGTTGATCGCATTCACACTCGCCGTTAAGCGTAGGGGTGGGAGCTTAAGCTGTCGTTCCAATGCCAGATGTGTCGCTGAGGTTGCATTTAGTCCATGTTTGTTCAAGGCTATCTTGATGTTTTCTATCCACCGTTTTCTTGGTCTTCCTTTGTCCTTACGCCCCGATATTCTTGTGTTATATGCTCTTATTGGTAATTGTTTGGCTTCATTCTTATAAGGTGACCGAATCATTTTACTTGCTGTCTCTCAATATGTTCAATACATGATATTATACCAACTCTTTTCCTAATTTCTTCATTTCTTATTTTATCTAGTTTGGCAACTATTGCAGCTTTTCTCAGACACTTCATTTCACATGTGACGATTTTTCTTTGCTGCGAAGCTGTTAAAGACCATGTTTGACATTGGTAGCACAGTGTTGGTATAATAATTGTAGATATTATTAGCAGTATACATACTAGTACCGTTGGATTATTTATGTTGTCAGATCACACATCGACATACTAGTACCGTTGGATTATTTATGTTGTCAGATCGCACATCGACATACTAGTACCGTTGGATTATTTATGTTGTCAGATCGCACATCGACATACTAGTACCATCGCCGGATTTAAACTTGATAAGGCCCTAAGCTATTTGAGATATGGGGCGCTTTAACAATTAAGAAGTGCATAAACAGTGAAATAAAAAAAAAGTTGGGGGCGTTGGATTGTTTATGTTGTCAGATCGGACATTGACATACAAGTATCGTGGAATTGATTAAAGAATTTGAAATTGGGATATGACTTTTAAAACGAAAAAGACAACGAAAGAGATATTGTTCAATATTTCTTCGCCATAATAATCCCACCACTATTTCTGTTTCTATTGTGACTCTCTGGAAAAGTATTGGGTTTCTTAGTCATCTGTGAACGTACATTCACGCAATAGTACTGAATTTTAAGTCATGATAATCTACCTACTGATACAGTCATAATAATATATAATAAGTCCACAAAATTCAGATATTTAGGTGTTGTTCATCCATCACAGGTGATGATAATCACTTGTCACATCCACTTTTGAAAATTCAATTTTAGTTATGTCCTTGATTATGAGTTCGTAGATGGCTAATGAGCCCTATTCGAGCTGTAAATGTCATTGGACAGTTCGGACATGGAATGACGACAGTAGACGGATCTTGGTCTATCCGTGACTTTCTAGCTGCTCTCCGCTGTTGAGCTGCTGAATTTCTCCTCTTTTCACAAGATGATGCGCTCTTTTTTATTTTAGAACGCCATGTAGATCTATTTTGTGCAAGTTCTTCCAATGTATCGTGGTCTATTTCAAAGGCTTTCAGTGAGTTCTTTAACGAGTCCTTGTAGTGCTTCTTTCGGCTATATTGAGATCGGGTGCCCTTCTCCAGCTCACCATAGAGAAGTATCTTTCGGGTGAAAATGACTTGCACTGGGGATTTTGATTAAACTGAGGAGGAGTTGTTAGGTATAACGATTACAGCAGATGGAAGAAGGGCACCAGAAATAAGAAGCAGAATAGGGCAGGCAAAAACTACATTCAGAAAAAGGAAAAATGTATAATATGACATTGTAATTAGAGGTGAGAAAGAGAAATCTGCAGTGCTATATACCTCATATACTAGCATATGGATGCGAGTCTTGGACAATAAACAAACTAAAAAGTGAGAAATTAGAAGCAACAGAGATGTGGTTCTATAGAAGAATTCTGAGAATACCATGGACTGCCAGAAACACTAATGTGGAAGTGTTGAAAAAGTCAAATGCAAAACAGATCTTAATCAATAATATAAGAAAAAGACAACATTCATTTTTTTGCCACTTCATGAGACAGACAGGTTTGGAGAACTTAGTCACAACAGGCAAGATTGAAGGCAACAGAGACAGAGGGCGACAACGTGAGAAAATATTAGACAGCTTGGCAACCTGGCATGGCAGGGAAACAACAACGATCTTGATACATAATACTGTAGACAGAGAGCTGTGGAGAGCCATGATCGCCTACGCCAGTCGGCATGCACCTAATGATGATATTCTATGCTTTGAAAGGAAGATCTTCAAATATATTTTCTAGATTCATTGCTCTCGCCACGAATTGTGTTCATTGGTACATTTCTGGTTTATTTGCTTTGCTCCTGATTATTCCTATTAGTATCTTTGCCACGTTTATAACCATAATAAATGCGATAATCTTTATTTCGAACATTTCTCCTGTGTGATGCTGGGACCCAATAGGAACGTTAAAATATTGACACTTGTTAATAAGAGACAACTAAGGGGGGTTGTGAGGATGTAGTTAGCTGTCCCATCACGTAGAGGTCAAAGTGACACAAAAACGATACTGAAGGCGGATCTCATACTGCAAAGCGCATGTATCATATGCAAGTTGTAAACCATGACACAACGCATGTATCATAGGCAAGTTGTAAACCATGACACAGCGCATGTCCGTTCTATGGACTACATCCGACTAATCTGCAGAAGTTTGAGAACTAACACAGAAGAAGAAACACCATTATTGATGTTCTTGCCGGTGCCATGAGCAGAAGTTTGAGAACTGCACACACAAAAAAAGAAGAAAAAAAGAAACACAATTATTAATGTTCTTAATGGTGGATTGAGTATGTATGTCAATATTGCGTATACAAGGAAATAGGTTTGAAGTATTACTAATCATAGCAAGACACACTAATAACGAAACATAAAGACATACTATGTTTCGACTAGAAGGCCTTCATCAGCCCAAAAGATAAAAGAAAGAACAGACATAGATGATGATGATGAAATAGTGAACAGTAGCTCTTGAACAGTAGTGAACAACAGTAAACAGTAGCGCTTGAACAGTAGTGAACAACAGTGAACAGTAGCGCTTGACAGCCCATATCATTACAAAGTACACGATCTTCTCAATTATTCAACCAAGGCTACACTCGGACTCATCTAAGGTATCGAAGGCCTGCTTGTGTAAGCGAGGTTTAAGGATGCATTTTCCCCCAATAGGGAGGTGTTCCAGTGTGCCAATATTCAAGGATGATCACGTCCTGCCCGAAGCACATCACACACTTCTAGGTCAATTGTTTCAATATTCTTCTGTCATATTTGTTGACCGATCTGCAGTGATAACACAGCTATCATTCTCCGTCACCATGGAGACTGCCTCAAAATGACAAAGTACAAGGTCCGATGGTCTGTCTCTTCGCCATCCGTAGGGATTATTTGATAGAAGACAAAAGTAAGAAATTGAGAAAAAATGTAATAATGTTTTTTTTCCAAGTGACAGATTATTAGCATATCCCCCAACATTCCTTAATCGTCTCATACGATTTAAATTTATGTCCAGTACGTCTTCTTTTAAATTGAATACTGAAAAATACTGGAAAGAAGACGTACTACACACATATGTCCTTGTGTTTTGTTTATCTATCTATCTATTTGCTAAACCATTTGTTGCCTTTCAGCGTCAGGGGTGGAAGAGTTTTCTGGAGATGGCCCTCGTGTGTGCTGAATATATTGTGAAATTTGTCGCCTCTTTTATTTCGGTGGTTCATCGTTTTCGTGGTTGGCCTCTAAGTCTGCCTTCACTGTATTTGTGTAGCATAGCTTGCTGTCTGATGGTAGTCTGCTGATGTGTGTGAACCATTTGATCTGTTGTCTCTTTATATTCCAAGATTGGGATGGTGCGGGTTGTTTTTCTAATGTCATTCCTCATTCTGTCTCTTAGCGATATTCCAATGATTCTGCGTAAGCTTGTCATTTCAGTTTTTACAAGTTTACGTTTGTCTTGTGCTGTCGTTGTCCATGTTTCGCATTAGTAGCACATCGTTGGCATAATAATCGTGTTGAATAGTGTTGTTTTGGTGTTTAAATCGATATTTATGTTTCTGAAGATTGGTGTCATGTACCCTAGGGTTTGGTACGCTTCACTACATCTATTCCCGCCGAAGACGGATGTGTTGGGCCATTGGCGCAAATAAAACGGCGACACAACGCATTTCCATTCCCTGGACTGCATCCTGCTGGAGATCTAGTAGTACTGCTACAGGAGAGATCCAGCAGGAGTTTGAGAATGAACGCTGAAGAAGAATATATTGTGTATTTCTATGCTGCTCTTGTCGTTTGTTGTTATATTGCTTCCTAGGTATGTGAATTATGTCACTTGTTTAAGTCTGTTGTTTCCAATATATATATATATATATATATATATATATATATATATATATATATATATATATATATATATATATATATATATATATATATATATATATATATATATATATATATATATATATATATATATATATATATATATATATATATATATATATATATATATATATATATATATATATATTTGGTGTTTCTTTATACACACATGTCCTTGTATTTCGTTGTTAGCATGTCGTACTTGTAGCTGGTAATATTTCAATTTATTTTAGTGTATAACTACATTTGTGTAGACTTGTCATAACCTCCACATTTCCAACAAACTGGATTATTTCCTGACAAGCGTGATTTATCTATGTATTTCAATAGATCGTTTGGTATTGTAAGGGAAACATTAATCGTTTTGTATCTGGATTCTGCATTTATTTCTACAAGTTATCATACTATTTGGTTGAAACGTTTAAATTGTGTGTGTTTTTGTAGTTTTGTTTGTTTGTGATTCGTACTTTGCAACATTGTTTTCACATTTCACCGATTCGACTTTCTTACCGATGATCCAAGTTCCATCATCATCAAAATAGATTCACTTCATCAAAATAATAATTTTTAACGTAAGAGAAGTAATATAAAACCAGTAACCCGTATGTTCATAGAGGTGCCAACATTTGAGCCATGAGCAGTCGGCCAAACAATCCTGTAAACTGTCATACAGACGAGAGTGGAAAATCATGTCTTGATGTTATCAATCTCATATTTTATTTATTAACTTTTCTCCTTTCACCATCAACTATTTTCTGCAGGACAATAAATGATGACATGTTATCTGCTCAAACAAGGTAGACTTACCCGATGTACGTTCTTACCCACTGTTAACTGTGTTTATTGAAAGCTAGATAGTTTGACATCAAATATGCGCCTACATTTCATATATATTTTTAACACAAATTTGTAACACGCGACTGTAACACTTCATTCCTTTCTGTACTGTACCTGCAATTTGTGCATACATGCAATTTAAAAACAAAAGCGTTAAAACACACACAATAGACATATATGTTTTGTGTGTTGTTCGTCCACCACATGTGATATGCATCAAGAATCACAAGTGATATGAATCGAGAATCACAAGTGATATGAATCGAGAATCACAAGTGATATGAATCGAGAATCACAAGTGATATGAATCAAGAATCACAAGTGATATGAATCGAGAATCACAAGTGATATGAATCGAGAATCACAAGTGATATGAATCAAGAATCACAAGTGATATGAATCAAGAATCACAAGTGATATGAATCAAGAATCACAAGTGATATGAATCAAGAATCACAAGTGATATGAATCAAGAATCACAAGTGATATGAATCAAGAATCACAAGTGATATGAATCGAGAATCACAAGTGATATGAATCAAGAATCACAAGTGATATGAATCAAGAATCACAAGTGATATGAATCGAGAATCACAAGTGATATGAATCAAGAATCACAAGTGATATGAATCGAGAATCACAAGTGATATGAATCGAGAATCACAAGTGATATGAATCGAGAATCACAAGTGATATGAATCGAGAATCACAAGTGATATGAATCGAGAATCACAAGTGATATGAATCGAGAATCACAAGTGATATGAATCGAGAATCACAAGTGATATGAATCGAGAATCACAAGTGATATGAATCGAGAATCATAAGGTATATGAATCAAGAATCACAAGTGATATGAATCAAGAATCACAAGTGATATGAATCAAGAATCACATGTGATATGAATCAAGAATCACATGTGATATAAATCGAGAATCACATGTGATATGAATCGAGAATCACAAGTTATATGAATCAAGAATCACAAGTGATATGAATCAAGAATCACAAGTGATATGAATCAAGAATCACATGTGATATGAATCAAGAATCACATGTGATATGAATCAAGGATCACAAGTGATATGAATCGAGAATCACAAGTGATATGAATCGAGAATCACAAGTGATATGAATCAAGAATCACAAGTGATATGAATCAAGAATCACAAGTGATATGAATCAAGAATCACAAGTGATATGAATCAAGAATCCCATGTGATATGAATCAAGAATCACATGTGATATGAATCAAGAATCACATGTGATATGAATCAAGAATCACAAGTGATATGAATCAAGAATCACAAGTGATATGAATCAAGAATCACAAGTGATATGAATCAAGAATCACATGTGATATGAATCAAGAATCACATGTGATATGAATCAAGAATCACATGTGATATGAATCAAGAATCACATGTGATATGAATCAAGAATCACAAGTGATATGAATCGAGAATCACAAGTGATATGAATCGAGAATCACATGTGATATGAATCAAGAATCACAAGTGATATGAATCAAGAATCACATGTGATATGAATCAAGAATCACAAGTGATATGAATCGAGAATCACAAGTGATATGAATCAAGAATCACATGTGATATGAATCGAGAATCACATGTGATATGAATCGAGAATCACATGTGATATGAATCAAGAATCACAAGTGATATGAATCAAGAATCACATGTGATATGAATCAAGAATCACAAGTGATATGAATCGAGAATCAAAAGTTATATGAATCGAGAATCACATGTGATATGAATCAAGAATCACAAGTGATATGAATCAAGAATCACATGTGATATGAATCAAGAATCACATGTGATATGAATCAAGAATCACAAGTGATATGAATCAAGAATCACATGTGATATGAATCGAGAATCACATGTGATATGAATCGAGAATCACATGTGATATGAATCAAGAATCACATGTGATATGAATCAAGAATCACATGTGATATGAATCAAGAATCACATGTGATATGAATCAAGAATCACAAGTGATATGAATCAAGAATCACAAGTGATATGAATCAAGAATCACAAGTGATATGAATCAAGAATCACATGTGATATGAATCAAGAATCACATGTGATATGAATCAAGAATCACATGTGATATGAATCAAGAATCACATGTGATATGAATCAAGAATCACAAGTGATATGAATCAAGAATCACATGTGATATGAATCAAGAATCACATGTGATATGAATCAAGAATCACATGTGATATGAATCAAGAATCACAAGTGATATGAATCAAGAATCACATGTGATATTAATCAAGAATCACATGTGATATGAATCAAGAATCACATGTGATATGAATCAAGAATCACATGTGATATGAATCAAGAATCACATGTGATATGAATCAAGAATCACATGTGATATGAATCAAGAATCACATGTGATATGAATCAAGAATCACATGTGATATGAATCAAGAATCACATGTGATATGACAATTTGTGACATCAACTTTATGAAATTAAGTTAGAATTATGATACTGTCTATGAGTTCGTAGGTGGATGATAAACTTTATAGTGACCCCAAAGGTCATTGGGAAGTTTGGGCAATGGATGATCACCCTTTCTTTTTCTTCTTCTTCTCCCTTGGCGAGTAATCGGATGACCAATTTCGATGGTGTTTGATCTGACGTTAACTTTATATCTCCGCTGTTGAGATTCTGCATTTATCACTTTTTTCCACACAATGTTGTGCTCATCATTTATATGTTTGATACAGGCCTACACAGTGTGACGGCTTCATACTGTATCATCATCATGTGGAATGATATAAACTATCATAGACCTCTCCTATTCTCTATTGTCCAAGTGTTGCTATTCGTTTCTTCGTTTCCGGTCCAGAACACACAGGGTGAGCCAACCAGTCAACTATGAGTAAATATGCTGTGTCCGTCACTTGTTGGTTGTGGTTTCCTCAATGGCCCCCTAGAAAGGATTTTTTCTTCTGATTTTTAAATAAAACAAGATTGATCACTTTTTACTTTATTTTTTTCCCTTCCTCTGTGGTCGTTATAAAACTCCGGCACATTGTAACGGGATGTAATTCGGAGAACGGAGTACGTTGTGTCATGGTTTACACTACACATTTGCTGCACCTTTCGGCCGGACACATCCGACTTCAGCATGGCTGTAGGTCATTTTAACCTTTTATGAGATGGGACAGCCAATTCCACCACATAACCTCCTTAGTCGCTTCTTACGATATGTATGGGGGTAAGCAGTGTTGCCGTAACTTGCTAGGCTATTCTTTGCTTCCCCTTCGGGCCTCGTCAACAATAGGGCAAATCACAACGTACCAAAAATCGTAATTTTCGTATTTGGCCAACACATGCTCCTAACTGGCAATACGAATCTTGCTTCACGACGAGCTGCTACTTTGATCTTGAGAAGTTGTTTATTTTATGGATGTAAGCATCGGTAACCTGCATTTTCAGCGGTAAAATGTAAGCACAACTATTTCTACATCTTTCCTGAACTTATGTCTGATATATCACGCTATAAATAGCGCATAACTAAAATGTGTCTACTACAGAGATCAAATTCACATATTTTAATGTTAATGATTGTCGTCTCATGAACTCACGATTAGGCCTATAATTCAATCACAATGATTGATACTATGATGCTAGTGATACTGATACATGATTGTTTGTTGGTAACGTTTTGTCATGCAAGACGTTGCAAAAGAGAGCATTGTTATGAATGTTTATTTGAATGACAATCGAACTCTTTTAGCATAATATAAATATTGAATATATATAATATTATATATATCATCGAACTGAAGTATTAAAAAAAGAGGATTTTTTTTTAGTTTAAATCTTGTCTACTTTAACTTTACTTTAGGCCTACTGACTCTACTGGCTACTTAGTAAATCTTAGACCCATACAAATGATAATGGAAGCTGATTGCTTCCATATGTTCTAGGTGTTCTTCACATTCGATGGTGGTGGTGGCCACTTTCACTTGGACAACATTTTGAAATAGTACAAATTTGGCGCAAGTAAAATATAGTTCTTCACTGTGACCTTTGCTTTAGTTTCGAGGTATTTCCTAACCTTTGTATTGTGATTGCCATGCAAATTGCTATTGTTGTATGATTTAGTTTTGAATATAAGTAGTATTTAAAATTAAGTAATATTTATTGCAAACAATTGCATTAGTATTATGGTTAGGGGTTAAGGATTAGAATCAGTTTCTAGTATTTAGAATTAAAGTAAATTATTATTATATACAATAGCGGGAAGATAGAAGGGACATGCGCAGTAGTATACATTAGCAGACTGAAATAACAGGCATGTTGTGTTTTGTTTGATGTGACCTTGCTTTCGTTATAAATTCATATATGGAGAAGAAAGCGTGTGAGGTTGAATGATATATTATTAATCAAAATATATTGCATTAGAATTAGCATTTAGGGTTACGGGTTAAGGATTAGAATACGTGTTTGGTATTTAGAATTAGGGTAAATTATTAGTATATAGAATAGCGGCAATATTCATGGAGTTCGTTTCTGGAATTTACAAAAAGTGTATCAAGCAGAGAATGCTGAATAAGGTGTTTTGTTTTATTCACATTGTTATAGTTTCTCAACCCTACGGATAATTGATGTTCCAGGGAAATCCATGACATCAGCTAGTTAAAAATGAACTAATCTTTACTTTTACCCTAAATTTTAAATAACACTAGGCCTATATTATATAATATAGCGCTTGATAATTGAAATTCAACTATGCCTCAACCGAGAGTGTACATAACATTACACCGTAATGTATGAAAGTATTTTACATCCATCCTGAATTTATGTTATGGCATTTATTTTACCAGTTAAATGAACATCAACAAAATTTAGGCCTACATGAAACATAAAGGAAAATATAAATCAAACTTGTGACCACAAAATAGATTTGTAATATAGCTGAGCTGACAATAATTTCTGAATTATCTTTGTTATTTTCAATAAAACAACACACAAACTATAAATAGGGCCTTTATTTTTTGTTAGCGAAGACAAGACAATGTTGATCTCATTGCTGGAATTTTCATATGCACACAGAGCTAAGTAACATTCAAAATGGTGGCTAATTAAGAATTATAATGAAAATAATTAATATAAATATTAAATATAATAAAATACCCCGGTTTTTTTTTTTTTTTTTTTTTCACAAAATTTTTTTTTCTTTTTTTTTTTCACAAAATTTTTTTTTGATCACATCACTGTACATGGCAGTGTAGTCGATTTTCTCAGTATGATGCAAATCTTCAAAATGCCGCCTCTTAATGGTTCAAATTATATTTTGATTTCACTGCTTATGCCGCCACCTTACTGTGCAGCTTCTCTGCATCATATCATGGCACGGCTCTGTCACTGTATAACAAACAAAGAATGACAAACTCTTGTTTCCTCTGAGTTCTATCACCATTGTTTAATCATGTTTTGACTTCTGTCTACATCCTGTTCTTGCAATGTTACTGTATTGTTAGATTGTCACAATGGAAGGAGAAAACATCCCAGTAGTTCCTAGGACCAATGCAGAACATTTGCGGATAATGATAGCTGCTGTTGATGCTGTAATCAGTGGGAGCATGTCTCAGAGAGAAGCAGCTAAAGCATTCAGTATCCCAAGGAGTACTTTACGGAGCCACTTACCAAGACATGATTCTGTGAGTATATGGTGTATATGGTTGGTGGTTCCTGTTCTTCTGTGTTTGTTCTCAAACTTCTACAGATTAGCAGGATGTAGTCCAGCGAACGGAATTCTTTGTGTCATGGATTACACTGATATTGCACCTTTTACTCTGAGGCATCTGACTTCAACAAAGTTTCTGAGTAACTTTGACCCTCTATGGGGTGGAACATCCAATTTCACCTCTCCACTTCCCCCAAAACCTTCTGAGACACCACTTAGGATATAAATAGCAGGTAAAAGTGTCACTATTATAGAAAAGATCAAAATAATGAAGATAGGAAGAACAGAAAGAAATGCCAATATATATATTGGAAAGAACAGACTTAAAGGGAAACAACAAGGGACAGAATTCACATACTTAGGAACCAATATAACGACAGACGGCAATAGCAGCAAAGAAATACACAATAGATGTAGTAAAGCCCTAGGGCAAATGACACCAATCTTCAGAAACAAAAATGTAGATTAAAACACTAAAATGACACTATTCAAAACGATTATTATTCCAACGTTGTGCTACCAATGCACATGAACAACAACGGCACAAGACAAATGTAAACTTGTGACAGCTGAAATGGCATACTTACGCAGAATCCTAATAATATCGCTAAGAGACAGAGTGAGGAATGAGGACATTAGATAAAGAACCGGCTCCATCCCAATCTTGTAATATATTAAGAGACAGCAGATCAAATGGTTTGCTGACTACCATCAGACAGCATACCACAGCTGTGCTACACAGATACAGTGAAGGCAGACCTAGAGGCAGACCACGAAAATGATGGACCACCGAAATAAAAGAGGTGACAAATTCCAGACATACTCAGCACACATGAGGGCCATCTCCAGAAAACTCTTCTACCCCTGACACTGAAAGGCAACAAAGGGTTTAGCAGATAGATAGATATAGTGTCACTATTCTTCAATTCCCTTTTGGGCCCCAGATTTTTGTATTTCTTGACTACAGATTTGGCTCAGTACTTCTGGATGTTCTTGGATAAAGTCTAGCTTGAGTTCTTGTTTATCTTGACTTTAGCTCAGTATCTCTGATTGTTCTTTGATAATTGTCTTATGTCCTTGTTTAACTTGATTGCAGATTTAGCTTAGATACAGACTGCTCTGGATGAAAACTTGACTTAGTTTTCTTCAATGTATTTTGCGCGCAGTTTTGTTGATAGTAGTGATGAGATGAGGATGTTGTACTCCCTTTAGCTGTGAGCAGGTAGCTCTTGACAGTCCATAGCATTTATGCCAAAAGCACAAGTCCTTCTCAGTTGAGTAACTGAGGTGAAACCTGAACTTGTATAACATTTGTTGTCTCAAAGGCATGGCTGTTTTGGTGAGGGGGGAGTTATAGATGCATGTTTAGTCTCTGTAAGTAGATATTCCAGTGTGGAAGTATCTCAGAATCAGTACATCCTGCCTGATATACTTCTGGGCCAACTATCTTATCACTCTTCTGTCAGATTTTTTGACCATCTGCAATAATGGTACATTTAGCATTCCTTGCCACCTAGGCTAGGAGTCTGCCAAAAATGGACAAAGATCCAAGATTTGTACATTTCCTGCTTCTCTTCATCATCTATGGGGAATCATTTGATAGAAGACAAAAGTAAGACATAGAGACATTTGATAGAAGACAAAAGTAAGACATAGAGACATTTGATAGAAGACAAAAGTAAGACATAGAGACATTTGATAGAAGACAAAAGTAAGACATCAAGACATTTAATAGAAGACAAAAGTAAGACATCGAGACATTTGATAGAAGACAAAAGTAAGACATAGAGACATTTAATAGAAGACAAAAGTAAGACATCAAGACATTTAATAGAAGACAAAAGTAAGACATCGAGACATTTGATAGAAGACAAAAGTAAGACATAGAGACATTTAATAGAAGACAAAAGTAAGACATCAAGACATTTAATAGAAGACAAAAGTAAGACATCGAGACATTTGATAGAAGACAAAAGTAAGACATAGAGACATTTAATAGAAGACAAAAGTAAGACATCAAGACATTTAATAGAAGACAAAAGTAAGACATCGAGACATTTGATAGAAGACAAAAGTATGAAATTTAGACAAAACATGCATTGACAATGATGCTTTTTTTTACAGTTAAAAGACTGTCAATCAATCCCCAATTTATCTTAGACATCTCCTATGACATTCCTGGAAAGAAGACAGTTACTCTATTCTTTACAGCCTGATCTAGAAGTCAAGGCCCTGGTTGCCACACTGGTGTCGTTGACAGTGAACAAGTTCAAAGTTCAAGTTGAGGCTTCAGAGATTTTGATATACAGAATATAGGAACATTTGTTTAATGTAGAAAGGAAGTAGATATAATAACACATGCGCCTGTACGTTGTCGAGGTCTGAAAGGGAGGAAAAAATAGTGACACTATAACCTGCCATAGAAGGTGGTTAAGGAGGTTTTTGTGTTGGAGTTGGCTGTACCATCCCATAGAGGGTCAAAGTAACCCAGAAGCCATGCTGAAGTTGGATGTGTCAGGCTGAAAGATACATGACCACACAGCTGTAACTAGTAGTAAGTTGTGGCCTCAAAGCTGTAACTTGTGACAAAGCATTCTGCTTTCTCCTGACTACATCCTGCTAATCTGCAGGGGTTTGAGAATGAATTTAGAAGAAGAACAACACCTGGATGATAGCGTGGCATGGTAGAATAGAGTGTAGTGAAAGGTTGATGAAATATGACATGATATTTAGTGACTAACGCTGAATGTTGTTTTAAGTGTTTATTTGTGGAATAGTTGACCCGTCATCAACCAAATTATCTCCCTGATCCAACTGTATTCCAGTAGCAAGATAAATCAAGACCACTGGTGGTGTATCAGGATGCATGATATATAATAATAAACCAGTGAAGAGCAAAAATGAGAAACAGGACAAAGCAGACAACAAAAACAATGTTACAGTAGAATACCTTTATAGTGCATAATTTTATAACAAAAGTCTTTATTTAACAGTACCATACTTTTTAAAATTGTCAAGTGGTTTATTATTTGATGCATTTTCTGTCTTTTGCATTCGTTCACAAACTCCAGCTGGATATAGTCCAGAGAACGGAGTTCGCTGTATCATGATTTACATCTTGGCTATGATATATGTTCCTTAAGGCCAGACACATCGAACTTCGGCATGGCTTCTGCTATCTATGGAATGGAACAGCCAATTCCACCTTTATACCTGTCAATTTGTGTTACTGAGGCCTTCCCCATTTTGCTATATAATCTCTGACTACTTTGATTATTAGATTGAGCAGTAATATTTATATGGCACAGTGATTAAACCATTCACTGTGTGCTCAAGAGGTCGAGGGTTTAAATCCCACTTGTGATGTCTTGTTTACAAAGAATATTTATTTCAGAAATTCTAGGGAAATATCGCTTGAAGCTACTGACCATACACTGTATGACCACATACAGTACTCTCAGCAGTGGCATATACTTCATTAAGAGGGACAGAATACATATGGAATATCCTGAGCACAGTGAGGTCAATCCTCACAACTTTTTAACCCTTTAACATCAGCAGTAGCAAAAGTAGAAAAATCCCAGAACCAACGAAATGCTACTGAGAATGCATCAAAACATAAAGATCTCTACCGTCTCCTGTCCACTAGCGCAGATGAATGTGTCAAATTCAAGTCCTGTTCATTTATTGGTTATAAATGATTCTTCTTCTTTCCCCCTATGCCATCCCGATTGCTTCTTCCACTGTTCCCTGAAAGATCACTTAAACATGAAGTCTTAGCGGAAATGATGGTTATTAATCAGGCAAACAGTTTTGGAAGTAAATCACTTTAATTATGAATAATATTAGTTGTACAATTGACATATCTTGTTGCAGTACAAGCACAGAATTACGAAAACACCAACAAACTTCAAAGGGAAAACTATTCTTTCTAAGAAGGAGGAGAAGGAGGTAAGGTTACTGTACCCTGTTTCAGTCAGTTATGAAAATCTGTCATTATTCTGTTAAGAAAGTATGTCATAATTATCTAAGAGATAAGTATTCTGTGAGGATAACTTTCTCATTATTCTGTGAGGAAAGTACCATTCATGTGTGAAAAATTCTGTCATTTGTGATAAAAGTTACATTATTTTGTGAAGAAAACCTGCTATAATTGTGTAAGAAATGTTTACTTTTATTCTATGAGATAGGTGCCATTAATATATGAGAAAAGTCTGTCATTTGTAAAGTATTCACTATTTTGTAAGAAAAGTATTTATTCAGTAAGAGAAATATGTATCAAATATCTGCTAAAGTACTCAAGTACTTAACTATTCTGTGTCTTTTACCACTGTTTAACACGACAGCAAGATCTGATCATTTCTTGTCTTACAGCTTGTTGACTACATCATCACCATGCACAGAGCTGGATTTGGCAGAACTCGGCAAGACTTGTTGTATAAAGTACAGGATATTCTCAACAAATCTGAACGCAAGACCAAATTTGAAAATAATCTGCCCACTGATGAGTGGTATGTTTATTTTCTAGTGATTTCCTCAACAGAAATCTGGAGCAATATTCTTCAGTTTTGTTAGTCATTAACATGTGAAGTATATTCCATTGTAGTGACTCATTACAGTCAGTGGTGACGTCATTATCCTTTGTTACACTTTCTTGGTTTTGGTAATACTCAGTGGTTTAAACTCTGGGCCTTGGTGATATATGGGCAGTTTAAGCTCTTGACCTTGGTAATATATGGGCAGTTTAAGCTCTGGACCTTGGTAATACATGGGAGGTTTAAACTCTGGGGCTTGGTAATATATGGGAAGTTTAAACTCTTGACCTTCATAATACATGGGCAGTTTAAACTCTTGGTAATATATGGGTAGTTTAAGCTCTAGACCTTGGTAATACATGGGAGGTTTAAACTCTGGGCTTTGGTAATATCATCATCATCAAGTGCCGTCTCCGCAACGATGGTTGGCTGCAACCGACCTCCAACATCCCCTGTCTCTTGTCTTGGTGGTGCACTCTGCTAGACTGTAACCTGTCCATTGTGATGTTACTCTCCCACTTGTATCTCTGCCTACCTCTTGCTCCCTTCTCTTTTTTACCATCAAGTAAGGTCTTCAATAAGGTGTAATGCTTTTTAATGTGTTAATAATTAATTTGGTAATATATGGGTCGTTTAAATAAACTATTTGCTGTCACTGTTTCAGAGACCCATTTAGGGGCCGCTATAACTGCCTGAATTTCCAATATGATACCAGACATTATGATACTATATACAGAACATCTTACAGAAATAACTTCACACTTTAGAATGGTAAAGAAGCTTCAGCTTGACTAACTATACTGTAAACATAGGAGAAGCTTTGTTATTGGTTGTTGTGCTTTACTGCTAGTTGTGTTGTAACTACTGATAGTTGTAAGTACGGATAGTTGTACCTACTGATAGATGTTACTACTGACAGTTGTAACTACTGACAGTTGTAACTACTGACAGTTGTAATTACTGACAGTTGTAACTACTGATAAATGGAACTACTGGTAGGTGTCATTTTTGTTGTATTTTTCTGTGTGCTATACTATTATGTGTCACTCGGTTCTTTTCTAATGTGTGCTATACTAATAGGTGTAACTACTGATAAGTATAACTACTGATAAAGGCAACCACTGATAAGTATAACTACTGATAAAGGCAACCACTGATAGGTATAACTACTGATAAAGGTAACCACTGATAGGTATAACTACTGATAAAGGCAACCATTGATAGGTATAACTACTGATAAAGGCAACCACTGATAGGTATAACTACTGATAAAGGCAACCACTGATAGGTATAACTACTGATAGATGTAACTACCAGAAGGTGTAACTACTGGTAGCTGTAATACGGATAGATGTAACTACTGGTAGCTGTAATACGGATAGATGTAACTATTGGTAGGAGTAACTACCTATACATGTAACTATTGCAGCTGTAACCTAGCTGTCATGTGACGTATTCTCTCCAGAACATTGTCTTCCCTATGAACTCCCTGAACATTTCTCTGTCTTGGGCGATGTGGCTTGCATTTTCCAGTGACGTATTCATGTTATCTTTAATATCATCAGTCACTTTAATCAAAATCCCCAGTGCAAGTCATTTTCACATTCACAAAAATAGAGAAGGGTATACGATCTCAAGGTGGCCAAAGGAAGCGCTACAAGGACTCGTTAAAGGACTCACTGAAAGCCTTTGAAATAGACCACGATACATGGGAAGAACTTGCACAAAATAGATCTACATGGCGTTCTAAAATAAAAAAGAGCGCATCATCTTGTGAAAAGAAGAGAAATGCAGCAAATCAACAGCGGAGAGCAGCTAGAAAGTCACGGATAGACCAAGATCCGTCTACAGTCGTTATTCCATGTCCAAACTGTCCAAGGACATTTACAGCTCGAATAGGGCTCATTAGCCATCTACGAACTCATAATCAAGGACATAACTAAAATTGAATTTTCAAAAGTGGATGTAACAAATGGTCATCATCACTTGTGATGGACGAACAACATAACATCATCAGTCCATCGTCTTCTTGGTCTGCCTTTTCTCCTCCGCCCAGGTGCTCTGCACTCCATTATTTGTCTTTCTAAACAGTTGTGTCTCTTTATCGCAGTAAACCTAGCAGTAAATTGTATTTATGGTCCAACACAAATCTTATACAAGAACAAAAACTGAGATGATAAATTCACAATACAAGAACAAAAACTGAGATGATAAATTCACCATACAAGAACAAAAACTGAGATGATAAATTCACCATACAAGAACAAAAACTGATATGATAAATTCACCATACAAGAACAAAAACTGAGATGATAAATTCACCATACAAGAACAAAAACTGATATGATAAATTCACCATACAAGAACAAAAACTGAGATGATAAATTCACCATACAAGAACAAAAACTGAGATGACATGGATCCTTTCTTGGTTGGCTGGACAAGTCGAGAAGAAAAAGCAATATTTTGCCTAGTGTGTTTGTATGTCACGTATGAAGTGGGAAAGAATAAATTTAAAAAAAAAATCACATAAAAAGTAAAGAAATAACAACTTTTCATGAAACACTATTAGTTATAAAATATATAGGAAAGAAAGAATGAAATGGTTTTGTCATTCATTAGGATGGATCCAATACTTTCAGCAGCTGGTAGAACTTACAACATGAAAGTGGAAAGTAGGGGACAAAGAAGGTCTCAGTGGTCCAAGAACTGGGGATGCTGATACCATAAAACTTCATATCACTTCACATCAAGTAACTCAACATGAGAATGTGTCTCAGATACCATCATCTGCCCAGGTTGAGATCCTGTAAGATCAAGGAGCACCAGATGATGATGATAAAACCCCCATTGAAGTACCAGTTGATCACTCTTGTTTCCTGTGCCATTAAGTAGAGTTCTATTGACATCTTCAGAATGGTTTATGTGGCATTCTCTCAATGGGGAACTTTTTCAAGCCCCAGGTGACTTTTATTCAATGTGGCTGTAGGGTGAAAATCTGTCAGCTGGATGGTTTTTTTTTACTCCGGATGACTTTTATTCAATATTAATTGTATAGTACAATTCTGCCAGCTGGACAGTCTTCGACTCCAGATGAGACATTGCAGTGACTTTCTTGCAATATCAAGGCATGCTGCAGATGAAAAGGTTGTTTCCCTCCCAAATCCAGGCATGGATCTCCAGCAGATTTCATCTAATTTTTTTGTAGCATTTAATGGATCACTCTTGTAGTAGGTCAACGGTAATACTAGATTTCCAGTAAGATGTAGTCCAGAGAACGGATATGCATTGTGTCTTCAACGTATTCCGTTCTCCGGACTACATCCTGCTAATCTGCAGGAGTTTGAGAACGAACGCAGAAGAAGATTTGTGCCAATGACCCTACTTAGGCAGGACAACAGACATCAAGGAGTGGGACAACCAACCCACACCCTTTTTCCTTAGTTGCATCTTATAACATTTATAGCAGGTGGCAGTGTTATGATTATTTGTTTTTTTACCGGGCCCTGATAACACATGTGCAACGAACACCTGGCGATGTAAGTATATTTTCTTGCCATGGCCGTATATAAAAAAAAGTATGAATAATTGTTTGTTATCTCCCTTTGACTAAATATTTCTTTCTTCCAATGTTGGCAGGTATGATGCTTTTCTAGACAGACATAAAGGAAGCATTCAGCAATGCAGCTTTGGAAGTGATATGCAGGAGCTAGGACTCATCCCCATAGATGTGCACAGTGTCGGTCATATCATAGAAGCTGCAGTACAGACTGTATCCACTCATCCAGGCAACATATATCAACAGGATATCACCACGCAACCCAGTATCATACATCATCATCAGGTGGGGGCATCTAAAGGTCTGGTCAAATGTGAATCTCTGCCATTTCATTTTCAACTGTGAAGTGAATCTTCAATTCGTGAGACAATACTACACTTTGTGAGACAGTTCTACATTGTAAGACAATACTTCACATTGTGAGATAATCCTTCACTTTTTGAGTTAAGAGTTCATTATGTGAGGCAATTCTTCACTTTGTGAAATAATGCTTCAAGTTGTAAGACAATACATCATTTTTGTGAGACAGTATTTCACTTTGTGAGACAGTGCTTCATTTTTGTGAGACAGTACTTCACTTTGTGAGACAATATTTCATTTTGTGAGATAATACTTCACTTTGTGAGATGATACATCACATTGTGAGATATACTTCCCTTTGTGAGACAATACTTCACTTTTTCTGTTAATACTTCACTTTGTGAGACAGTTCTTTATCTTGTGAGACAGTATTTTACTTTGTGAGAAAATATTTCACTTTGTGAGACATTACTTCACTTTGTGAGACATTAGTTTATTTGAATGTGAGAACACTGTTAAATAAGTATTAGTTGCGGGTTAATACTTTGTGAAATAATACTTTGAATTGTGAGGAATCACTTAATAATACTGTGAAGTGATGCTTTAAACTGTGACGCTATAATGTGAACTATGAAGTAATATGTGAATAATACTTTGAACAGTGAGGTAATACTCATATTTTGAACTGTGAAGTAATACTTTGAACTGTTAAGTAATACTTTGAACTGTGAAGTAATACTTTTAACTATGGAAGAATACTAGATTTGAATCTGATACATAAAAGTGCCCTTGTATGGTTTGCAAATAAACTGAAATGATTTGTGATGGATTTGTTCAATTCACTGAAGTTTGCCTAATACTATGTTTTAAATAACTATAATAAATTGATGTTTAAGAATCCTTGATGTTTTGTTTGTCAGTGTTAGATACTTCTTTAGTTGCCATCTTTGATAGTTTTAAATAGCAAGTGTTCCATGTGATTTAGATGTTGAGCAGGGTTTGAGCTGTAGAGGTCAGTGGTTCATAGCCGAACTACTAGCATCAGGCCACGTAGACCAGTGATTAATGCTATTCTGAATGGGCAGGAGTAATCTCCAGGCATCCGTATAGGAGCTCTATCTCTTTCAGTAGATGACATAGTAGGCTGATAGTTCCCGTAGCCCATTAAAAGCTATAAAGGTCAGGTTGAGGTAATCCTTTCACTAATCACCTATAAAAATATAAGATAATCTAGGTTTTCTTTGAAATAATATGTTAATAAGTTGAGAACCTCCTGCAAGATAGATTCATTTTAGTCAGTCCTACATGCTGCAATGTTAACCAGTTGAGAACCTCCTGAAAAATATATTCATTTTAGTCAGTCCTACATGCTGCAATGTTAACAAGTTGAGAACCTCCTGGAAGATAGATTCATTTTAGTCAGTCCTACATGCTGCAATGATGCAAGAGGAGACAGCAGTTCTTGCGGAATATCAACCAGCCCAGACAGCTCTCGAAGCTCTTCAACGTCTTCTTTTGCTTGGTCTAATAGTTGCATGTGACCTTTACATTCTGCAACAAGTCTGAGAGAGTTCATCGTGTGACGTATGCTCAGAAATTGATTGGCCAAGGTTTGGTCATGAAGGCGTATTCCAATCTGCAATCAAAGAAAGGGAGGGGATGTGATTGTGAGAATAATTGTTTCTACTTTAGGCAATGATAAGCCAATTTATAGACCAATCTTCTGGTGGGGAAGTCAGTAATAGTGTTACAATATTCTTGGAGGCTAGATTGATTTTATTTATTAAGTATGAGATTAAAGCCCCTTTCAGTGAGCCCATTTCAACTGGACGAAAAACATTAATTTATAAAGGGAGATAGGCAAATGAGAGAAATAGAAAAAAGACTACAAAAAGCAAACGATGGATAGAAAGAGAAATGCAGGAGATTGGTAGAGGGGGAAAGACTAAAGAAGATGCAACGAGAGGGATAGAAATGTCCAAGGCCATAGATAGATAGGAGTGAGAGAGAAAAACAAAAGAATAAATAGAGAGAAACGTTATTCATAAATCTACTTGTTTATAACCAAGACATTTGTATTATACCAGATATTTCAGACAATATAGCTCAGTCATTGTTGGTCCTATTTGGTAGGACATTGCCAAATACTGATGGGAAATCGATGTCGAAAATTGGAAACAAACTAACAAAGTTATTCGGATCCATGAAAGCAAACAGGAAAACATTAAAATCAATGTTATGACAAAAAGATCTTTATCAAGAAATCAACATAGAACACAACTATTAGATAATGGCACTGCCCATGATTACATCACAAAGTGATGGCTCCGCTGTCCATGATTATATCACAATTAGATGACTGCACCGTCAATGATCACATCACAGTACTAAAATTGTCCTCTACTTGTCGTGTGCTATGCTGTGTTCATGATAAAGGCTTTTGGTTGTAACACCAATTTGTGTATGATTAGAATAACTTCATACCCGTGTGTTGCTGGGGCCCGAAAATGGAGCAAAGAATACCCACATTGGTGCATGCTAGGCATGTTGTAAGAGGCGGCTAAGGAATTTTGGGGATGAAGTTGTCTTTTCCAACCCATTACGGGTTAAAGTGCCCCTTAGGCCACGCTGAAGTCGGATGTGTCAGACTGGAAGGCACAGCTAAGCTGTAAACCATGACACAGCGCTAATCTGATTTTGCTAATCTGCAGAAGGTTTAGGATGAACGCAGAAGAAGATGAATAACTTCATTCCTCTGTGTTTACTATTTTCATCAGTTGTATCACAGTTCTGTTGCAGTGTACCTATTAGCGATCATCCATGGTAGGTTAATGGCAGAAAAAAAACCAGGAACAGAAATAGATAGATGGCTAGACAAACAAGGAACATGTGAAAGTAATGAAATAATTTAAAAAAATGAAACCAGTATGAAGCATTCATGGAATAAAGAAATTGAGCAAACATTAAAAGAAAAAATTGTGATTGGGGAAGATTGAACTATTCATAATGTATGCCTGTAGAAAGAGGACTGTAGATGGAGGCCAAAGTAAATGTATGCCTGTAGAAGAAGGCCAAAGTAAATGTATGCCTGTAGAAGAAGGCAAAAGTAAATGTATGCCTGTAGAAGAAGGCCAAAGTAAATGTATGCCTGTAGAAGAAGGCCACTGTAAATGGATGCCTGTAGAAGAAGGCCAAAGTAAATGTATGCCTGTAGAAAGAGGACTGTAGAAGAAGGCCAAAGTAAATGTATGCCTGTAGAAAGAAGACTAGAAAAAGGCCAAAGTAAATGTGAATTAAAGGATTTTCTGAAAGCACCAGAAAAAACTGATCAATATCCCTAATAACAGGAAAAAATATGACTAAATATCCGAGGCATGCAGATAGTGAATCAACATTGCAGCCATACTGTATACTATGTATTTACCTAGTTGTTCCCTTGGATCTAACAGTCGTGTGGCATCCTGTGGACCTACCACATGGGTAACAACAGTTGTCCATACAATTATGCTCACTGGAAAGGAAATTCTAACCATGCTATCATTGATACAACATGGGAACCAACAGTTACCTGCTATAATCCATCTACTGGTATATAGGCAGAGCTGGCATCAGGGATTGTTTCTGATTGTTGAAAGAGTATTGATTCCACTGGACAGCCACCCGTCCTAAACTGGGCAGTTCTTAGACACTTCTTCTTCTTTCTGGTCCCATGTACCTTTTGGTGTTGAGAGGAGAGTGAGTGTATGGTCTTTTGCTCTTCTATTTGTTGATAGAATCAGCAAATCTTGATTCACAGTCTTGATCTGATGACACTAAGGTGATATAACCAGGGTCATATATACTACATCCTCTGTATAGGGTTGTTTACCCAAAAAAAAATATAATTTACTATATTTTTAGTGTGTTTTTTGGTGACCTTTTTTTGGGAAAACCATATTAAAGGAGCAGGGGGTTACCCACTTTTTCTCTTGCTTCCTAGCGCTAAATGTCATGTTCTAATTTCCTAAGTGGGGGGTGTTAAATTGTGGCTTCTAGTGGGGGTCTAATCGACTCTCCTCATCTATGGGTTCATGAATTGCCACATGTCATCTGTCTCACTGGGTCATCAAAGCGGACTGCGCCACGTACGCAGAATCAAGGATGGGAGGCTTCCAAAATACATTGTGTATAGAGAATTGACTTCTGAAAAACGTAACTAAAGGAAGACCATGTCTTTCTTATAAAGATGTCTACAACCGTGATCTGAATGCACTGAACTTAAAAATATACTGGGATGAGCTTGCAAGAAACATATCTTGCTGAAAGTAGGCTATACGAATGGGTATATACACTGGAGAAATTAATTTGTAACAGATGGGTGGCACTAGAGGAGGAAAAATTGTGGCACTAGAGAGGAAAAATTGTGGCACTAGAGAGGAAAAATTGTGGCACTAGAGAAAAAAATATTTGTAAATGTGTGTACAAATCATGTGTAAATGATGTCTTCACGTCTTACACCAATCTCTAGACAGCACAAAAGGAAAGTGAATAAAGAAAGGAAGGTCCTGGATGGCAGAAGCAGAAGATACCCTAGTCAGAGTTTGTGAGCTGGAGAAAGTGGGAAGAGGCTGTGACATTTGACAAAGAGAGAAAATTATTGACAACAGTGGTGATACAGATGGGAAGAGAGTGCTGCGACTGGGAGGCCAACAGAACAGAGGAAATGATCCAAGAACTCATACTTCAGTACTCAAAACAACACGATACAATAATTTACATAGACGTCTCAGTAACTCAAGAAAAGAACAGATGTGGTTGGGGTTTCGTGGCCTTCCAAAATGGCAAAAAATTAACTGAGAAGTTAGCTGTCTACCCCACTACAACATTGAGTATGAGAATGGAAATAGAAGCAGTGACAGCTCTCACTTGGCTGGCGACGCAACCATCAACAGACTCAGTGATTCTATCGGACTCTCAAAATATGCTGCGCAAGATGAAAAGTGTATGATCAGAACTGAATGGGTCACTCTTCTCGACAATGCGCAGAGCATTACATGGATTTACGTTCCTGGTCATGCTGGGGTCAGGGGAAACGAAAGAGCCGATGTGTTGGCTAGTACAGCTTTGGTGAACGGCACCGAGATAAGAAGAGACAGGATTGAATTGATTAGAGTAGTCATGGATACCCTACGAGAAGACGAGGAGGAAGTCGAATATGACAATGTACATATTCAGAGAATGGTAGAAGTGAGAGTGACTAGAGGTGATGGGAGAAAGTGCTCCCTCTCCTGAAAGATCAGAAGAACGCTTAATCAGCAACTGACTGGGACACTGAGCTTATACACTTTTAGATGGCTGACGGAACGGCAAGCGGAGCATATATGGGAATGCCCCCAAGTACTGTGACGCTTGTTCCTAATCAAGAATTAATCAAGACGTCTTATAATTTGCTATAAAACATCTCATAACTGTGTTTGTGAGGTGTGTTAAGAAGTGAACTTTTGATCTATAGCGCATATAAATTTTAAAAAATTAAAACCAATGGCTGTATTTTAATGAAAAAAATTAATTAATTGGGTTTGTAACATTTCAAATCCACATACAAAATTTCAATTATAGGCCTATGCGTTATATATTGCTGAGATACAGAATTTTAAAGTTGGGCAAAGTTGGTGAAATGTGCTATAACAATGTGACATAGGCCTTCTTATCCCCAATTGCTGAAATTGGAGAAATCTAAGTGGCTTTACGGTGAGTGAAGGCAGCAGACGGTGAAGAAGATTGCACACTTGTAACGATAGTACATACCAGTTCCTGTCGTAGCCATGTCAATGAATCGTTAATTCTGTTTATCTCTTCTACAGCCAAGAAACTAGTTTTGCTGCCTTTGATTTCATCATATTTTTCAGAATGGTCATCCTTGGGATCATGGATCCGATTCCACTGTTTCTGAAATACCTCATTGTCTAGATATTTGGCTTTCCATATTTGTGTACTTGGTCTTCGTGTTGACAGATTCAACCGATTGGCTGTCGTCTTTAATAAACTAAACTCTGATTGGTCAATTGTTGATATCTGACGATCTGTAAAGGTATTTGATTGGTTCTCAGAATTGGATAATGTATTTTGATTGGTTGGATGTAAGTATGAATCTGAAAGATGAGATTCTCCGTTTGTTGCGTGTGGTATTGTTGGGACTGTAATCACATTTTCATGATGTTGTTCTTCATTAGGTTCGGAAGATAGATAGAACAGAACTTTGTTGATTCCAACATTTTGTTGCAATTCATTATCTTCTGCCTTCAAGTACCGTTGTCTGTATTGCAAAAGTGAAGGGGAACTTTTGTAATCGTAGCTGCCCAAACTTCTACGTAGAGATTGTGTTTTCGAAGATGTAAGAGTAAATGAAGAACTTTTGCGTACTCTGTTCTTCCATACTTGTTCTTTGTCGATGTGTTCATTTTCTACCTTTCTTTCTTGGTGCTCCCTGTTAACATATTCTGTATTGTTTGTGTCTTCAATATCCTTACTTTGTTGGGTATCTAACGACGTATTAGATACTATTACTGATTTAGTGATTATAGCATGTTGGCGCTCTCTCTTCATCTTCGCTTCATGTAATTTGTCTTTAACATGAAATGGTTGCTTTCTTTGCTGATTTTCTTCGGATTTCTTGTCTATTTTTGTCATTCTGTTTCTAACACTTCCAAAATTTGTCATAGAATTTACGTAAATGCGCGAAGAATTGGGACCACTTTCATTTATAAGTAACTGATGAGTGTCTTTGTCCAAATTCTTGGGGAATGAGGTCTGAGATTTAGTCAGTGAATCTGTAATGTGATTGTATTCATTGTTAGTTTCCAGTTGTTCATTTACTAAAACTGTTTTGTGGAGCATTTCTTCATTCTGAATTGAATTTATTAGAGCAGAAGCAGTGAAATCAACTGTTTTAACATTATTTTTATTCAAATTTGCGTTGATGTCAGATGAAATGATATCCATATTGGGATGTTTTTGTAAAATGATGTTGTTGTTGGCTGCTTGTACATGCTTTTGAGTTATCTCAACAACCGGATGTTGCAACGGTGCCACTGCAAGTCTTCGGATACTTTTCTTGCGTTCACAAATTTCTAACGCTTGTTCATTTGAAGAGTGGCTAGAAACGTTAACAAGAATATCATTTGCGGGACTATCGTCCGAAGTACTCTCGTCGATGATGGACAGTGGGCGGGGTTGTTTATTTCTGATTTGAGTCGACATTGAAGCTTACGTGATGGGATGCTGCTATATTGATATGACTGCACAGGAAAAATCTTCTGACCTTACTACAACATTGTCGTTTTTGTCTTTCAAAACCATATATCCTTGATATCTTGGTAGAGGTCTCCTGTGGGAGAAAAATGTACGAGTTAAGTTGTATTTAGTATCCATTTATTAAATTTAGAAATTCTTAGCTTGAGGAAGCCATAAAGTGGCATTGTGCTAGGCAATGTCCAGATACAATTGACAAAGTAAACACAATTTATCAAAACAGTGTCTGATTTTCTTATCCACCACCCATTTCTGTTGGACTGTCTGTCTGCCTGCCTGTCTGTGTGACGTATTCTTAACAGTACATTGTTCATCTGCACATCTTTCAGTCACATCTACTCAACCAGTTCTTGTCATCGCATCTTTCAGTCACATCTACTCAACCAGTTCTTGTCATCGCATCTTTCAGTCACATCTACTCAAACAGTTTTCTGAGGAAAGAGCAAAGGTTAACTCGCAACAACAACAACAACAAAATAGCGATGACAAAAATATATTTTGGGTCGAAAGGTGAAGTAACCGTTCTGTAAACAAAACCATACACAGTAACCAATGCAATTCTTAGAGTAAACTAACTCCCTATTACATCAGTTAAGTTTTTCCATGATAAATATATGATTAATAAATATTTTAATTGTATTATGTTACAGGTATGCATACTATGTCAAATAGAAATTGAAAAGTTGTAAACTCCTATATTAATGTTTATATGGGCGTGGTACCCTTTTCTCTATAATGTACTGTTAGGAAGAAAGGAGTCATTTGTTACAAAAACTAAATGCTGAAATAATATAACACTGTATCAATATTAAAGATTTCATAGTAGAAACGTGAAACGTGAAACTAAATTAAAAAAATATATCTTGTAAAAATGAAATCATGTAAATTTTAACAATTTATTGGGGGGGGGGGGGGGGATTGCTTTTAGAAATAGAAATGCATGCAGGATAACATACATATCATGTATCATCATACAAATTTCAAGGAGACATAGAAAAACATTTAGCTTTCAGGGGAAAAACGGTTAAAACTTTGAACTAAAAATTACAAAGCTTATGAATCAAAATGGTTTGCTGTAAAAAAATACTACACCGTGTAATATAGCATAGGTTCATACAACGATACATAGTAATCAATGCAATTGTTAGAGTTAATCAAGATTTATTGGTTCATACAACGATACATAGTAATCAATGCAATTGTTAGAGTTAATCAAGATTTATTGGTTCATACAACGATACATAGTAATCAATGCAATTGTTAGAGTTAATCAAGATTTATTGGTTCATACAACGATACATAGTAATCAATGCAATTGTTAGAGTTAATCAAGATTTATTGGTTCATACAACGATACATAGTAATCAATGCAATTGTTAGAGTTAATCAAGATTTATTGGTTCATACAACGATACATAGTAATCAATGCAATTGTTAGAGTTAATCAAGATTTATTGGTTCATACAACGATACATAGTAATCAATGCAATTGTTAGAGTTAATCAAGATTTATTGGTTCATACAACGATACATAGTAATCAATGCAATTGTTAGAGTTAATCAAGATTTATTGGTTCATACAACGATACATAGTAATCAATGCAATTGTTAGAGTTAATCAAGATTTATTGGTTCATACAACGATACATAGTAATCAATGCAATTGTTAGAGTTAATCAAGATTTATTGGTTCATACAACGATACATAGTAATCAATGCAATTGTTAGAGTTAATCAAGATTTATTGGTTCATACAACGATACATAGTAATCAATGCAATTGTTAGAGTTAATCAAGATTTATTGGTTCATACAACGATACATAGTAATCAATGCAATTGTTAGAGTTAATCAAGATTTATTGGTTCATACAACGATACATAGTAATCAATGCAATTGTTAGAGTTAATCAATATTTATTGGTTCTTCAGTTAATTATAACCGAAGTGATGATATTTCTGTTTGTACGAACTTAAAAGAATTAAGACAAATAAGGTCATACTTTGAATGACATTCACAACAAGCGTTTTACCTTCCTCTTCTACGGCGATGGTATATATATATATATTAGTCTGGTGTCAAATAAAGTTCCATTTATGGATGGATGTCAGGAGTATTTTATTAAAAAATTCGCGGACAAATATATTTGTGTATTTGTAACGCTTGTAGGCGAACTAATGACAATTTTGTTAAGTGACTTCAGACACAGCGCATACCCTTTTTTAAGTGTTGAAAAGGTCACACAGGTCACACAGAAAGTATCATAAACACACGCACAGAAAAACACATATTTGATATTTTGCCACTGGCTTAGGTTGTGACCGTCGACGATATAGGACCTATTGGCTAATGGAAAAATAACTTTCCAAAATGACTTTTTTGACTTTCCCGGTGATTTTCATTGGTTACTAAGATTATACTTTGCGTCGACAGCCAACAAAAATGACGGGAAAAGTAAAATGAGTTATTTTTAATGATGTTTCCCATTATCCAATAGGTTTTATATTGTCTACGGTATCGGGTAAAATTCCTGAATGGTAACACTTTATCATTTAAGACCTGCGGATTAATTGAAATTCTAGAGCAGGGTTTCTCAAAGTGGGTGATAACGGCCCCTAGAGGGAGGTGGGCTCCTTCAGGGGAAGGTGTGATGTATGGCCAAGGAGATGAGGCTGGGGCGAAAGAGCTGAAGGGAACACTAAACCAATCATATTTCACAAAACAGATTGAGGTTACTTGCTGCTTTATGTACAATAAGACTGGGTACAATCATATTGATATTAATTTAACTGTATCTGAAACCTGATCCTAGATTTATCCAAACCTGTGACAAGCGTCTTATGGGAACATTTTCTATTTATGTGCTTGTCAACACGTTTGACTGCATGATGGCCATATTTATATCTAAATATCCACCAAATCATTGCTTTAGAAATTATCCACATATGTTTATCCATTCCATGATCCAATAGTGTCACTTCATATAATAATATCCACATCCATATGTGTATCTTGATATCCAGACTTTGGTAGTTGCGGTAATGCAATGTTAAATTATTCACCCACTGACCAACAAACTAGGGGTTCGAGACAGCTCGTTGTTCATCGTTTGAAATATAAATTGTCTTCACAGTTCACATAGTCACCACGAAGTAGAGCCCCAGTAAATATGCTCTGGGAATGTCGAGGAATAGCACAAAGGCATTAACCGATAATAGTCAGACGGTTTCTGTTCAATCACTGATTATGTAACTGATTACTGATGCGAAACCATGTGCTTGGACACTGGTTCATAACTCCACTTATCTTGATCTATATCTGACCTACTTTACCCATAAATATATCCATAACTCCGCTGACCTTGACCTATATCCGATCTGCTAAACCCATAGATATATATCCATAACTTCGCTTACCTTGACCTATATCCAATCTACTCTACCCATAAATATATCCATAACTCCGCTTACCTTGATCTATATCCGACCTACTACAGGCCTACCCATAAATATATCCATAATTCCGCTTACTTTGATCTATATCCGATCTGCTATAAGTTATCCATAATTTATCCACACATAATAATTGTAGCCTAGCCTGCATATGATATTGCACTTCATCTAATGTATATTTAGATACCACTTATAAGTTTCCAGTGCTAAGTGAACTGCTTACCTTTCGTTGAGCTTGAACCTAGAATTGTTTGTGCAAGTTGAGATTATGAGATGCATCTCACTAACCTCGTGGCTACAGAAGCCGGAATGCCCACACACATATTCAAACAAATGTCTGACAGTGAAAGCGAATTCTATTGGTGATTTTTTTCATGATAAGGTATACAAGTTTCAGCATCCATGACAGTCCACATTCGTCTTACAAATATGTGCAAGAGAACTCCGTCTTCCTATTCCCATCATAATTTCTCTTATCCCCCTTATCTCTTGTTGAAGATTGCAATTTTAATCTGGTGTATTCACAGATATTCCAAGGCTCCAAGCGTATTATCAGTATTGTGTCACTAACACGTCGGACGATTGCAACATTTTATCGCCAAGTTACTTGAGCTCAAGTGTCTGGACGACAGATCTGACATAATGAGATAACGTTATCGACTCCGGCTCGTGATGTATGCACTTAACAACGGAATTCTAGATAATCTAGCTAGATCTTAGTTCGATGACATCTTCAAAAGTGTTCTCCCAGCTCTAAAACATCTTAATCTCGTAAATCTATTTATAGAACTGTTGTTTATCTAGAATTAAATAGCTATGCTCCACCGAAGACGGATGTGTCGGGCCATTGGCGCAAATAAAACGGCGACACAACGCATTTCCATTCTCTGGACTACATCCTGCTGGAAATATAGTAGGACCATTGTCCTGTTACAAGAGATATCCAGCGGGAGATTGAGAATGAACGCTGATGATGATGAAATAGCTATGCTGTTGATAAGAATGAATATAGATTTTGTCTATATGGAATCTATAAATGGGAAAGACACGCCCGTGGCTGTAGCAGATCAACTTGCACAGAATAAAGACACGTCCTTGGATGCAGCAAAGGTAACTCGAACAGAATAAAGATATGTCTGTGTCGCCAGCAGGGCAACTCACAGAATAAAGACAGGTCCATGGATACAGCAAGGCAATTCGCACAGAATAAAGAAATGCACTTAGATGCAGCAAGGTAACTCGCACAGAGTAAAGACACGTCCTTGGATGCAGCAAGGCAACTCGCACAGAATAAAGAAACGCACTTAGATGCAGCAAGGTAACTCGCACAGAGTAAAGACACGTCCTTGGATGCAGCAAGGCAACTCGAACAGAATAAGGACATGTCCGTGACGCCAGCAGGGCAACTCGTCCAGAATAAAGACATGTCCTTGGATGCAACAAGGCAATTCGCACAGAATAAAGGCACGCCCTTAACTGTGGCATGGCAACTCGCCCAGAATAAAAACATACCCTTGGTTGTGACAGGTCAACTCGCCCAGAATAAAAACACGCCCTTGGTTGCGACAGGGCAACTCGCCCAGAATCGCGAGGAGCCCAGATCATGCATAAAGACGATTCCGTTATGGAAGTAATATGTTATGTGAAGAATAGTAACAAATGTTAAGCATGAACTGCAAACCGAACAGCTCATAGTGAACTGGACGCTACCGAGATGTGATCTTTTAGAAGATTGACGAATATACTATGAACAGTTGCAGTTAAAAAACAAAGCACATTTTCGGTCTTTGAAGTCAGAGTAAAGAAACAGACTATAGCAGCAATTAGAGGCATGTCAAGATTTAAAAGGCATGTGATGGGAGAGCTAAGCTTGAAAATTTATTAACCGTAGGAAAGATCAAGGGGAGGGAAGATAGAAAAAACGATGTCATTACATTAGGGAAAGCCAACAACTGAACTTAATTACAACATAAGAAACCGAGAGTTGTGGAGACACATGATCATCTACGCCACGATGATTATTTGATTCATTTAGATTTTGTAAACAATTATTAAAATAAATCTGTATTTCTCAATGATAGACTTGATATCTCAGATATCATTATTCAGGAATGTACGTTTCTATATAGACTTGATATCTCAGATATCATTATTCAGGAATGTACATTTCTATCTATCTATCTATCTATCTATCTATCTATCTATCTATCTATCTATCTATCTATCTATCTATCTATCTATCTATCTATCTATCTATCTATCTATCTATCTATCTATCTATCTATCTATCTATCTATCTATCTATCTATCTATCTATCTATCTATCTATCTATCTATCTATCTATCTATCTATCTATCTATCTATCTATCTATCTATCTATCTATCTATCTATCTATCTATCTATCTATCTATCTATCTATCTATCTATCTATCTATCTATCTATCTATCTATCTATATATCTATCTATCTATATATCTATCTATCTATCTATCTATCTATCTATCTATCTATCTATCTATCTATCTATCTATCTATCTATCTATCTATCTATCTATCTATCTATCTATCTATCTATACGCTGTGTCCCTTGTTTGCCTTGCAGCGTCAGGGGGTGGAAGAGTTCTCTGGAGATGGCCTTCTTGTGCGCTGTTTGTAAGCTTGTTCCTGTGGCTTCTTTGATTTCTGTGATCCATCTTTTACATGGTCTGCCTCTGGCTTTATTACCGTTATGTCTATGTGTCATGGCCATTTGTGGCATGCTATATGTCGGTAGTCTGGAAGCGTGTGAAAACCACTTGATCTGCTGTCTTTTGATGTGTTCCAATACTGGTATTGTTTTGGTTATCTGTCTGATGTTATCGTTCCTAATTATATCTCTTAATGACACTCCGAGTATTCTTCGTAGACATGTCATTTCTGTTGTCACTATTTTTCTTTTGTCTTGTGCTGTCATTGTCCAGGTTTGGCTCTGGTAGCATAGTGATGGAATATATAGACCTTTCTATATAGACTTGATATCTTAGATATCATTATTCAGGAATGTACGTTTCTATATAGACTTGATATCTTAGATATCATTATTCAGGAATGTACGTTTCTATGTAGACTTGATATCTTAGATATCATTATTCAGTAATGTACATTTCTATATAGATTTGATATCTTAGATATCATTGTTCAGTAGTGTGTATTTCTGTATAGTCTTGAGACTTCGCTATGATTATTCAGGAATGTGTATTTCTGTATAGTATTGAGACTTCGCTATGATTATTCAGGAATGTGTATTTCTGTATAGATTTGAAATCTCAGATATATTTTTCAGGAATGTGTATTTCTCTATAGTCTTGAGACTTGGCTATGATTATTCAGGAATGTGTATTTCTATATAGACTTGAGACCTCAGATACATTGCAAGGAATCTTTCTCTTCTTTTACATTAATTCTTTAACTCATTCCAATTGGATGAATGTAGTCCGGAGAATGGAATGTGCTATTTTATATACACCTTAGGCGGCGATATCTGCGCCTTCCTGTCATACACATCTGACATCCGCATGTCATTTTCGGGTCACTGGCCTTCACAGGATCTCATAGCTATCTGCATGACTAACGTTTCTTAGTCTTCTCAAATGACATGCATGACAGATCACAATGTTGCTATTTTATTGAATCCTTTCGAGTCCCGCTAATAGAATGCAGCAAGGAAACTATATGTCCATCTATATGTCCATGTACAAGGAAAATTGTTCTCACTGCTATTAATCTATCTTTTTCTGTACAAATACAATTGTTATTACTGCAATTAATATATCTTTCTATGTAGACTTCAAATTTTATCTGCTGTTAGTCAGCGTTGCCATTTAAATGACAACTCGGCTTTTAATCGGACAGCTTTGCTTTTAGTAGGTCATATTAAATGTCCTAGATCTATAGAAGAACCTTGCCAAAACAGAGCGCGCCACTTTATTACAAATTCTAGTCCAGAAATTTCATTAATTTCTACCACAGACTCGTATATCTTTAAAGCCCTTTTAAGAAAACATGAAAGGCTTGAAATAAATAACATACAGCCTTAATACTGCATCAACATGGCGCTATTACGTTCATTTATCTGTTCGACATTGCTCGTGTTTGACCTTCTCCACGCACAGGTTTAACTCTCTTAGTTGTAATCAAGGGATCTAATTTTATATAGTTAAGCCACGTCTATCTATCTATATGTCTGTCTGTCTATTTATCTATCTATTCATCAATCCATCTATCTATCTATCTGTCTAGTATGTCTGTCTATTCGTCCGCCCGCCAACCCTACAGATTAATTCGTACCCCATTGTAATTATTTATTACTCCCTTGAAATTATTTCTTCCTCATTTGAAACTATAATAGACGACAAAATAGATGTCGCTAACACTGACAACACTGCTAGTAATTTACTCACATGAGATAAATATAACCATCACATTTCTGTGGTTAGGCTCTGGGACTTCTATTAACATCAGCTGGTATCGATATCTCGACATTTGTTATGTCCTGATACTTTCATTAACATCAGCTGGTATCGATATCTCGACATTTGTTATGTCCTGGTACTTTCATTAACATCAGCTGGTATCGATATCTCGACATTTGTTATGTCCTGGTACTTTCATTAACATCAGCTGGTATCGATATCTCGACATATGTTATGTCCTGGTACTTTCATTAACATCAGCTGGTATCGATATCTCGACATTTGTTATGTCCTGGTACTTTCATTAACATTAGCTGGTATCGATATCTCGACATTTGTTATGTCCTGGTACTTTCATTAACATCAGCTGGTATCGATATCTCGACATTTGTTATGTCCTGGTACTTTCATTAACATCAGCTGGTATCGATATCTCGACATTTGTTATGTCCTGGTACTTTCATTAACATCAGCTGGTATCGATATCTCGACATATGTTATGTCCTGGTACTTTCATTAACATCAGCTGGTATCGATATCTCGACATATGTTATGTCCTGGTACTTTCATTAACATCAGCTGGTATCGATATCTCGACATATGTTATGTCATGAAACGTCTATTAATATCGGGGGGAAAGGACGTATAGAAAAATAGAAAATGGCATTTAGAGCTGCTATTATTTAACAAGCAATAAAAATAGAAAATGGCATTTAGTATTCTTCTTCTTCTGCGTTCGTTCTCAAACTCCTGCAGATCAGCAGGATGTAGTCAGGAGAACGGAATGCGATGTGTCATGGTTTACAGCATTGCTGCGATATCCTTTCGGCCTGACACATTCGACTTCAGCATGGCTTTGGGTGACTGACCCTATATGGGATGGGACAGCCAACTCCATCCCATAACCTCCTTAGTTGCCTCGTACGACATGCATGGAAGGTAAACAGTATTGCTATTCTTTGCACCCCTTTCGGGCCCCGACAATACACGGTAAGCAAACAAAAATAAGGTAACCCATTCTTATCAGTCTCACCCCCATACCCCCTCCACAAAAGATCATAAGAACCCACAGAAAAGCAGCGAAAATTCCTCCACTTCTTCAATTCCCCCCTCCCCACCCTCGCACTAGCAAAAACGTATATATATATATATAGTCCTGCATCCGACGTCATCATAACATTTTGGGTCACTTCGACCTACGGGATTAGGTAGACAATCTCACGCCCAACCCTCATTAGTCATTTCATTTAAAGGTAGCGGTAAAGGTAGACTGAACCAGCGTCATAGCACACGGGTTTCCATAAGTGCTCAGCTGCCTATTCTGTGGTTGATCAGAAATCATGCGAATAGCGTAATTTACTGCACTTTGTAGTTATGGATCCATTTCTCGACCTTCCCAGAGCATGAGTCCTGGTGGCTGGGTAAACCACAAGCGTAATTTTTATTACTCTTTTAGTTTAGAAAATAATCGCCTGGTTAGTAAATATCTCACACAAGTGGATGGATTACTTGACATATAAACTCACAGAAACTCCAATCTAAGAACCGCCGACTGGGATTCAATCAATAATCTTTCAGACTGCTTTAATTAAATGTCTGGTACCGATTTGAAAAGCCCAATACAAATCTTGTATGTATATCGCTGTCACCTGAGTCTATTATGTTTAAATATTGATAGAAAAAATGATTGTTTGTGAAAGACGGTCTGTAAAATTGCGCAGAAAATAAAATCCTTCATTAAATGTCCAAGCTAAACTTAATATAGGTGTAACTTATATGCTACCGGCCATCGATAGAGGATTCAGAACTCGATCAATTTTTGAACACACAGTCCATATGACTTGAGTACTGCCAGAACGGAATTGTAAATAATAAAAAAGGATAAGTAACTCAGTAATTCTTCCTTCATGTCTAATTCGTGTAATGTCCCTTTAATTTTAAACTTTCTCGTTTCGTCTCAAACTCCTGCACATTTATCCTGCAAGATATAGTCCAGAGAACGGAGTGCGTCATGTCATGGGTTACAACTTTGCTACGATGTTTGTGCTTTGCAATTTGACACACCCGATTTCAGCATGTCATTTTGGTCACTTTGCCCCTATACGGGATTGGACAGCCAACTCTACCACACAGCCTCGATTGTCGCCTCTTACGACTTACATGGAATTTAAACAGTGTGTATTCTTTCTTGCTCTCCTCTCAGACCCCGGAAACACACGGATGAAACACTTTTGTAAAACCTTCTCATGCATGAATTATTCTTTATACATTTCTGGAATGTGGCTGAAAATTATCTCTTGAAATGTTTTTAGGGTGTAAGGTGACGCGGTTATTGAGGGATTTTCTGTGTGGATAAGCAGGATATAATTGGATAAGTTGAGAAAATATAGCTGGATAACTTGAGAAAAAATGGCTGGACAAGTTTAGGAACTATGGCTGAATAAATTGAGAAAATATGGCTGGATAAGTTGAGGAAGTATGGCTGGATGTTGAGAAAATATGGCTGGATAAATTGAGAAAATATGGCTAGATAAGTTGAGTAAATATGGCCTTATGAGAAAAAATGGTTGGATAAGTTGAGGAAGTATGGCTGGATAAGTTGAGGAAATATGGCTGGATAAATTGAGAAAATATTGCTGGATAAGTTAAAGAAACATGGCTGGATAACGTGAGGAAATATGGCTGGATACATTTTGGAAACGTGACTGGAGAAGTTTAGGATACATGGCTGGATGAAAAAAAAAAGATAGACATTGTTCAGGAACCAACATGGGAAAAAATAGGATGACCGAGAAACACCGAGAGAAAATAAAATGAACGCAATGAGAAAAAAAAATAAGACCATCGAACCTCCAGCCCCGTGACATCTAGATAAGTGGTTTAACCAATACGCCACGGAGACCACCTCCGAATCAGGAAAAAAAGAGAAGTCTTAAGTGGTACGGAGGAAATGAGAACACTTTTATAATACACGCCATTACTTTTTCAATGTAGTCATTTCCAAACTTCTGTCGGTAAACATGATATAGCCCAGAGAACGTAATCTGTTGAGTGGTGGGTAATAGTTTGACTAAAATATCGGCCTGGCATATCCGACTTCAGCGTGGCCGTCATGGTTTTTTTAACCTTCTACAGAATTATGATGTAGTCAAACCACCTTAGTCTTCTTTAAAGACATACATAGAGGATCACGGTGATACAAAACCGAAGTCGAATGTTTCGGGTCACTGATTTCGGTTAACCTTTGACATAACGTATCTTCATTCTCTGGAATAGATCCTGATGAAAATCAAGAAGGGCAGTTATCCTGCTACGATAGGGTACGAGAAAGACAATGAACACTTTTTGAAAAAACCGCAGTGTTACTAATCTATATTATAATTTCCAGCTACGGAACAAACTAGCGGTGTTATCTTGAATTTGAGATTTGTTTCTATTACTTTTAAGAATTTATTGTGAGTTCTTATTTCGTTTTCATGTAAGCTTAATGGTTTAAGTGGGGGAAAAAAGACATGAAATGAAAATATAATTTCTCAAGTATGTGCAACTACCACTGATCCATGGCCTTTGAGATTTTATATGACCCGTCGGCTAATTGAAAAATAGCTTTCTAAAATAACTCATTTAACATTCCCCGTGATTATTGTTGGTCGCGTTGTGTCGACGGCCAATGAACATCACTGGAAAAGTCATATACGTAATTTTTAGATGATTGTTTTGAAATAAGTCAACAAATCTTGTATTGCTGATGATCAATGGCACACGATGGTCAATGTGTCCACCCGATGATATACGAGTTAGGTAGACCCTTGGTAAAGTGGCAACATTGGTTTATTTATTTTGGTCTCCTGGTATTGTGAGCAACATAGCTCCAGTTATCATTTTGTTGAATGTGGAAGTTTCTCCAGAGCTTTATTTCATACCCAGAATTCATCAACTCTCAGTGATGTGCACTGTTTTGTGAAGTAGAGACTACTCAGGGGTGGTAATGGCGGGACCCCCACCCCCTTTAAAAAAAAAAAAGATGTCATTTTGAGAATGTTAATTGCCCGTGTGTTGCCGAGGCCCGAAAGGGGAGCAAAGAATAGAAACACTGTTTACCTTCCATGCATGTCGTGAGACGCGACTAAGGAGGTTATGGGATGGAGTTGGCTGTCCCATCCCATATAGGGTCAGTGAATCACAGCCATGCTAAGTCGGATTTGTCAGGTCGAAAGGCGCAGATATCGCAGCAATGCTGTAAACCATGACACAACGCATTCCGTTCTCCGGACTACACCCTGCTAATCTGCAGGAGTTTGAGAACGAACGCAGAAGAAGAAGAAGAAGAAGAAGAAGAGAATGTTAATGAGCTTTTAGTAAAGCTGCCCTCCGACAATCTATATTTTCATGCCACGTCCCAAATGCGTTGATACCATTTCCCCTCTACTTTACCGTGTCCTGCGTTATACTAGACCTCACAAAATCCGTGACTTTCGCAAATAGAAGGCGCAAGTACAGAAAATAAACAAGACTTCATTCGTTCCTTTTTTTAATTATTGTTGTGATTTCCGTTGGCTACTATTTATATAACGTTGCTTACCAAAAATATATATGGCATACCAATGAACTTCACGGAAATAATCAAAATCGGTCTCTCAGGTCACCTGTATAAAAAAAAAAATTGGTAGCATATCCTATCCAGGACGTAGTTATCAAGCCAGCATTTGTTGGCTGTGGTGATTTTCTAGGCAATATAAATACGTTCAGTAGTTGCCATTGCTTTCTGAACGGTCCGGATGCACAATTGCCTGTGGTGAGGATCGAACTCGATACCTTTGCCGTCGCAGACGCGCTCTGTACCACTTCGCCACAGAGCCGGACCTGTATACAGAACTGTTATACTGTAGTCAGGTCATGCACAAACTATCACGAGCCTTGCATAAAGGTAAATGGCGTATCAAGGAGTTGTGAATAGATTCACATATCTAGGTAGTACACTATAGAAAAATGTCACCGTTGATAATGAAGTATATACTAGGATGTCCAAGGTAAGCAGCAATTTTGGCAGATTGTACGTAAATGTGTGATAGAACTAGCATTAACCTAAAATCTAAGTTGAAAGTTTACAATGCGGTAGTACTTCCATTGTTGTTATAGTGTGATAGCGCTGGTGAAACATGAACTGTGTATCGATTAGGGCTGTACCGGATTCAAATTTTTGAAATCCGGCCGGATCCGGATTTGGCCGGATTTATGACGTGAAATCCGGCCGGAGCTGGATTTACAAATATAAAAAAATTAAAATTAAATAACGTACTACATCACTTGACTTAGGTGAGTGGAGTCACTCGACTATTTATTACTGCAGTTCATTACGATAGACATGACAAAGATGACATATACTCATATTAAATCATTTTAATGTAAAATAATTATATTTACATTAGAATAAGTAATATTAAGTTCCATAAGTTCAAGATGAAACATAATACATAAGCACATAATGCTAATTTAGTAATTTTCAGTTTTTATTTTTCCTATTGTTTTCAGTTGGCTAATTGACAGCTGAATTACAACTCACAACAACAGTACATTGACCAGATTGAATTTATTGAAATACATTCATTTAGTAATTTAACTATGTCAGTCAGTCTTCATTATGGCTGTGAAGTTGAACTCTCGAGTTATCGATGCCCTAACCTTATGGGCTAATAGATGGTGCGTCAGCATTAACACAGATAAGTGCAGCACTACACTCTTTACCCTCTCACCAAAACAAAAAGCTGGTCATATCAAGATAGATGGAGAGCTCTTGAAAGAAGACAAACAACCCACATACCTCGGAGTTACTTTTGATGATAAGCTGACATGGAAGCAGCACATAAACAAAGCAACAACAAAAGCCAGGAGGAAGCTAGCTATCCTGAGAAAACTAAGTGGAACCACATGGGGAGCCAGTGGAAATATACTCAGTAAAGTTTACCAGCAAGGCATAAGACCACACCTGGAATACGGTTCAGCTGCGTGGTGTCCTGCATCAAACACCACATTACAAGATCTAGATAAAGTGCAAATCCAGGCACTTAGAATAATGTTGGGAGCAATGAAATCAACACCCATAGCAGAGATGCAGAAAATGGGAAGAATGCAAACACTTGGCGAACGCAGAGACACAAAAGTACTAATTCAAGCAGAAAAGTTTCAGTGTATGCCAAGTCATCCAATGAAGGAAAGATTCCAAAATCTAGCAATGGGACGACTGAAAAGGAGCAGCTTTATCCATCAAGCTAAACGACTCCGTAGACAACTTACAGACCTACCTGAAGTTGACAGCCCCTTAAGGTCTGTACCAGAGCAAACCCCGTGGAGTGAAAGCCATGGAATGCCAATATACATTCAGACCCATGTGAAAGGAATACTAAGCGAGGACGAACAGAACAGTGTGCAGCGAATGACTGTCACCCTCAGTTTCCTGGATGAGGAATATCCACAAGATATATGGGTCAGAGTGTACACAGATGGGTCAGCACAGAATGCTGTGAGGAATGGAGGTGCAGGTGTATATATAGAATATCCACACAAGCCTAGAGATACAATCAGAACACCGACAGGAAAATTCTGCAATAATTATGATGCAGAAATCCAGGCAATTAGTGTGGCAGCTAAAAAACTGCTGAACTCCAACTCTGACCTACAGCCTGTGGTATTCCTGACAGATGCAAGGTCAGTGCTTCAAGCTCTCCAGTCTGGAAAACTAACAGACTTAAAAAAACTACTTAGCGAATTGTCTTACCAGTATAGGGTAACCATGCAGTGGATACCCTCTCACTGTGGAATACCAGGAAATGAAAAAGCAGACCAACTGGCTAAGGAAGGTGCTGCCGAAGACCAACCAGATATACCAATCACCTACCATCAGAAAAAACAGATGATAAAGTCAATAAGAAAGCCACAAACACCAACACAAGATGACTATCACAATATGAACAGATCAGAACAAGTTATAATTCTACGTCTCAGAACAGGACACAACCGACTCCGCAGTCACATGTATACAAAGTTCAAGATTGGCAACACGGCCATGTGTACATGTGGACAGGCAGCACAGAGTGCCAAACATATACTTCAAGAGTGTTCTGAGCATGAAACGCTGAGGCAGACATATTGGCCAGAGGAAACAACACTGGAATCAAAGCTCTATGGGACACTGTATGAACTACAAAAGACAGTGAGTTTTATTAAGGAGACAGAATTACAGATATAGACATGTTTCAAGTCAACGAAAGAAGAAGAAGAAGAAGAACTCTCGAGTCAAAAAGGGACGAGTTGTATTTCAGGAAAATCAACGTTTCCTCATTTTGTGGTACAAGGCTACTACGGTGGTCAGTGATAATGTCTCCTGCAGTACTGAACAGCCTTTCCGATGGCACACTTGTAGGTGGTGGTGCAAGAAATGCCTGCACCAGTCTAACCATACTTGAAAATCTTTGCTTATTGGCATGCCACAATGAAACTGGATCTGACTGTCGAGTTTGAAGTGGTTCTGACAGGTACTGTGTCAGCTCTATAGGCTGGACTCGTACTGTGTGGCAGTGCTCACAGAAGTCAAAACACTAGTACTAATACTAGTAGATGATGGATCCTGTACACTGACTGTGTTTGCTGAATCAATAATGGAGTTAGCTGCTAACATCAGAAGGACTCGTGCATCACTTCTGCCACGTTCGGAAAAGAAGCACAGCTTGAATCGACGATCCAGTAGTGTGACACAGGTGTAAATACTGTTAGATTCAATGTCCGCAAATCTGCTGCTAACAGCTTCAAGCAGAGCTGCTTTCATAGTTTTGATTCCAGCATCACTACCTTCTTTCTGGAGGAAAGTCATGAGTGTTTTCACTAATGGGATCACAACTGGTATTGATGCCTGAGCTGCACTTATTTCACGTGTGTGTTCTTCAAATGGTGCCAAAATAGCTAACACATTCTCCGCTACTGCCCACTACTGTGCCGTTAGCCCAGTTACCGAATCAATTTCAACACAGTACAGACTGATGCTGTGCCGTTGTTCTAACAGACGTCGTAGAATATAGAACGTTGAGTTCCATCGTGTTGTCACGTCCTGGATAAGCTGATGTTGTTGTAGGTTTAATTCATTTTGAAGTTCATACAAACGATTAGTTGCTGACGAAGAATGTTTGAAATGTCCTACCAATTTTCTTCCAGTACTGATGATGTCAGCAACATACTTTAGACTCAAAAGACCATCACACGCACACAGCTGCAGTTGATGCCCAAAGTTTGGCCACGTCCCATGCCTGCACAATTGACTGCTGGGTACTGCTGCTTGCTTTGTGCAAACACGGATTCGTCATAGATGCGGTCGCCACGCCAATACACTGGCCTGCGGTGATGCTTTCTTTTCCATCATTTTGTCATAGCTTTTTCTGTGCATCGATCGCAAATGGTTCTACATTGATGATGTTGAGAAGTCTTTGGGACCATCTGATCGTCCACGCAATAACTGTTTGTCACACAACTTATATATTACCTCCGCTGAATCATCGTCTTTAACCTTGAAGTAATCCCAAACGGCGCTGTATGACTTTGATTTTGATGCCATTTTATTGTATCGGCAAGACCACAGAAATTTACGAAAATTCGAAATATTCAAGTCCCACAAACTAATGAAGTAATGCACCATTAAAATTCAAAATGAGTGTTTGTTTCTTAAAATTCTTATTTACATCGGCGAGAAATAGTAAACCAGAAAGTGCTACTTTGCTATTGCCTAAAATTCGGCTTGACCGCATGAAACATGTACAGAAAATTCACGTGACTAGGCAACACAAATCCGGCCTAAATCCGGCAAAATTTGACCAGAGCCGGAGCCGAAGCCGGATTTGTAAAAATGGCTGGATTCCGGATTTACCGGAGCCGAAATCCGGTACACCCCTAGTATCGATGAAATGTGAGGAAACTCAATCACTTCTACACAACTTGTCACGCAATAAGATGGCGAGACAAGATTCCGGATACCACTGTCTTTGACTGATTTCTTATCTATAGCGTTGACACTATTTTGATACAGACACAGATTCTTTAAGCAGGTCATGTGGTATATATGTCAGATCATCACCTTCCAAAGATACTTCTCTATGATATTTTGCAAAAAGATATACGTCTCAAGGTGACCAAAATAAATACTACAAAGGACTCGTTAAAGTCCTCATTGAAAGTCTTTGAACTAGACCAAGATGGAACAAACTTGTACAAAATAGAGCTACATGGCGGACTACAGTAAAAAAAAAAAGGCGAATCTTTTGAAAAGAAAAGAAATTGTTTATCTTGTGAAAAGAGCAGAAGTGCATAAGCTCAACAACAGAGTGTAGCTAGGCTGACACGGGTAGACCAAAAACCACTTACATTGGTCATCCCATGCCAGAAATATCCAAGGACATTTGCGATAAGAACAGAGTTTATTAACCATTTATGAACTCATAGTTTCGCCGAAGACGAATGTGTCGAGCCATTTGCGCAAATAAAACGACGACACAACGCATTTCCATTATCTGGGCTACATCCTGCTGGAAATCTAGTAGGACAATGGTCCTGCTATAAAGGAGATACAGAGGGAATTTGTGAATGAACACTGAAGACGAAGAACTCATAGTCAAGTATATAACTCTAAATGCATTTCAAAAGTGGATGTAACAAATGATCATAATCACATGTGATGGACTAACAACACCAGGTTTAGTGTCACCACATTTTACGTCACTGTACAAATCTAATGCGACTATTGCTGTCCTTTTAATTGGTTGGCGGAAACGAAGTATAAATACTCGTAAAACGCCAATGAAAATAATGGAAATTGTTGGAATGACCTAAAGAAGTGACGCCGCGCACAGTCCTATCATTGACAAAAGTCACAACTTAACCCACGTTACCAACGCCCATGCAATCACATGACATGCACCACTCACATGAAAACAATTAACAAACGATGGTGTCTGCGCCGTAGCTTGTTTTAGTATACTCTTGACTTGCTAGTTTCTATTTGCCAAGATTTAGGAAAAGTGCTAATACGCAACAAAGCTGTTAGGACATCAAAACAACCTTTCATCTCTTTTATTTTGTGAATGATTTCCTGTTGTCTCGTAGTTACATATTTTTCTGCGTGCTAGAGAGTTTATTTTAAACATCACATAACTTGACCTTTACAATGAATATATGTCAGGAAAATTTCATCTAGAACTTTCTCAATATTGACGAGTATCCTTTCAGAGTTTTTTTCTTAAGTGGAACTTCTCATACTTCTGCATATTAGTAGGAGGTAGTCAGGAGAACCTATTACGATGTTCTCATATTCCTGCATATTAGTAGGAGGTAGTCAGGAGAACCTATTGCGATGTTCTCATATTCCTGCATATTAGTAGGAGGTAGTCAGGAGAACCTATTACGATGTTCTCATATTCCTGCATATTAGTAGGAGGTAGTCAGGAGAACCTATTGCGATGTTCTCATATTCCTGCACATTAGTAGGAGGTAGTCAGGAGAACCTATTGCGATGTTCATGGTTTACAGCCTTGCTGTGATATACCTTTCAGTCGAACACATCCAACTTCAGCATGGCTTCTAGATCACCCATTTGAGATGGGACAGTCAACCACACCGCCAAAACCTCATTAGTCGCCTCACGACATGCATGGCATGCCATAGTGTTCCTTTTCTGTACTCCTCTTTCGGTGGGGTCCTGCAAGGGGGCTTTTATATTTGATAGTCAGGGTTGCTCCATGTCTTTCGTATTTGTGATACGCTCTGTTTGTGTAATGAGATGGGGGAGGGGGGGGAAGTACCTCAAAGACATGATAACCTCCAGAGGCTGTCCGGCCTCACTGTCTTCGAAGTCAGAACTCTCACTGCAAAGTTCGCGAGAAGGGCAGAGATACATAATAATGTTTTATAGACAATCCGACAGCAACGCAAACACACGGTTACCAAACCTACTGCAAGTAGACTCAATGTCACGATTATTGTAAACAAGTTAATTTATTCATTCATTTTCCTTTAGCGCTGAAGTCAGCGCATAGGGCAGAGGTCAGATCTCTCCAATTATGTCTGTTCAAAGCTATTCTGTACATTTCTTGAATAGTATGAATATTGTTTGTTTTTATTTTCTAAGTATTGTTCTTCTGTTTCCTTTGGTCGACCGCTGGCTCTTCTGCCTGTTGGTATCCTTGCAAAATATTGATGGTGTATTCTGTTATTGTCTGAGCGTAGGACATGCCCGATGTAGGACCAACGGCGTTTTCTATAATAACATCTGTGATGTAGTTTTGATGTGTCTCTTCTCTATTTTTTTTTTATTTGTCTTCGCTCCAGTCTGTATTAGTTATCCAACGAAGGCATTTGTTTTCGAAACTCAATAGTTTCTTTTCTGAAGATAAAGAACTTTTCCAGCTCTCATATCCATATGACAGCACTTGGAATGACGCAGGAATTAAATAAGCGCATTTTCGTGAGTGTGCTGATTGACTTTGGCCTCCAGATATTAGACAGTTTATTAAAGGCATTTAATGCGAATGCAACGCGAGTTATAATTTCTGCCATGACATCGCCGTCGAGTATTATAAGAAAATTTTTGTACTTTTTCAAGTTGTTGTCCATTTAAATTACTTGCTTTAGGTGAACGGTATAGTCCATAATTTTTGTTTTTGATTGATTGATTTGAAGACCTATCTGTCCTGCGATGAATTGTAATCTATCAGTTTTTGTTTGTGCATCTTGATGGTTTACACTCAATAATGCAAGGTCTTCGGCAAAGTCGAGGTCTTCTAGTGATGTTTTGTTTATCCATTCAATTCTTAAATTTGCGTTGGATGTGCTTTTTTCTCATAGCCCAATCACTTGCGATATTGAATATCAATGGTGAAATAGGGCAGCCTTGATTAACACCAGTAATCACAGGGAGCTGGTCGGAATTGCCGTTTTCTGTTCTAACGCAGTATTCTGAGTTTTTTATATAATGATATTATCGTATTTATGTGTTGGTTTTGAAATTCATATATTTTTTAAATTGCCCAAAGCGATGTTTGATGCATGCTGTCGAAGGTTTTTTGAAAATCAACAAATTTTATTATTAGGTTGGCTCTAAATTCTAAGCATTCTTCAATTATTGTTCTAAGAGTGGATATATGGTCTAGGCAGGAGCGACCTGGTCTAAAGCCTGCATGTTCTTCTCTAAGTCTTTTGTCTAAGGATGTCTTTACTCTTGCGAGTATCATATTGCAAAGAATTTTACCAGGTACAGATAGCAACGTGATTCCCCACCAGTTATCACAGTTTGTTAGGTCTCCTTTGTTTTGGTAGTTTGATAATGATACAATTTTTCCATTGTTGGGGTGGCCATTCGTTTTCCCAGATCTTATTGAAAATATCTAATATAAAGGTCAAGGTATTGTCATTTGCTTCTTTTAATATTTCACTTGTGATATCATCTTGACCCGCTGCTTTATTGCTTTTCAATTTCTTAATGGCTTGTTTTACATCCTCAAGGGTGACATTTTCTGTCGAAGCTTTTAGTGATGACATTGTTTCCTCTTCCTCTAAATTGAGAGTAGATTGGGGGTGTGGTCTGTTAAGAAGATCTTGGAAATGTTCGGTCCATCTTTGCTTTTATTTTTCACTTGTTTTTAGAACTTTGCCATTTGTGTCTTTAAATAGGGGCTTTCGGGATGAGTTGCACAGTTTCTTGATTATGTGGTGAAGTATTTTGCTGTTTTTGCGCTTTGATAATTTCAGTTGAATGATAAGAATCGGAGTGAACTAGTGAATGGCTGATAACAAAACCGCCTACCGTAATGTAAACAAGAATCTAGCACAGAGACTTACAGCCAGACATGCAGTCGCCGTGAGTAGATCAAACCTTTGTTGAATACTTTCACCGGTAGGATAATTCTACACGGCAAGAAATTCGGATAAACGCCCAGGGAAGATTCTTAGAAATCTTGCCTATTAATAGAGCTGGCTGTCCACCGGCCTTTTAAGCGTGTATAGACTCATTGTTCTAGTCAGTTGTTGATAGTACGTTCTTAGGATCTGATTAGAGAGGTGAAACTTTGTTCCCTCTTTCTTTGTCCAAATAATTTACATCAATCTCTGAACATGAACATTGTCTCTTTCAGCCTTCTATTCATCCACAACATCCCAGCCTCCTATTCATCACTGTCTAGTGCATCCACAATATCTCTAATTAATTCTGTTTTTCTTAGAACTGTTCTATCTTTTCTTACCAGTGTTCTATCTTTTCGTACCACTGTTCTATCGTTTCTTACCAGTGTTCTATCTTTTCTTACCAGCGTTCTATCTTTCCTTACCACTGTTCTATCGTTTCTTACCACTGTTTTATCTTTTCTTACCAGAGTTCTATCTTTCCTTACCAATATTCTATCTTTTTTTACCAGTGTTCTATGTTTCCTTACCACTGTTCTATCTTTTCTTACCAGTGTTCTATCTTTTCTTACTACTGTTCTATCTATTATAACATTGTCTATTAATGTTAATAACATGTCTATCGTTACCCCAGCATGACATGGACAGTAGATCCATACGATAAATAACATGTCTATCGTTACCCCAGCATGACAAGGGCAGTAGATCATGTACAATGCTTTGAACGTTGCTGAGAATCCTTTAATATCATGAACTTTTCTTTTTTTCTAGGCATGCTCTGAGAGTCTGATGGAATCACTGTGCGTATGTATGTTTGTATGTGTGTGTTGGTTACTGCAGCATCAGTCAAGTGAGAATCACTTTCACCGCATCTATCTCCATTCTCATACGTGACGTTGTTATTGGATAGGCAGTAGAGTTATCTGTAACTTTTCTATCAGTTTGGTAGGCGACGAAACCTCATCCACATTTGTTTGTTTCTCTGATTACTTCACTATCCGTGTAGATGATCGTATCTTGTGGCTTCGAATATTATTAGATAAAATCTTGTATTACTCCCTCAGCTCGAGTGGTATCCCAGTCACGGAACCATCTTCCTAGCTTACCACATGTGTCAAGATATTTCTCTCTTTGGATACTTCCATCCATTCAATCCATTTGGGCTGCGTAGCACACTGACTTCGCATATGAGTGGTTTTGGGTACATTTCCCAGTTGAGGTGGGAATGTTTTTCAGACCACAAAGGCTCTCGGCTCGACTCAGCTTTAACTGGTTATGGATTAGTCCGGGAGGTGAAGACTGTAAGGGAGAGGAGATGGGTACCATCCTCATATAGCAGAGCCACTAAAATGCAGTGGAGTAGCGTCAATAGACGCTAAAACACTCGGTTTCCTCTTTAAACAACGTAAATATTTCACACAAATTAATATATATTTGCGATAAACATTACAAAAATAATAGTTGGTTTATTATTTATTTGACAACTATCCTTGAGAAACACACTAACTAAGTACCTGCCTTTGAAGATTGACGTCAGAAACTCCTGGCGTCCATAAGAAACTATATGTCTTCCTGAAAATTAGACCCAAAGAATCTTTGGCGTAAAAAAAAATTATAAGACAATTTAAAAAAAGACGTCTCGTATTGAATGGTGAAGGAAAACACGCTGATCTATAAATATCTACCAAAGTTGCGTATAACGCTGACTTCAGACCAATCGTACGGTTAAAATGATTTATGATGATGCATTTACTGAAAATTGCAAGCTGAAAACCTTTATCTCTTAGACTGTGCATAAGCCGTTAGCTATTATTACTTTGTGTGTCTAATTATCTGTGGTGTATGTAACTGTTGAAATATGGAAAAATAAGTGTACCCAAATATTGTTAAAAGATAGATTACACGATTATATAAGGTATGTTTTTCTTTTAAATAACTAGTTACTGTTGTACATAGGGAAATAAAAATGTGTTTCTGGTGTGACCCCAAAAATGGAGGAGGGGGAAGGGGGCTACCCACCTACTAATAAATAGATCTCTCGGCGTCCCCACTCTAAAAAGTCACACTAAGCCACTGTTGAAATGTGAAATAATTAACATCTCACAACCCTGCAGCATTAATAAATGCAATGGAACACTACTTTCTTTACTTCTAGCCTCTGAGGAGTATATTCTCTGCTTCTGTGACCTTGAATGTTTAATGAGCCTTCCTTGTGTTTTCTCAAATGGTAGGTGTTTCTCAACCTTTCAGTCGGCGAGCAACGCCCACATGTAATGGTTAGTTCACGTGAACACTTTTTAACATGAATGGCGAGAGAACATGTCCTTACGAGATTGCCAAGATGCTCGAGAGCACCAGGTTGAGACCCCATGCTGTAAAGGATGGTGGTTACTATTAATAATTTATACATGTGCTTTGAACTGCACTACTCAATACCCTACTTTGATGTTGGGTAGATCTAGAATAAATCTAATGGCAGTGATCGGTGTTTCTCTGGTGCATCATAGCACAGGCCTCATTACTTCATCCTGCCGGCTCTCCAGTCTATATACCTGCGCGACAGAGTGCTAGGTCATAATCTATTACACTGCCTGCATTGTCTATGGTGTATTGTGTATCTCTAGTGGTGTTGTCGTAGCTTTCACATTTGCCGTTCAGCGTAAGGGTTTGTGAATGAAATGTAGTCTTCGTTGAAGAGCCAGGTGTGTTGCTCTGGTTCAGGTGTAGTTATATTTACTCAGGATGGTCTGGATGTTGTCTATCCACCTTTTATTAGGTCTACCCTTGGTTCTGTATCCTGATTCCATCTTGTCATAGGTCTAAGCTCTTATGGGAAATGTGTGTGTCACTGTGTTAAAATTCACACTCGTCCATCCTCGTAAGATATCCAAAACATTTTATCTGTTGTTCCTCTATATATTCGATGCACGATGTGATACCTAATGTGATACGATGTGATACCTAATGTGATACGATGTGCACGATGTGATACCTAATGTGATACGATGTGCATGATGTGATACCTAATGTGATACCTAATGTGATACGATGTGATACCTAATGTGATACCTAATGTGATACGATGTGCACGATGTGATACCTATTATCTTTCTGCTGTTATCACTGCGCATTGTGTTACGTCTGGTGACTCCAAAAGCCTTCATTAGACATTTCATTTCGCAAGTTTCGATCCTTCTCTTAGGCCCTATGTGTAGATGTCAGTTGCCAAGTCTGACAATGGTGTCATAGTGCTGGTAGAAAGACAGTTGGTACAAATACACTATTAATCGTTCTGCATAAGCTGGAAAAAGGATATTTGCAGATGTCGTAAATAACTACATTAACAACTTTCTTAGCTTTCGGAACTACATTCTGATAACCTTTTTTAAGATACTCATTAAAGAATAATCACCTGATGGATGATCGTTTATATAAATCGTGCATTTCTTTGTTATCTATATATGGTCGAATTGTTATCTTTGATAAGTCAGAGAATGGGTATTTGACCCGTAAAAACATCCGCATCCAACGCTGTATCTCCGAGTTTGTTATTGTCTCCTAAAGTTTGTGTAAATGCCGCCTAACTTACATTATCCTAACCCCTACTAATCCATCAAATGTTTGCCCTCAACCCTCCCCCAATGTAATCAAGAAACAGTTACTAACATGTAACATGTGATGAAGTGCTCAACTGAGTCACGTGTTAAGAGAAAGCGGATACATAACTTATTAGTACATGTAACTGCCGGTACTATATATACGTATAAAGACCTGGTCAAATTTCATTACACTGAAATATCTTCAGATAGCCGCATCTATCTTATTAATCTGAAACCTACACATGATGATAATGATGGTGAGTAAATTGATTAGCAACAATTTAAAATAGCGCTAGGGTTTAGTTTATAAAACAAAAAAGAACATTTATGTATCATCTTATTAGTTTTTGCATTTGGTGATCGTACGGTATCCAGAACCATCTGTGCTGTGACATTTCTTGGTCTATAATCTTCTGTTAAACTGTTTCTCTGCTGGTTTTTTCTTTCTTTCACTATCGTCCTTCGCTCAAGCGATCACAATCATTTTTATAAAAGTGGTGATCTATTTCCAACTTATTATATAGCCATACTTCTTCAGGTAGGTCGGGGAGGGATCCATCTCTGCCCTGCTTCTCTATGAAGATGTCTGTCCGACCAGTTTTCAGCATATTTTACATGTGGCTGCTGTCCGACCAGTTTTCAGCATATTTTACATGTGGCTGCTGTCCAACCAGTTTTCAGCATATTTTACATGTGACTGCTGTCCGACCAGTTTTCAGCATATTTTACATGTGGCTGCTGTCCGACCAGTTTTCAGCATATTTTACATGTGGCTGCTGTCCGACCAGTTTTCAGCATATTTTACATGTGGCTGCTGTCCGACCAGTTTTCAGCATATTTTACATGTGGCTGCTGTCCGACCAGTTTTCAGCATATTTTACATGTGGCTGTTTAATAGAGAAACATTCCTAGAACCCGGCACTGCGTATTAAGCTAGGAGAACTAGATGAGTTCCAGCTCTGACCATGGTCCTAGTTGCCAAAGTGTATGCAGTGCCGCGGCTATGAACAGGTGGTACATCATTGGGTGTTCTGAAAAGCAATTCTGTGCAGGACGTTTCAATTCCCATGTAGAGCCTAGAGTTAGACAAACATGTTAGCCCTGCATAATTTAAGAGCCTCTTCAGGTGGCGAGAAATTCATAGCTGTCTGTCCTGCCCATCCAAGGGACCATGATCCAGAGCTGGATCGCTATGGACATCTCTGACAGACATGTATGTTTGGCAGGGGAGGTGAAGCAAATGACTCCAACTCTACAAGATGTAGAAAGACACACAACTCATAGTAGGAGAATTCTCCTCAAGGCATTGCGCACCGATGAGAGTCCGTTAGTCTTCTGTGTAGAAAATTAACGCTCTAAAGGAACCATCCCCTTGTAAACAGGGAATACGAATTAACTGCTAACAATTCCTGGAGATCGAAACAACAATAACAACACAATCGGAAGATTGTTTCTGTTTTCATATTGACAATGAGTAGTATACATCGCTGCTGGCTCCGGAACTTGCTTGTCTGAACATGCGCAGCATTGTTCTTCTTGCCATGTGTTTATCCACCCCAAGCACTCTTAAACTCTGTCTTTCTGCATCACTCTCTTCTTTTTCTATTTCTCTATCTATTTTCCTTTCAGTTCCCCATGGAAAATAGGACAGCAACTGTCTCTCTCCAAAGATTGCTATCTTTTTCTCATGTTCCCACGTCGTACCAATTGATTTGTTATCTTCTTCCTCAACCGTTCTTCTCCAATTGTTTCTCGGTTTTCCAAAATGTCATATTTTCCTGTAGGTTCCAGCCCAGAGTCTGTCTGTTTAAATTGTCAGACTTCTTTCTGAGGGTGTATCATGTGCATCTTCTTATTTGTTTACACTCGTGACCTCTCTTATAACATGCCTGAATGCATCGTCACTGCGAGAGGCCACTCCGACTTTTGACATTTCATTGGCTACTTAGTTATACTTTGTTTCACCAGCCCAATGAAAATCACTGTAATTGTTGGATTGACCCTACGCAGAGAGGTATATGGGTTACTACTCCGGCCTGTTATAACGAAGATTACGGTGTACTCTTGCTCTTACACTTACTTGATGTGTATAAAACTGTTTTATTATTCCGGTGTCCTCCATTCTTTTCTACATGCCACAAACATCTGAGTCTGATTATAACACATTGTCCTGATGGATGATCGTTTATATAAATCATGCATCTCTTTTTTTATATGTTTGAATGTTTATCTTTGATAAATCAGAGAAGTCGCTAGGGTCGCTGATGTCCAGTACGGTAACTCATTGTGTCCTCCCATTTTTCTTTTTTCATTGGTACATACTGTTTTCTTCTTCTTCTTCTTCAGCGCTCATTCTCAAACTCCCATTGGATATCTCTTGTAGCAGGACCATGGTCCTATTAGATTTCCAGAAGGATGTAGTCCAGAGAATAAAAATGCGTTGTGTCGCAGTTTTTTTCGCCAATGGCCCGACACACTCGTCTTCGGCGGATATCCGGGTTTTTTCCAACAGTTGATTTTCAGAATATATTTGTTTTCCACTCTGAAACTTTAATTTTTTTAGATAGTTTACAGACTACTTTAAAAGAAACTTGTTTATTAAGCTATCAATTTATTTCATTTCGTTTATTTCATCACCACCTGTGATGGTGTTACACAGTGCTGTTCGTACCCGGGCTCACATGGCTCCTCTAATCTTAATATTTGTGTGTATTAAAAAAAATTAACGTGAGTTATAATTCCACAGTTTCAAGGACCAGGATGTCTCTTAATCCTAGCTCTTTGCCTGTCGCAAGCGGTTGGCAGAATTATCTATACAAGGGGCTATGAGAGTATTAAAGATGCAAGCTCAGATATCCAGAAAGAATTAGATGCGTTACGACAAACTGTTGCTGAACTCACAAAACAAGTCATGATGCAGCAGGCGTCTGCTGAAGAGAGGTTGGTTGGATACGTTTGACTGTTTACCTTCCTCATTTTCTCCGTAATTGTCAAAATTCTGCTAATATAATCCTCATTGTCTGTTTCGATATTGTCAGCATTGTTCCTGTCTTTTGTAAAGTATTCAGAGTTACTGTTATCAAGTTAATTTTGACTTTTTGATATTGCAACTTTCAAAATGCCATCTTTCAACCAGATTTAGCCACACAAACACCAGCTAGCTATATAATATATGTTTCAATTTCAAAATATTATAACTGATTCTGTTGTTGATTTTGTTCTGCAGAGTTCGAACTGAGGGATTCTCCGGTGTTCACATTGTACGTGGAGTCAAGAGGGGACTAAAAAATTATGAAAGTGCATCTCACTTGAGTCCAGCTGCGTTCGCTATACACGATCACTCAAACTATGACCGAACTGTCGGTATGTAACCAGTTAATGGAGCGTTGATTAACATGTAACTATAAAAATATGGACTTATCAGATCTAACCGTTCGTTTGTAGACCACATCTTCACTCTTTGAAATATTATTGAAAATTCAATTGAATTTCAAACTCCTTTAGTAAATATCTTTATAGACTTACAAAAGGCATTCGACAGTATACAGCGACCTGCACTATGGGAAGTCCTTTAGGTGTATGGATTCCAAATAAAATATATAAACATCATAAAAGCCCTTTACCAAGAAGCAACCTGTTGTGTAAGAGCAGAAACAGGAAATTAAGAATGGTTCAATGTCGACACAGGAATGAAACAAGGCTGCGTATTATCGCAAATGCTATTTGGAATAGCCATCGATTGGATCATTCATAAAACTCATTAAAGATGAAAAAGCGGACATCCAATGGCTCAAAAACAACATTTGATCTGACTTTGTTTTTGCAGATGACATCGCAAACGTAAACTCTTCTCATCAACAAAGACAGGATATAATCAATAAACTATGCACAGTCGCAGATCTAATTTCTCTCCAGATCAACACATCCACATTAAAAAAATCATGGAACCTACCAGTTCAACAAAGAGCATCTCAGTAAACAACACACTAATGGAAAAAGTCTCCAACTTTAATTATTTCGGCAGCCGAATGTTTATTGACGGAGACTCAATAAAAGAAATAAATACACGCATAGCAGTTGCAGCTAGCACATTCACTAAACTAATAGCTAGAAATCAAAATATCTAGGAAGAAACACCAAGCTAAAGCTATTCAATTCCTGTATTGTCTCAATATTAACGTGTGGAAGTGAAAGCTGGAAATCAACTCAAGCAATAGAGAGAAAAAAATATTTAGGAACATTAATAACTTCAGATGGTAAATCCAAGACCGAAATTATAAGCAGAATAGGACAAGCAAAAGCAGCATTCCATAAATGAAAAATATCCTATGCTACAAGTCCATATCAATGGATACTAGAAAACGTTTCTTCAAATGCTACATTGAACCAGTGCTACTCTATGGAAGTGAGGCATGGACAATAAATAAGAAAAATCACTGGAGGCAGTGAAGATGTGGTTTATTCGAAGAATGTTACGCATTCCTTGGACAGCAAATATTACTAATGAAGAATGTCTTAGAATGAAAGGATGTGGAAAGTTGCATTATTGATAATATTTAAAAAAAGACAGTCAACATTTATTGGGCACATAATGAGAAGAGGAGGCATCGAGAATATAGTGCCAACAGGAAAGATAGAAGGGAAAAGATCAATGGGAAGACCCAGAGAAAAGATATTGGACAGTTTGACTAAATGACTTCGATTGATGACACAACAGAGATGATGACATATATGAGAGATCGGTGTACATGGAGAAATATCATCGCCAACACGATTCGGCATGGCACTTAATGATGATGAATAGACCAAAAATTAAATAGCTTCGAAAACAAATGTCTCCGGAAACTGATGAACACAAAATGGAACGATTTCGTCATAAATAGTGATTTAAGAAACAAAACACACCAAGAATATGTTTCAAACGTCATAAGAAAACGCAGATGGAAATATCTGTGTCACGTGTTAAGACTACTACATGAAAACAGAATAAACAAGCCCTTATGTGGACACCTTAGGGTAAAAGAAAACGAGAAAGGCTTAAAGCAACCCTAAAAAAAAACATACTTAAAGAAAGGGAAATAACAGGCTGCAAAACCATACAAGAACTATACCTGCAGGCAGCGGACCGCAACACATGAAAAATCAATACTACCCTTCGTGCCGCCTGCGGCACGAAAAGAACAAACTAACCAAATAAAAATGTAACATGTTAACGGAGCGTTCATTAGCATGTGACTATAAAATATTACTAAACTTTGAAAATATGTGTACACGAGTTTCCGTAGAATATGTTGGTTACAACCAAACACCCGTTCGTCTCTGGCGGCGTGGTACAGAGCGCGTCTGTGACGACTAAGGTATCGGCTTCCAATATAGCCACAGGTAATTGTGCACCAGGACGGTTCAGAAAGAAATGGCAAACTACTGAAGGTAATTATATTGCCTAGAAAATAACTGCAATAAAAAAAATACTGGGTTAATGGCTACGTCCGGCATATGATACGATACCAATTTTGTAAAATGTTAGTAAAGCTCTGGTGCCGTCGTACTTTACTGTCTTCTTTTAAAAATAGACAATACATGACAGTTCTTAAACCATTTGTCCACCCTGTGGTTTCTGGACCTGAGAGGGAGCAAAGAATAGCAACACTATTTACCTTCCATGCATGTCGTAAGAGGCGACTAAGGAGGTTATGGGGTGGAGCTGACTGTCCCATCCCATATAGGGTCAAAGTGACCTAAAAACCATGCTGAAGTCGGATGCTACCGTTGAAGATGGATGTGTCGGGCCATTGGCGCAAATAAAATGACGATAAAACGCATTTCCATTCTCCGGACTACAGCCTGATGGAAGTCTAGTAGGGCCATGCTCCTGCTACAAGTCGACAGTTTATTGATGATGTTTGAATAGGTTCTGGTCAAGAGTTTCATGATGATGTTTGAATAGGTTCTGGTCAAGAGTTTCATGGTGGCGTTTGAATAGGTTCTGGTCAAGAGTTTCATGATGATGTTTGAATAGGTTTTGGTCAAGAGTTTCATGAGGATGTTTGAATAGGTTCTGGTCAAGAGTTTCATGGTGGCGTTTGAATAGCTGTCAATCTTAGAGTTTGTTGAGGTTGAAGTCTGCTAATGTCTTTCTTTTATATATATATATATATATATATATATATATATATATATATATATATATATATATATATATATATATATATATATATATATATATATATATATATATATATATATATTAAATTCGAAGTCGAAAGATATCATTTTAATCTATGAGTAGCAGACAAATAGAAAGACTTACTCGTAGACAGAATCATGGATAGAATGATATATAACATTGCATACATAACTGTCTCACAGGACTTGGAGAAATGAGTATGGTGCTGAATGGTGTGGCCTTCAGAACTCGACATAACGACTACAAACTAGTTCAGGCATCCACAACATCATCAGAGCAACACGCAATTGAGGATATACCATTTCCGGAGGTACCACCGGAAGTTTTGAACAAGACTACAGTTCAGGTAGGTTTTTGTCTTGTAATGCTTCCGGTCTGTATTTTTACTTGTGATTTAGTGAATGTTATATGTGATTCCACGCCATCCAAATCGGATTATGTTTTATCATTCTTGTACACATAACCAACTACATCAGACCATAGTTATTTTGCACGATTGACCAAATATCTCAGATCATCTTTGATTATTCTTTCACTAATGACCAAATACATCAGATAATCTTTATCAATCTTGTACGAGTGACCAAATACACCCAATCATATTTTATCAGTTTTGTACGAGTGACCAAAATACATCCAATCATATTTTATCAGTTTTGTACGAGTGACCAAAATACATTAGATCATATTTTATTATTCTTGTACATGTGACGATATACATCAGATAAGATCTCGTCGTCTTCCTAGGAACAAATCCAAGAGATGCGAGAATGGTTCAGAGCTTTCCACATGCAGGATAAGAGCATCAGGGATTATACGAAATACTTCAAACCAGTTATGTGCTACCTTGAGGCAGCTTGGACACTTGATAAAGACATTGAGGAGCCATTTCCTAGTGACAGACATTGGCTGGACGCCAAGACTTGGGAAGAACTGCACGAGAAGGTAAGAGATATGTTAGTCTTTAGTAACGTTTTCAGCATACATGATCATTGCGAATACAAAGACATGCTGAACTAATGCTACATTGGTTAAGGTAAGAAATCAGGCTGACCATCGAATTTGCTTCATCTCCTAATGGAGCACTCCGGTTGCAATCTTGTATGCATCATTGGATTGACTTGCTCTCAGCTTCAAAGATATCTGATAAAGACCTATTCTGGGTTAAATTTTTAATTAAAAACAATACCCCATGTGGTAAAATGCGTTCATTGAATCTAGTAACGTTATGTCAATTTCGTTGTATCAAAGCTTTTGGTCATCAAAAGCAATGAAGGACGCGGTTCAGGTAATCATGTCATCCCGACCTACTAGGAGTACATCTCTGAACTGTTGGAACAGAAAGAACTTTTTTTTTTTAATCTGTAACTTACCGTAAGAGAGTCACAGCATAGTTCACTCTAGCACAGACGACGCTGCCCAGTGTGTGTCTTTGGGCCTTACAGTCACGTTGAGGTTAAAATCTTTTAGGGTTTCAAAAACTCTGGAAATCTTACCATTAAATGAAGAGCCGAACAATATTAACAACAATCTGGAGTCGAAAGTAACAATCCACTATATGGCATATGGAACTTCGAAGACGTTTGTTGCTTTGTGGATAATTTTTGCTGTAGTAATAAAGGCTACCTTTCAATATCTCGTGCCACGACATATATGCCTACAGGTTGGATTTTTTTATAGGGAACAAAAGTGACACATTGTTATTCTATGGGAGTTCTTCTTCTTCTTCTTTCGTTCACTTAAAACATGTCTATATCTGTAATTCTGTCTCCTTAATAAAACTCACTGTCTTTTGTAGTTCATACAGTGTCCCATAGAGTTTTGATTCCAGTGTTGTTTCCTCTGGCCAATATGTCTGCCTCAGCGTTTCATGCTCAGAACACTCTTGAAGTATATGTTTGGCACTCTGTGCTGCCTGTCCACATGTACACATGGCTGTGTTGCCAATCTTGAACTTTGTATACATGTGACTGCGGAGTCGGTTGTGTCCTGTTCTGAGACGTAGAATTATAACTTGTTCTGGTCTGTTCATAATATGATAGTCATCTTGTGTTGGTGTTTGTGGCTTTCTTATTGACTTGATGATCTGTTTTTTCTGATGGTAGGTGATTGGTATATCTGGTTGTCTATGGGAGTTAAAATAACAACAATTTACACACGTAAACAATTGCAATTAATATGAATAAACAAAAGCAATCACACAAATTAGAACAGGTAAATGAGCGATTTGATCTGATGAAGCAGTAGATGTTATTAGAATAAGGGCTGACCGTAAATTACATCAACAGTTAGGGAGAGGGGGTGGTTCTGAAATTTAGGGAAAGGGTGACAAGGTGGAGGACGCTTGAGAAAAATTGACGTCAAAAATATTGTTTTAATGCAACAATTCACCATCATCAAGTGCTGTCTCCGCAACGAATAATGGCTGCAACAAACCTCCAACGACCCTGTCTCTTGTCTTGGTGATGCACTCTGCTAGACTGTAACCTGTCCATCTCGTAATGTTACTCTCCCACTGGTATCTCTGCCTACCTCTACTCACTTCCCCTCGGCTGTACCGTCAAATAAGGTCTTCAACAAGGTGTCTTTTAATCTGTCAAAAATATTTGCTTGTTCACCTGTTTGAATGTCCAGCGCTGTATAATAGAAAAATGTCCCCCCCCCCCCTGAAGCCAGACACATTCAACAAAAAACAGCTCACAAACATGTATCACACAATGGTATTGGGTCAAAGGGCATGCGACATGGTTGATGAATCAGCAACCAACCATGAAAAACGGAGATAGATAACTTAGAGAACATCCCCTGTTTATAACGCTGGTTTGTAATTGAAAATAACAATACCTAATTAAATAATATACAAATTGTTGGCTGAAAATGGAAAGTAACTAAAATTGAGATTTTGCGTATATTTGTTTTTAATTCAGAACCACTTCACATCGTACACGGGGGTCAAACATCGCCTGGAGAATACAGCCTTCCTGCCAACCAAAATCGTGTCTGTTAATAGGACATCAGGTAAGAATGTATCTAGTTTGTAAATACTTTGTAAAAAAAAGTTTACATGACACCCTATTGAAGACCTTACTTGAGGGTAAAGTCAAAGGGAAGCGAGCAAGAGGTAGGCAGAGATACACGTGGGAGAGTAACATTACACGATGGACAGGTTACAGTCTAGCAGAGTGCACCACCAAGACAAGAGACAGGAGATGTTGGAGATACGTTGCAGCAAACCTTCGTTGCGGAGACGGCACTTGATGATGATGATGAGTTTGTAAACACGGTGGGTTAGAACATAATCTACAATTAAAATAGAGATACGATCAGACCAACAGGGAAATTATGCAATAATTATGATGCAAAAATCCAGGCAATTAGGGTGACAACTAAAAAAACTGCTGAACTCCAAACCTGGCCCATAGCTTGTGGTATCCCTGACAGATGCAAGGTCAGTGCTTCAAGCTATACAGTCTGTAAAACTAACAGACTTACAAAAACTACTTAATGAACTGTCTTAACAGTATAGAGTAACCATGCATTGGATACCCTCTCACTGTGGAATACCATGAGGCAGGTTCGAATTGCGACATCCTTTGCACAATATAAACTACTTCAATAAAACTTTACATTGTTAAATATTTGTGCTAAAACTCAACATCGGTAAATTCTTGTGATAAAGCTCTGCAACAGTAGATACTTGTAGTAGAACTCTACATCGGTAGATACTTGTACTAAAACTCTACGTTGGTAGATACCTGTACTAAACTCTACATCAGTAAATCTATTTATCTATTTATTGTCTTTTCCACAAGGTCTATTAGGTGTTGTGGTGAGTTCGAGTTTTCTGTCTTTGGCCATCTTTGTTGAGCTTGCCATGGTTAAGCCGTATTTTTTTTTTAAAATACAATATCCCTGATTGAATCTTCCCATCTTGTTCTTGCTTTTTCTCTTGATTTGTAGCCGTTATTTCTGCTGTTCTATGTCTGAATGGCTGGTTGTGATGGTTCTATTCGCATAAGAGGGCCGAACCAGTAGAGCTGCTGTCTTTCTATATAATGTTTGCATTATATGGTCTTTACTATCTTTCCGATGTCTTCATTTTCCATTCGGTCTTTTTTGGTGACGTTTATAGCCTTTCTTAGACATTTCATCTTGCATGTTGTAATCTTTCTCATGCGTGTTTTTGTCATGGGCCATGTCTAGCACTGGTAACATAACGTTGGAGTAAAGATGGTGTTTATTATATGTTGTTTGGTCACCATGTTGATCGCTGGGTTTTTAAGCAGCTGTGACGGTTGGTAGACGTGGATAGCACAGGACAATTCAACATTTCAGAAAATAAGAAACACTATGTAATGGAGTAATATCAATGCATACGCTAGTTCGAGTGATATTATGTTATTTTGAGCCAATCCTTCGTTATGGAAGCAAAGGATGGACAGTAACAAAAAATGCCCAAGATAATCTGGAGGCAACTGAGATTTGGTTTTTAAGAAGAATGATGGAAATTTCATGGACAGTCAAGAAAACTAATGTAGAAGTTCTCAGAGATACTGGAGGAAAACAATAAATTATAGCAAACATTAGAAGCAGACAATCAAAGATTTTTAGGGAATGTCATGAGGAAAATAAAACTTTAACATTTAATTATCACCGGAAATATCAAGGGGAGAAGAGACTGGGGAAGATAAAGAGAGAAATGTCTGGATAGGTTGTCATTTGGCACAAAAGTAAGTCTTCAATTGAACTTATTAAGAACACAAGAGACAGAGTTGTGGAGAAGCATAATCGCAAAGGCCACTCGGCATGACACTTGATTGATTACTTGATTCTATCTATACGCTGTGGCCCTTGTTTGCCTTGCGGCGTCGTGGGTGGAAGAGTTATCTGGACATGGTCTTCTTATGTAGTGTTTGTAATCTTGTTCTTGTTGCTTCTTTGATTTACATGGTCTGCCTCTAGCTTTATAGCCGTGATGTCTATGTGTCATGGCCTTTTATGGCATGCTAACTGTTGGTAGTTGATTGCTTGATTAACAATTAATATGTTAAAGTGTTTGCTTTTTGGCACCTCATCTCAGTTTCTTTGGCAATTTTGCCGTCTTCTGTAAAAATGCTTCCTAGATATTTGAATTCTGATATCTCTTTTAGTTGTGTGCCGTTAACATACAAATTTAGCTGCTCCAGTGCTCTGCATATTTTCATAGCGTATGTTTTTGATATGTTATATTTCATATTGTATCGTTCTCAGGCTTCCTGTAATGATGTGTCTTTGTAGTTCATCTTCAGTTTCATGTATTAGACCTTGATCATCTACTAAGAGTGGATCGTGCAGAGAGTTACCTAGGTCTCTTGATATTTCTATGATGTTGTGTTCGTTTCTTGCTTCCTCCTCTTCCACTAGACTATTCATGTATGTAACAAACAGCAGTGATGATGCGTGACCACTGGCAGATATTGAAGACCTAACTGCTAAACGTAAACAGGTCATCATTAGGTTAGTTTTTGACTATTGTCACGTTTGCCATAAATTACTATTTATATACTTCTATTTTTGGCACGCGATTCCAAGTATATAAATATTGGTCAATAGAAAACATGGGAATTAAAGTAGCGCTGCAGTACTCTTTAGTTAGCCACGGGTGATAGTACACATCCCTATCTTACGGTTGTTGTTGTTTCGAATAATTCAGTGAGTTCTTTGTCAGTTCTTATTAGACTTCGTGAGTTTTAAGTAGTGAGTACTCTTATGTTGTCTAGAAACTGTCCATGTAACCGTAGTCTTCTAATATCTGCCACAATTTGTCACTTCCAACTCTTTCAAATGCATTCTCTTGATCTACAAAGGTGATGTTTAGATGTTGATCATATTCAATTGCCTTTTCGTTAATTGTCTGAGTACACAGATGGCGTATGTATTCAGTAGATACTTGTATCCAAAAAATATACTGTATCAGTAGAAACTGAATTAGTAGATACTTGTATTAAAAATCTACATCGGTTGATACTGGTACTAACGCTCTACATCGGAAGATACTTTTAATAAAACTCTACATATGTAGCCACGTGTATTCGAATTATATTTTAGACCCCACTTATATGTTTCGGTAACATTGTCAGTATAACGCAAAACGACACGACTTTCGCTGTGCTCGAACCACAGTCAAGTTTGTGCGAGTTGAGACAACTACATAATATGAAACTTTTCTCTAGCATTCATTCACATTCTTCTGTGTAATTTTATATCTGTTTTCTTCCAGGTCAAGCAGTGTACGCCCAGTGGAATTATCGAATTCTGTGCAGTCCGATTAATTTTGAGCTTCCTCTATCATTCTTTCATCAGGTATTGTATCTTTTTTTTATTGATTTGAATGTCCTTAGTCATTGTTTCAATAACCGCACAGTTTCTGTCAAAATTACGTCTTCCACCCAATGTACACATAGATATATGAGGGAACATGTGCTGGAAGGGATGACATTTTGGAGATTGACAGAACAAGACATGATCAACCTTACAATTATTCACATATGTCTGTAGAAAATCCTGAATTAGTTCGTGATCATCTTCAACTAAGAGCTTCTAGCACGATGTCAACAAGGACATATATATATATATATATATGTCTCATATATGTCATCATCTCTGTTGTGTCATCAATCGAAGTCATTTAGTGAAACTGTCCAATATCTTTTCTCTGGGTCTTCCCATTGATCTTTTCCCTTCTATCTTTCCTGTTGGCACTATATTTTCGATGCCTCCTCTTCTCATTATGTGCCCAATAAATGTTTACTGTCTTTTTTTAAATATTATCAATAATGCATCTAACCATGTAATAGCTGGTTTGATGACAATATCATCACGGCGGCGAAAATGCATCATCACTATAACATCTTTTTGTTCGTTTCGGTTCCATCTATATTTACGTTTTTATGTACTTCCTGTTCTTATCCTTCCGGTATCTCGTATCCATATTTCATATTTCACTCCGACACGTTAGTTGTGGTGTAGTCATTTCTACTCATCGTCTTTTTATGTTATGTGAGTATCTTGATGAAGGTTTTTTCTGTTCTAAACGTCCATTATGTCCTGTGTATTGTTATTTATATTATTATATCCCGTGTTTTGTTGTTATGTGACGTAAACATACGACAGTGATAGTAAAGTGTGTTAGTCGCCGTCCAGTAAGACTTCATTACCTGTTTCCCACCTAAGTACTATTTTTATACAGGTTTACTAGCAGTATTACCTTTTATTGATTGTCAAAACTCATTTAACCCTATCGATCTTTAACTGACGAACATGTACCATACAATCATAACAATGTGATTTTTAACTTCCTCTTCATCGTCCTCTTTATTATTATCTTTCTCTTCATCATCATCTTCCTCTTCTTCATCATCTTCATATTCGTCATCATCTTCATAATCATCTTTCTCTTCATCATCATTTCATCCTTATCATCATTTTCCTCGTTATAATCATCCTCTTCACATCACCTTCCTCTTCACCATCACCTTCCTCTTCCCCATCATCTTCCTCTTCATTATCATCTTCCTCTTCATTATCATCTTCCTCTTCATTATGATCTTCATATTTATCATCATCTTCATAATCATCTTTCTCTTCACCATCATCTTCCTCTTCACCATCATCTTCCTCTTCATTATCATCTTCATCATGATCTTAGACACCATCTTCCTCTCCATCTATGTACTTCGGAAAACAATGTGGCAACTGAATCTTAAACTCCACTTGATATATTTCTAGGAAAATGACCTTTCTTACCGTGTGGACTCAGGTCAAACAATGGAGCAGGCGTCCACAACAAGGGCAGCACGATTTAAGTTGTTCGACCCTAACAGGTTTGTTTTTGTTGTTGCCTTGGGAACATCTTTCGGTGGAGGTTCTTAACTTAACACATGGTTTAGAAATATGTCTACACATGGTTACGTAGAATAAATTGTGGTTGCACGATTAGAAAAAAAACCCACATAATACTACACATATGAGTACTCATAATATGTATACGTCATTATTTTCTGTGTCAGTTCTGCTACAATTTGTAAACACTTCTGCTAATACTGATCCTAACTCATCATCATGTTGTATGACCAACTATTGCAAACTGTTCAGTTGTAAGAGAAATGCTAGTGTTACGGTGATTGTTTAAAATAATAATATTATTGCGTGAATTCCTTCATATTAACAAATCCGGCGTTCCTTGAGTAATGTGCATTCTGCAATTTGCAATAATAATAATAATAATAATAATAATAATAATAATAAGACTCATTTCGCTGAAGATGGATGTGTTGGGCCATTGGCGCAAATAAAACGGCAACACAACGCATCTCCATTCTCTGGACTACAGTCAACTGGAAATATTGTAGTACCATTGTCCTGTTACAAGAGAAATCCAGCGGGAGTTTGAGAATGAACACTAAAAAAGAAGAAGAAGAGACTCATAACCCGCCAGGGTAGTAGGGGCGCCAAACTGGATACATCGGCACAAAAAGCCCTCCAACGTTTCTATCCTCAACCAATCAGAGAAGTGTAGAAAAATAATGACCAGACCATTTCTTGATGTTATCGATCCAGGATGTTCTCTATCTTCCTCTCCGTCTTCCATCCTCGACTGTTCCTTGCAAGTTTTTTTTAGAAAGCGAGTTAAGTCTCGTTACATGTCCACAACAATCAAGTTTACGTCTTTTCACCACTGCCAAAAGTGGTTCTTGATAACCAGCAACAGAAAACAAGACAAATATAATATCCAATCAGATAAAATAACAAATTAATATTCGATCACATAACAAGATATAACACTATATATACCATATGTATTTATACGCGTGTGTGTAATCCAATCAGATAACAAGATACATTTAAAATCTAATAAGAATATCTTTGCATGTAGCCACAAAATTATTGTCTCACCATCATGGTTGCTGATCCAGCGGTCTACGGGCTCATACCATTTGACCCAATGCCATTAAATGACATTATATTGCTGGGAAGTCTGTGGATTTTCGGCCCACCCCGGGACAGAGCCAGAGAATAACTATCACACCTCCGGGAAGGTAGGTTTCAACCTATTCACTGCTCCTAGCCACTGTAGCCAAGATAGGGTTCACTGTGCTCATTCCCCGCCACCAATTGACTACTGGTTATGCCGAACTTGTCTATTGCTCCAGGCATGCAACCAAATGTTCAAGTCAAAAGGATTGTCACGTCCTGAGTTACTGTGTCTCTATGATTGGTCTCAGCCATAGGAAAAAACAGTGCTGTCAGTTTCCTCCTCCCCAGTGCTGCACAGTACATCTCTGGCTCCCTCCCAAACACAGAGGGTGCATACATATATTCAAGCAAACGTGAAACACATTTCAACAATAAAATAAAAGTATAATTGTATAGATGGCATGCCATGAATCTTCTATAAGAATATAACATCAATATAACGGCATGTCATCCACTAAGGTTTTCTGTTGCATGGGTGGTTTGTCTAGTGGGCCATTGGTGAGACCCACAGACGCAACCAAATGCGTCGTCTCACCTTCATGGATCTTATAGTTAGTCTACCTTAATTAGTATTTCCTACTTATTCTTTCGGTTACTGCGGCACTCTCCATTTTGTCGGACATCCTCCATTATTTTCGTTATTTATATTTATATGGATCTTATAAAATTTGTGTTAAAGAACACACTACTACAAGAAAGATGAAATTTTAAGATGTAGTCCAACTTTAATCTTGGTAGGTATTTACATCGCTGACTTCTCAATAGACATCTATTAGTACCGATTCTGGGTGTTGAGACTTTCCACTGCACTCAACTAAACATGTGGTAGATAATAGAGGTTGGTGCATGGACCACCTCAGTATCAAATACGAAAGTCCTAGTACTGTGAAGACTATATCACTTCACACCAAGAGAACTGACTACATAACCTCCAAATACTAAGATGCGATGTTATATACTAGTATGAGGTATCTAAAACTGAGAATTAACTACCTCAACTAAAGGAACATTCTTGAAATCTTATTTTTGAAATCCTCCATAGACTGTTGATATGTTGCTAGTATTGGCTCTATACCAGGGCGGTTCATAACAAACTTTGAACTTTAAATACTGGACTCAAATTTCTCGGGGTAAGAATTTCAAAATGGAAAACGGTAATAATTCTAGTTGGACTTTGGTCTATTACAACTTTTCTGGCGGATGATCAGTATCTTGTCTCAATCTTCCATATTTCCCGTGGATTCTCTCTTTATGTCGTGATAGTATGAAAACCAAATAGAGTAAATATACACACATATATTTGCAAAGACACTATACATAGAACCTACTTATAAATCTGAAACCTTTATTATATAACCAGAGAGGAAAACAACCAAATCTTGGATGACATATTTGCTTCCATCCCTGGCAAAGACAACCACGGAGCAAACCTCTCATTTACAGTTTTCTCAGAGACTATGTACGACACCAGGTACGAAGACAGCACCGTTCCACTAAATACTGCATACTACCATCGTTCGTACAAGACAGTTAAGTACGGTGCCGGAGGAATAGTGGTAAGCTCTATATAAGACACGGACATGGTTAGAGTATTGCATATGACATAACGTGTCACTGTTTACTGATCAAAAGTAGAATATGTAAATGATGAGGGAATAAAATGATGATCTTTGGGTTGATTGATGGATGAATTAATTGATGTATGTGTGAATATATTGAAGGATAACAGATAGATTGATAGGTTGATGAATGGGTTAGTAAATGGATGGATAGGCCTTTATAGATGATAGGGAAATGGGTTAATAGATATGTATCTGATGGATCGATAGGTCTATAATAAGCGGATGTCTTCTTAAATACATTTACATGTAGGTGAAAATATAAGGATGGGTTAATAGATGAAATGATCGGGGAATAGATGAATCCTTGGACAAACTGAAAGACAGAGATACAGGTCGAATGACGGACTGACGGACGGATAGACATAATATAAATGGTTTGTTAGATCGATGATGATTGTAGCTTTGAGCAGATAGTTCTTGACAACCCGTAGACTGATAATAAGGTTCTTTGCCTCATGACATGATTTTGTTAGGTGGTTTATATGTGGTTTGGTTATCGGATTCCAGTGCAGCAGTGTCCCAGGATTGTCATGTACCAGGAGAATAGTATTTGCTTCTGAGAAACTTCTTCATAATTTCTGGAGTGATTATGCATTTGACATTATCCTTCACCTAGGCGTCTACCAGAAAAGAAAAGAGGTGAAATGCCCGCTGACAAGCATCTCTTTGTCATTCGTGGGGATTATTTGATAAAAAAACAAAAGTAAGAAATTAAAATAAGATATTAATTTATCACATGAGTAAGGGACTACAGGACATACAGCATGGCCAATGTAGTAAAGGACTACAGGACATACAGCATGGCCAATGTAGTAAAGGACTACAGGACATACAGCATGGACAATGTAGTAAGGAACTACAGGACATACAGCATGGATAATGTAGTATGGGACTACAGGACATACAGCATGGAACATGTAGTATGGGACTACAGGACATACAGCATGGAACATGTAGTAAGGGACTACAGAACATACAGCATGGCCAATGTAGTAAAGGACTACAGGACATACAGCATGGACAATGTAGTATGGGACTACAGGACATACAGCATGGAACATGTAGTATGGGACTACAGGACATACAGCATGGAACATGTAGTAAGGGACTACAGGACATACAGCATGGACAATGTAGTATGGGACTACAGGACATACAGCATGGAACATGTAGTAAGGGACTACAGGACATACAGCATGGACAATGTAGTAAGGAACTACAGGACATACAGCATGGAACATGTAGTATGGGACTACAGGACATACAGCATGGACAATGTAGTATGGGACTACAGGACATACAGCATGGACAATGTAGTATGGGACTACAGGACATACAGCATGGACAATGTAGTAAGGAACTACAGGACATACAGCATGGACAATGTAGTAAAGGACTACAGGACATACAGCATGGACAATGTAGTAAGGAACTACAGGACATACAGCATGGAACATGTAGTATGAGACTACAGGACATACAGCATGGACAATGTAGTATGGGACTACAGGACATACAGCATGGACAATGTAGTATGGGACTACAGGACATACAGCATGGAACATGTAGTATGGGACTACAGGACATACAGCATGGACAATGTAGTATGGGACTACAGGACATACATCATGGACAATGTAGTAAGGAACTACAGGACATACAGCATGGAACATGTAGTAAGGAACTACAGGACATACATCATGGAACATGTAGTATGGGACTACAGGACATACAGCATGGATCATGTAGTAAGGGACTACAGGACATATAGCATGGCCAATGTAGTAAAGGACTACAGGACATACATCATGGACAGTGTAGTAAAGGACTACAGGACATACATCATGGACAATGTAGTAAGGAACTACAGGACATACATCATGGAACATGTAGTATGGGACTACAGGGCATACAGCATGGAACATGTAGTATGGGACTACAGGACATACAGCATGGACAATGTAGTAAGGAACTACAGGACATACAGCATGGAACATGTAGTATGGGACTACAGGACATACAGCATGGACAATGTAGTATGGGACTACAGGACATACAGCATGGACAATGTAGTATGGGACTACAGGACATACAGCATGGAACATGTAGTATGGGACTACAGGACATACAGCATGGACAATGTAGTATGGGACTACAGGACATACAGCATGGAACATGTAGTATGGGACTACAGGACATGCAGCATGGACAATGTAGTAAGGGACTACAGGACATGCAGCATGGACAATGTAGTATGGGACTACAGGACATACAACATGGAGCATGTAGCTGTTAAGATGAATGTTGGGGATATTACCACTGAAAGAAAAGTCTCACTATATAATCATATCATCTGCTAAAAGTATAACGTAACATTTTAGTTTGTCTGGCAAGTCACTGAGAGAAGTATAACGTAACATTTTAGTTTGCCTGGCAAGTCACTGCTAGAAATATAACGTAACATTTTAGTTTGCCTGGCAAGTCACTGCTAAAAGTATAACGTAACATTTTAGTTTGCCTGGCAAGTCACTGCTAGAAATATAACGTAACATTTTAGTTTGTCTGGCAAGTCACTGAGAGAAGTATAACGTAACATTTTAGTTTGCCTGGCAAGTCACTGCTAGAAATATAACGTAACATTTTAGTTTGTCTGGCAAGTCACTGCTAGAAGTATAACGTAACATTTTAGTATGTCTGGCAAGTCACTGAGAGAAGTATAACGTAACATTTTAGTTTGCCTGGCAAGTCACTGCTAGAAATATAACGTAACATTTTAGTTTGTCTGGCAAGTCACTGAGAGAAGTATAACGTAACATTTTAGTTTGCCTGGCAAGTCACTGCTAGAAATATAACGTAACATTTTAGTTTGTCTGGCAAGTCACTGCTAGAAATATAACATAACATTTTAGTTTGTCTGGCAAGTCACTGCTAGAAGTATAACGTAACATTTTAGTTTGTCTGACAAGTCACTGCTAGGATCCATAGATCTTTTTTACGCGGGATGGGATAACAATATATACACATAGATACATGGATAGATATATGGATGGATCCTTGAGGATATACTGAGTACGGATAGACAGATTAGATAGCCAGACAGATACGCGCTTATGCTCCCTCGACACTAGTGATCACCCTTGTGATTTCTTGAGAAACCTTGACCTCTAACCTTTATTGATTTCAGCACGCAGCTCTTGGATTCAATGATGACAACCTGTGGGTAGCACAGACAACCCAGCAACGTATTGCTCCATTGGGCGCAGAGAACTGTCCATATGCGTGAGTATCACCTCTCTTCTATCAATTTCTCATTCATTATCACATTTTCTAATTGACATTTCATTCAATTATCGTTCTCTCTCGCCTTCATTCTATCCTATTTTGTAACTGATATGTTGTTAAATGACTCCTTCATTAATGTGTTGCACATTTTATCTTTCATTCTGTCTCATTTATTCAAATATTTTTATCTTTTAGTCTTTATAATAGCTGGGGACACCACATACCAGACACTTACAGAATAATATCTGGGGACACCACATTCCAGACACTTACAGTATAATATCTGGGGACACCACATACCAGACACTTACAGTATAATATCTGGGGACACCACATACCAGAAACTTACAGTATAATATCTGGGGACACCACATACCAGACACTTACAGTATAATATCTGGGAACAATACGACATAAATTACGCGTCGTTATTTTTTAATCCAGAGATGTTGATTGTAGCAAATTTAATATGCTGTTTTTTTTTCATTTGTTGTTTAATATTACTAGCAGTTGCCCCCAGAATACTCTTTATTTTACTACGAGTCATTGTGTTCTCACCAACGGTTCTCCAACGAAATAGTGGACTGGAAATACTGTTGTGGCGACTTTTTCCTTGATCAGATTAACTTCAAGATCTTGCTGCTACAAGTCAAGCTCAATGAATTTAGAGAGAATATCGGCTAATTGTTAATCATTATTATGTTGTTGATTAACAGGAGAGTTAACGAATTCCAAATAACTCATTTATACTTTGGAAAAAAATAGAGAGAAGACCCTGCTGAAATTCACCTTATGAACGCCAGCTTACTTGCATGTGTACCTATTATCTTACATAATCTTCATCATTACCAAGACAAGTGGAAAGAAATACGCGAGTTCATTGAATGAGCTTTGATTGTATTAATAGAAAAACGAACTATATTGAGAGAGAGGCTTGCAGATTATCTTTGATATTCATTGACACAAAATGTTGGTGATTAACAACACAATGAGATGTAATAACATTGGACATACATGGTTCTAGATGTGCAAACAACACAATGAGTTGTAATAACATTGGACATACATGGTTCTAGATGTGCAAACAACACAATGAGTTGTAATAACATTGGACATACATGGTTCTAGATGTGCAAACAACACAATGAGTTGTCATAACATTGGACATACATGGTTCTAGATGTGCAAACAACACAATGAGTTGTCATAACATTGGACATACAGTGTTCTAGATGTGCAAACAACACAATGAGTTGTCATAACATTGGGCATACTGTGTTCTAGATATGCAAAAAACACAATGAGTTGTCATAACATAACATTATAACATTGTCATAACAAACAACATCTTTGTTATGCCTTGAAGTAGCGACAAGTGTCTTCTGTGTGATTTTGTCGGGTCTTCTGCATTATGCGTTTATCACTTAATTCATGAAAATATGTTATATTTTGTTATATTTATCTTTTCAACTTGTCTAATTACAGGCAGTTGAGATCAGATAAACCTTCAAAACAATGTATGCAAGCAGACCTTCGTGTCTCCTACGCAGTACCCCTGGAGATAATCTACATGACACCTCTATCTCTGTGGAATCCTTATAACATAACTGTCCACCAGGTAAGAAAATTATATATTTATTTATAGAAGAGTTTATCTATAAGGAAATATCGATATCATGTCTATTTATGTACGTCAGTTCAATCATCGATCAGATTATTTTTATAAATGTCTATCTGCATGTATACCTGTAAGCCTGTTTGACCGTCTGTCTATATGTATATCTTCATGTTTATCTAGATTTAACTGACTCTCTATGTATCTGCCTTTCTATTCAATCATATATGGGTAACAGATTCAGATAGAAATAAATTTGTACACGAATACGATCTTGATTCAGGCAAGCGGAAGTCAGACCAGGACATAAAAGACAAGAACGTTCTTGACTTAGATAAGTAGGAGTCAGTCTAATAAATATTGGGCAATAACATTCTTGAACTTAGATAATTTGGAGTCAGTCTAGGACATATGCACAATGACGTTCTTGACTTACATAAGTAGGAGTCTATGACATATGGGACAAGAACGATCTTGACTTAGCCAAGTGGGAGTCAATCTAGGGCATATGGGACAAGAACGATCTTGACAGCCAAGTGGGAGTCAATCTAGGGCATATGGGACAAGAACGATCTTGACTTAGCCAAGTAGGAGTCAATCTAGGGCATATGGGACAAGAACGATCTTGACTTAGCCAAGTGGGAGTCAATCTATGGCATATGGGACAAGAACGATCTTGACTTAGCCAAGTGGGAGCCAATCTAGGACATATGGGACAAAAACGTTCGTGGCTTAGATAGGTGGGAGTCAGTCTAGGACATATGGCATAAGAACGATTTCTACTTAAACATAAAGAATACAGTTTAGGACATATGCTTGATTTAGACATGTAAAAGAGTTTAGGACATATATAACAAGAATGACATTGATACATGAATTCTTGACATCTGTTCACAAGGGGAGATGGATAAAAATATTTGCCAATAAATTGTTCTAAAAAATGTATGAACAGCTTTTGCTGGTATTGATTTTTTGTTTTCTAATTTCTTTAATTGAATTAATCCAGGACACTAAGGCTGCCTTCAAAGATGGTCGTAATGGTGGGAGGGGTCCCAAAGCATTGGACGGTGTAGATAGGTGCCATTACTACCTTACACCTTTGGAGTTTTTCTCAGGTTTGTTATTTTTTAGATCATGTAACTATCTTCTTCCCGCCTGTGTGGCAACCTGGGCCTGGATTTCTAATATAGGATGTAAGGATCGACTGTGTGGCAATACAGACCTGGATTTCTAGTACAGGGTGTAAAGCTCGACTGTGTGGCAACACAGACCTGGATTTCTAATAAGAAATAACAAAAAACTCAAAATCTTCAACTCCTGCATAATTCCAACATTAACATATGGATGCGAAAGTTGGAAAGAAACATCAAAATTAGAACAAAGACTAAACACCTATGAAAATAAATGTCTTAGAAGGCTACTGAACATACGTTGAGATATACAAAAATAGGTAGGTGTGTTACCAAAATAAAACATAAAATAACCTAACGAGATACAGAGACAGACGACGTTTCGACTATAAAGCCTTCATCAGGACAAACAAATGACCACAATAAAACAAATCTTACATGGAGATAATGAGGTTATAATGAGGACAATAGCAGATAGGTAATGAGGGAAGAAAAGATGTGGAAGCATGACAGGTGAGAAAAACATATGGGGAGAAGTTAGTAGTAAGTAGGGAGGAGAAAGTAGACTGAAGAATGTGAGATGAACAAAGGAAAAGATATGGTAGCAAGTAAATTACATTAAAAATACTCACCTCAAAAGTGGCAACAGAGAATTAATGTTACAGACAAGCAATCATGATGTAAGGGAAGAGCAAAATGAGATGGTACGAGGGATCAGGTGGGAGAGAGAAAGAGGCCAAAAACAGCAGGAACAGAAGAGAAAGAGCAAACAGCAGAAAAAGAATATGAGCAGATAATGGTGATATATGAGAATAAAATAGTAAAATAACTTAACTTATGCAGCGTCTAGTCTATGTTCCTTCCATGTGAATGAGCACACGCATAATGGCAACAAAGTAAAAAATGGACAGTGAAAGTCAAATTTCTATCAAGGGTTATGATAGCACGTATTTGTACAGGTTGGATGATGATTTGTTTGAAACCATGGAATGTTGGGGAAGATGGGTAGTGACCACATTTTGTTTGTTTGTTGTCTAGAACTTATTTAATGTTCCTTGTCAAACTCCCGCTGGGTCTCTCTTATAGCAGGACAATGATTCTGATTTCCTACAGGATGTAGTTCATAGAACAGAAATGTGTTGTGTCATTTTATTTGCGATAATGACCCGACACATATGACTATGACGGTTGTTTGATACTAAATGTTATATTATTTGATTTCATGAAAAGGGGGGAGGTGGGGTTAAACATTTCAACTCACCCTCTGCCCTCCCCCCCCCCCCCAAATCATATCCACGAACTTCATTGTAACTAATCCAGAAAGGAAAAACTTGGTGTGATAGTCTGGAGCTCTTTCGTGTAAAACATCTTACTGTAGATAGGGTGGGAGTGATTTCACACGGCGTAGAGGGTTCACTTCTCTTGACTCAATAAATGCACTCTGTGTTCCCTATATGTGCTACGCTCTTTTCAACAGAGCAACTCGCCAGCTGACGAGAGTAGCGTTCATAGTAAGTTTACCTATATATAATTTTTTTTAAACCATTCAACTGTCGTGTGTACTCTGGAAAAAGTTAATTACCTCTTTTGCAAAAGAAAAACGTCATGAAGGAGGGGTTTACATTTTCGCTAAATTACTAGTTAGTTAGTCGTCGGATCATCATCACTGCATACTGGTCCATAAATTAGGATATAAATAATGACACCACCAATATTGCTAGTTATGATTTCTTAAAGGGAAATGGGAGGGTTAGAACACCTCAACCTCTTTCTACAGGAGCTTTGGAATTGATTTGGAAAAGTAAGATCAGTATTACAGTAAATATTAATGTACTCAGATCACTTATGCTAAGTATACTTGTATACGAATTTGAAAGTTGAATATTCAATGCAGACACAGAAAGAGGGATTCAGGCGTTTGAGTGATACAGACGTTTGTTATGAATTAGTTATAGAGAACACAAGACCGCCCGTGTGTTGCCGGGGCGCCGAAAGGGGAGCAAGGAATAGCAACACTGTTTACCTTCCACGCATGTCGTTAAAGGCGACTAAGGAGGTTATGGGATGGAGTTGGCTGTCCCATCCCATATAGGGTCAGAGACCCAAAGCCATGCTGAAGTCGGATGTGTCAGAACGAAAGGCGCAGATATCGCAGAAATGCTGTAAACCATGACACAACGCATTACGTTCTCCGGACTACATCCTGCTAATCTGCAGGAGTTTGAGAACGAACGCAGAAGAAGAAGAAGAGAACACAAGACAAACATATTTTTCCTGCAGCAAATAAACAAACTTGTATGTTATCAAAAAACAATGTTGGCAGTTGTAAATCGACGTAAAATATGTTTGGTTTAGACATGTAACGATACACGTCTAACTTCCTAAAACTATTTTGCTCGGAACAGTCGAGAGTGGGGGATAGAAGCAAATAAAGAAAATCCTGGATTGATGACATTGAGGAATGGACCGGGCATGATTTTTCTACACTCTTTGGAATATATGACAACAGAAGTGTTTTGGGTTTTGGGGACTTTTTGTGGGAATGTGTCCAGTGTGGCACCCCTAGGCTCCTGGCAGATTATGACTTATTATTATTATTATTATTGTTATTATTATTATTACTATTATTATTGTGTGTGAGCAGTTCTGACAATATAATATGGTACTAATTATTTCTTCTTCTTCTTCTGCGTTCATTCTCAAACTCCAACTGGATCTAGCTGGATCATGGTCCTGCTAGATTTCCAGCAGGATGTAGTCCAGAAAATGGAAATGCGTTGTGTCGCCGTTGTATTTGCGCCAATGGCCCGACACATCCGTCTTCGGCGGGGTACTAATTATTTAAAAGCAGAGATTAACAACCGTTTCTTGTATTGGCAGACCAGATTATGACTTTATTGAGAGGAATTGGGTTACACCCATTTAACAAAATATTATTAGTTTCTTGTGGAAGTACTTGAGGTCCTGCTATTTTGTGGGGTTTTTTCCCAGAATTTTGCGGTCATGTCAATACATATAACTTCTTCTGCGATTGTTCTTAAATTCCAATCGATTTGCAAAATGTAGTCCAGGTAAAGCGTTTTTAATGCGTTGTTTCATGGTTTACAGCTTTGATGCGATATTTGCACCTTTCAGCATGATATATTCAACTTCCTCAAGGCTTCTGGGTCTGACTCATCATCGAATGGGACATAGGGTGGTAGCCATCTCCTCTCCCTCGCAGTCTTTACTTCCCGGATTAATCCAGTACCCATTTAAGACACCACCAAAACCTCTTTAGTCGCATATTACGAAGTGCATGACAGGTAACAGTGACCTGGGTTGTGCGGTACATGACAGGTAACAGTGGCATGGGCTGTGCGGTACATGGCAGGTAATATTGTCCTAGGTCGTGCGGTACATGACAGGTAACAGTGTCCTGGGCCGTGCGATAGATTTTCTCAGTATGATGCAAGTCTTCGAAATGCCGACCCCTTAAATAGTTTTTCTTCAAAATGCTGCAACGACAATGTATCCTGAAAGTGTCGCTATTTTGTTACTACCTTTTTTGGCCCCGGCAACGCAGCAGCGAGTGCATGTAGTAATTTTCAATCCTCTTTATGGGGCATTATTAATGACGAATCAATAATAATGGCTTGACGAGTCAGTACTAATTTCCTGACGAGCAAGTAAAAATGGCTTGATGAGTCAGTAATACTAGCTTGATGAGTCCGTAATAATAGCTTGACGAGCCAGTAATAATTATTTGGCGGGTCATTAAAAATGGCCTGGCGGGTTTGATTTGTCCGTTGGGTGAAGTTGTGTCACCAAGTGTTTAAAAAAAAATTCTAAAAGTATGTCTATATTTTGTGTCAATGTGTTATAGTCAACTTGTATTTTGTGCCAATGTGTTATAGTCAACTTGTATTTGTGTCTCTGTGTTATAGTCTACTTGTATTTTGTGTCTCTGTGTTATAGTCTACTTGCATTTTGACAGGCCCCTTAGACAACTCAGATCCAGCTGATACACTCAAAGGATTTCTTTACGTTCTTGCTCCGGACGGTCTGGTCAAGAGAGTTTCAGCTTCCGGTACAAGAATCGTTATGCAGGAATTGAAAGGTTTGTCATCTTTATAATCCATTTTATATCTATATAAGTCGTTTATATAAGTCGTTTCTATATCTATATACGTCGTTTTATATCTATATAAGTCGGTTTATATCTACATGTATATGTCATTGTATATCTATAGGCCCTATCATTGTATATCTATATCATTTTATATCTATACCATTTTATGGAACTTGTTTGGAATGTGTGCTTACCGTAGTTTACCATATATTTCGTGAGTATACGATATACACTTGAATATTTATGCAAAGAAAGCAGTGGTCAGTCTATAACTGTCAATATCTCCTACTGTGTACACTTTCAGATATTCAGACATCAACTCGTATATTTGTTTAATGGAAGCAATGATCAGTCTAAGGCTCTAAATATTTCCTTTTGTGTGCACTTTCAGACATCAACTTGAAAACTTGTTTAAAGAAATTTAGTCTAAAACTGTCAATGAAACTAAAACATACTGTTTTCAGATATAGGTAAAATAAGATTGAGATATCCTATCGCACCTGTACACGGTGAGGGCAGCTCTGTTTGGAAGGAACTTAACGCTCTAAAAGACAAAGTCAAGGAAAGTGAATCAGGGGCGCCACCATCTGTTACTTTTGAGGTAAGTCTGGTCAAAGAGAGAGAGAGAGATTGAGAGAGAGAGAGAGAGAGAGAGAGAGAAGTCATTAAATAGTTGTGTCATGTCTTCAGCGGATTTTATTTCAAATTCTGCTATTTCATTTCCCATTGTGGATATCATTTGCCACGACTCAAACTCATGTGACGCCACAGAAAAATATAGCTTCGTATTAGTTGTAGTTTTGTTTTTCTGTTTGCTCCAGCCATAGATTTTTAATTTGTGATTTTTTTAAAAATGCTATCTCTAATCTCGTTCTGATCTTCTATGACAATTTTTTTTGTAGAGCCATTACTAACCTCGTTCTGATCTCTTGTGCTGTTTTTTAGGAATAATACTAACCTCATTCTAATCTCCTGTGGTGTTAAATGTTCTAGTATTAGTATAATTAGAAGTCACTGCAAAATGGGAAAGGTTTCGAGATCCGTCGTAGATCGAGCCGCTTCCTGTAGCTCCGGCATGGTTTATGAAGTGTGTATAATCGTGGCTAGAAAATCAACCATAGTTGATAAGTTATGCACTGTACAAGATATGCTTCAAAAATAGTTAAAAAAATTAATAATAAATCTGTTTTCTGGAATTGTGGGTGTGTCTACGTGAATACAGTCTGAGAAATACATGATGCAGTTGCTCTCAGGTACATGCTGGCTAACATGCAATGATGTTTGCTCGTCTATGGGAAGTTTGGAAGAGGAGATGGGGGACACCGAATCAAATTCTACTCACTGAAACGCTTCATTGAAGTATGTCTATTACGGAGCATACTTTTGTGTGCTGAGATTTTCACTTCGGTACGCATACAATCCTTACGGATTATGATGGTTTTTATTAGTGGTACATTATTAATTCATATGCATATCAATACCAAAATTAAAAGTAAATAATAAATGCACAAACATTTACATAAACACCTAATCCGTCATCAAATATACAGTCATATGAACTCACCGGGGATCATCATTCAAAGTAACGTCATTCAACTTTTTACGTGATTTTTATAAACTGTCAACACAAAGTATTCACACAGTGACAAATGTAAATCATGGACAACGTCTAACATTTAGGTATTATGTCTGTTGATTATCCTCTTCGCACACCGGACACGTCCATATGTGCTCCGATCTCCGCTTCAGTAAATCTCTCAGGGTATAACGGCTGATGGTTCCTGTTCTATGTTGGTTCATTGCTCTTATTGAAATCTTTGTTAGGGATTCTCTACGGGCCACGCCCACCCTCACTCTCAATTCTCGCTATTGACTCATGCTCATTCATCTCAAAATCCTTTGATGTCTAACAGTTAACATACAAAACTCTACTGACACTTTACAACAATTAACATACAAAACTCTACTGACACTTTACAACAATTAACATACAAAACTCTACTGACACTTTACAACAGTTAACAAAACTACTTCCCCATACTTTCTGAGCACGCCTTCACTTTTTTTTTTTTTGCAGATGTCTTTAACAGTTCAAGATCCCCCAGGAGAACACACACATCTCTTCACAGTGACTTATCACGAGTTCACGGCCTTGATCAATGGTCACGGTGTTAGGGTCACAACGGAGGCTGGACAGGGTCATACACATGACATCATTGTAATTTATGATCGGGGTACTAAAACGTAAGTAATCAAATACTCACCAGTGCACAGCATATACACCCTGGTATACTTATAGACGTTTTTCTGCGTTCATTCTCAAACTCCTGCAGATTAACAGGATGTAGTCCAGAGAATGAAGTCTGAGATGTATCATGATTTACTACTGTTCTCGCTGTGTGTTGCCGGGCCCCGAAAGGGGAGCAAAGAATAGCAACACTGTTTACCTTCCACGCAAGTCGTAAAAGGCGACTAAGGAGGTTATGGGATGGAGTTGGCTGTTCCATCCCATATAGGATCAGTGACCCACAGCATCCTGAAGTCGGATGTGTCAGGCCGAACGGCACAGATATCGCAGCAATACTGTAAACCATGACACACACAACGCATTCCGTTCTCCGGACTACATCCTGCTAACCTGCAGGAGTTTGAGAACGAACGCAGAAGAAGAAGAAGAATTCACACAAAGATAACTGACCACCACACTTCCAAATACTGAGATCTAGTACTGTGAAGCCTATAATTGTTCACATCAAAAGAACTGACCCTCTCACTTCCAAATACTGGGACCGAGTACTGCGATGACTCTAACAGTTCATTCCAAGAGAATTGACCATCTTAGCTTAAATTACTGATATCTAGTACCATAAGATCGCTAGTACCATAAGATCGCTAGTACCATAAGATCGCTAGTACCATAAGATCTCTAGTACCATAAGATCTCTAGTACCATAAGATCTCTAGTACCATAAGATCGCTAGTACCATAAGATCGCTAGTACCATAAGATCTCTAGTACCATAAGATCTCTAGTACCATAAGATCTCTAGTACCCCACATCACTATGCGAAAATCTCATCATCATGTCAGATTTTCTTTCCAGAACCTGGTCTTCCCTATGGATTCTCTGAACACTCCCTAATTCTGGGCGAGTTGACCTGTCGCAGCTAGAGACATGTTTAAGCAATCTGATACATCACCAGGCACCACTATTGTCTTAGACACCGTCTTCCCCTGTTGCCGTTGACTCTGTTTTCAACTATTAATCTTTCCATGCTGTTATGTCTTTGTATATGACCCCAAAAAAACCACAGCTTTCTTGTTAAAATGTTGTTAAGGAGCCAGACCTATTCAACGTATAGTGATGTTAACACTTCTTGATTTGTCTCTTCAGCTGGCCATGTTATATGCTAAACTATGTTTATGATACAATTATCTCTACATTTTGCACCTACAATAAAATTAGTGATCGTTTGTTCTTTTTCAGGTTTTCCTACACCATGTGTGATGGTGTCAAAATCTGCAAGGACGGACACGCTCCTGCAATAAGTCTGGAAACAAGAAATATCTATACAAAGTTGACATAAATCAGAAAGCTTGGAGATTGTAGTATCATATCTCCTTGTCTTTTTATATGTGGCAATGATTACCGGAAATATCATGACAGACATAAATTAGGGACGGCAACATATGTGACAGACTGTCAGGCTTGCCAGGAGTTGGACAAGGAAAATTGACCAAGGATAATACTAACATCAGCTGTCCTTTATTTTGCTCAGATAGTACTTTTAAAAAGTAAAGAAGAAAAATTAGACATAGTAATTTTAAAAAGTAAAGAAGAAAAAATTAGACACCGTAAAAAAAAAAAAAAAAGTAACTGTTAGTACCTGTTGGCGAGACAGGGTTATTGACGGAGTTAGCGTGATTATATTCAACCAGCCATGACCGAAACACGAGAATTGTAGATCTGCTGTCAAATAGAAAAACTATTTTAATATAAAATTAAAAATAATCATAGCTACATCATATGGTTCATTCCACAGTAAAGGTGGAGAACAGTTACAGTATTATTGTGCAGCGAGAGTTTCTTAGTGACGGCAAACTTGATAGAGAGCTCGAAACAAGATGTCAGAAAGCCAATGCTGTGACTTGTATAGTAAGAATAAAATATTGCCAAAATCTGTTAAAGAAAGGATGCGTATAGAGTAGAATATTCTGGAGAAGATATTGACAACCTCGAGCGCCGCAAATTAGAGTATAACTATATTCATAGGAAAAACATTTTCGGACAAAAGCGTGAATACGCATGAGCATTTAGCAAGGTTGAGATTCAAAAGTACGTCCAGAAACGTGAGGATAAGAGATTGTAATCAATCTTGAGTGATGGGTCGTTCATTCGCCAGCAACTAAGTAACAGCTTCGTCATGCAGCGAAGAATTAATCGGGGAACTGTCCATGATGCAGGACATGGTTCCTCGAACTCTATAGCTTTGTCAAGATGATTATTGGGTTGCAAACTGTACAACGTAATGTCGGGAGAATTTGTCGCATGTTGTATTTGTTAGGAGCTCCAATGTTATTGCAAAGTTTTAGAGTGAATATTTTGAATTCCAGTGTTATAGATATAATATTAGAATTAGAAGTAAGTAGTCGTAGGTTGTGATAAAGGCTTTTATGTTAGAAGTAAATGGCAGTAGAAGGATTAGTAATATGTTTATAGAAATTGAATAAATTAGTTAGGTATTTGTGTAGGTCGTCGAGAACGTGATACCATGTATGGTTCATCTTTGATGAAATTGCTTATGAAAGAATATAATTTTCCCAGAAAATGAAATATTCTGGTTTGGTCAGAGAGAGAAAATGTCAGAGTGATGAAATTCGAGAGCATGATAAATCTCTCCTACGAAATTTTTATCTTATAATAGAGATAGGGAAAATGAGAAGATATATTCTCAAACGTCGCCGCAGAGTATTGGAAATATTGTGAGTGTGTACTACTCACCACAGAAGAGTTCTCATTTAGTCATTTAGTTAGGTTTCAGAGAGGTTGCTAGATCTCTCCAACGTGATTGATCACTCAGTGTTATAGAATGGTGTATTTGGTATCTTTTCATTAACCACCAGGAGAGCTAAATTTACTGAGGAGTTGTTGGAAGCCTTGTCGATTGAAATTGCTGTGCATTTTTTTATGAAGCATTACCAGAGTTTCAGAGTTGAAGTCTTATTTACCGAGTGAACCTGTGAGAAAGGTTACTCATTTTTCCAGCGTTTTTTAATCGCAGAGGAAGTATTTGTAGTTTCTTTTCTTGAAGCTGCAGCATATTTTTATAAAGCCTTTCCAGAGTTCCTGCCTTTTTTGTCTTATTTACAGAGGAAACCCGTGAGAACGGTCACTCAATCGTTGGTCTGTTTCAGGATACAACTAGTTGGAGATCTTGAATTTGATCTTTTATTTTCTCGAAGATCCAGCCAGTCAACGGTACCTTGGGAGCAATCGTCTGCGAGAGTGCGAGATGTCTGTTTTCAAGCCAATGGGATGGTGAATAAACTGTGAACACTACGTTATTCAAGTTACACCCGTTGTTAAATTGTATAAATTCACTAGCCAATGAATGCGCCAAGTTTATGAACATTGAACACTACGTTTTCAATGTCACCACAAACTTTATTTTCGGTCTTATTTGGATAGCTGGACCAATCCAATTATATAATTAACCTCGACAACTGTGAACTATTGACTTGAAGAATATGTTTATAGTGACTGTCAATCAATTTCTAAACTATTTTTAGTGATAGTTAGATCTGATAGCTGGGGAAAACCCCCTGATTCGAGGTTAGAAACAATAGGCATTCAGCCTATAGTTAGGGAATCAATGTCCTCCTTTCTTATGAAGTTTAAGACTGAAAGAATGTGTTATATGTCATAATATAGATTGTCATCACGTAATTTATGTCAATGAAAGAAATTTGTTATTAAAGATATCTATGTGTAATACAGTTTCTTTGCTTTTAGAAGTTAAAATTTACTTGAGGTTTCAGATGGGACCAGCCTCTTTTAGGTCACAATCACACAACAAACATCAGAAGAAGTACATATAACAGCAACAGAAATCAAGATTTTGAAACACCATACAGAGAATGAAGAACATGAACATAGGGTCATAATATAACAAACAAAACAACTAAAGAAGACAACTACTATAGAAGGGTTGTAAAGTGATGCATACCCCCCTTTCAAATTCTGTAAACTCCTTCAACAAATATCCCCCCCCCCATACGGGATTAGAGAGAGAAACATGAGAATCCCTGAGATAATATACTGTAATATATATTCAGGATAGGGATGGGTTTATATAGGGGAACATGGGAAATAATTACACCCAAAAACACATAAAGGGAGAGGTAGTCTGCAAAAATCCCTCAGATTCCAGCCAGGCTCATCCCATAAGGACAAAATGCAGATTAGTGAAAAACAGAGATGGCAACTCTTCAAATCAACTACCACGGGTAAAGGGGGAAGGTAGGTTCCATGGCAGCAACCTACCGTCCGGGATGAAGATAAATCTTCATGTGTTAAGTCGCAGTAACTATTAGGTGGGGTGGCTAGTTTCGTTCATTGATGTCTTTATCTTCCCTAACTCATGCTTCTGGTACCCATTTACAGCTGGGTTGACTGCAGGAGTGGTCGTGTCAGGCGAGAAATCATGACCCGGACAATTTTTCGGTCACGATTTCGAACATGGCACGCTGTATAACCCAGTGATTGTAAGCAACCTCACTTCAACTATGCTACCGCGCACCTGGGTAGATGGTACTGAATCGTGCAGCAAGACCGGCAACCTCATCATCATCATTAAGTGCCATGCCGGCAGGCGTAGCCGATCATGACTCTCCACAGCTCTCTGTCTCCAGTATTATGTATCAAGATCGTTGTTGTTTCCCTGCTGTGCCAGGTTGTCAAACTGTCTAATAATTTCTCACGTTGTCACCCTCTGTCTCTGTTGCCTTCAATCTTGCCTGTTGTGACTATGTTCTCCAAGCCTCCCTGTCTCATGAAGTCGCCAAAAATGGAGATTGTATTTTTCTTATATTATTGATTAAGGTCCGTTTCGCATTTGACTCTTTCAACACTTCTACATTAGTTTTTCTGGCAGTCCATGATTCAGTGGCCACCTAGGAGAGGGAACACTCTACACAAATCATGGGCAGATAGTGCTCATGATTCCTCGACGGCAGATCGTTTAAGGAAAGTAAATCAAAATAAAATATTGGTGGACATCGGGTGTTTTTGGCCATATAGCGCATTACAAAGTGCTGCGCATCTCATATATATGCTTATGCGGAGTGGGACAACGGATTCTTGGTATGGTGCTCTGTCTGAGAAATCTTGTCAGGCAGGTAGAGCGCCGAGCCCATTCCTCAAAGGAGCTAACCCCAAGGGTCTGGTGGTCATTGTAGCCGATTTTAGAAAACCAGGAAATGGGAATAATGGAAAACTACTACTGGCCAAACTACATCTCAGTTAAGAGGACTGAATATACTTTATTAGAATGCAGCTAACATTTAGACTAGACAATGCCAATATAGATTTGGCTTGCATAATAACATCCCCCAACTTTCTATACACTTGAAGAACAGAAATCTTTTTTGCTGGATATATAAGAGAGCAGATTGGAACACATTTATAAGACTCACAGGCACACATATTGAGCTTATTAATACCCATGACAAGAAAGTAAAGAAAGAGAAGATGGGGAGATTCTTAGAGCTGCAAAATAATAAATACCAATGGGTGCAAGGGAAAATTACAAACCATACTGGTCCGAAGGAGTACAATAGCTTGACGATGACTTGAATATGGCCGGAGAATTAGCAGCACAGAGTAAAGTACAGAAAGCAATATAACCATTAAGGCATTCTCTGCTAGATGTAAGAGAGAGAGAGAGAGAGAGAGAGAGAGAGAGAGTTAAAAACATCTACAAGACAGAGCTGGATTGAAAAACCCGAGAGCCTTAACATTGACAAAGATGGAAACTAACTTTAGAATATACAATAGCATACATACGTTATCTCATCATCATCATATGACATATTCTTTCCACAACGTGGTCTTCCTTACTTCCTTGTGGATTCTCTGAGCACTCGCCGATTCTGGGCGAATTGACCTGCCGCAGCTAGAGGCATGTTTAAGGAATCTGATATATCACTGCACCATTGTCATCTTGGAGCCCTCTTCCCCTGTTGCTGTTAATTCTGCCTTCACCTAGACCTCCTGAACAACACCCCTCCCCAATTATTTCTGAACTAATTATCGCTCTCCGGAAAAGTTTCAGTGGACACTGGAAAGAGGGGGGGGGCGGAGTACCGCACACTTTGGGAACGTATGCTTTAGTTCATTCATACTGTACCACTAAGGACAACAGAACAATAAAAGTCATTCATACTGTACCACTAAGGACAACAGAACAATAAAAGTCATTCATACTGTACCACTAAGGACAACAGAACAATAAAAGTCATTCATACTGTACCACCAAAGACAACATAACAATAAAAGTCTTGCAATATAAAGCGTGTTATCTGAACGATTTGTGTTTATTTACAATTAAAATGTACAATACAATGATATCTTTTTTTAATCCGTGTCCTTGAATGTCTGATTTGACTTTATTCAGTCAAGGTTTTAATCTGATGTCATTCACTAGATTATCTGCAGTCTTGACTTTTCGCAGATAGGGTTTTCATCTGATGTCATTCACTGGATTATCTGTAGTCTTGACTTTACTCAGTCAGTGTTTTAATCTGCCGTTATTCACTGGATTATCTGTTGTCTTTTGTTGTCTACGTGTTATTTTTGCAGGGAAACATATTTACATAAAACAGCACCGGTGCCAGAAAGAGTTTGGTGTCATGGGCAAGCTTCGCTCCCTTACTTTATATATCAAGTGACATATTCTTTCCAGAATGATTTGTTCAACATGGATACTCTGAACGTATCTCTGTCCCTGGCGAAAGGTCTACATTGGCCAGAGACATATTCATACATTCTTCGATGTCGCTGATTAGCCATCCTCTCGGTCTTCTTGTGTCTACCTTTTCTTTATATAAACTAAATTCATCTTATTTGTGGTGTCCCTTATATAGCTTTTTCAGACCCCGCTTGGGGCAGCTGCTAAGTTCTAGGTTCGGAGCTGACATAAAACACTGAAGACATTTTTACCATGACAAGTACTGTAGTTATCACTGATTGAAACAATGAATGTATAAGTTCATATATTTTAGTTGCTGCCATGAAACGACAGTAGTGTGTTTTCCTATCTGCACTCAGTCACCAGTAGATCAAATGTTTTCTCTATCTGCACTCAGTCACCAGATGATCAAATGTTTCCCCTATCTGCACTCAGTCACCAGATGATCAAATGTTTCCCCTATCTGCACTCAGTCACCAGTAGATCAAATGTTTCCCCTATCTGCACTCAGTCACCAGATGATCAAATGTTTCCCCTATCTGCACTCAGTCACCAGTAGATCAAATGTTTCCCCTATCTGCACTCAGTCACCAGTAAATCAAATGTTTCCCCTATCTGCACTCAGTCACCAGTAGATCAAATGTTTCCCCTATCTGCACTCAGTCACCAGTAGATCAAATGTTTCCCCTATCTGCACTCAGTCACCAGTAGATCAAATGTTTCCCCTATCTGCACTCAGTCACCAGTAGATCAAATGTTTCCCCTATCTGCACTCAGTCACCAGTAGATCAAATGTTTCCCCTATCTGCACTCAGTCACCAGTAGATAAAATGTTTCCCCTATCTGCACTCAGTCACCAGTAAATCAAATGTTTCCCCTATCTGCACTCAGTCACCAGTAGATCAAATGTTTTCTCTATCTGCACTCAGTCACCAGTAAATCAAATGTTTTTTCTATCTGCACTCAGTCACCAGTAGATAAAGTGGGACAGGTATAGTCTTACCTAGCCGTAATCAGGACAATTCATCTAAGTTAGTGGGCTTTCTTTAACATCAGCTACCAAACAATTATCAAAGTAAAGCACTAGAGACGGTGGTACATATTCCCTAACTATGCTTAAAGAACGTGTGATTTTGTAAGGCACCGCTCCGTATTTGGACTCTTTCTTATCTGTGCTAAGTTCAGCAGATCAAAACTAGTCATTGGGGTAAGTGATTCATGTCCTGGCTGTTTACAAATTACACATTTTAATGATCTTTTATAGTTTGTTAAAGTCAGTGCAGTCGTTACAGTTGTTGTACTAGGTAGGTAGGTAGGTAGTTAATGATTTTACCCCTCTTTTAGAGAGGCGCGCCACTTTCAACCAGCGGATAACAACGTCCAATTAGGTTATATCAGGAAACACTACCATACAATATATAGAGGTAACAAAGACTCCAAGCTGAAGTGCTGGTAACTTGTGCTATAATTACAGTAACAGTACCAAAGAGATTCAATGTTTGTGAACCGTGAATAGTTGAAAATTATATATTCTTTACAGATGAAAATCTGAAGTAAATATGCGACGATTTTTAGTGTGTGTGTGGGTGAAGGGGGGGGGGTTTCTGTAAGACAGTTACCTTCTTATGTGACCCTCCCCCCTTCCCCGATTAATGCTACTTAGAAAGTCAATATGCAGTACATACAACATTGAGTACTTTACGGAAATATGTGTGAACGGTTACTCATGTACCCACCCCCTCCCCCACATTTGTTTATTTCCTTTACCAATGTTCATCAGAGAATCAATCAATCAAATGCTGTCTCCGCGTCGAAGGTTGACTGCAATAGACCTCCAACATCCCCTGCCTCTTGTTTTGGTGATGCACTCTGCTAGATTGTAGCCTGTCCATCTTGCGATGCTACTCTCCCACTTGTATCTCTTCCTACCTTTTGCTCCCCTCCCCTCGGATTTACCCTCAAGCAAGGTTTTCAACAAGGTGTCATGTCTTTTAATGTGTTTAAAATAATTTATTTGCGTGATATTTATTTCCTTTAATAATTCTTTCTTCATATTAAGTATTTTTAGAACTTATTTGTTAGTTTTCTTCTCTGTCCATGATGTTCTCCCTATTCTTCTATATACCCACATCTCAAAGGCATCAATTTTGTCTTCTAATTGTTTTTGTTTTTATTGTCCAGGTTTCCGAACCATACATTAATATAGAATAGATGTAGCATTTTCTAAGTCTAATTTTTAGCTTGTTTGTAATTTGTTTAGATGTTAATATTGTCTTCATGTCATTGAATGTACCTTTAGCCATTCCTATTCTCCTTTTAACTTCTGTTTCACATCTGTCATCAATTGTAAGTATGTGTCCAAGATATAGATAATGTTGTACTTGCTGTAGTTTCTCTCCATCTATTTTTATGTTTAGTACCTGTTCTTCTATGACTGTGCTGATTATCATGGTTTTTGTTTTTTGGATGTTTATATCCAGTCCATATTCTTTGATTTATCGACTTGATCTATTAGTCTTTGTAGTTTATGTTCACTTTCTGCTAAAGATTAGTGTCATCTGCATATCTCAGGTACTTGATGAAATATAGACATCTATTTTGTTTTTTGTTTTTTTGTTTTTTTGTTTGTTGTTTGTTTGTTGTTTGTTTGTTGTTTGTTTGTTGTTTGTTTGTTTGTTTTTTGTTTTTTATTTTGTCGTTATCTGTTGTTTGTCTCTTGAAAAAGGTTCAATTTGTGCCGATACGTGGAGAATTGTCCTGTTTAGTTTTATTGTATGTTTTTTTTTAAATATATTTTTATTAATAGGCTAGGTAAGTGTTTTAGTAACCTGTTTACCTCATTTTGCATTACTATTTGTTCATTAGGTTACTGCGGCACCATCCACTTTGTCGGACACCCTCTGACCATTTGGTTATTTGTATTATTTTCCCACATCTTGAGTCCTGGCATTCCTGCTCTATGTTAATAGATTTTCTCTGTGTAGATTAAATAGGCTGCGTGATAAACTACTTCCTTGAATACATCATTTTTAGAGAGTTTTAGGATATTTGTGTTTTACATAACTAACCCTAACAACAAATAATTTAATATTTAAATTAATTAATAAATATTTGTTGTGTGATGAACATAGGCAAGGGAAATAATCAAATATGCGGGAGGCGCGAACATATTTCTGTAATGAATCCAAAATTGCAATAAGTGAATGTTGTTAATCTAGTTTTTATCACTTTTATGTAGCATAAAACTATATATGTGGTCAAGATACAAATCGTATCAAGCATTTTTGTTAAAGTTGAGCAATCTTTATAATGGCGCTGAACGATATAATAAAGATATGAGCTGATGAATAATTCTGCGAATTTCCTCAAACCTGAAATATTTACACGGTGTCTTACTGATATCATTAAAGGCAGGTTACTCTGTCCATTCTTATTTTAATTGTGTGAAAGAGCTATTGGTCTCCAAAGAAATTGGAGGGGCGTGTCCATCGCTACAGTAAGTCTCGCCATCACAAAGGGTATATCGGAAACTGGAAGAAAAAAAAGAAAAGAAAACCAGATATTTGAAAATGCTTCAATAGCTAATATGTCAATGTTAGGAATTAAAAGACTGTTTGTTGTTAGAGATATCTGTTTTCGATTCCTATGAAATGCGATCAACTTGCACTTACTTCCTATGTGCAGTATGGATTAGACATCACTAGTGTCAGAGATATACCAACATGCTAGAAATATGGGTAATGCAGTCGACACAGAACAAATGCAAGTATGCACAGATATAGGTAAATTAAATAACTACAATAGTAGACAGGACATATTAGCAACGGAGAACACATGGGAAAAGTATATAGAATAACCAGGGGGAATGAAGAAAGAAGGGAATATGAAAATGATGTATAAGGGAAGAAAGTCAATGATACAGGAAGGGAAGAAAGTCAATGATACAGGAAGAGAAGGAAGAGCAGAGAGTCAATGATACAGGAAGAGAAGAAAGTCAATGATACAGGAAGAGAAGAAAGTCAATGATACAGGAAGAAAGAAAGTCAATGATACAGGAAGAGAAGAAAGTCAATGATACAGGAAGAAAGAAAGTCAATGATACAGGAAGAAAGAAAGTCAATGATACAGGAAGGGAAGAAAGTCAATGATACAGAAAGGGAAGAAAGTCAATGATACAGGAAGAGAAGAAAGTAAATGATACAGGAAGAGAAGAAATTCAATGATACAGGAAGGCAAGAATTATAATGATTCTTATTCTTCTGCTTCGTTTAAACTACTGCACATTAGCAGGATTTAGTCCAAAGAACGAACATGTTATGTCGTGGTGTACAGCCGGACTACAATATCTGCGACTTTTGGTCGGACAAATCCGACTTCAGCATGGTTTCTGGACTTTAACCATTTATGGGATGTAGCAGAAATTGCTCCTTCACTACCTTAGCCATCTCTTACATGCATGGCAGGTTACAGTGTTCCTATTCCTTGCTCCCCAGTCGGTCTTGGGCAACACACGGGCGGATTATTCTGATGGATGAAGTAATCAGGTAAAGACAGTAGTAATTAGTAGTAGTAGTAGTAGTAGTAGTAGAGTTAGTAATAGTAGTAGTAGCGTAGTAATAGTTGTAGTAGTAGTAGTAGTATAATTAGTAATAGTAGTAGTAACAGTAGTATTAGTTTGTGTAATAGTAAAAGTAATAGAAATAGTAGCAGCTGTACTAGATATATTAGCCTAAGTAGTAGAAATAGTAGTAGTAGTAGTAGCAGCTGTACTAGATATATTAGCCTAAGTAGTAGAAATAGTAGTAGTAGTAGCAGCTGCAGATACTACTACTTCTAGTCGTAATTATAGTTATGTCCAGAAAGACATGTACATAGAAGAAGGCGAAGAATACTGGTTCCTCAAAACTATGAAAAAATGAAAGCTATATATCTTTTAACATATGCTTCTTCTTCTTCGTATGCCTTGCGGCTGACCCTCTGAAAGCATTCCGCTGACCATCTGAGAAGGACGTATGAGGGTGATCTACGTTGTGTCATGTTTTACAGCAAGCTGCGTTATCTAAGCCTGTCGACCTGACACATCCGTCTTCAGCCAGCATTTTTTGGGCCGGGTTGGCATTCCCGTATCTTCGATCCCTAGTACTTGGCCAGGCTACAGCAGCGTTACTGCACTCCTGTTTCCAGGCCCACTGCGTGGAAGTGTACTGAGGGTCTTGGCCAGCTATGGTTCGCTGACCCTGATGCTCGACCAGCTATGGAGCACCGGCCTGTGCACTCTGGTGTACATGTCATCTCTGGACCCTAACATATACAAAGACACAATGGTTTTAGAAAGATGAATCATGAAGGTTTCAGGAAATAGAACAAGAAGAACAACATTACAATGAAAACAACATACGAAAACCTTCTCTTGGGATAAATTCATGGCTTATCTCAATTTCTTAATTATGTCTTCTATGAAATAATCTCCATTGACGACAGACAGATGCATGGCAGTAGATATTGCACCTCTTCCTTTATGAGAGACTCCTAGGTGGTGGGTAATACCAGATGTACCACCACTGTAGATAGGTTAACAAATCTGATAGAAGAATGATGAAATAGCGGGTACAGAAGCCTATTCTACACTCCTATCAGGATGTAACGATTCTGTGATACTGTTGCGATGGAATCCATCTGCGGTGACCAAACATGCTTCCATAAACTCCCTAACACAACTTAGAAAGATATTGCTGACCAGTGATATTATGAAACTGAAAGAGGCTGGACAGCTTAAACAGAAACAAGATGCTTACAGTGTGGTAGTGAGGACAAATTTATGTAAAATAATCACATCACATCAATACATAGTTAGCAGGAAGCTCTTGGGGGCACATCATCATGATTCAGTCCTGAATATTTTTAACGTTTGGACGGAATTAAATATTGTTAGAATATTATTTTGCACATGCATCACGGGAACACGTAATAGTACTTCTAAATATATTTACATTATAATGTAATATATATATCTTTGGAAACAGAAATGGTCAGAGAATGTGATTATCACAAGTTCATTTTGAAAAAAATAATGTTAATATATAAAAATTACTTCAGCAAGGAAAATAATGTGTAAATAACAAATAAATATTATTTTGGACATTATAATTCACCGTACCGAACTTCAGAATCAATAACCTCCACTCAAACTGTATCAGTTCTGTAGATAATCCAATTACGAACACAAAAATTTATAGTTTATATGCATAGTTCGTCACAAATTTGTTATTTAGAACAAATTTCAACATGGGACCATTAGACTAGGTCTAGAACGCAGAATGAAACTGTGACGAAAATGTAGCTGATTTCTCTTACAAATGGCGTCAATTTAAAACACGATGCTATATTGAATTGCCAGGTTGGATTTCAATAATAAATGTGACTAAATTGAAAAAATAGTTATATATGTTAGAAAATATGTAAACTGGAAAATATATATACATAATATAAGAGAAAATGACGCCACATACCCCTATGTTAAAAACCTATCAATATCTTACAAAATTGATATCAATGCACATCAAAATCATGCAAGAGGTAATGTGGACATATTACACTTTCGATCGGGACTATCCTTATGTTGATATAAATACCTAAAAGGACAAAATAAATGTCATTGGAGTATGACTCAGGAGAGTCTTTTGGGACTCAAGACATAACAATTAATGGCTTGTATGAGTCTCGTGGGACTGTATCTATTAATTATCAATCCGCAACGAAGTTTGGCTGCAACAGACCTCCAACATCCCTTGTCTCTTGTCTAGGAGGTGCACTCTGTTAGACTGTAACCTGTCCATCTTACGATGTTACTCTCTCATTTGTATGCTTCTTCCCTCTTGCTTGCCTCTCCTGGACTTTAATCTCAAGTAAGATCTACAGCAGGGTGCAAAAAGGACCGTTTCATCTGCATATCTCAGATTGTTTATTATTTTCCCGCTGATCTTGAGTCCTGACATTCCTTCTATATGTTTAAAGTTATTATCTGTGTAGATATTAAATAAGCTTGGTGATAACATTTTTATCTTTATCTTTTCCTATTTTTTATTTCTATATATAGTTAAGTAGCAGTTTTCATATATATGTATATGTATACTTCTATATATGTATACATCAATATAATATTGAGACCGCATAACCATAAGAAAGCATAGACCTTCCTCGGTTATAATGTAATAAACGCCTTATACATCTATTACTACTACTACTACTACTACTACTACTACTACTACTATTATTATTACTGCTACTACTACTAAAACTATTACTACTACTGCTATTACTACTACTATTATTATTATTATTTTTATTATTATTATTATTACTGCTACTACTACTACTACTATTACTACTACTACATACTACTACTACAACTGTTACCACTACTACTACTAAAACTATTACTACTACTGCTATTACTACTACTATTATTATTATTATTATTATTATTATTATTACTGCTACTACTACTATACTACTACTACTACTACTACTATTACTACTGCTACTACTACTATTACTACTGCTACTACTACTACTACTACTACAACTATTACTACTAATACTACTATTACTACTGCTACTACTACTACTATTACTACTACTACTAATACTACTACTACTACTACTACTACTACTACTACTGCTACTACTACTACTACTACAACTATTACTACTACTACTATTAAAACTAGTACTACTACTGCTATTATTATTATTATTACTACTACTATTACTACTTGGTATTCTCCCAGGACTACAACTCTATTACAGTTGCCACCAGGGTTTACGTATGTCAGTGTGTATGTGTAATAATATGTCATTTGTTTACTCCTATTGGACGCCCTCGTAAAAGGTGGATAGATAGTGTATTAGAGACACTCGAAAATATAACAGCAGAAGAGGCAAATAGAAGGGCAAATGACCGTACACTCACTCTCCCCTCAACACCGTACGGTACATGAGAACATAAAGAAGAAGTGTGTATGTGTGTGCGTCTGTCAGTGTGTACGTGCGTACTTACGTCTTGGTTGCATAGTCATACTTGAATATGAGTTCGTGCTCATGTTCCTGGGCTTGCTGCGTTGTAACCTCCACCTTAGATCCCGCTATCAGGCTTTCAAACTCATCAAAGCTTATCGTAAACCTATGCGTGTGCTCACCTATTGGTTCTTGTGTTGTCAATGACATCTGCAGAGAGAGATAGAGAGATGGCTTATTGTAAACCTATGCGTGTGCTCACCTATTGGTTCTTGTGCTGTCAGTGACATCTGCAGAGAGAGAGAGTATTAACATTCCCAACAAACACTTCCTGGCAGTAGGAAGCATTAACAGTCACTCCCAAAGCTGGGAATACTACAATTTTGACAGAAGGGGAGAAGAGAAAGCTGACAAGATAACAACAACCTAATCCTCCTCAATATTCCAAAGGATCCACCAACATTCTACTCAAGAAGATAACATACCACTTCCACCCAAGACCTGGAATTCTGCACCTCAGAACTGACTGAAATATTAGAAAAAATAATACGTGAACAACTTGGTGGCAGTTATCATCCTAGTGAACAAAACAATAATTACAAGACCAACAAAAGCAAAGATGGAACTACAAACAAACAGGCAGATCTGTATTGGTTGGTAGCATATCCTGTCCAGGACGTGGCTATCAATCCAGCATTTGTTGACTGTGGTGATTTTCTAGGCAATATAAATACGCTCAGTAGTTTGCCATACACAGAGTAAACTTGCAAGAGACATACAAGTAACAAGTAACAGGCAGAGATATCTACACGATATTGTCGGGGAGAAAACCAATTTTGTCAACTGTCTCTCCTTGTCAACAACAATAAAACTTTTTAATACCCCCCCCCCCCAAATTCCCCCAATTATTGACATAATTTATGTAATTTATGAACTGCCCCCTTACCAAAGATGCAGAAACATACAATGGAACACTGCACGCTGGCACATTTCATTCTTTCCAGACTATATCATTATTTTTCTGCTATAATAGAGAATATAAACTTGAATTCACGGCGATATGGTTGGTAAGAGCAATCTGACGCACAAACAAGTCTTTCACAATATGTACATGGAATGTCAGAACTACTAGTGCCACAGTCAACTTTTATGTGTCTTCTTAAACGTGAAACCCACATCATGCCATTCACCATCTTTCCCCTTCATGCAACATATTCAATGACATCCTGTTCTCATACTCCCATATCAATGCATACATCACGTTATATATATATATATATATGTCTATAAATGTGTGTCTATATATCTATGCCTATATATATATATATGTCTATAAATGTGTGTCTATATAGCTATGCCTATATATATATATATATATATGTCTATAAATGTGTGTCTATATATCTATGCCTATATATATACATATGTCTATAAATGTGTGTCTATATATATATGCCTATATATATATATATATGTGTCTATAAATGCGTGTCTATATATCTATGCCTATATATATATATATGTCTATAAATGTGTGTCTATATATCTATGCCTATATATATATATATATATGTGTCTATAAATGTGTGTCTATATATCTATGCCTATATATATATATGTGTCTATAAATGCTTGTCTATATATCTATGCCTATATATATATCATATTGACATGTTATAGGCGTTGAGATGGGAACAGCATGTCGCTGAATATGTACAACTTAACGTAATGAATTATACATGTGTATATACATATTAAGAAACAAACTTAAACTAATTTTTAAATCACGCCTATGCGGATGCTCCCGGCCACTGATTTTATTTTTTGTTTCACTTTGTGACCCCTGCACCATTGGCGAATGCCTAGTTCTGCTATTAATTCATAAATTAGTTCATTCATTAGTTTTGTTCTATGTTCTGAATTATGCTCTCTCGTATGTAATTAACATTTCTATTTTAATTCTCAGTTTCATTCTGATCATAAATTTATCCCTTTATTATTTCCTTAGTATTCCTAGTTCTTATCATAGAATTATCACTTTATTATTTCCTTAGTATTCCTAGTTCTTATCATAGATTTATCACTTTATTATTTCCTTAGTATTCCTAGTTCTTATCATAGATTTATCACTTTATTATTTCCTTAGTATTCCTAGTTCTGATCATAGAATTATCACTTTATTATTTCCTTAGTATTCCTAGTTCTTATCATAGATTTATCACTTTATTATTTCCTTAGTATTCCTAGTTCTTATCATAGATTTATCACTTTATTATTTCCTTAGTATTCCTAGTTCTGATCATAGAATTATCACTTTATTATTTCCTTAGTATTCCTAGTTCTTATCATAGATTTATCACTTTATCATCAGCTATCACCAAAAGAAATCCATGATAAAGGCACAACGAAAGCCTAACTTACCTCCACGGGATGACTACCACCTACTTAACAGACAAGAACAGGTCATCATATTTCGACTGAGAACTGGACACAATAGACTAAACAGCCATATGTATACAAAATTTAAAATTGGCACAACAGCAAAGTGTAATTGTGGACAAGTCAACCAGACTTCAGAACATATCCTTCAAGAATGTGCAAACTATGACACATTAAGATGCACATACTGGCCTTCTGATACACCAATGAATGTTAAACTTTATGGTACAAAACAAGAAATGGAAAACACTGTCCAATTTATACAAGAAACAACACTGCAGATATAGACATTATTAGCGAACGAAAGAAGAAGAAGAATCACTTTATTATTTCCTTAGTATTCCTAGTTCTGATCATAGAATTATCACTTTATTATTTCCTTGGTAACCTTCTAGTATTCTTGTAGTTCTGTTCTTAGTTCGCTGACTAGTTGTTATTCAGCATGCCCTTACCTCAAACGCAATACTTGTTGGTGGGTGATCTTCATTTTCAAAGAATTTATCCTTGAAAGCATTCAACTCCTTCCAAATTGAACTATCTTCGTCTGCCACTGGAGCAATGGGATATCTGCAGCGTACCGGCCCTACTCCTGATGATAGTATTAAATATCAGTAAACTACAAGAGGAATATGTAGGCCATACAGAGAGGTACATGAAGATATGAGACGAGTAGGTTTGTTTGTTTGTTTTGCGTTCGCTCCATTGTAACCATCACAGATATCCGTGCGATTTCCGCCGGGAACGTGATTACGTTGTGCCACCGTTATGCGCCTTGTAGGCCTAGCACATCCGATTTCGGCATGCCTTGACAATTCGGGTGGGCTACCCTTAGCCTGTGACAGCCTCTATATCTGTCTCCAGGCACGCGTAGTGAAGACTCTTCGCCCAGACGATTTTTTGCTATCGTCTGACTCGAACGAGGTGTTCCACTGTCTATGAACTTGCCTCGTGTAATTGGACTTGCTGTGCCTGTGCCCATTGGGTACTGAACCGTTCCTCATCCGTGAGCCTGGTTCCTTAAGGGGAAGAACTCAACAGAGGAGTTGGACCCTGGCTCTTTCGCCCTCTTAGCCGAGGTGTCATTCACCGACATCGTGTACCCCTTGTCCAAGTTCGAGTCTCACACCACGCGTTTGAGAGCAAGGCGTTCTCGAGCTGAGCGTCCTTGTCCCAATAGCGCCTGAGCCCATCAGGTACTGAACCCTTTCTCTCTTCAAGGGTATTTCCGGTGTAGGAAAACCTGACAGTAGAGTTGGGCCAGGGCTAAATCGTTGTCCCTTTTGTGCCTGAGCGCATTAAGTACGGAACCCTTTCTCTTCGCGAGCATATTTCCGGTTTAGGAAGGCTCGACATTAGAGTTGGGTTAGGTCTTCTTGCTTTACCAATCGCCAATGGATGGGTCTGGGTCTCTGCCTGTAAGGAACACAGGTAACTAGAAGCTCGACTCGAGCTGACGGAGCTTGTAGTTCCCTTTCCTAGGGACTTTTCACTTTCTATTTGCAGTTCGCGCTTCCCTCTAGCGCTGTTCTGCCCTTTCATTGTTTCATTGTACTCGGTATGAAATCTATTTGTCTCACTCCATGCATCTATCTTTACGTGCATTTTACATTGGCCGCCCCTCCAATGTTCGGACTGGACTGACTTGCTTCACTGTATGTCGACAGTGTCGCTATATGTGGTGATGCTGGTGGTGTCGGAGATATTGTCTGTCTCTTGTGCAGTCAAATCTCTTTCCATCTTCTACCTCCACCTTCTCGGACACGATCCCCAAATGATTTGGCCAGAATCAGCTCGAGCTGCTGTATTTATGTTTCCAGGGTGCACCGCGTGGAGGTACATTTGGGATCTTGGTTATCTGCTAACCCTGGGTCCGCCTAGAGCAATGCGTTCCCTTTGCACCCCAGACGAGTAGGTGATACAGAGAGGTACATGAATATACGACAAGTAGGTCATATAGAGAGGTACATGAATATAAGACAAGTAGGTCATATAGAGAGGTACATGAATATAAGACAAGTAGGTCATATAGAGAGGTACATGAATATAAGACAAGTAGGTCATATAGAGAGGTACATGAATATAAGACAAGTAGGTCATATAGAGAGGTACATGAATATAAGACAAGTAGGTCATATAGAGAGGTACATGAATATAAGACAAGTAGGTCATATAGAGATGTACATGAAAGTAATAGGACGAGAAGGTCATATAGAGATGTACATGAAAGTAATAGGACGAGAAGGTCATATAGAGATGTACATGAAAGTAATAGGACGAGAAGGTCATATAGAGATGTACATAAAAGTAATAGGACGAGAAGGTCATATAGAGATGTACATGGAAGTAATAGGACGAGAAGGTTATATAGAGAAACATTTCTTTGTCTTCTTCCGCGTTCTTTCTCAAATTCTTGCAGATTTGCAGGATGGACTATGGAGAAAGAATGCGTTTTGTCACAGTTCGCATCTTCTCTGCGACTTGGCATTACTTCTGGGTCACTTTCACCTTTTATAGACAGTGAACCCCAATCCTAAATATTGTTATTGCTTCCATGTCATGGTAATGTCGTTATTTTTTAATTCCTCTTTCAAGCCCTGTCTACACAGAAGAAAATGAAATTTATAAAAATGAAAAAAAAATGGATCATATAGGAAAGCACAGGAAACTGCAATTACCTTCTATGTCTGGTAGAATAATTCTTGTGCCAGAAGCAGCACATTTCCTAACTTCGCCGTCGGGACCTAGGACATTCAAATAATTCTTGACTGTGTCCGCAGGATCTGACTTATCGACACTTCCTGGATTCACAAAACAAGAGAAAAAAATCTGTAAAAATCTGATATTTTTACCATTTTACATGGTGTCTATGCAGTCACTGTGCACACGTTCACATTGCTAGTAAAACTACATCACATGAATTGTGGGTATTTATTACACACACACACACACACATATATATATATATATATATATATATATATATATATATATATATATATATATATATATGACGTCATCGATGCAACTTCATTTATGAAAACAAACACTACTGCTCATGTCAATCGTTTATTGAGCAAAGTGACGTGTAGCATATCAACGTTCTTTCTTTGCCAGTGAATAAAAGTTAGCTCGGCAGCTAACAGTAATCTGCTGTGCCACGCAGTATACTAGGCCATGGAGATATATCATTTTCAATGAAGTAATATTCAGCACTTATATCCACTCTCATGGATAACATATACTACAAGCCTGTATGGATGACATATTATTCAAGCCTATATGGATAATATATTATCCAAGCTCTCATGGATAACACATACACCAAACCTGTGTGGATAACACATTACCCAAGCTAATATGGATTATGCATTATCCAAACTCTCATGGATAACACATACTCAAAGCCTGTATGGATAACACATTATCCAAGCTTTATGGATTACACATTATCCAAATTCTATGAATAACACTTGCTGCTTAGATAACACATTCTCCAAGCTTGTATTATATAACACATTCTCCAAGCTTGTATTATATAACACATTCTCCAAGCTTGTATTATATAACACATTCTTCAAGCTTGTATTATATAACACATTCTCCAAGCTTGTATTAGATAACACATTCTCCAAGCTTGTATTAGATAACACATTCTCCAAGCTTGTATTAGATAATACATTCTCCAAGCTAGTATTAGATAACACATTCTCCAAGCTTGTATTAGATAATACATTCTCCAAGCTTGTATTAGATAACACATTCTCCAAGCTTGTATTAGATAATACATTCTCCATGCTTGTATTAGATAACACATTCTCCAAGCTTGTATTAGATAACACATTCTCGAAGCTTGTATTAGATAAGACATTCTCCATGCTTGTATTAGATAACACATTCTCCAAGCTTGTATTAGATAACACATTCTCGAAGCTTGTATTAGATAAGACATTCTCCATGCTTGTATTAGATAACACATTCTCCAAGCTTGTATTATATAACACATTCTCCAAGCTTGTATTAGATAACACATTCTCGAAGCTTGTATTAGATAAGACATTCTCCAAGCTTGTATTAGATAACACATTCTCCAAGCTTGTATTATTTAACACATTCTTCAAGCTTGTATTAGATAAGACATTCTCCATGCTTGTATTAGATAACACATTCTCCAAGCTTGTATTAGATAATACATTCTCCAAGCTTGTATTATATAACACATTCTTCAAGCTTGTATTAGATAACACATTCTCCAAGCTTGTATTAGATAACACATAGTACAATCTTGTATGAGTAACATATACTCCAAGCTTTCATTGATAACATATATATGCTATGGATGTTATGCACTAGTTGAACAAATGCCCCAATTTTACCGAGACCTACCACTTGTGGATTCTTTGTTCCAACGTTCTATAAACTTTCTCGGGATTCACAATTGTCGCTGTTTTTTTTTAAATCAGTAGATTTGTCATAATACTAGTGGTAATACACGGCGTCACCGGGTGAGAATTCTTCTTCTTCTTCTACGTTCATTTTCAAACTCCCGCTGGATCTCTCTTACATAAGGACGATGGTTTTACTAGATTTCCAGTAGGGTGTAGTCCAAAGAATGAAAACGCGTTGTGTCGCCGTTTTATTTGCGCCAATGGCTCGACACATCCGTCCTCGGTAGAGGTGAGAATTTTAAAAAAGAGTACTATAACAAACATTTTCCCAACATTCAGCAGGCTTTATAAATAATAGGCCTAACAGAACACGTTTTACCGTTAATGAAGGGCGTCAAGATATAAACTGTATATAATTTAATTTATTAAAATTCAATATTCCGACCTTTCAGAAATCGCCAATGGATTATATGAAATAAACTTTTTTTTAAATTGCCAATGTAAAAAAAATCCAACTACGCCTCTACCCTACATAAAGAAGGATTATATGATTTGAAGGAATAAGTTTTTTTTTTTAAAAAGGCGCGAATTATCTTCAAATGCACCAAATACTTTCATCTGTGTGTCTAAAAATCGAAGGGAAAATATTAGATCAACATCTCTAGGATGGAACACGAAACGCCGAATCCATTACGCCCACAATGTAGTGCGCTTTAAATCAGTCATGGAGCCACTTTTTGAAAGTGTAAAACTTTGAATATAGGCCTAATTATATCGAAGTCGTAATCTATGAGTAGAACGTAATATGTAAACTCAACAATTGATCGATTGTAGGGCAAATGTGAAATGTTTCATTTGATAAAATCATTAAAAACAATTGCAGAGACGCAAGGATAAAGAATAGTGAACCTGTTAAAACAGATTAAACGTAGATTGAGACTCAACATCTATTGAAGTGAAACAATTTATTTATTTGTTTACATCTCTTTAAAACACACCATGTCTCTGGAACGCAGCTACATCTCCTTCACAAACCACTACGCTCGAAGGCAAGTGTAGAAGCTACAACAATACCACCTGGGGATAGACAATGGACAGTTTATTTGACCTTTGTGCAGCGGTCAGAGGTAAAGGGTTAACCAATCATATTAATGGTCAGCTTTGTTGGACCACAGGAGAGCTTAAGATCTTCGTCGAGTGCTAGTGCTCTCCATTTGAGCTAAACTATAACGGTGTCAAATTTCGTCCGCCTAAATTATGTAGTTTAGGAGTCTATAGCGAAGCACACAAATAATGCGTTACGGAGTTATCCTTTTATAGATATATAGATAAGTAACTTCGTCGGTTGAGTTTGTGCTAAAATTTATACTGGTTGATTATGCACACTTTATCTGAACGCTTTCTTGATTATTAAGAACAAGATGGAGTAATAATTTTTTAATATAAACATCAATAAATAGCTCGCTTCCACCTAAATACACTGTCTGCCTCATTTTTGGACCAATCGTGTATAGTTAATGGTTATTTCGGTTTATATGTGTGTATATATATATATATAGGGTGCAATGGTTCCAGTTGTTTTTGTTTTGTTGATTCTTATATTAGAAAAAAAAAATAGACGGGAAAACCTTTGAAGAACTCCACTGGTGTCCTATAGAAGTGACTGTTGTCTGCTCCGTTGAGGGCCAATGTCCCTTTTCCACCGTTGCGTCCATCTTTAATAGTTGTTGTGGTGTCCTGTAGGGAATATGAGAGATGAAATCGTTAGTGGGTGATTGGTAGGTATATAGACATCTGTCTTAATGAATGGATGGGTGAAATTATTGATGGATGAGTGGATGGATTGATGATGGAAGAGTGGATGGATAGTGGATTTATTGGAATGTAGATGAATGAATGGATGTATTTTTGCATTGATGGATTGGGTGAGTGGAGGAATATGTGAATGAATGACTGATTAATACATGACAATGTGGATGAATTAATGTGCTATATGATTCATTTGCAAGTTGAGGTTCTCTCTTGTGTAGTAGTTAATTCATTACTAAATTTGAAAAAGAAAGAACACTGCGGGAAGTTTACAAGCGACGAAAGCGGAAGGACAGATGCGAAAACTCTCCTACCCCAAACCCTCTACACTCCTGCATGCACTGCAATAGAGCTTTCCTGGCACGAATTGAATTCATCGGGCATTTACGAATTCACAAACCAAATTAGACATTCACAAATGTTTTGTTGTTTTTCTACTTATTCATCACATTTATTGTTTTTCATGTCATGTTCATCTTCGTTTGCGAGAGAGGAACATCATCATCATCAATTCATTCGACTTGTGTTCAATAGGTCCTGGGTTCAGTCCAGAGACGTGAAGTCCTGTTTGCAAAGAAATTGTTTTTCAGAGATTCCAAAAGATTGTAGCCTGTTTGTTAAGATCCTAAAAGAGTGTAGTCAGTTTGTTTGTTAAGATCCTAAAAGATTGTAGTCTGTTAAGATTCCAAAAGATTGTAGTCAGTTTGTTTGTTACGATTCCAAAAGATTGTAGTCAGTTTGTTAAGATTCCAAAAGATTGTAGTCAGTTTGTTTGTTAAGATCCCCAAGAATTGCGAGCGATTAGCTCTTAATTCATATGTAATGGGGTGCTTTCTAAGAGTTTTTATTCATATTCAAGAGACCTGCTTATTGCAATAACTATTGAAGAAGCCTTTTTCTCGGAAGTGGTCTATGTTACAGCTGATATTTTTCTTTGGTCACATACTGCATATTTCCTCCGTACAGCCGCTTCGCTGCCGGTGAACTATTCCCATGTAGGAAGACAACTTCAATGGCTTCTCTGTCCCTAGTCCCGAAACCTAATTTTGAATCGTGAGCTGTGTTGGGTAACGGCGACAGTCGAAATAGACTAGGATTTCTATGTTTTCATTGACGAGGTTTGCAGTGTCGCACAACACGTCCGGAGTCTAGATGTGACATGTACATTTCACACTTACTGGCCTCGTCTCGTTTCATGTATAGCCTCCACATCCACTAATACTTCACTACTACTTCCACTACCACTCTATTAAGATTACTACTACTATCACTATTGCTACTACTTTCACTATTACTACTACTATCATTATTACTACTACTATTACTATTACTACTACTATCATTATTACTACTACTATCATTATTACTACTACTATTACTATTACTACTACCACTATTACAACTATTACACTACCACTACTTCTACTACTACCCACTAATAAGACAATACTACCATTCCTACTACTAATACTACTGCTAATACTACCACCACTAATACAACTACTACTACTACTACTACTATTACTACTACTATTTTTACAACGTTATTGCTACTGTCACTATTACCACTACTACTACCACTACTACTATTACTGCCACTCTATTACTACTGCTTCTACTATTTCTACTACTACTACTACTACAACTACTACTACTATTACTACTACTACTACGTTATTATTACTGTCACGACTATTAACTACTACTACGTTATCATTACTGTCAATATTACTACTACTACTACTACTATTACTACTACCATCACTACCACTACCACTACTACTATCACTGCTAATACTACTACTTTTACTAATTCTACTACTATTATTGCTACTATTACTAATTCCACTACCAATACCACTACTACTACAGTTCTACTACTATTCACACTACTATAGCTACCATTCTACTATTGCTACTACCACCAATAATACTAATACTACAACTGCAGCTACTACTACCACTCTACTATTACTACTGCTACTACCACTCTATTACTACTACTATAATTACTGCTGCTACTCTATTACTACTACTACTTTTACCACGACTACTATACTACTGCTATTACTACTACTGCTAGTATTATTATTACTTGTACTACTACTGCTACTATTACTACTACTATCACTACTACTGCTAGCACTACTACTACTACTACTTTTGTTTTTAAAATGCAGCTGAAGCAGAGTATATAGAAATAAACTGAAAGTCAGATTTTTTAAAGTAAAAAATGAAGCTATCAAACAGATCAAAACATTACATTGTGATAGACGATATTATATGGATTCCAATTGAAAAGTGGGGTCAAGTACACAATCTCCAGAGGCATGGCATATGTTTGTCGAAGCTCTCCTGGTTTGCACCTTGTGGCTAGTTTTCCAAACTCGTTATATCTAAATACAGAGATAACAATAACAATTATACTTGCTGTTCAGATATATTGAACTGCGAACGAGAAGAACATTACAAACTACAATTTAATCGAATTATTTGATAAAGTCATGACATATATATACAAAATCGCGAACAATATATTTGTAGGAGAAAAAGAAATAATTAATTGACTGATTGTATGAAGAGAAATAAAACTAAAAAGGAATAATTAATTGACTGATAGTATGAAGAGAAATAAAACATAAAAAAGTATAATTAATTGACTGATTGTATGAAGAGAAATAAAATTAAAAAAGTATAATTAATTGACTGATTGTATGAAGAGAAATAAAACTAAAAAAGTATAATTAATTGACTGATTGTATGAAGAGAAATGAAACTAAAAAAGTATAATTAATTGACTGATTGTATGAAGAGAAATAAAACTAAAAAAAGGATAATTAATTGACTGATTGTATGAAGAGAAATAAAACTAAAAAAGGATAATTAATTGACAGATTGTATGAAGAGAAATAAAACATAAAAAGGATAATTAATTGACTGATTGTATGAAGAGAAATAAACTAAAAAAAAGGATAAGTAATTGACAAATTGTATGAAGAGAAATAAAACTTAAAAAAGTATAATTAATTGACTGATTGTATGAAGAGAAATAAAACTAAAAAAAGGATAATTAATTGACTGATTGTATGAAGAGAAATAAAACTAAAAAAGTATAATTAATTGACTCATTGTATGAAGAGAAATAAAACATAAAAAAGGATAATTAATTGACTGATTGTATGAAGAGAAATAAAACTAAAAAAGGATAATTAATTGACTGATTGTATGAAGAGAAATAAAACTAAAAAAAGGATAATTAATTGACTGATTGAGGACCTGTATCCTGAGTTACTCGATGAGTATGATTATGAAAGTACAGAAGGGTCTCGTTCGTGAACAATTGACTGAGATATTGAGAGGGTCGAGGTTGGAGATGGTGACTTTTATTCTCGTCCTTGGGCATGTGGGCGTTAGGGGCAACGAGAGAGCGGATCTGTTGATGTCAGGTGATGTTGTTGCACCCCGGAGATGAACAGTGGATCGGGAAGATGTGTTGAATTCCCTACGGGAGACAGCACGTGAAAGTGAACTTGACGTAGGTGATTATTATTCAATTGCTAGAAGTAACGAACAGGGATTGAAATGTGGGGACGCCAGATGGGAACAGTTTGTGGGGCGCAGAAGAATGAAGATGGATCAACATAGAACCGGAACTGTCAGAAGAGGTGTAATGGCGGATACACTCAGGGAGAAATCGGAGCAACTATGAATGTGTCCAGAGTGCAGTGATGATGATCCGACGATTAGCTAACTAACTTAACACATAGACTGAGAGAAGACAGTGTGTCCCACACATACACAGTGAGAGAAGACATTGTGTCCCACACACACACACACACACACACACACACACAGTGAGAGAAGACACTGTGTACACCCACACACACACACACAGTGAGAGAAGACATTGTGTACCGCACACACAAAGTCAGAGAAGACAGTACGCACACACAACGTGAGAGAAGACATTACGAACACACAAAGTGAGAGAAGATATTGTGTCCCACACACACACACACACACACACACAGTGAGAGAAGGCAGTACGCACACACACAGTGAGAGAAAACATTACGCACACACAAAGTGAGAGAAGGCAGTACGCACATACAAAGTGAGAGAAGGCATTACGCACACAAACATACAGTAGTGAAAAAATGAATATAATTGCGGTATACTTACATCTGTCTACACTTATACTTACATCTGTCTACACTTATACTTACATCTGTCTACACTTATACGTACATCTGTCTACACTTATACTTACATCTGTCTACACTTATACTTACATCTTTCTACACGTATGTTTACATCTGTCTACACTTATACTTACATTTATCTACACTTATACTTGCATCTATCTACACGTATACTTACATGTGTCTACACTTATACTTACATCTGTCTACACGTATGTTTACATCTGTCTACACTTATACTTACATTTGTCTACACTTATACTTACATCTGTCTACACTAATACTTACATCTGTCTACACTCATCTATCTCAAAGGGAGCCACACGTTCTTGTGTAGTCATTGCCACCCACAAATTCTCATCATTGAACCCGAGATTTGTGTGCTGAGAAAGATAAATAGTGAATTATTTATTTGTCATTACATTTGGTTTCCATGGTTACGTTTTTCCGGAAGTAGATGGCATCTATAACTACATCCTTGTTCTTCTTTTCTATGTTAGTTATTAAACTCCTACAGATTAGCAGGACTCAGTCTGGAGAACGGAATTCCTTTGTATCGTGGTTTACAGCTGTGCTGCGATATTTGTTCCTTTTTGTCCGACATATCCGACATGGCTTTTATTTCACTTGCCTAACTATGGGATAGTTAGTAAGTCGTTGGATCATTCTGGTTGCACTCTGGACATATTCGTGGGTGCTCTGATATTCACTTGAGTATATCTAACTTTACACGATAACTGATAGTTTCATTTCATTTTGGCTGACAAATATTCTCCTACGCCCGAAGTAGTGATCATTACTTGCTCGTCGCATTTCAATCCTAATTCCTTTATTCTGAACATGGAAAATGATTCATCGCCGTCATTAATTTCATTTGCCTGTGTTATTTCTTGTAATGAGCTCTGCATGATCCATTGTTCTATCGCAGGACACAGTAGCTGTGCAAGCCAGCCGATCCGCTCTGTCGTTGCCTTGAACACTCACATGACCAGCCACGAAAATGGGTTCAATACAAGAATCAGTGGACAAATCACGTGATAACAGTCAGACTTTTTAATTTCATATGTTATTGCACTGAGCTTCCGTTTCTCGGATATTTTTTTTTTAAATGTGGCTAAAGATACTTATCTAGCGATCTGCGTGCAACAGACGGAACAACCACCTCCACCCCCCACTCAGTGTGTAGCGCGCATATCGACGGATCAGGGCTATCATTACTAAACATGTAGAACGTTGGCTGCATCGTAATATGTGTCTTTATTGGAATTTCGTTCCGTTTAATTATGTTAGCTTTTTGTTCCGTAGAAACCTGCCCACTGATTCTTGTATAGTACCCGAAAATGAATGTGACATATTCCAACTTTGACCTCTACTGCCTCAAGCCACTGTTCTCAAATGCAACCCATTTGTATATTTTTGTCTGATCATATTTATACAGTCCCTGAAAATACAAACATCCTAGTTATTCATTTGTATATTTCTTCTTCTTCTTCTTCAGCGTTGATTCTCAAACTCCCACTGGATCTCTCATGTAGCAGGACCATTGGTCCTATTAGATTTCCAGCAGAATATAGTCCAGAGAATGGAAATGCTTTGTGTTGCCGTTCTATTTGCGCCAATGGACCGAAACGTCCGTCTTCGACTGAATTTATAAATTTGATTTTTATGAAATTCTTTGCAATATTTACAGGCAATTGAGAAAACCAAAAATACAACTATTAAAAAAGAGGATTTCACACAAACCTCAGTATCTAGTATGTCCACCATGTGCTTGTAAATACGGATACACATGGGACGCACAAGTCTCTTGCAGGAAATTATGTGGAATCAAATCCCACTCACGTGTAAAAGAACACTCGAGCTGTTGCATACTATCTGGATAACCTTGTATGTGGACTCTATGTCCTAGCTCATCCCACAGATGTTCTATAGGGGACATCTCTGTTGATATGGCAGTCAATCAATAGTCACAATGTTCTGCTGATGTAGATATTACTTTGTAATGTGTGCGGTTTGTGCATATGCCTTATTTTGCTGGAGAAGAATGCATGTTTTATTAGCGCTGGAGCAATGTATCCACATCCTCATTTCGGTATGTCATAGCATCATCATTTTCACTGAAGAAGTGAAGGGGCAAGCGATGACAAAAACCGAATCGTCCCCTAATGTAAACTTTTTCAGTGTGGCTATTGCCACATCTGCCGATCTATTCAGCTTGCCGATCTATTCAGATCGGCAAGCTTTCGTGGCGTAGCGTGGGTCAATGCCGCCCGGGGCGGAATCATAATTTTCCGCCCTTGTGGCATTAAAAAATATATGGCAGTGATTAGGAAAGCCTGGACGAGAATAAAATTGCCGCCCTCCCGATGATGCCGCCCGGGGCGGTCCGCACCTCCGCCCCCCTCTCGCTACGCCACTGTTTCTTGCAGTCCTTTTCAAGTAACAAGTAGTATTATCTGAGCCCTGGGGCCGATAACCTATAATTCGTCAGTGTTGTAGCGGTGCCACACCGAAGACAGCAGCACATACAACCCTCCAAACATCTCTATCCTCATTGTTGTATATATATATATATATATATATATATATATATATATATATATATATATATATATACTTATTTCAAACAGGAGAAAGAAGACGCTAGTTATAAAGCAAGATGATGATTGATAGAAGAAATATAAAGCAATGCGATGATTGATAGAAGAAATAGAGGACGACCTCCATGAATTAGGAGTACGAAAAGGGAACAAAGAATAGCAACAGAGTTACCTAGCAAAAACGTCGTAAAAGGCAACTTAAGAGGTAATGAGAGTGAGGTTGGATATCCTAATCAATGTGCACAAAGAGCCATGTTGAAATGAGATGTGTCAGACTAAAAGGCGAAAATACCGCAGCTGTAACCATGGCACAGCTCGTTCTGTACTCATGACTACACTCTACTACTCTGCAGGAGTTTGAGAACGAACAAAGAAGAAGAATGGATCAGAAATTGGAGAACACGGGCCAGGGTCACATATGGGTGATAAGAAACTGTCTACTTGAATAAGTGTCATGGCTTGCAGTGCTGAAATAAAATATGGCTTACAGTGCTGAAATGAAGCATGGCTTACAGTGCTGAAATGAAGCATGGCTTACAGTGCTGAAATGAAGCATGGCTTACAGTGCTGAGATGAAGAAGAGGAACAATTAATAATTTTGTAAGATTAACTCTAACAAGACAAGAACACTTACAGTCATTCCTCCTGCGCCGTTAAAAAGCGTCTTGTAAGATCGATGATAGTGGGCTGCATTCAAGAGGACATTTCTGTCAGTATATTTTGTGTCATACATTGGTTCACCAAACGCTGTGAATGACAAGTTGGCTCCATAGTTGTCCATACCAGGGGTGGAGTCGAATATTTCATCCAAGACATTGTAGCTGTTGCTCCTGTTTCAAGAGTAATATCACCAGTTGAATTGCAACGTTTTTTTTAACAATATCAAACTTGATTAGGGAATGTGTATTGTATCAAACTTGATTAGGGAATGTGTATTGTATCAAACTTTACTAGGGAATGTGTATTGTATCAAACTTGACTAGGGAAGGTGTATTGTATCAAACTTGACTAGGGAAGGTGTAGTGCATCAAATCTGACTAGGGAAGGTGTATTGTATCAAACTTGACTAGGGAATGTGCATTGTATCAAACTTGACTAAGGAAGGTGTATTGTATCAAACTTGACTAGGGAAGGTGTATTGTATCAAACTTGACTATGGAAGGTGTATTGTATCAAACTTGACTAGGGAATGTGTATTGTATCAAACTTGACTAGGGAAGGTGTATTGTATCAATTTTGACTAGGGAAGGTGTATTGTATCAAACTAGACTAGGGAAGGTGTAGTGCATCGAACTTGACTAGGGAATGTGTATTGTATCAAACTTGACTAGGGAATGTGTAGTGTATTAAACTTGACTAGGGAATGTGTATTGTATCAAACTAGACTAGGGAATGTGTAATGCATCCAACTTGACTAGGGAAAGTATATTGTATCAAACTTGACTAGGAAATGTGTATTGTATCAAACTTGACTAGGGAAGGTGTAGTGTATCAAACTTGACTAGGGAATGTGTATTGTATCAAACTTGACTAGGGAATGTGTATTGTATCAAACTAGACTAGGGAAGGTGTATTGTATCAAACTAGACTAGGGAAGGTGTATTGTATCAAACTTGACTAGGGAAGGTGTATTGTATCAAACTTGACTAGGGAAGGTATATTGTATCAAACTAGACTAGGGAAGGTGTAGTGCATCAAACTTGACTAGGGAAGGTATATTGTATCAAACTTGACTAGGGAATGTATATTGTATCAAACTAGACTAGGGAAGGTGTATTGTATCAAACTTGACTAGGGAAGGTGTAGTGCATCAAACTTGACTAGGGAAGGTATATTGTATCAAACTTGACTAGGGAATGTGTATTGTATCAAACTAGACTAGGGAAGGTGTATTGTATCAAACTAGACTAGGGAAGGTGTATTGTATCAAACTTGACTAGGGAAGGTGTATTGTATCAAACTAGACTAGGGAAGGTGTATTGTATCAAACTTGACTAGGGAATGTGTATTGTATCAAACTTGACTAGGGAAGGTGTATTGTATCAAACTAGACTAGGGAAGGTGTAGTGCATCAAACTTGACTAGGGAAGGTATATTGTATCAAACTTGACTAGGGAAGGTATATTGTATCAAACTAGACTAGGGAAGGTGTATTGTATCAAACTTGACTAAGGAAGGTGTAGTGCATCAAACTAGACTAGGGAAGGTGTATTGTATCAAACTTGAATAGGGAAGGTGTAGTGCATCAAACTTGACTAGGGAAGGTATATTGTATCAAACTTGACTAGGGAAGGTGTATTGTATCAAACTAGACTAGGGAAGTTGTATTGTGTCAAACCTGGCTGGAGGAGATATATTGTGTCAAACTTGAAAAACAGAGATTGTTTATGTCAAATTCGACTATGGATACATGTTTTGTTAAGTCAAACTTGACTAAAAATGGATATGTTGTGTCACATTATACTTGACCGCGGGAGATAGGTTGTGTAATATTAAACTTTACTATAGGGATATACTGTGTCATATAAAACTTGAATAAAGGAGATATGTTATGTCATATCAAACTTGACAAGGAAAGAATGTTGCGTTATGTCAAACTTGACTAAAAGGGATACTCTGTGTCTTATTAAACTTGCCATAAGCTAACATTGGAAACAAAGATACAGATCTATCAAACATGCGTGCTGAGTAAACTATACTACGGATCTGAAACATGGACTATCTATCTATGTATTATAATTTCTACTTGTGCCGTGAAGCGTTGTGGCCCCGGGATTCGGAGTTTTTGTCTTTGTCCATTTGAGTTGCATTGGCCATGGTAAGCCCGTGCCTATTTAATGTTTCTTTGACTGTCTCTGCCCATCTAGTTCGTGGTCTTCCTCGTGCCTTGCAGCCCAGTCTTCTGCTGATTTATGCACGAAGGATTGGTTGTGCAGGTTCCATTCTCATGAAGTGACCAACCCATCTGGTTTGCTGCCTCTCGATGTAGTCTTGACTTGAGATAGTCTTTACCTCTTTCCTGATATCTTCATTTCTCCAGCGGTCTCTACTCGTGACATTTATAGCTTTCCTCAAACATCTCATTTCTCAAACTGTGATCTTTTTCGCTAGTGTCTTTGTCAAGGGCTATGTTTGGCATTGGTAACACAGAGTTGGTAAAAAAAAATACTATTTATCAATTGTCGTTTTGTAGCCATAGAAGGTGGTACTGCTAGTAGAACATAATGGAAAATAATACTCACGTGTAAGACAGGTAATGAAGTCCTACTGAATGACGACTAAAACACTACACACTATCACTAACGGATGTAAATATGGTACATATAACAAAACAAAACACATAATATAATTTACAGATGACAATACACAGGACAAAGTCGACGTTTCGGACCAATAGGCCTTTTTCAAGATACGGACATAACATACAAACATAAAAAACCACAAGTAAAAATGTATGCGTATCTGCCCATCTAGATATCTGAATCGTCTCATTTTCGAGTTGGGTACCATCAAGCCATTTGGACTCAATTCCGACCACTCTTTCGCTTAGTTCTCGGTCGTATTGGTCTTTGTTACGTCATCGTTTTGTTCCTCTCGTTCCACCTGTATTATCGTCTTTGTGTACTTCCTGTTCGTATTTTTCCGGTATCTATCTTACTATCACATTTCACTCGGATACGCATACATTTTTACTTGTGGTTTTTTTATGTTTGTATGTTATGTCCGTATCTTGAAAAAGGCCTATTGGTCCGAAACGTCGACTTTGTCCTGTGTATTGTCATCTGTAAATTATATTATGTGTTTTGTTTTGTTATATGTACCATATTTACATCCGTTAGTGATAGTGTGTAGTGTTTTAGTCGTCATTCAGTAGGACTTCATTACCTGTCTTACACGTGAGTATTATTTTGTAGCCATGCAGATTTATGAGTATTTAAGTATTGGTGACAGCTGGTAAGTCACAGCATTGGCTTTTTGACACTTTGTTTCAATCTTTCTGTCGAGTTTGTCATCATTCATAAATATGTTTCCTAGGTATTTAAACTCTGGAACTTGCTTTAGTTTTGAACCATTGACAGATACATTTAACTGGCCTGGTGTTCTGCTTCTCGTCAAAGTCTCTGCTTTAGATGAGTTTAGTTTCATGTTGTGTTGTTCTCATGTTGTATGGAGCAGGTGTGTCTGCCGCTGTAATTCGTTTTCAGATTCGTACCTTAAACATTGATCATCTGCAAATTGCAGTTTGTTGTGTCAGCTTCTTTAGTTATCCTGTCCATGTATGTTACTAACACATGTGGTGATTGTACGCAGTCTTGTCTAACGTCTGTTTTTATTTCAAATGGGTCTGTTGTGACCACAGTAGTTCTGATTACTCTCTGACAGTTTTTAATATAAATCTCTTATGTTGTCTAGTAATTGTCCATGTACTCCATAGTCCTCTAATATTAGCCATAGTTTTTCTTTGTAAAATGCCTTTTCTTGGTTGATGAAGGAATGTTTAGTTGTAGGTCGTATTCAAGTGTCTTTTCGCTCAGCTGTCGTAGCGCAAAAATAGCATCTGTACATCACATACCTTTCCTGAAACCAAATTGTGTCTTATTTAGCTGGGGGTTCTATTATTGGTCTTACTCTCTGCTCTATGATTTTTGCGTATATCTTTCCTATGTGGTTGAGCAGAGATATGCCTCTGTACGTCTCACACTCACTTTCGTTGCCCTTGTTTTTCCATATGGTACAATTATTGCTCTCTGCCAGTCATCGATACTTGTTTTTTCTGACCATGCTTTTGTGAATATTCTCTTTAGCCAGCTTATCCCAACGTCCTTGCACGGCAGGATGGCCTCAGCTGTTATGCAATCTACGACTGGTGATTTATTTCGCGGGCTGTTCTTAATATGTTCCTCTATTTCAAGGACTCTTATTTCTGGTTCTGGAACATGTGAATATCTTGGATTGAAAGGATGGTTTCTTGTGTTGGTTGATGGGTATACAACTCTTTAAAATACTCTAGCCACCTTGTTTTCATATCTTCTCCGTTTAATATTGGGGTACCGTTTCTGCTGTTTATTACTGTCGTTGGGGTTATAACTCTCATCTCTTAATTTCATTGTTTTTATACTTTTTAAAAAGTCTCTTGGTCTTTTGGTGCATATGTCAGACAGGTATTCACCATATTCTTTCCACGCATAATCTTGTGCTTGTTTTATTGCTCGTTTGGCATTTCTTCTCTTTAAACGATACTGAACATAATCCTTTTGATTACCTGTTGTTACCCATATTTTGAATGTTTGCTTCTTTTTACCGATTGCTTATTTGATTTCCTCATTCCACCAAGGAGTTCTTTTACCCTGTGTAGCTGTTTTATTTGTGACAATGGCTCGACACATCCGTCTTCGGCAAAGATATTGTGTTTCTCTACTTGGATACTCTATGTACTGTGCCTGTCTTTGTGGTATTCTTTCTGTCATTATGACAGGTCTGTGGTCTGTATCTATTTTGTTGTTAGGGAGTATCTTGCATCTATGACGTATATATTTTTTGTGTAGCTAATAAGTATGAAATCCATTGGCGATACTTGATTTACGTTGAAAAATTAAATCACCTTTTATTTAAATTATAAACACCTGTGGCAAAAACAGGAAACTATTAACTAACTACGTAATAATAACAAACCTTTTCGGGTCATAAAGTTTATATCTAGCAGCCCTAGTCTTTGCTACCTCTTCGAGAATTTGGCCAGAGTCTATTCGGAAAGAGAGGTCATCTTCCTGAGGATATAAATAACATCCCGGTAAGTTCTCTTTGGTCAATTATTTTTAACCAAGATTTCCAAGAAAAAACAGAAAGACTTAAATTTTTAGCACAACAGGTAAAGCCTTAAAATAAACACACATAAAATGAAAATCATGAACTTTACCGGCCTGACAGAATCAATTAAACTAGATGATAATATAGCAGTGGCTTACCGAGGGTGGTGCAGGGGGTGCGGCCACACCGGGCATCAAGGCGTGAGGGGCATCAAAATGCCCCTCAAAATAATGAAAACTGTGAAAATAAGTTTAAATGCCTTTGTCGTGCCAAAGTTGATGCCCACACTGTTAAAAATAACATTTTTTTTCCTTATTAAGCCCATTTATTTGGCAATTAGGTAGTAACATATTTTTGGCACATATAAAACATTACAATTAAAATTAATTAATAAGTAAAACTAGTTCCTCTCGAAAGAAGAAACTCCCACAATTTACTTCAAAATTGTATTTTAACTTGTAAGAAAAACGAAAAATAAGTTTCAGTTTCGATTGTCAATCCATTCAGTCGTTCACTTAGCACCTTAAAAGTCCGTCATAAGCAGTCTTTGAGTTCGATGACAAATCAAGTTTATTTCTAGCCTCCTAACGTTGAATGATATCATTCAACGACAACGATTCTATCATCGATAAAGATCAAACATTGAAATCAAGTTTTAAACGTTGGCAGATACAATCAGGCTCGTGTTTCAGCGCATCATAAAGGCCTATAACCTAACTATAACCAGTGAAGAAATCAGATAGTGAAAAAGTGTAAAAAGTGTTGTGTACAAGTGAATTCTGGATATTAGAAAAAAAAACTCCTTAACGGTGAGATAATTTTAAAGAATTTTAAATGAACTAGAATTTAAAGAAAAGAACCAAAGGCCTTTGGAATTACTTGCCTTCATTCAGAAGCATTGAAAAATGTTCATTCAGAAAAGTGAATGGGGGGAGGGTATCAAAATCTTCATCGCACCGGGCAGCATTTACCCTAGGTACGCCACTGTAATATCAAGACTCGAGATCGAATCAAGACTCGAATCGCTCTCGACTTCAATGCCTCAAACATCTGGAGATCGAAGATCGCAAGTAAACACATCAAACTGCGAATATTCAATGCAAGTGTGATTCCATCATTGACATATGGATGTGAAAGTTGGAAATCTACCGCAATAATGGATAAGAAGTTAGTTGCCTTCGAGAATAGGTGCCTCATAAAAATCACAAATACTAATTGGAAAGACTTCAAATCGAACGACATACTAAGAGAGGAGACAAAACAAGAATATGTGACGAACATCATCAGAAAATGCGGCTGGACATACATCGGCCACATACTTAGAATGAAGGAAGACAGAATTCCACGACAAGCCTTCATGTGGACACCAGACGGGAAAGAAAACAGGGAAGACTAAAAACAACGTTCAGAAGAACATTTATGAATGAATTAAAATCAACAGGCATAAATGCACAAGACCTGCAATCCCTAGCAACTGACCGACAGGCATGGAGAACTATGACATCCGCTCCGACAGGCATTGAGAACTATGACATCCGTCCTATGTGCCAAACTTGGCAAAAGAAGAACTGACTGACTAATTGACGAATATGACAGTCAGATTTCAAAATTGGCTCTAGTTTGTTTGTTGTTTTTTGTGGGTTTTTATTTATTTTTTTTTTTTATTTTTTTTTTGGTAATCTGCAAAAATGAATGTTTACATCACGAAATGCATGCCAATAGTAATAACGCAACATTTAATACCTGTAAAAAATCAAGTCATAGAATACTTCTTAGATTTGTTCTCCCGTTTCTTGTACAGATGTTTGGGGGCATCTCTGGTGAGTATCCAACAATAGTCAGCCAGCATTGTAGTTTACCTTTTTTCCGTTGGTATCTTTGGTCGGTTGCGGTGATATCTTGATGAAATTGTACGTCATGTTCATCACTAACCATGTCACAGTTCTCAGGAGAGAAATCCAGATGGGAAGGAAGGAAGTTGATCTTCAGAGACATATTGCAGCCAGTATATGATACTTCATCAGTTCTACTTCTACTAGTTCTTTGTAGTTTTCTGCCCTAACATTACCCAGAAAGTTGGTGGGCACAGGGCGAAAAGCATTCCATGTTTGTTTCGCATTACCCTGCAGCACGTTGTTGAACCGGTCATCTTTTAAGAGCTCTCGAATCTGATGACCCACAAAATCATCCTCTTTAAGCTTTGATTCACTGGGTCGGTGAAAGTTTAAATGCAGGTATCGGAAAACTGACGAAGTCCTGTCCATGGCTTTCACGAAATTCTTCATCAGACCCAGTTTACTGTGAAGGAGTGGTAGCAGAATTTTGTGAGACTCGAACAGAGCTGGGTGCTGGATATTCTTCTCTCCAACTACTACATTTTGTCTGCAAATCCATTCCTACCGCAAGTACTGCAATTCCTTTGCTCGGCTATCCAGTTCAAATAAAAAGCACCTGTATTTTGTATATCTCCGCTGCAGTTCCATTAAAAGGGCAACTACCTTCAAATCACCACATGGGTGCCAGCTGTACTTGTTATACTCAATGTAATTCATTATCTATTTTAAGTTATCGCATGTCATTTCTATGTGGACAGCATGCGCTATTGTAGTAGACAGAAGATGGTTTCCATTGTGCAAAAGCACATCCTTAAGACACAGCTTCGATGAGTCTACAAATAGTCTTCCTTCATGTAGGTCATGAGTTATTTTTAAAGCATTCATGAGGCCCTCAATATCGGAACAGAATTCCAGATTACTTTCGTTTCTGAAGAAAAGCTCTAACTGTTGATGACGCTATCGGTATGAAGTAATTGTGACACCTTCCTCTGGGAGTTTCCATTGTTGTAGTCTTGATACGAGCAATTCTGCCTTGTTCTTAGATAAGTCCAAACACGAACCAGGTTGTTCTACCTGTGTATTTCTGCGAGGGGCTGATGATGTACCACAGAGAATATCTGGATCACTGCACACTGACGGACCAGGTGAAAAACATGTCGGCTCACCCTTATCCTCATCAGATAAATGAAGATAATATTCTGCTGAAGTTTGAGAAATAGAAAGTCCCTCACTATGTGAAAGTGATCTTAATGCAGACGGAATGTTTGGGTAGACTATTCTCAACTTCTTTTGCTTCGTTATTCCGCCGCAAAGAAGAGGAACAAAGGAGGAACGAAGCAGAAGTAAAAGCCAGTTATGTAGTTGTTTGGCTCTCTCCACAGCATGGAGACTGCAAACAGTATTTATGGTCTTTTGCCATTCAACCACTTTGAAAGTGGTGTTGTACATGTAGCACAGTATATGTGCAGATCCCAAAGCTTGTCTTGGTCACCAACCTTACATCCGAAGGAAGGATGATATGCACTCTTTACTTGACTTTTCTTCTGTTTGGCAAATGTCGCTTCCCCACAGATATAGCAGAAAATGTTCATGAAATTAACTCACTGTCGAGGCATTACTGTTCTGTATTGTATGTAAATACGTTTTAAGTAACCGTAGCTTAAACTGGCTCGTACAAAGTCTGAAATATTGTAAATACTAGACATTTCCGAATGGGCTTTATATAGTACACTCCTGACGTCAGCTTGATTCAGCAGCCACCTGGTAGTAGTATTGCATTGCATCAGAAAATGATGCAATGGACAACTGATGATGTGTTCATGGTCGTATTATGCAATGGGATGCAATATATATTACATAAATCTAGACTTATTAACGATTTCGTTGCAGTAATACTGGGTAAATTTACACGGTGAAACATAGAAATTGAACTACATAAAATGTCTTCAAAAAGACAGGCAATAAAATAAAATGTAAGTTCTATTCGTTTTTAGAACACCAAGATACTACAGATTAGGACATTTTAAAGTCAGTAACGATGATTTTCATATGTATGTCTATATTTAGCTATCATCCATATTTAGCCTTGCCATGTGAACGTCAATAGTGCCGCTCTTAATCTTGTTTTTAATTGTCGCTAATGTATTCTTGATAAAGGCATTTTGGTCGAAGCGTTGATGTGTGTGTTATTATGAGTGCTTCAAGTGATTAACAAAACGTCTTTACCCTATTCCTAGTTACACAGAGAAAACTATATACAAACGTAGTTCACATTGCAATGCACAAAACAAAATATATCGGAAATAATACACAGAGCAATACAAATTCCCATTTGAAATGCAATATAAACACTCGTACAGTTTTGTTATTCTATTGTTATATTTCCGCTATAACGCCATAAATAGTTCATGTGGAATCGTATAGGCCCAGGGGTCGGGAACCTTTTTGTCTGAGAGAGCCATGGACACCACATATTTTGAAAAGTAATTCTGTGAGAGCCATACATTATGTTAAAACCGTTTACAATGAATACAGGGTTGCTATTTTTCTATCTTTTAGGTCAGCGGAGTTTATCTCCTTCACCATTTCTGATGCTGAGCTGCAGTAGACTTTAGCTCATTTGTAGAATGAAATATTGATATGCAATGAATATGTAGATCAAAGGAGTCTAAAAAACATTTTTCTTATAATCGAACATTTGTCTGCGAGCCAGATGCAGCCATCAATAGAGCCACATCTAGCTCGCGAGCCATAGGTTCCCGACCCCTGGTATTGGCTATGGACACAATTGCCAATTTGCCATAGCAGTGACACAAGATGATTTATACATGATATGTTAATTTCACCTCCAAATGATAAAAGTCCAGCCTTTGCAAAACTGAACCAGAATAGCATTCCGATTAAGAGTTTTGCCCGTTGACCATTCGGCCACGCATTTCATACACACAGAACACGTGCATATACATCACACATATGCACACAGAGAGGACACACAAACACACACGGATATCATAGAGAATATACCTGATGGAACAAAGCCAGCGGCAGGTCGAACTTGACAGGGACACACAATATCCGGTAATTCCACTGAGCGTATTCAGAGACACCTTTAATAAACAACAAAAACAACAACAAAAACAAGTTATACATTTTTACAAAATTGGTAGTATATTCTATTCAGGATGTATCCAGAATTTTCGATGTAGTGATTTCTAGGCAATATAAATACTTCAGTAGTTGCCATTGTTATCTGAACCGTCCGGATGCACAGATACCTGATGTGGTTTTTTAACCCGGTGTTTGTTCGTCCATCACAAGTAACGATGACCATATTCTACATCCACTTTTGAAAATTCAGTTAGAATTATGACCATACATAAAAGTTCATAGATGGCTAATGAGACCTATACGAGCTGTAAATGTCTCACCATGCTTGATGTTGTCCACACCGCGTTTGAACCCGGTATATTGGTGGTAACAGACTTGCTCTGTACCATGCCGGGACAGAGATTCTCAGTTCTAAATTAACATAATTGACATACAAGCATATAACAATCATACAAGTGACGGGCGATATTTGGGACACCATCGAGCCGGTAGATGGGTGGAGAAAGAATTAATGGATCATATACCAGCTTAACTCAGTTCAGTCATTTCCTACGACATGCGTGATATAAAATCACAATGCTCTAACATTCTTTGCTTCCATTTTCCGATCTAATTACAACAGTGTGATGGTAACTTACCGGACGTCATGTTCACCGACATAATTGTTGTCGGTAGGAATGCCACATTTTCTAGACGATTTTTGGTCCCAGTTAAGCTGACAAAGCGATTCTGTGTCCGAAATAGAAGACGAAAATTGTTTAACAACAAACAACATTGCAGAACTTTGTTTTACTCTATTTGTGGTAGACACAATCAGAAAACGAAAGAAATCAGACAACTTTCCCTCATTTTAAGACATTCTCAATTCATGTACACATTTAAATTTAAGTAGGAAGCCAGAGGTTAATTTTTTTAAAATTCTTGAGACTAACGGGAATTGAACCAGTCAGTTCAACGGCACCAAATAGCCAATAAAAGATGCGATTTCATCAAGCCATTCAAACCGTGCACACAAAGTCACCCGAACGGACCAATGGAGACAAGGACCATACAAGGTTTGAATGGCTTGATGAAATCGCATCTTTTATTGGAGATGCGGTTAGTCAAGTACGGAAGAACGCGTGTGCAATAGTTACTAGGCGATTTGGTGCCGTTGAACTGACTGGTTCAATTCCCGTTAGTATCAAGAATTCATGTACAAATTGTAACATGTTTTTAAGAGTTCGGATGGGACTCCTCAGTCATCTTACAACTACCAAGATTAGTTGAGCTTTCATTGTCAAGTTCGTCTTCGCTTACAGGAAATTTGGAGTTTCCTTTGTGAATAATATAATATAGAGGCATCGAAGATTTATTAATCAAGAACATTAGCAATGCAGCAAACGGGATTTCTTCTTCTTCTTCTTCTTCAGCGTTCATTCTCAAACTCCCACTGGACATCTCTTGTAGCAGGACCATTGTCCTATTAGATTTCCAGAAGATTGTAGTCCAGAGAATGGAAATGCGTTGTGTCGCAGTTTTATTTGCGCCAATGGCCCGACACATCCGTCTTCGGTGGGAAACGGGATTTGAACTAGGCCAGCTCAGATGGCACTCAGTCTCCTGGCAACTTAAGTTAACACGTTTTCCGTCTTCGACCACACCGCATCCCCCCAAAAGAGATTTGATTTTTGGTCAAGACTTTCAAAATGTATTTTCTCAAGCAACTATGAATATGGACCGCTCAATCGCCATATATGTGCATGCAATGTGAGTGTGACGTTTCCTCTGAGCAGATTTAGTCATTTCTCTCCGGCACACATCACCAATTAATTTAATGATATAAAAACTCGGTTCCAAACATGAGCACAAGGTCAGCTATTTTCACAATTATTCTTACACTGTTTGTGTGGCAAACTATCAGAGATTATCGGCAACACTGTATTAAATTTACCATTTTTATAGTTAACATTTCGCGTACTGTTTTCTAACATTACTTGAACGACCTTAGAATTGCCTTTCCTCTCAGGCCTTCAAGACACTTACTTCGCCAAATAGTCCTACTTGTGCATTCCAGGTTTGGTTAGGTTTTTCTGAATGTCTAATTTATCGAGCTTATTTTTACTTTACTAAGTCCAGGCATTATGTAATTTTGCAGAATGGAAGCACATTCCAATCCATATAATGATAGTGAGTCACACTGGTTTTTATGTAGTTTATGTAATGTTGTTAAGTTATCTCGTGGCATTATTCTAGATTATGGGGTTCCAGACGTCCCGTTTTATGAGTAGTGGTTCGATTTTCAGCTTTTTGTCCTAGTTAATTTTCGTATTAATCTCTAAATGTCCCACTTTGGAAAACGTAACATGCAATATTTAACGTTCTGTTACATATTTGGGGTTTTTTTCTTCAACAAACTGACTGTACTCATAAATCCTGATCATTGATTATTTCTCTGTACAACCAGATATTTTTCGATGGATCCCTGAATCTTTCGAGGCAATAAATGATTTCTATGTTATTATTTATTCATGTATTGAAATTTGCAAAAATCAAAGTTTGTCTTCTCCACTCCCCCCTCCTCCCACCTCTCACCATTTATGTTAATAAATATTTATATGAAATTTTAGATGTTTATTATTGTCTTATTCAGTTTCACTCCCGTTTTATAAATTGAAATATTCAGTATTGACAACATTTTAGTTTACTCATGTATTCAGTTTTTTATCACATAAATTCATTTCTCTCCAAACCCATATACTGTATAGAAATGGGTAGCACAACCAAAAAAACATTAATATACAACTTGTCTGATTCGTTTACATATTGCTCATATATGAGCTTAAATATACTTGAAATATTCAATCAACATAATCGTATTATGAACTATCCAATCAACATAATTTTATTATGAACTATCCAATCAACATAATTTTATTATGAACTATTCATCAACATAATTTTATTATGAAAAACTTTAATGGTGTAATAGAATTTTTTAAAAGGAAAGGTAATCATGTTTAAAAGAAAGAAAAAAAACTTTAAAATAATCCTGAACTGTTGTATGTTATTAATACAACCCCCCCCCCCCCCCAATAGAAATTTGATTGCATATGCTGGAAGACGTGCTTTCAGTTGATACATAATGGGTTAAAGATTCAGGAAAATCAACTTTTTGAGGTAAAATGAGAAAATGGGGTAAATGTCCGTTTTTTGTTGTTGTTTTTATGTGACCGCTATCCCGTACGAGAAGGTTTGAAGGTCTGACCAGGGCCCACCAAGCCAACCACCATGCGACAGAAACCTCTAGTATATAATGATGAGGATGGTGTTCCTCTTTCGTAAATGAAAATGAGCTAAAATTGTATTGAAAAATTCAATTAGATTTGGTGCTTGTGAGTCGTCTGATGACTGAGGAGTCCAGGCTGGACTCAAAAACCAGTTGCAGTTTGAGCAGGAATATACAGAACCTTAAGATGGGACCTGTCTGAATCCTCCTTTCGTTTTTGTTACTTTACGTCTGGATTGTTTTACTTGCTGGTTTCCACAAGAGGAAAGTATTATTATAAAGGTGCGAAAGTGTACAATATTAGACATATGCGCTAAATTGGGAATAATCCTTCTAAGGTGACGCATTTGAGTTTTTTGGTGATTTTTATTGGCTGTCGCCACCAAGAATATGATTTAGCGATCAATGAAATAATGGAGAATATTAAATGTGTAACTTTAGAAGGAAGTCAGTAGACTCTATGACTTTATGAGTCAGTAGAATTGTATAATGGACGAAAGACACGATATATGCATTTAATTTACTAGGGGTTTACTGTTGGGTGGCGGTTGGTCTAGTGAGAACTTCACGCAGACAGTGCGGCTATAAGTTCTTTGAGATAGCAAAGGCATTAGTTCAGTTAAATCAATGATATTCAACCGTTTTTGTTCAGTTAAATCTGTGATATTCAACCGTTTTTGTTCAGTTAAATCTGTGAAATCCCACTGTGTTTTCTCCCATGGTTTCTTTTCAGAAAAATCCCACCATCCTCCCCCCCCCCACCCCAACCGAAAAAAATGTTTGTTACTTTCTACGAAGCGTATTTGTATACAACTTATTCACATATTATTCAAATATGTTTATGACGCATGGTCGAAATGTTAGAGATTTGGTACCACATCCGTGATATCCAAGTTTGATCCCCAGTAAGAACGGGCTTTTTTTGTACCTGAGGTTAATTTTTAAAAACCCACCCTGGACATGACTTGGCTACAGCAAAAGCTTTTTCCGCCTTTATCACACAAGCCACTCGAAACGTCACTGCGACTCGCTAACGCAAAAAATGCAGTATTGACAGTTTTAATGTGTTCTTTTTTTAAATTCTTCTTCTTCAGCGTTCATTCTCAAACTCCCACTGGATCTATCTTGTAGCAGGACAATGGTCCTACTAGATTTCCAGCAGGATGTAGTCCAGAAAATGGAAATTCGTTGTGTCGCCGTTTTATTTGCGCCAATGACCTGACACATCCGTCTTCGACAGATTTTTAATTCAACTAGCTAACATTCATGTGGCTTCCTATTTATTTCTGGCCCAATTTAGATTTGTATCTTAGGTTTTCATTTCCCTTGCAAATCTCTGCAGCCGACTGAAGGAGGTTATGTAGCCCAAGATGAGAACCATACCCTTAAATAACAACAGACATGAAAATTATGAAACCTGATAACTAATTATTCGCCCAGTTCGCCCAGAACATTAACTATCATCGTGTGCTACGGAAATGTATTCGATACATGTAGCTCGAACATTAAGTTTGAAATACTGAGGAGGAAGAAAACGAAACACATGAACTCAACATGTAGCTTGTATAAGTAAAGTAAAGTAACCCATAGCATTTATTAATGCCGTAGGGGTGTGAGATGTTAGCGATCTCACATTTCAGAGGTTCTGCTATATGAGGGGATTAATCCGGTACCCATTTAAGGCTGGGTCGATTCGGGAACCGTTGCGATCTGAGAAACATTTCCACCTCAACTGGGAAATGAACCCAGGACCACTCATATGCGAAGCCAACCACCAGTGCGCAAACCACTGCGCTACGAGGCTCCCTCAAGTTTGTATACAAACTGCTGAATGACAACTATCGCCTATAGTCATGTCAGTATTAATGGACAGAACGTACCTTTCTATGCAAATCCTCCCAAGTCTTGGCGTCTAGTAGATGCCTGTCGCTGGGGAATGGTTCAACAAGTTCCTTATCTAACGTCCAGGCTCCTTCGATGTAGCACATGACTGGTTTGAAGTATTTCCTGTAATCTCGGATGCTTGTGTTTTGGTGCTTGAAGGCTCTGAACCATTCTCTCATTTCTATGATTTGTTCCTGAAAAAGTAAGACACGTTCTTGCTGCAATATCTAACAATGAATTTTGTAAGAAAATTTTAGATATACCGTGACAGAAAATAGTCAGAACTGAATTGGACTTTAAAAGATTCTGATTGCAGAATAAATTTTTTTTTTCGTTCAATCTCAAACTCCCAAAGAATCTCTCTTGTAGCAAGACAATAATCCTACTAGATTTTCAGCAGAAAGCGAAACTGCGTTGTGCCGCAGCCGTTTTATTTGAATTGTAACAGGCGTATGAACTGAGTTATGAAGTAATCAAATGTCAAGCCAATGGCTCATTAGAAACTGTCTGACTATTGTCACCTTGAGACTTTTCTCATTAAATAATGCCTGCATTCCTCAACCTTCCAAGCGCATGAACCATGGCTACAATTTATCATAACGAGCTGCAAAGAATAGTTTTGAACAGACAGAATTGGATAGATCTGACCTCTGCCATATGTGCTAACTTAGCGCAAAAGGAAAATGAATGAATGAATAACAGGTATCCTTCAATATTTGTTTTCCATTAATTTGTAATTAATAAAGAATATTTTATAGTGACAAAAATCCAAGTATAACAAATATTTGGGAATGAATAGAAAAGGGAATAAAAAGAGAACCCAATTCAAATATGTGTAGATAGCAAAATGTCAGTAACCATGAATTATTTTTTTTTAAAAACATAACAGCATTTAGAGATTGTCGTAAAAGGAAACACACGACGACGAATCTTTTGTTCTCTAAAAAGGCCGACCGTCTATTAAAAGACAACAAAGGATGTGTATTCTGTGCTCTTGACTGATTGTGATCAGTCAAGATTGTTCCGATCATTTGTAATGTAACAATTCAAGGATAATGTCCAAGTTTAAAGAAAAATATTATTTAAATTACGGACTATTAAGGTGAATTATTTATCTTTCCAGAACGTTGTCTTCATAGTGGATACATACTCTGACTACCTCTCTGTCCCGGGCAAGCAGACCTGCATTGGCCATAAACATGTTCATACATTCGTCCATGTCTTCTTGGTTTTCATCTTCTTCTCTCGTTTGCCCTCCAGAATCAGCTTTTCAGTACTATCATGTTGCTTTAAGTGTCGAAAATACTGTAGCTTCCTTCTTATGCTGGTTTTTAGAAGCCAGTATTCATTTAGTTTCAGTATTTTCAAAATTTCAATGGTTTTTTTTCTCTGTCCATGATATTTATATGATCTTTCTGTAACACTTCATTTCAAATGAATTTATTCTTCTGGATATTGTCGTGTTCTTTCGTTCACTTGAAACATGTCTATATCTGTAATTCTGCCTCCTGAATAAAACTCACTGTTTTTAAATTGTCTTGTTTAAAGTCCAAGTAGATAGATGGAGAGCTCTTGAAAGAAGACAAACAATCCACATACCTCGGAGTTACTTTTGATGATAAACTGACATGGAAGCAGCACATAAACAAAGCAACAACAAAAGCCAGGAGGAAGTTAGCTATCCTGAGAAAACTAAGTGGAACCACGTGGGGGGCCAGTAGAAATATACTCAGTAAAGTTTACCAGCAAGGCATAAGACCACACCTGGAATATGGTTCAGCTGCATGGTGTCCTGCATCAAACACCACATTACAAGATCTAGATAAAGTGCAAAACCAGGCACTTAGAATAATGTTGGGAGCAATGAAATCAACACCCATAGCAGAGATGCAGAAAATGGGAAGAATGCAAACACTTGGCGAACGCAGAGACACAAAAGTACTAATTCAAGCAGAAAAGTTTCAGTGTATGCCAAGTCATCCAATAAAGGAAAGATTCCAAAATCTAGCAATGGGGCGACTGAAAAGGTGCAGCTTTATCCATCAAGCTAAACGACTCTGTAGACAACTTACAGACCTACCTGAAGTTGACAGCACCTTAAGGTCTGTACCAGAACAAACCCCGTGGAATGAAAGCCATGGACTGCCAATATACATTCAGACCCATGTGAAAAGAATACTAAGCGAGGACGAACAGAACAGTGTGCAGCGAAGGACAGTCACCCTCAGTTTCCTGGATGAGAAATATCCACAAGATATATGGGTCAGAGTATACACAGATGGGTCAGCACAGAAGGCTGTGAGGAATGGAGGTGCAGGTGTATATATAGAATATCCACACAAGCCTAGAGATACAGTCAGAACACCGACGGGAAAATTCTGCAATAATTATGATGCAGAAATCCAGGCAATTAGTGTGGCAGCTAAAAAACTGCTGAACTCCAACTCTGACCTACAGCCTGTGGTATTCCTGACAGATGCAAGGTCAGTGCTTCAAGCTCTCCAGTCTGGAAAACTAACAGACTTGAAAAAACTACTTAGCGAATTGTCTTACCAGTATAGGGTAACCATGCAGTGGATATCCTCTCACTGTGGAATACCAGGAAATGAAAAAGCAGACCAACTGGCTAAGGAAGGTGCTGCCGAAGACCAACCAGATATACCAATCACCTACCATCAGAAAAAACAGATGATCAAGTCAATAAGAAAGCCACAAACACCAACACAAGATGACTATCATATTATGAACAGACCAGAACAAGTTATAATTCTACGTCTCAGAACAGGACACAACCGACTCCGCAGTCACATGTATACAAAGTTCAAGATTGGCAACACGGCCATGTGTACATGTGGACAGGCAGCACAGAGTGTCAAACATATACTTCAAGAGTGTTCTGAGCATGAAACGCTGAGGCAGACATATTGGCCAGAGGAAACAACACTGGAATCAAAGCTCTATAGGACACTGTATGAACTACAAAAGACAGTGAGTTTTATTAAGGAGACAGAATTACAGATATAGACATGTTTCAAGTGAACGAAAGAAGAAGAAGAAAAAGTCCAAGTTACGTATCCATATTTACCGCCGAAGACGGATGTGTCGGGCCATTGGCGCAAATAAAACGGCGACACAACGCATTTCCATTCTCTGGACTACATTCTGCTGGAAATCTAGTAGGACATGTCCTGCTACAAGAGAATTCAGCAGGAGTTTGAGAATGTACGCTGAAGAAGAAGAAGTATCCATATTTTGCCACTGTGAAAACACATGATCTTAAAAGTGTTACTTTAGTGTCGTTTTTACTACTTTGCCATAGCTTTCTCATTTGTGTTAATTTGAGTGTTGCCATTGTGTTGATTGTTGCATTTTCAAGTATTTTCTTAATCTCGACAGAATAATCTCCGAACTATTAACATTTTTTCCCAGATATTCGAATTTGTTTACCCATTCTAGTTCTATATTGCCTATTTTGATTATTGGTTTGATCTTTGTTTTGTCTGTTGTCATAATTTGTATTTTCTGTGCGCTCAGATATAGTTGTTGTTTCTCGCTATATTTCTTTGCTGTTGTGATTAGCTATTTCAGTCCCTCCATATGTGTATCAAGGAGAACTGTGTCGTTTGCGTATGTTATTTCTTAAATCTTGCACCCACCGATATTTAATGGATAAAACTCATTTTCCTTTAGTTCTTCTTTTACATTTCTCATTGTATTCTCTGCGTAGATGTTAAAAAGATAAGGTTAGAGACCTTGTCTTATTCCACTTTGAACAGCGAACTATTCAGATTTAATTACGCACTATTTAATTAAAATTAGGCAGTATCTAGTTTTTCAAAACTAGTAATATTGAATAATATTTCGGTGAAAGCTCGCCTTGAAACATGAAACTGATTCATTTGAAATGCAAATATCGGCAATTTTTTTTGTAATGTATCAGGCCAACACTTTACATTGTACTCTTATGTTTAATTATGGAATCACGACTTTTCATATTGATGTGTTTGTGATTCAGCAAACACTGAGTCATCCATCTCATTGAAGTGTTTGTTATTCAGCAAACACTGAGTCATCCATCTCATTGAAGTGTTTGTTATTCAGCAAACACTGAGTCATCCATCTCATTGAAGTGTTTGTTATTCAGCAAACACTGAGTCATCCATCTCATTGAAGTGTTTGTTATTCAGCAAACACTGAGTCATCCATCTCATTGAAATGTTTGTGACTCAACAAACACTGAGTCATCCATCTCATTGAAGTGTTTGTGATTCAGCAAACACTGAGTCATCCATCTCATTGAAGTGTTTGCGACTCTGCAAATACGGAGTCATCCTCTGGGCATTGACTCTGGACAATACAGATCTTTTAGCTGAATTAATTTGGACCCAGTTCGTTACCTTCTGTGATTATTGTTGAACTTTTAATTGGTCGTGATATGCATACTTGGAGTCGCAAGCTAAAAATAGCCAAATTCAACCAGTTGATTTCACGCAAATCGGAAACTAGTCCATGTTTACGTTTTAGGTGACAGGTCTCCTATTTATCTGACAGTCCGCTTAAAAACTATATTGCCATGACCGCCTCCGATGTTCGTTCGTCCATCACAAGTGATGATGACCATTTGTTACATCCACTTTTGAAAATTCACTTAGAGTTATGCCCTTGATTATGAGTTCGTAGATGGCTAATGAGCCCTATTCGAGCTGTAAATGTCCTTGGACAGTTCGGACATGGAATGACGACAGTAGAATGATCTTGGTCTATCCGTGACTTTCTAGCTGCTCTCCGCTGTTGAGCTGCTGCACTTCTCTTTTCACAAGATGATGCGCTCTTATTGATTTTAGAACGCCATGTTGATATATTTTGTGCAAGTTCTTCCAATGTATCGTGGTCTATTTCAAAGGCTGTTAGTGAGTTCTTTAACGAGTAAATAACCGCCTCCAATAAAGACCTTTCAAATGAATTCATTAGGACCCCATTCGTTGCGTTTGACATTATTGGAATTATTTACATACCTGAAATCGCATGCCAAAAAATAGCCAAGGGGACTCCAAGTATATAAATAGTGACGAACCTAAATCGCAACAAGGGTCCCCATCCAGTTACGTTACAATTCTAGATAACAGGTCTTACTGGAGACAACTATGATATTTCTGTGATGTCCATCACCAAGGGAAGTGCTAATGGAACTATATTAACAGGGAATGACTAACAGAAAGTATATTAAAATGAGGAAAGATACAAGTAAAGAAAGCTACCACATACTTGAACTGTTTTTTTACTCGTTACTTCGGGTGGAACTGGTGGAAATTCTATTCTCTCAACAGCGCGGTATTCAGAAGATGTTGTTGAAGGCATAACGATCTTGTAGTCGTTGTGGCGGGTTCTGGAAACAACACCATTCATCTTTACGGAAAATTCTCCTAAACCTGCAAATATTAGGTCGAATGATATAACAATGTTAAAACAAAGAAATTCTAATATGAAACAAGCGCTATTAAAGGAAATTTTAAAATGAAACAAATAAAATATCAATCAATCAATATCAATAAACGCGTAACCCTTCATGGTCGTAAGGGTACCACATTGGATGCTTCAGCACACAGAGTCCTCCGGTGAATTATATCCTCGGCGATACGGATAGATGTGAAAATATCTTGTCCTGTTAATTCCTTGATGCTGTCTGCCCATGCCTTTATGTGTTGGGACAGAGGCATCGGAGATAGTGCATGTCTCTTTTCAATCAATTCTCATTTCATCTACAGCATCCACGGATAGGCTCCCTAAAAGTGTTGGCCACGAACACAACACGATCTACTGTATTTCTGTTTCCAGGGTGCACCACGAGAAGGTACTTTTAGGATCTTGATTTTCTGTTAACCCTGAGTTCGCACGAGATCATTCACCCCGATAAGTGAATGATATCTATTACACTTAATGTAAATATCCAATATTTAACTAATATAATCTTGTTAATATCCAATATTTAACTAATATAATCTTGTTAATATCCAATATTTAACTAATATAATCTTGTTAATATCCATATTTAACTAATATAATCTTGTTAATATCCAATATTTAACTAATATAATCTTGTTAATATCCAATATTTAACTAATATAATCTTGTTAATGTCCCAACACTTACCTAATATAATCTTCCTAACACCCAACACTTACATAATATAATCTTGCTAATGTCCCAACTCTTACCGAGTGTTATCTTGATAATGTCCCAACACTTGCCTCATATAATCTTGCTAATGTCCCAACACTTACCTAATATAATTTTGCTAATGTCCCAACACTTACATAATATAATCTTCCTAATGTCCCAACACTTACCTCATATAATCTTGCTGATGTCCCAACACTTACCTAATATAATCTTGCTAATGTCCCAACAATTACCTTATATAATCTTCCTAATGTCCCAACACTTACCTAATATAATCTTCCTAATGTCCCAACACTTACCTAATATAATCTTCCTAATACATAACACTTACCGAGTGTAATCTTGCTAATACCCAACACTTACCGAGAGTAATCTTCCTAATAATCAACACTTACCGAGTGTAATCTTGCTAATACCCAACACTTACCGAGAGTAATCTTCCTAATAATCAACACTTACCGAGTGTAATGTCGTAATTAGCATGATCGTGAATAGCAAAAGTAGCAGGGCTGAGATACGTTGAAGATTCATAGTTTTGTAACCCTTTTCTTGTTGTACGAACTACTTGAATCCCTGAACCACTGGTCATTCGAGCACTAGAAATAATTGATATAATATATGGATGGTAAATATTAAGGGAAGTTCTTGTTTTCATGTCTGTACTTTTCAATGTGTATACCTTATACATTGTCTGTACTTTTCAATGTGTATACCTTATACATTGTCTGTACTTTTCAATGTGTGTATTTTACAAATTGTCTGTAATTTTCGATGTGTATACGTTACAAATTGTGTGTACTTTTAATTGTGTATAGTTACAAATTATGTGTACTTTTCAATGTGTATGTCTTACAAATTTCACACTTCAGGGCCAGGTAGGGTTTTTATATATCCTGATGATATTCTGACATATCATCTCAGCAGAGACAGAACTGATATCGCTGATGGTGTCCATAGAAAATTAGACCAATTATGATTATGGTGCATTACCAGCAACGGTGTTGTTAATCCCTCGAAGCGAAATGCCATCTAGTTCTCTCTTCTTCTTCTTCTGCGTTCGTTCTCATACTCCTGCAGATCAACAGGATGTAGTCCGGAGAATGGAATGCGTTGTGTCATGGTTTACAGCATGGCTTCGATATATGTGCCTTTCGGTCTGACATCCGACTTCAGCATGGTTTTGGGTCACTGACGCTATACGGATGGGACAGCCAACTCCATCCCATAACCTCCTTAGTCGCCTCGTACGACATGCATGGAAGGTAAACAGTGTTGTTATTCTGTGCTCCCCTTTCGGGCCCCAACAACACACAGATGAATAGTTCTCTCTAAACAATAATAACCGTGCATTACAGGCGATGACCACAACAGTTTCAGACTTGTGCTGTTGTCACTCTCTGGTATGTGGGGAGATGGCTAACAAGTCTAATTCTTGCATAGAATCCCTGCCACATTTGGGACACCTATGATCTGGAGACGGCTAACAAGTCTAATTCTTGCATAGAATCCCTGCCACATTTGGGACACCTATGATCTGGAGATGGCTAACAAGTCTAATTCTTGCATAGAATCCCTGCCACATTTGGGACACCTATGATCTCGAGACGGCTAACAAGTCTAATTCTTGCATAGAATCCCTGCCACATTTGGGACACCTATGATCTGGAATTGGGCGTCTGTGTATTTATTGTTCTGTCTTTTCGGGCAAAAACATTTTCTCTGTGTCTGTGACATTTAATGTTTCTCGGCGATGCAATCACCTTTGCTGGTGTTGCTGCGCTAGATAAACTGTGATAGAAGTCTCTCATTCAACAAAAACATCATAAATATGATTCAGAAGGCTAAAAGAAGGATCAATGTTATCATAGTTATGGCGATTTTCGACATGCAGCAATGGGTACTGTTTCTGCTTCTACAAGTGATAGTGCTATCTGTCATAGATTATGACATCGGTCTACTAACAATGTCACAGACACAAGTCGATAGATTGGAAAAAGTCAAAATTAGGCAATGAGAGCGGTACTGGGGTATACTAGGGATATACCCATCTCTGCAATGAGATTTCTGTTTGATCTCTCAAGTGTTGGTGTGCGACATCGGGTAGCACAGGTTAGGTCATACCTTAAAGCAATAGAATACAACCACCACCCATTTCACCAATGTCTAGATGAGTCAAAGGGAAAACGAATCAAGCGTGGCAGATCGTGGATGGCAGAGGCTGAAGACACACTGCGAAGAGTATGTGAATTAGAAGAAATAGGCCCCCATCAAGGCCAGCACCGTAAAGTGGAGATGGGGCTTAGTTCTGCCATCAGGGGCTGGAAACTAAGACTAGTCGGGCAGTCCCAGTCGAGTAGGACAACAGTCCTGGCCAAGTAAGCAATGTGCTGAAGAGGTAGGCAACCAGCCAAAAGGCGCACAATTAATCAGGATGCCAGGCACAAAACACAATGGAAGCATGTCAATATCTCATACAGATATAGACATTTTTCAAGTGAACGAAAGAAGAAGAAGAAGAAATAGGAAAGGGCAGTGAATGGGTGGTTGTAGACATTGAGAAAAAAATCACTGACTACAGTAATAATTTAAATAAAATAACCATCCTGGACGGGTGTCATGTGTCCAGGTTACAGTGCAGGAACTCACCCAGCCTCACCCTAAACCACAAGACATAATTATATACACAAATGGCTCAGTTAGCAGAAATACAAATAAAAGCAGTTGGAGTTTTGTTGCCCTCAGAAACGGCCTGAAGTTGGTTGAGAAAACTTCTGCATACTCCACTGTCACGTCGTGCATGAGGATGGAGATAGATGGAGTTACAGCAGAACTTAATGCATTGATTACTGATACATCAACGCACTCGGTAATACAGACTCTCAAAGCATGCTGCGCAAGACAGAAAAATACATGCTCAGAAAATAATGGTGTGATTTATTGAATACTCCAATAAATAGTTGTCCAGGTCATTACATAGATATACTGCCCGGGTCATGATGGGGTCAGAAGAAACGAAAGAGCCGACTTATTGGCAGGCAAAGCGGCGATAGACGGCACAGTGTTGAGAAGAAATAAAACAGACTTGATCAAGGAAGTAATAAATTCATTCCAAGATGAATATCTGAATTGTTGACAGTTTTTTTTACACGGCAAGGAGTGTGTTAATAAGTTTTCTACACGGGCAGGGAGGGTGTCATAAACGTTTTTTTTACGGAAGCAGTAAGGGTGTCCAAAATACAGTAACAAAAGCTTGTTGACGTAATTTATGAATAGACTAATGTTATAGTTGTGTGGTGACCGATTGATGCTATAGTGTAATGTTATAGTTGTGTGGTGACCGATTGATGCTATAGTGTAATGTTATAGTTGTGTGGTGACCGATTGATGCTATAGTGTAATGTTATAGTTGTGTGGCGACCGATTGATGCTATAGTGTAATGTTATAGTTGTGTGGTGACCGATTGATGCTATAGTGTAATGTTATAGTTGTGTGGTGACCGATTGATGCTATAGTGTAATGTTATAGTTGTGTGGTGACCGATTAATGTTATAGTGTAATGTTATAGTTGTGTGGTGGTCGATTGATGTGATTGTGTAATGGTATAATTGTGTGATAGTGGGTTGAAGAAATTGTGAAATGGTATAATTATGTGGTAGTGGGTTGAAATGATTGTATAATGTTATAATTGTGTGGTAGTGGATTGAAGCGCTTGTGTAATGGTATAATTGTGTGGTGGTGGGTTGAAGTGATTGTATAATGGTATAATTGTGTGGTAGTGGGTTGAAGTGATTTTGTAATGGTATAAAGGTGTGGTAGTGGGTTGAAGTCATTGTGTAATGGTATAATTGTGTGGTAGTGGATTGAAGCGCTTGTGTAATGGTATAGTTGTGTGGTGGTAGATTCATGTGAGTATATACTAGTATAGTTGTGTGGTTAAAGATTGATGTGAGTGTATAATAGTATAGTTGTTTGGTGGTCGATTGAAGTGCGTCTGTAATGGTATAATTGTGTGGTAGTAGATTGATATGAGTTTGTATTGATGAAGTAGTGTTGGTAGATTAATGTGTGTAATGGTATAATTGTGTTATCGTGTAATTGTAGGTTGTGTAGTAAATGTTGGTCTGACTTTCTGGTTGTATAGTGATCTGATTGTGTGCTACATAGAGATATGACTGGTGATCTGATTGTGTGCTACATAGAGATGTAACTATGATGATATAGTGATATGACTGTGTGTGCATAATAATATAGCTATCTAGTGGTGTAGTAATTTGACTGCTTATGTGATACATTCTTGTGACTGCGGGATGGTATAGATTTGAGCAACTGTGATGATTAGAGTTCAGATTATCAAGACCACCAGACTCCACCAATGTGGAGATAACGATGTACAAACCTCTCTTCCACAAATGCCTGTTGCATCATCACTTGTTTGCTGAGCAATGCTACAGTTGCCTTGAGTTCCTCGAGCTCCTGGCAGACATCAGGGCAGGTTTCCTTTCTGTTTAAAAATTTACCTTTCAAATTCACGGCTTCAATGCAGACATACGCCAGCACGGTTAGCAAAATATACTGTGAAATAAAATCATTGAAAATTTTACACTTGCTCAGAACATCTGCTTCATTTCTAGTGTTATAATTAGAGTTTGACATCAATCTGTATGCGAGTCATTACTATCGCAGTTGCATATTATTGAGTTATGCATTCCCATAACAGAGTACTAGGCAGATTTATCTTACAATAAAAGAAATATTTTATTGTTAATAGCCCAAACGTGTTTCCGTAGATGGCGTACATGTAGATTTCCAAAATTAACGACGTGAGAAAACCCTAGACGTCGTCACTGTGCTATGAATTTGTGTTGTATTTGTAATATGTAAACTATTCGACGAATTTCATCGACGCAGATACAGGAACATATACACATTAACACTAGCTTCAACCCAAACTCTAATAATAACGCTAAAAGTAACGGATATCTCAACGTTAACGCTAAGTTCGACAAACTAAACATACAGATAGACAACATAGGAGTAAAACAAGTATCGGAGTTCAAATATCTCGGTAGTATTTTCACATGAAATGAACATCTTGATAGAGAGATATTGACGAGATGTCAAAGGGCAAATGCAGTAACACACCAACGGTCACCACTATTTCTTCATCCCAAGATGGAGATGGAAATTAAAAGACAAATGATTTACAGTATATTCCTACCAACACTGTGTTACCAGTGCCAAATCTGGACTCTCTTATCTTCATTACAGAAAGATAGTGACATGTGAGATGAAATGCTTGAGGAAAGCTGCAGGGGTCACCAGGTTTGATAGATTACGAAATGAAGACATCAGGGACAGAATAGGTATATTACCTTGCACAGAATACATAGAAAGTCAGCAGTTCAAGTGGTTTGGCCACATCACGACAAGTTGCCCGTTCAGGCATATAAATAAATGAGATCAGGGTACGCTTTGTACCAGAGGAAGACCACTAAAAAGATGGATAGAAAACGTCATCTACAACAAACACGGTCATAGCACAGTCGAGGCGACACATCTGACCTTGGAACACAAGATCGATCTCCAATCACCCTACGCTTAACGGCAAGAGTGGATACCAAACCACTTAGGGAAAGGCAATAAGATAATTAAAAATCGTGAAGTCTAACGCTACCCCTAATACGAACCCCAACCCTGTCACACTTGATTGCATTTTTACAGGCATCTTACAAAACACACTAAACACATACATTATTCGCGACATAGTGATTAACTACACTTGAAAACCCGGCTTGCTTGTTCTTCTTCTTACAGTCTTTTTTGCCGTATGATGTTAGTTATTATGTCTATCTACGGAATTATCTATCTGTTTCGTGTGTTGTCAATCATTTCTGATGCTGATGTTCTCGCATGCCACAATTTCAGGTTGTCGAGCATCTTCTTTCTTGGTCTTCCCTTCTACTTCTTATTCTTGAACCACAACACACTCCAGGGTGTCAGCTATGCACTTATCCCTATGAAACTGTTGACCGCCACCTTTTTGGATGCCCAGCGCTGGATGGCGTCAAGAAATTTCTTCCCTCTTCAAGGCCAGATAAATGGAACACTTTAAATAGAACAAAACAACAGCTCACAAACACATGCATATATCACACAATGGCATTGGATCAAACGGCATAAACCCATGGACCTCTGGATCAGCAACCAACCAACCAACCAACCTGGATCACTTTGACCTTACATGGGATCCAAAGTTGCATTAATACTCAGTAAATTGCAGCATCACTCTGTGAGGGCAGTGCTCATACTGTGCAGGTTGTCCTAGCCATTATGCATGTGATGGCATCCTTTGTCTTGCACAGTTGAGCCTAACATGTTCTGAGTCTGTAGTGTACTTAGGCACCCAACCTCGTTGAAGAAAAAAAGATATAAAATTCCATTGCCTTTGGTCAACCTCGTAGATCAATAAGGGGATGGGGGTTGTAATGTTCAAACCTCCCCCCCCCACCCCTTTTTTACCCTTAGGAAATCAGAACATGACTTTCAGTACTTGCAATGTAGCTGAATTGTGGGTAATCCCCCTCCTCCCCCTTTAATTATTATCTGCAAATAGGCGATCAAGTTTCCCATGAAAAGGAGAGAACTATACAGGAATCTGGACGGTCGACCATTTGTTTTAAGATTCTCCTTTCCCCTCCCCCGTTACTGAAGACGTCTCTACGGCACTATGTCCAAAACTTATTCCTGTAAATAGCGTCACCATATGACAAGTGTCTAAATAGCGTCACCGTATGACAATTGTGTAAATAGCGTCACCATGTGACAATTGTGTAAATAGCGTCACCGTGTGACAATTGTGTAAATAGCGTCACAGTGTGACAATTGTGTAAATAGCGTCAACACGTGACAATTGTGTAAATAGCTTCACCATATGACAATTGTGGAAATAGTGTCACCGTGGCGACAAAACTGTAAATTAGGCCAATATAACAGAAACAGACTCGCTAGAATCTTCTTTTTCTTAAGCGTTCCTTCTCAAACTCCCACTGGACCTCTCTTGTAGCAGGACAATGGCCTAACTAAAGCTCCAGCAGGGTGTAGTCCAGAAAATGGAAATGCGTTGTGTCGCTGTTTTATTTGCGCCAATGACACGACACATTCGTCGTCGGCGGGACTCTCTAGAATAGGAGCGGTAGTATGGCCGAGAATGTCGGCAATAAGAAGACCCCCGTGCACAATTAATTAGGACTTCATTCGTTACATTTTTTATTATTGTCGTGGTTTTCGTTGGTGACTATTTATATACTTGGAGTCGCATGCCACAATATCCACGGCTAACAAACGAAATGCACAGAAATAATTAAAATCGGCTTTTCATGTCAGGTTTATTTTTTCTGTACACGAGTCTGTATACTGGAAACCGGTAAAGGTGTGGCACACCTAGCACTCCTGCCACTTAGGAGTCTGCCGTAGAAGGTTAAAAATATCGACTAGCCTGCATCTATTAGTCATTTATGGGGACTATTTGACAGAAGACAACAGTAAGAATTTGAAAAATTAAGAAGGGCAGTGACAAATATGAATTTTCACAGGTGGCAGGATTTCAACTCATCTATTCTATACTATTCTTACAATAGTACAACATAATTTTGTTGAACTTTATGATGAAGGCGCGGATTATCGGAAAAATAGCGATATTTTGTGCGTTCATCCTAAAAACTCATCAAATTTCTATTTTCGTAAGTATTATTGTTGCTTTCCAGCTTTCGCAACTAAATATACACCCAGCTTTCTCGTTAAACTGTTGCAGCTGTTGGTCTTTTCATATTGTTTTTATTTTTTGCTTTGATAAAGATCTTTGGTCGAAAAGTCTATTTAATCTTATTTGTGAATTGTAAACAATCCTATTTTTCAGTATTCTACTAAATATGATAGTACAGCACTTGCGCGCATCGGTGCATCGCAGAATGATTCTGTTCATCTCCTGGATTTAAAAAAATAAACATGCTCCCATTGTGTTTTATGCGAGGCATCCTGATTAGTTGTGCGTCTTTTGGCTGGTTGCCTCCGTCTTCAGTACTCTGCTTACTTGGGCAGGACTATGTGTCCTGCTCGAGTGAGACTGCCCTACAGGTTTTCAATCCTTATGGCTGAACTAAGTCCCATCACCACATCACGGTGCTGGCCTCGATGTGGCTCTCCTTAATAAATTAATGAATAACAAAGCAGCAGGGTGGCATTTAAACAAGACTAGACTTTTATTTAGAAAAAGATTTTCCAGCTACAATCCGACTTCGAAACTAGACTACTTAAAGAGAAGCTGCACTGAATTTATGAATCATAGCTCCACTGCTTCCGTTGTCAGAACTAACCATATTAACGTTTCAAAAAGAAAGGTATATACACCGTGTCAGCAGAAAATAATAGACTTCTGTGTTTATTGTTAAGTCGTCGAAATAGAAGCCAGAACACGTACAAAGAAGCATGACCCAAGAATGTAGATTCAACAGTATCTGCATAAGCTAGTATATTCAATAACACTGACAGACGTTTAAGAAGTTATTGTCAGTAAAATTTGGCCATAGACTGACGGTCTATGAAGTAGAAATTGGATCTGGTCTGTGACTCCGTTCCATGCTTTGAGTAAATGACAATAGCCAGTGAACGTCTTAATAGACAAGTTGACAAAGATATCACAATTTTAGAAAGATGATAACTTATCTACGCCAAATGTGGGTCAACTTTGTCACTGAAAGACCAAAATTTAAAGAAAGTTTAAAAAATTTTTAATTTAAAAATTTAAATATGTAATCTTTAAATTTAAATTTTAAGAAACTTTTAGGAAGAGGTGATTTTTTTTTTCTTGGATGGATCTGATATCCAAGAGGAGGGGGCGGGGGTAGGTTGACATAAGTTGACGTCACTTCTTGTATATTATATATAATTATATTGTTCGAATTTGAAAAATTTCTGAAAATTTCAAACGCAACAAATATTTTTATCGTACTTTTTCTTCTATCAATAATGTGGAGAAGGGGGTGTAAAAATGTTACAATATTATACCCCTTTTTATTCTCCTTCTTTCTCAGCCCCTCATCTCTTTTCATCGTTGCTGTCTGTTTCTATAAACCATTTATTCGAGTAATGAATATGAACCCCACGTTTTTAGCTTCTACGTCCCTGCCTTACGCTTAGATTCTTGTTTGCTGCGCGTACTCTTAACTCCCTGTCCTTGTTGATTCCGCCTTTGTCCGATTTTGTTTTCCCTCATTGTCCGAGGATGATTTTCTCGCCTCCTTGTTTTTTTCCTAGGTGTGGGAAACTGACCTCTGTCTTCTATATTACCTGGCGTTTCTGTTTCATACTTCCTCTTTCGCGCAGACTATTTCTCAGATACGTATTTTAAAATTATTTTTATTTTATTTTATTTTGATTGCTTATATCATATCTATTTTCACTTCTTTAGTACGCTTTACCCTCCTTACTTACCACTGTCTTTCACTCACGCCTTCTTCTCCCCTGTCATGCTGCCCTATATTTGCTTCCTCCGTCGTCCATTCCCTACTGTCCTTCTCCCCTTTTCTTTCCTTCCTATCACAACCATGTGTGTCTCTATGTAAGAGTCGCCAACTGTGGTCTTTGTTTGTCCTGATGAAGGTTTTTTTAGTCGAAACGTCGTCTGTCAATCTCGTTGTTAGTATGTTTTATGACTTATTTTGGTAACACTTATACCTATTTTTGTTCATTTTGACATATGGTCAGTCAGTCAGCTCCTCTTTTGCCAAGTTTGGCACATAGGGCGGATGTCATAGTTCTCCATGCCTGTCGGTCAGTTGCTAGGGATTGCAGGTCTTATGCATTTATGCCTGTCGATTTTAATTCATTCATAAATGTTCTTCTGAGCGTTGTTTTTGGTCTTCCCTGTTTTCATTTCCCGTCTGGTGTCCACATGAAGGCTTGTCGTGGAATTTTGTCTTCTTTCATTCTAAGTACGTGGCCGATGTATGTCTAGCGGCTTTGACATCTGGTACTGAACCTTTTCTCATTCACGAGCCTGGTTCCGATTTAGGAAAAACTCGACAGAAGAGTTGGACCCGGGCTCTTTCGCCTTCATAGCCGAGGTGTTCACTGACATCGTGAACCTCTTGTCCATGTCGGAGTCACACCACGCGTTTGGAAGCAATGTGTGTTCTCGAGCTGAAGTCACACCACGCGTTTGGGAGCAAGGCATGTTCATGAGCTGAACGACCTTGTTCCATATATGCCTGAGCCCAACGGGTAATGAACCCTTTATCTCCGGGAGCATATTTCCGGTATAGGAAAGCTCGACAGTAGAGTTGGACCATGGTTCAACCTGTTCTTGTCCTGTTTTCCTTTCTATTTGCACATGGCGCTGCCTTCTGGTTCTGTGCTGCTTTAATTGTGTGTCATCTCGCCAGGCATCTACCTTTTCGTGTCAATTGTATTGGTCGCCCCGCCAATGCTCGTGCAGGACTGAATAGCGTCACTGTGTGTCGACGGTGCCAATGCATGTGTTGGCTCAGTAGTGTCAGAGATGTTGACTGTCTCTTTTGCAGTCAATTCTCTTTCCATCTGCTGCCTCCAAGTTTGGTGGAGCTTCCAATAGATGAAGTTGGTGGATCTTCCAATCGATACGGTTCTGTGGGGCTTGTAATAGATTAAGCTTGGTGGGGCTTCCAATCGATAAAGTTCTGTGGGCTTCTAATATATGAAGCTTGGTGAGGCGTCCAATCGATAAAGTTCTGTGGGCTTCTAATAGATGAAGCTTGGTGGGGCTTCCAATCGATAAGTTCTGTGGGGCTTCCAATCGATAAAGTTTGTTTGTGGGGCTTCCAATATATGAAGTTTGTTTGTGGGGCTCCCAATCGATGAAGTTCGGTGTGGGCTTCCAATAGGAGTGCTATCTACTAGGAGGTTGTTGTTGTGGTTGTTGTTCTGATTTCCACTTGTAGAACATATAGACCTTCCACGTGTGGACAAATATGTGTATATTCTAATAATAAATTCATTAAACTGCATTGTAATAACATCATTTATTAATTATCAATTTAACACACTGTGCAGTATTACTGTCTCCCTTTCATTTCACAATAAATGAGTGTTGAGATGCAGCAGCTGTAGGGGATTCATTCTAATTGGACTGCAAATAAAGTAATTCTATGTGTATTTTATTGTGTTGACTTATTGATGAACTTTACATTCCAGTTACAGGTTTAATAGCAGACATGGTTTACTATTGTTATATAACCGTATTGAAGTGGTTTGTTCATGAACTTTACATTCCAGTTACAGGTTTAATAGCAGACATGGTTTACTATTGTTATATAACCGTATTGAAGTGGTTTGTTCATGAACTTTACATTCCAGTTACATGTTTAATAGCAGACATGGTTTACTATTGTTATATAATCGTATTGAAGCCATCCAGCGACACGGGCTGTTCGGTCAAGTGGCCATCATTCAAGCCCGTATATCTGGTGAAGTGTGGGTTCTAGAGTTCAAACCACCCTTCCTTTAGTAAAGTAGAGAACATTTTAATCTAAGAAATACGAAAGAATAAATGCAAGATAATCCACCCCAACCCTTTACCAAAATCGTAACTACGGCCCACCAACGTTGAAATTAATAACTGCCATCATCATCAGGTGCAATGCCGGCTGGTGTAGGAGATCATGACTCTCGACATCTCTCTATCTCCAACATTATGTATCAAGGTCGTTGTTGTTTCTCTACTGTGCCAGGCTATCACACTGTCTAATATTTTCTCACGATGTCGCCCCCTGTCTCTGTTGCCTTCAATCTTACCTGTTGTGACTATGTTCTACAAACTTGCCTGTTTCATGAAGTGGCCAAAAAATGAAGATCGTCTTTGTCTTATATTGTTGATTAAGGTCCGTTTAACATTTAACTCTTTCAACACCTCGACATTAGTTTTTCTGGCAGTCCGTGGTATTCTTAATGTTCTTAACCATTCGGTGAATGTCAATGTTGACCAAGTTTGACCAGACAGTCAGGCAGCAGATACGTCTTTAGTTATGGTTGGTGATTACTAAAATGAAAAAGGTAACTCGTTAATTTTCTCGTGTAATTTTTTTATATTTTTGGTGACCCTTTAGAAAATCGATTAAAGGGGCCATGGGATTGGGAATTAACCGGTATATTAGTTGAACTCCAAGTAATAAAATCATGTTCTACTATGATTGTGTTCTACTAAATCATAAACATCATGTTCTTATTTACTAATAAGATGGGGGAAGGATGGGGCGGCTACAATCCCACATCTGAGAGTATCAATGTTCTTAAAGAATTGCATACCTCTAAGGGTATGAGTCTTAAAGAATTGCATACCTCTAAGGGTATGAGTCTTAAAGAATTGCATACCTCTAAGGGTTAGTCTTAAAGAATTGCATACCTCTAAGGGTATGAGTCTTAAAGAATTGCATACCTCTAAGGGTATGAGTCTTAAAGAATTGCATACCTCTAAGGCAGGGGGTGGGCAAACTACGGCCCGCCATTGGAAATTTTGCGGCCCTCAAACACATTTTTAAATAAATGGACGATCGTCAAAAATGATTTTTTCCGCATTAATATTACACAGAATCCATTGGAATTTTAATTCGACTACTTATATATTATATATACAATATTTTTTCCCAATTTGACATCATTTAAATATATATATATATATATATATATATATATATATAAATATATATATATATATATATATATATATATATATATATATATATATATATATATATATATATATATATATATATATATATATATATTTATATATATATATATATATATATATATATATATATATATATATATATATATATATATATATATATATATATATATATATATAAACTATATATATATTGCCAAATATACATATTATTATATGCGGCCCTCCAATAGCTTTACAATTTTCAATGCGGCCCTCTGCACAAAAAGTTTGCCCACCCCTGCTCTAAGGGTATGAGTCTTCTTGATATGAAAGAAATCTCTGGAGAAGATTCCACACATGCGCGCGTACAAACAAATTGCTGACAAGAATCAAAAGTTTCATAGCTAGTAGTTCCTAAAAATAAAACAAACAAATATTAGGCTCTACTGTTAACAAACGTTACTGTTAACAAATGTTACTGTTAACAACGCCCGTGTGTTGCCGGGGCCCGAAAGGGGAGCAAAGAATAGCAACACTTTTTACCTTCCACACATGTCGTAGAAGGCGACTAAGGAGGTTATGGTATGAAGTTGGCTGTCCCATTCCATATAGGGTCATTGACCCAAAGCCATGCTGAAGTCGGATATGCCTGGCCGAAAGGCGCGGATATCGCAGCAATGCTGTAAACCATGACACAACGCATTCCGTTATCCGGACTACATCCTGCTAATATACAGGAGTTTAAGAACGAACGCAGAAGAAGAAGAAGAAGACTGTTAACAAATGTTACTGTTAACAAATGTTACTGTTAACAAATGTTACTGTTAACAAATGTTACTGTTAACAAATCTTACTATTAGCAATCAGATATGGACTAATTCTTTCACATTTGCATGTGAAATATTTTAATATTCCACGGCATGCAAAATATTTTTAACTCGGTTAAAAAACGTGAAAAATCGTGGCACATTGCTGTCACAAGGTAGCAGACGAGATTTGAACCAGTACCGTTTCAGCTGATGTCTCCTATTAATATTATTCATATACCCGCATCAGCATACAGTACATAGTTCCTAAGTTTGTTACTGCTACCAACTCTATTATTAGCTATACCAGTCGTTTAATCAAGTACTTACTTTCATTGTGGCGGGTCAGCTGTCTCTATGTTCGCTGTGAATGTGATCTCACTACAGACGAATCCCTCTCTTTTATACGCTTATCGCCTCCATCCAGCGCAAATCATCTCTTATTACTCCCTTATCAGTTGTTACATTCTACCAAGTAATCGGTTCTGTTGTGTTTCACCCCATATTGCTACTTTCATATCGAGATTAACTGAATGCAATGAGGCGTGTTGTTTCACGCCTCATTGCTACTTTCATACCGAGATTAACTGCATGCAATTTATAATGGCATAATAACTACTCTTATTATGTTTATGTTAAAAAAGTGCTCTATGTTATTGCCGACCTAACTAGCGAGTAATTCATATTAATTATTTTTGACATGTTTCACAACGTTGTTGACCGAAAGTTTTTGCACATCTGCTTTATTTAGCGGAGGCTGCGTTGAATATGATTTGCTGTTGATATTTGCAGTAAATATTGAGTGACAGAGACTGGTCGTTGACCGGATGTTCTTAATCTGAGTGTATTTCCCAGTGAATCTAGTGTAGAGAGCTTTTCAGGTTCACTGGTATCACTACTTCCGGTAGTAAAACCACGAAAACGTGCATGCTTGCCGAAAACAAAAATGTACGCCGAAATGATTTTCTGTCAAAAACGACTTTGCAAGAAATAGTTAAATGTGAAAGAAGCAGAGGAAAAGAAAATCATGATTAGACAAAACTAGACATGGTCACAATTTTCCACTACCGTATTGCTGAATATAGAAATAGCTTAAGTACTGTGTGTTGATGCATCCAATGTAGTACACAAACAATCCTGATTGTGTGTTGTAGCATCCAATGTAGTACACACACAATCCTGATTGTGTGTTGATGCATCCAATGTAGTACACACACAATCCTGATTGTGTGTTGATGCATCCAATGTAGTACACACACAATCCTGATTGTGTGTTGATGCATCCAATGTAGTACACACACAATCCTGATTGTGTGTTGATGCATCCAATGTAGTACACACACAATCCTGATTGTGTGTTGATGCATCCAATGTAGTACACACACAATCCTGAGTGTGTGTTGTAGCATCCAATGTAGTACACATACACACACAATCCTGATTGTGTGTTGATGCATCCAATGTAGTACACACACAATCCTGATTGTGTGTTGATGCATCCAATGTAGTACACACACAATCCTGATTGTGTGTTGATGCATCCAATGTAGTACACTTACGCCACTGATAAATTATGAGGTTATGGAAGGATGGATGGATAACGACGATGGCAATGAAAAAAACGACAGAGAAAATGTGTTAAATACCGCTTAGGGCCTATGGTTATGTACAGTATAGTGATGATATCGCCAACGTTAACTCGGTGTGGTCTTTGATAGCGAACGTGAAATTTCGTGTGATTCCGCCGAGAGAAGTACGTTGTACTGCTGGTTTACAGCGCATACTCATTATTTGCGCCTTTAGGTCCGATTTCGGCATGTTTTTATTTCAGGTGAACTTTCCTAGCATGTGACAACCTTCCTATTAGCTGCAAGGCACACGAGTGAGTACATGCTCTACGCTGTGACGATTTATCCCCCTCAGCCTACTGTGCCCATGAACTTTACAGTACAAAACGTGTCCTGTGAGGCAGTTTATGAGGAGACGGTGAGCAGGGATTTAGACTTAGGTCGATTACGAAGATCTCGTACGAGGTGTTCCGCTGCCAGTGAACTTGTCTCGTGTAATTATACGTCATTGCCCCCTGTGCCATCGAGTACTGACCCTTATCTAGACTGCGAGCCTCTTCCAGCATAGGTAATTCCTCAACTTATTGTCTCTGCTTATTCCTGCCTAACGAAACGCATCTCTAACTTCCTGGATATGATCTTTCAACCGTTATTCAAGCAATTCCTTACATTCCTAAACGACACTAACCATGCTTTGAACTATATTTGCCTCTATGTCTTTGTCCCCCCGCTCACACGTATCGACTCTCCCTACCTGATGTCTTCTTCTTCTTCAGCGTTCATTCTCAAACTCCCACTGGATTTCTCTTGTAACAGGACAATGATCCTACAAGATTTCCAGTTTAATGTAGTCCAGAGAATAGAAATGCGTTGTGTTGCCGTTTTATTTGCGCCAATGGCCCAACACATCCGTCTTCGGCGGACCTGATGTCTAATCCCGACACACCTCTGTACTTCACTCAGAGGGTCTCAAGGCCCTGAAGCTCTCCTTGACAAGCATGTTGATCCTATCTATAATGAGTTCATAAATAGTTGTCCAACGATATTGTCTATTTTCTCCGAAATTACTCAGCGTATAGACTTAATATTTTGCATGAGTGCATTATTTCATAACCACGTTACAGATTTATGATTAATTGCAATTATATCAACAATTAGGGAGGGTGGGTGAAAATGCTCGATATCTCTTGACAAGTGGGTTGGGGACGGGGATGACAAAAGTTTCCGCTAGGAACAATGTTTAATAAATTGTTTAAATTAGAACACATTTTTTCAATTTTTAACACATAATTTTTAACATAATTTCAATTTTTAACACATAATTTTTAACATAATTTCAATTTTTAACACATAATTTTTAACATAATTTCAATTTTAACACATAATTTTTAACATAATTTCAATTTTTTACACATAATTTTTAACATTTTTTCAATTTTTAACACATAATTTTTTTTTTAATTCCTAGCTTTTCCTATTCAAGACGTAGTCATCAGTCCAACATTTCTTTGGCTGTAGTGATGTTCTAGGCAATATAATTACGTTCAGTAGTTTGGCATTGCTTTCTGAACGGTCCGGATGCACAATTGCCTGTATCGGAGATCGAACTCTGTACCTTGGCCGTCGCAGACACGCTCTGTACTACTCCATCATTTTCACCACACAAAAAAACCTGAAAAATTCATTACTTTTTTATTTGCTTAAAATAAAAAAAATTTAAAAAAAAGGAATGGGTGCGTAAAAAATTCTGGAATTCTTAAAAGTTAGTGAAAAGGGAGGGTTGGGGTGGGGGTTAAAATTGGCTAAAAAGTGTTGACGTAATTTATGATAGCCCATATGGCAGTGTCATCGCGGAATCCAGACTAGATTACTCATAAATCGAGGGGCTACACCAAAAACTAGATAGAGATTAGATCGGCCATTAGCATATCAACAACCGTAATAGTTCTTTTACTAATATCCTCTCTTACTGACACTATACACATATACTACACACAACCACACTGACGATGTGGAAATCACAGCATGTGCACATGATGTTTCTATGTGACTACGTGTGTAATTATATGACTGTATAATCATGCATGCCCCATTATGAGTGAGTGAGAGATAGGGAAAGAGAGAGAGCCACTGGATTTTGTTTTTGTTTTGTTTTTGGTCCTGTAGACTTTACCTTTTGCAACTTTAATGTAATCCCGACTCCCCGAATTAACTGGCGAATCACTGCGAAGAGATATGTGCGGTTCATATTCCACGGGTCATGCGATGAAGCATATAGATTGGATCCAAGCATATCATCACACGATCATTTTCAGACCTGACTAATGCCTAATATCCAGAATACATCCTTCAAACATGTTCTTTCTTTGGTAACTGTCGTAATAAAACATGATTCCAAAAGATAAAATTGGAAAACTGTGTGGAACCATCGAGGACTTCCTGCTTAGAATTGTATTCATTGCGAAAACACATCCCCGTGTACACCGTGATCTTTCGCAATATAGGCCTAAGATCTATTGCATTTTGTTGTTACTATCAACAACAAAATACAGTTAAACTCAAAACCTGTTCTTAAATATGAAGACAACAAAAATTATGACACACGGATAAAGTGAAAGTACAACCAAAGATAATAATTGACAATTTCGAGCTAGAGGACGTAGAAAATTTCCAGTACTTGGACACAAACAAAAATAACTTAGGAGACTGCACTGTAGCAATAAAGAGAAAATTTGCAATGGCGACGTAAAAACTTGCCCAAATAAAAAATCTTTGGCAAGGTACTAACAGCATAGCAAAACTGTCTATGATCATAAAATGTGTATTTCTGGTGGAAATATACGGTTCTGACTGTCGGGGTGTAAATTTTTAAAAACTCACCTTGAACATGACGTGGCGACAGCATGGGCATGCGGCCTTTATCACGCAAACCCCTCGACTACTCCCTTTAATTCCCTAACGAGAAAAATACAGTATGGCAGTTTTTGCGTTTTTTTTTTTTTTTTTTTTTAATATACTGTTATGAGACATGGACATTAAATAAAACAGTAGCAAAGAAAATAGCTGCTTTCGAAAAGAGATGCTACAGGAGAATTTTACGTATATCATGGCAAGCTAAACAGACAAATCAAGAACATCAAAGAAAAATATCAAAGAGAGATGGTTCCTTAACAACATCATAACAAGAAAGCTGAGACATAACAGCATGGAAAGACTACTAGCTGAGGTTAGTGATAACGGCAACATGGAAATAAGGCACACAAGACAACGATTGTGCAGTGATATATCGTATTGCATTCAAAGCTGCAACATGTCTCGCTGCGGCAGGTCAATAATGTTGCATAGTGTTCCTACATTGTTAGACGGTAATAATGTATAGAGGGTTGAGCCAATGAAGTTAATCAGAGGAAGAAGAAGAAGAATACTGATCGACTTTACTTCTATAACGACTTCCCACTTACTGGTCATCTCGTACTGTCATCAAATATGTGAAGTAATCGAGTTACAACAACAAAAAGTATTATGTCTGAGAAGTAATTATAATAATTATATAAGAATATATTTTCTAGAGATACGTCCTTCATTATTTAGGTAAACTCATTTAATTATGTGATAATGATTAATGTGATAATATGAATAGACGTCATACCAGTAGAACTAATTAAGATGTTATACCTGTACAGTGACAGGTATAAGGTGGCTACACAGACTGTTCGATGTGATATTGAAGACACAAAGGACACTACAGCAGTGGAAAACAGTGGTGATTGTTCCGCGCCCATCTGGAAGGAAAAAGTCAGATTTTTTTCAGAAAGAAAAAAAATGCAGAAAAGAGGGTTGCATTAAGTGTAGAGGCGTATCACTCTTAAGCCACTTATGAAAAATCTTTTGCAAGATACTAGAGAAAAAGATGCGGGCATATATAGAACCGCGGCTTAATAAAACACAATTGGGCTTTCGAGAAAATAAAAGCTGTAAAAATGCAATCTTCGCCCTCAAACAACTTTCAAAAAGAGCGACATAACATAACCAAAACATATATTTGGCTTTCGTGGACCAAGATAAAGCTTTTGACAGAGTGGATAAAGCACAACTATGGATAACACTACAGACATATGGAGTTCCCCACCATCTGATAAGCCTAAGTCAGAGCATATACGCCACTAGTCAATGTACAGTACGAACGAGCACAGTAGCATCCGATATTTTCCAAATTCAATCAGCAGTGAGATAGGGGTGTGTTCTATCCCCTATATTGTTCATATCATACATATATCATATCTGCAAAGTAGCAAAGACAACGGAAGAAAACAATCTGAAGGATAGCAAACGAATTACTATTTGCAAACGATCAAGTACTAGTAGCATCATCAGAAGAGCAACTACAAATACAAATAGACAGAATACATCAAACATGCCAAACCTTTAACATGAAGATAAATGTAGACAAGACCGATGTAATGAAGATAGGAAGAACAAAAAGAAACACCAATATTTATATATATATAAAACATGATATATATTTTGGAGATACGACCTTCATTATTTATGGAAACCCTTTATATATATATATATATATAGGAAACAACAAACGTAAACAAGTGATAGAATTCACGTACGTAGGAAGCAATATAACAACAGATGGCAAGTGCAGCAAAGAAATACACAATACAACACGTAGTAAAGCATATCAAGCCCTAGGGTAAATGACACCAATCTTCTGAAAATGTAGATTTAAACACCAAAATAACACTATTCAAGACGATTATTATGTCAACGCTGTGCTACCAATACCAAACATGGACAACGACAGCACAAGATAAAAATAAACTACTGACAGCTGGAATTGCATGCTTACGAAGAATCCTAGGAATATCGCTAAGAGACAGAGTGAGAAATGAGAACATTAGACAAAATCGGCACCACCCCAATCTTGGAGCATATTAAGAGACAACAGATCAAATTGTTTGCACACATCAGCAGACTACCAACAGACAGCATACCACAGCAAGCTATGCTACACAGATACAGTGAAGGTAGACCTAGAGGCCGACCTCGAAAACGAAGGGACACCTAAATAAAAGAGGCGACAAAATTCTACAATATACTCAGCACACACAAGGGGCCATCTCCAGAAAACTCTTCTACCCCTGACGCTGAAAGGCAACAAAGGGTTTAGCGAATATATAGTTAGATATAATATCTTATTATTAAAGCACTCAACTTTCTCCAGTTCTAGTATATGGATATTGGTAATGTCAAGGCCACATATACTGCAGCACAAAGTAGTCGTTGTATAGCTTGTATATACAATTACTTGTAGCTGGTGATATCTTCATTGACAGCACGTTTATCGACATAGATACTGTAGATTAGTAAATATTTGCGACGCATGTAGGCGTTGGAATGTATTTCAGTAACATTTTCGTGGAAACAGAAGACGGAAAGAGACAAGGACAGGACATTGTTTAGCAATGATTTTCTAATCTCCACTTTTGAGTCTCTTAATACAGAGAATAGTTGTGTTGAAAGATATTAAATACAGAGATGCCGCGTCCCTTGTTTTACTATAACAAACACCCATCGAAGCCAACTCGTTGAAGTGGAGATAGGGTTAGTCCAGCAAACAGAGTTTGGAAACTGAGATTAGTCGGACCACAGTCCTGCCCAAAAATGCACATGTGCTGAAGTTAGATATCCCAGGCCGAGAGGCGCACCAGCAACCATGGTATCACATAACACGACTAGAGAACATGTGTTCACAACCAAATTTAAAAATCGTCATGGTGATCGCTCTGTGAAGGTCCCCAACCAGGAGCATTGTTGGATTCTGAACCTCGACAGAATTCATCCCGATCTGCTGGAGGTTCCTCTAATCTACCTGGTGGAGCCACGGGGCAGAACAGGAAAACGAATAGCCAACAAAACATGACAACAACCTCTATAAACATTATGCACTGGAATGCAGAGGGAGTTAACAACAACGAAAAAGCTGAAGTACGAAACATCTTGCACCGCAAAGAATTAGTATTTTCTGCATACAGGAAATCCACTTCAATGACAAAAATAGCCTTCAATATACGAGGGTACAAATGTTTCAGAGTTGACAGAAAAGATCGGAGGAAAGGGGACATACACACACCAGTCAAGAATAATATTGGTGTATGTTACGCAAATGTGACCTCATCATTTGATAACAGTCCATCTTTTAATAGTATGTTTGATTTTATTGAGCTTCCGTGAGGCGGAGATTTTATTTTAAAAACGCGAAGTGTCTGATAACACTAATTCGATCTTCGCGTAACGCACTGAGAGCTACCCCCCCCCCCCCGAGTGCTTCATGGGAAGGGAAAGAGGGCCTCTCAGTGCATTACGCTAAGATAGATGGATGCTGCGCTGTATGCGCCTTTAGTGAAGTTCATTTCGTTAAATAATGTTTGAGATTAGTTCCGTACAAAATAGGCCACACTACTTAACATGAACCGTAAAATCAATGCCCAGAAGCCAAAACACTAGGAAATGGCTGAATACCAGATAATTCACATAAAGAACGGGGTGCAAAGGGAACGCATTGCTCTAGGCGGACCCAGGGTTAGCAGATAACCAAGATCCCAAATGTACCTCCACGTGGTGCACCCTGGAAACAGAAATACAGCAGCTCGTGCTGATTCTGGCCAAATCTTTTGGGGATCGTGTCCGAGAATGTGGAGGTAGCAGATGGAAAGAGATTTGACTGCACAAGAGACAGACAATATCTCCGACACCACCAGCATCACCACATATAGCAACACTGTCGACATACAGTGAAGCTAGTCAGTCCAGTCCGAACATTGGAGGGGCGGCCAATGTAAAATGCACGTAAAGGTAAATGCATGGCGAGAGACAAATATGTTTCACACAGAGTACAATGAAACAATGAAAGGGCAGAACAGCGCTAGAGGGCAGCGCGAACTGCAAATAGAAAGTGAAAAGTCCCTAGGAAAGGGAACTACAAGCTCCGTCAGCTCGAGACGGGCTTCTAGTTACCAGAGTTCCTAACAGGCAGAGACCCAGACCCATCCATCGGCGTTTGGTAAAGCAAAAGACCTAACCCAACTCTAATGTCGAGACTTCCTAAACCGGAAATATGCTTGCAAAGAGAAAGGGTTCTGTACCCGATGGGTGTAGGCAAGAAAGGGGACAACGATGGCAGTCCTGGCCCAACTCTACTGTCAAGGTTTCCTATACCGGAAGTAACTTGCAGAGAGAAAGGGTTCTGTACTCGATTCTGTGCTCAGGCACAAAAGGGACAACGATTTAGCCCTGGCCCAACTCTACTGTCAGGTTTTCCTACACCGGAAATACACTTGAAGAGAGAAAGGGTTCAGTACCTGATGGGCTCAGGCGCTATTGGGACAAGGACGCTCAGCTCGAGAACGCCTTGCTCTCAAACGCGTGGTGTGAGACTCGAACTTGGACAAGGGGTACACGATGTCGGTGAATGACACCTCGGCTAAGAGGGCGAAAGAGCCAGGGTCCAACTCCTCTGTTGAGTTCTTCCCCTTAAGGAACCAGGCTCACGGATGAGAAACGGTTCAGTACCCAATGGGCACAGGCACAGCACGTCCAATTACACGAGACAAGTTCATAGACAGTGGAACACCTCGTTTGAGTCAGACTAAGAGCAAGAAAATAGTCTGGGCGAAGAGTCTCCACTACGCGTGCCTGGAGACAGATATAGAGGCTGTCACAGGCTAAGGGTAGCCCACCCGAATTGTCAAGGCATGCCGAAATCGGATGTGCTAGGCCTACAAGGCGCATAACGGTGGCACAACGTAATCACGCTCCCGGCGGAAATCGCACGGATATCCGTGATGGTTACAATGGAGCGAACGAAAAACAAACAAACAAACAAACATAAAGAACAACAGCCTTGAGCTCCACATATAAATTTCTACTGCCCAGATGACATTCCCTTAAAAATGCCCAGTTTTAACATCTCCAACAACCACTTCCTAGTAATGGGAGACTTTAACAGCCACATTCAAAGCTGGGGACGCAACAACTAGACATAAGGAGAAGGCGGGGGGGGGAGGAGCTGGCAAGAAGACAAAAACCTAATACTCCTCAAGAATCCAAAGCTGTGGATATTACAATTTAGACAGTAGAATAAAAAAAGAAAGCTGGCAAAAAGATAAAAACTCCTCAATAATCCACAGGATCAACCAACTTTCTACTCAGGCATATTACATACCACCCCCACACAAGACCTGTCATTTTTCACCCTAGAACTTACTGGACTAGTGGAAAGAACAATAGGTGAACAACTTGTTGACAGTGATAATCATGCAATCATCATCCAAGTGACAAAACAATAACTACAAGAACATCACAGCCAAGATAAAACTATAGTTCGTTTATAAATTCGTAATCACACATTCAAGTGAATATCTCAGAAGATGTCTGTTAGATTGCAGAGATCTTTGGAATGAAACTTTTGATTCACACCAAACAATACTTATCTTTCTAAACATTTCAGTAGTTTAACACGCTTCCTCTATAACTTATAGATATATGCAACCCCTCTGATTCGCATAAGCTGTAAAATATTTTACAGTATTCATTCGAGTCTACAGACAACAAATTATTGTCTAAATAGTCGAAATACATTTGGGTTCTTTACGGGATAATGTGTCCACGCCCACGGGAAATCTTTTACAAAACAAACTATGACCTCGTTAAAAACATGTAGCCTATTTATATTTCGGAACATTATATTATGGAGGGAAGATAGCGTGTTTTAGTATTTGGAAGGGGAATGAGTATTTACGGTTAGGGGAGTTTGTGGTTAGAGTTGGTCTTAGATGTTTAGATTTTGAAAGGGGGATGTTTAGTTTTTGGAAGGGGGCGGTTGGGGTTAGGATTAGCAATAGTATTACCGATGTAACACTGAATTCACCCACCGTAATGGACTAGGTCTGCTAGTCATGTGAAATTTCTCTGACGACACGAACATGTGCGAACTATAACAGAAATTAAATGGTCTGCGCATAACATTGAAAAGATGGAATGTGGTCACGTGGTTGTGGATACATTATCCCGTAAAGTACTCACATTTGTATTTTTGACGTTTTGTTTATATTGTTTGCGTTTTTCATATTATATTAAAGAAAAAACATCAAACAAATAAAATATTTTGAACATTAAAAAAATGGCACATTGCTTAAGACCATATTTAAAGGTAAGGTCGAGGGGTATCGAGCAAGAGGAAGGCAGAGATTCCATTGGGAGGGGAACTCCGTGCACAGAATAGGCCTACATGTCTTTCAGAGGTACTCACAAATGCAAAAGACAGCTAGATGTTAGTGTTCCGTTACAGCAAACTGTCGATGCGAAGACGTAACTAGATGATGATTATTATATGACCGGAAGGCAATGTTTCAAAAATGCAATTGACATTTGGCATGAAAAAAAAGTGTCACGCCGCCAGACTCATAAATAAGAAGGGGATTGGGGTGTTCAAATCTTCCCCCTCCAATCTTTACAAATATAACATGACTTTTAGCACTAAGAACGTAACCACACGGTAGATAAAGATAGATTTTCCACAGAAAGATCTTCAAATTTTCTATTAGTGAAATCTACACACTAATACAAACGAATGACTTTTTTTTAAAGATAAAATCCCCCTCCTTAGGGTAGTCGTATTTACAACTCTGCTCGCCACTCTCAAATAAAAGCCCTACAGCACTTCATCTGCAAATGTATGATTTTAAATTACACTACACCGCCGAAGACGGATGTGTCGGGCCATTGGCGCAAATAAAACGGCGACACAACGCATTTCCATTCTCTGGACTACATTCTGCTGTAAATCTAGTAGGACATGTCCTGCTACAAGAGAATTCAGCAGGAGTTTGAGAATGTACGCTGAAAAAGAAGAAGAAATTACATTACGTGTGTTGCCCGTGCGATGTTAAGCCCCAAAAGGGGAGCAAAGAATAACAGCACTGTTTACCTTCCACTCATGTCGTAAAAGGCGACTAAGGAGGTTATGGGATGAAGTTGGCTGTCCCATCCCATATAGGGTAAGTGACCCAAAGCCATGATGAAGTCGGATGTGTCAGGGCTAAAGGCGCAGATATCGCAGCAATGATGTAAACCATGGCACAACGCATTCCGTTCTCCGGACTACATCCTCCTAATCTGCAGGAGTTTGAGAACGAACACAGAAGAAGAAGAAATACATGTACTTGATTCTTGTCGAAGAATCAGCATCATGTGCACAGGATGCATTCATATAAATGTTCTGTTTGACATATCTGCTTGACAAAAATTGTCAGCAATTTCAGAGTACCCCAATCAGTACCCCAATCAGTACCCCAATCAATCCTGGGTTCTGATATTTTCAGGAAGGAAACATATTTCCTCCTCTCTCTCTCTCTCTCTCTCTCTCTCTCTCTCTCCTGGACTCTTCCATTTCTATCATTCTCTGTGCATGTACATTGACGCATTCTGCATCCTCTTCGTTGTTTTGTAGTGTATCCGCTACTGTTATACTTAACTCAGCACTCTTATCTATTTGCCCTCCATTATAGCATTAAGTAAAAGTAAAGTAACCCATAGCATTTATTAATGCCGTAGGGGTGTGAGATGTTAGCGATCTCACATTTCAGAGGCTCTGCAAATGAGGACGGTAGCCATCTCCTCTCCCTCACAGTCTTTACTTCCCGGATTAATCCGGTACTCATTTAAGGTTGGGTCTACACGGGTGCCGTTGCGATGTGAAAAACATCCCGCCTCAACTGGGGAATGAACCCACGACCACTCATATGCGAAGCCAGTGCGCTAACAACTGCGCTAACGCGGCTCCCACGTGTACTATTGTACGAGTTCTTGTATCGTTCCATTTGTCTTGGTTGCAGCACAATAGTGACACTCTCTTTCTAGGTGTATGACATTTGTCAAAGACGTTTTATTCGGGTTGTTTAATTTTCACGCAGTCAAATAATCTAGACTGAGTAGAGTACCTTCTTCTGCCATCCACGACTTCCCTTGTTTAATTTATCTTTCATTTGTGTTGTCTTGCTGGTTGGTGATCATTATTGGCGACTTTGAAATATTATTTTACCTGCACTACTTGATGTCTTACTTTGATGGTGGGTAGTACTAGAAGAAATCTTATTCAGAGATAGGTGTATCTCTGGCGCATCCTAGAATTGCTCTCGTGTCCTTATTCTGGACTATCTCCATTCTATCAACCTGTGTTAGTGATAGTATGAGTAACCTAATAACGCAGCCCATCACTGTCTGCATACACAGAAATTGGGTCTGCTGTTGCATATTTGCGGATGCCATGATTTTAAGTGCACTGATATCCTATTTAGCTTTTTAGATGAAATACCACCATCGCATATGTGAGCCACCAACACATATGGGAACAGTTATAGTGAATTACCAATTTTATTTGATAATTAAATGTAGGCCTACATCTTATGGTGAAACACAATCCTTTCAAAAGTGGGTGTTAGTCCACTTTGGTTATATCAGAGCTTTTAACCATCAACAAATAATAGAAGTCACGGCTCTGGTAATCCAGCAACAACCTTCAGTATTTATTAACACTGAACAACTAATAACACACCCATCTATATATGTTAAGGTAAACTGAGCGCCACATCAGTTACGGATTAGATAATTTTAAAATGTAGCCATTTACAAATTAGGTTCTTTCCCTGAATACGTGACTACCAACTTAATTTTTCTTTTGATTATTTCCCTTTGTTATGTGTATCATACACTGGGTATTTATTTATTACTTAACATAAACACATGCTGGCCCCCGTCTTAACCCCAGGATGTTGTCACTGACACAGCTCTCCTAACCACTCATACAACCATCCTAAATAAATTAATATTTAAAATAATAAATGTAAGTAAACAAATTGATAAACCTAGACAAGGGAAATAATCATAGGAAAAGTAAGTTAGTATGCACGCATTCAGGGAAGAGCCACATATTGTGTTTCTTTTTACAGAAAATATTTTTTGTAACTCCTGCAATTATACATTTTATTTCAGCTTCTGAACATATATCCCCTTAAATTAGTTGCAATAAAAATTGAAACCTTCGACATGTTTGATAGTCTTTGTGTCACTAGTTTTTCCCTCAGTGCAAATGTCTCCATTCTGATGGTTCTTTACTATCTGTTGTTGATGTTTCCCTATGTGATTATGGCCCTTCCCTTTGTGATTATGGCCCTTCCCTTTGTGATTATGGTCCTTCCCTTTGTGATTATGGCCCTTCCCTTTGTGATAATGGCCCTTCCCTTTGTGATAATGACCCTTCCCTTTGTGTTGATATTTTGTGATGTGTTTATCTTATAATTACAAATTCGATTGTTTCTTAAATTTTACTCCCTGAAAAACAATACTTTGCTTGTTTCGTTACAACTGGCAATATCCAAATAAATCACAAACTAAGAGTGTAAAGTGTTACATCTGTTATACATCAAAGTATTGTTCAGAAACGTGAATAATGAACTAGCAGCTATAAATTTATGCATTTGGGATGTAGATATATAGGACTGTATGGAGAACTTTGTGGAAAGAGGAAAAAAACAAATAGTTTCTAACAACACTACCTCTGAAAAAAAGAACTAATAAAGGAAGTAAAATTCAAACAAATAAAATACTGTGAATATATAAAAATACATGACACCTTGTTGAATATCTTACTTGAAGGCAAAGTCGAGGGGAGACGAGCATGAGATAGGAAGAAATACATATGGGGTGAAAACATTGTGAAATGAATCAATCTATCACTATGCACTACTGAGGCACGAGAAAGATGCTGTTGAAGGAACGTTGCAACCAATCATCGATGCGGAGAAGGTCCTTGATGATGATTTTGCATTCCATATCTGTAAAGTATTTCAGTTTTTTCTTTGATTTCACTGATGTTTAAAAGACCACATTACTTACTGCTATATCTTACTTACTACTATAGAGCATGTTATTATCTTCCGCCTCAGAACAGGACACAACAGATTAAACAGCCATTTAAATATACTAAGATTGGTCCCATCACCACTGTGCCCTTGTGGGCAGGCAGCACAGACCGCTGAACATATCCTGCAAGACTGCAATACACTAAACCAGTTAAGGGAAGGACAGTGGCCTACAGAGATGAATATCCACAGAACGATGTGTAGGAGCACTGAGTAGCTTTCAAATACAGCAGAATTTATTAGGACTACAGGACTTGCTGTGTAGACATGTCAAACTACGAACGAGAAGAAGAAGAAGAAGACTACTATATCAGTTTTTTCTTTGATTTCACTGATGTTTAAAAGATCACATCACTTACTACTATATTATCATTTTAATTTATTTTTCGTTTTCGAACTCCCACTGATCTTTCTTGTAGCAGGATGGTCCCACTTGATTTTTCTTGTAACAGGAAGATCCCATTCGATCTTTCTTGTAACAGGAAGGTCCCATTCGATATTTCTTGTAACAGGAATGTCCCATTCGATCTTTCTTGTAACAGGAAGGTTCCATTCAATCTTTCTTGTAACAGAAAGGTCCCACCTGATCTTTCTTGTAGTAGGAAGGTCGCACTTAATTTTTCTTGTAACAGGAAGATCCCATTCGATCTTTCTTGTAACAGGAAGGTCCCACCTGATCTTTCTTGTAGCAGGAATGTCCCACTTGATTTTTCTTGTAACAGGAAGATCCCATTCGATCTTTCTTGTAACAGGAAGGTCCCACTTGATCTTTCTTGTAGTAGGAAGGTCCCACTAAATCTTTCATGTAACAGGAAGGTCCCATTCGATCTTTCTTGTAGCAGGAAGGTCCCATTCGATATTTCTTGTAGCAGGAAGGTCCCACTTGATTTTTCTTGTAACAGGAAGGTCCCACTTAATTTTTCTTGTAACAGGAAGGTCCCACTTGATCTTTCTTGTAGCAGGAAGGTCCCATTTGATTTCCAGAAGATGTAGTATAGAGAACGGAAATGTGTTTTGTCGCCGTTTTATTTGCGCCAATGGGTCGATGCATCCGATATTATTATTCTTAATTTTAATAATATTGGTATTATCATTAATGTTACAATTAAACGCAGATCGTTATATCACGATATACCAGTTTTGTACTTATTCGTCGATGTACTTACTACATGATGTGGAAAGTGGGCTCTCAGTGCAAACACACAAAGAGGGATTCATGTGGTTTTTTTTAATACGACACCCGCCGAAGATGGATGTGTCGGGCCATTGGCGCAAATAAAACGGCGACACAGCGCATTTCCATTCTCTGGACTACATCCTTCTGGAAATCTAATAGGACCATGGTCCTGATACAAGAGATATCCAGTGGGAGTTTGAGAATGAATGCTGAAGAAGAAGAATACGACAAATGCTACAGATTAGGTATTATATATTGATTCTCCTCTCTGCACACCGGACACGTCCATAATGGCTCAGATCTCTGCTTCAGTAAATCTCTCACGGTATAACGGCGGATGGTTCCGGTTCTATGCTGGTTATGCTACAGATGTTTGTTAAGAATTAGTTATAGGCCTATAGAACACAAGACAAATATATTCGTCCAGCAACAAATTTTAAAAAAACTTTCAGGTTATCAAGAATCCCTTTTGCAGTGGTGAAAAGATGTGAACATGCTTGATTTTTGACATGTAACGAGACACGACTCGCTTTCTAAACCAATTTTGCAAGGAACAAACGAGGGTAGAAGGAGAAGAGGCCGTTAAAATATCCTGGATTGATAGCATCAAGGAATGGTTTGAACATAATTTTTCTATATTCCTCCGAATTACTGAGGATAGAGGTGTTTAACAATGTGGTACCCTTACGACGGGTTTATAGATAGAAAAAAATAGATATATTTATTTAACATGAAAGATCGAAATTATATATTTCCGAGCTGCGTTACCCTACCAACACAAGTAGGCGTCTTCCTGTCCTGACTTGCCACTAGCTTTGCTGAGATTGATACAGTACTAGTACTGTCTTTTTGTGGTTTTAATACATGAACTATATCTCATATGGCTATAGAAAGTGTCTAAGGTTAGTGAATTTATTCATATGGTAATTATTTTACTGTATTCTACATGTGCCCATAGGCACACATTATTTCGCAATATATATCTTACTAAATTAGAAAAAGAAGAATTCAGGCTTTTGAATGTCTGTTATGACCCGGCTTCCGATGTCTGTTAAAAATCAGGTATATAAATAATAAGACAAATGTATTCATTTGACAGCAAATAAATAAACTTCAAGTTATGAAGGTTATCAAAAAAGACTTTTGGCAATGGTGAAATGTTATACATTTGTTTAGTTGGTACATGTAACGAAACTTGACATTCTTTCTTAACTTTCTAAAACTATTTTACAAGGATCGGTTGAGGGTGGCAGGAGAGGAGGCTGCAATAGAAAATCATGGATTGACATCATCAAAGAATGATCCACGCATGATTTTTTTCTACACTTATCTTAATGGTTGAGAACATATGTGTTTGAAGAGCTTCTTAAGATGATGTCTCTCCAGTGGGACACTGCTATAGCATATAATACATTGTTGCTGGCTATTATACTGATTTCGTGTCAACAGAAACATGCATTAGCCTTTTACACTAATTAAAGAAGCAGAAGTTGAGAATTTGACATAAGGACTACAGCTTGATTAATCCAGTAGGTAGTGCAGCCAACAGGTAAAGACATTTAAAAACAACATGCTTTCAAATGACTTGTTGCAGATGGCATATTTTTGGAGGAGAGGAAGTATCATTGGCTATGGTAATGAATGCTTGCCTGTGGCTATATTAATTAATTATTTCTTACCCTTAGCTACGTTTATTAATTACTTCTTACCATTTGCTGTGTTTGCGTCTTTGTTTTGTCTAGTTGTGATTTTTAAAATAATTCCTTGAAGCTTCCTATTTATTATTCACTCACATATCTCATTTGAAATCATTATGTTTGCTTTTTAGCTTGCTGGTTGTGTTTGCTTGCATCAAGACCAGTTGGTTAGTGTATCTATTATCCATCAAGTCCTGTTGGTTAGTGTATCTATTATCCATCATGTCCTGTTGGTTAGTGTATCTATTATCCATCATGTCCTGTTGGTTAGTGTACCTATTATCCATCAAGTCCTGTTGGTTAGTTTATCTATTATCCATCAAGTCCTGTTGGTTAGTGTATCTATTATCCATCAAGGCCAGTTGGTTGGCGTATCTATTATCCATCAAGTTCTGTTGGTTAGTGTATCTATTATCCATCAAGTCCTGTTGGTTAGTGTATCTATTATCCATCAAGTCCTGTTGGTTAGTGTATCTATTATCCATCAAGACCAGTCGGTTAGTGTATCTATTATCCATCAAGTCCTGTTGGTTAGTGTATCTATTATCCATCAAGACCAGTCGGTTAGTGTATCTATTATCCATCAAGACCAGTCGGTTAGTGTATCTATTATCCATCAAGACCAGTCGGTTAGTGTATCTATTATCCATCAAGACCAGTCAGTTATTGTATCTATTATCCATCAAGACCAGTCGGTTAGTGTATCTTTTATCCATCAAGACCAGTTGGTTAGTGTGTGTGTTATCCGTGAATGTCGGAAAAATTTATGCATATATGTTTTGTACTAAATCTGTCTTTTTTTTCAAAGCGATAATAAGAACTAATCATTATTAAAGGACTTGGTGAAGCTGTAGTCAGATGTGCCAAAAAGTGCAGTTATTGCAGCCAAGCTGTAAACCATGGCACATTACATTCCATCTCAAGACTACCTCCTTCTATTCAACAAGAGTTTTAGAATGAATTCAGAAAAAAATCAGAAATGACTTGGTAAAAATGGCATATATTGGTTGGTGGGGATGCAGTTATATTAGTTAGTGAATACTTTGTCTTTCACTGCTGACAACATTAGGTGAGTTAGTGAATACTTTGTATTTCACTGCTGACAACATTAGGTGAGTTAGTGAATACTTTGTATTTCACTGCTGACAACATTGGGTGAGTTAGTGAATACTTTGTATTTCACTGCTGACAACATTAGGTGAGTTAGTGAATACTTTGTATTTCACTGCTGACAACATTGGGTGAGTTAGTGAATACTTTGTATTTCACTGCTGACAACATTAGGTGAGTTAGTGAATACTTTGTATTTCACTGCTGACAACATTGGGTGAGTTAGTGAATACTTTGTATTTCACTGCTGACAACATTGGGTGAGTTAGTGAATACTTTGTATTTCACTGCTGACAACATTAGGTGAGTTAGTGAATACTTTGTATTTCACTGCTGACAACATTGGGTGAGTTAGTGAATACTTTGTATTTCACTGCTGACAACATTAGGTGAGTTAGTGAATACTTTGTATTTCACTGCTGACAACATTAGGTGAGTTAGTGAATACTTTGTATTTCACTGCTGACAACATTGGGTGAGTTAGTGAATACTTTGTCTTTCACTGCTGACAACATTAGGTGAGTTAGTGAATACTTTGTATTTCACTGCTGACAACATTAGGTGAGTTAGTGAATACTTTGTATTTCACTGCTGACAACATTAGGTGAGTTAGTGAATACTTTGTATTTCACTGCTGACAACATTGGGTGAGTTAGTGAATACTTTGTATTTCACTGCTGACAACATTAGGTGAGTTAGTGAATACTTTGTATTTCACTGCTGACAACATTAGGTGAGTTAGTGAATACTTTGTATTTCACTGCTGACAACATTGGGTGAGTTAGTGAATACTTTGTATTTCACTGCTGACAACATTAGGTGAGTTAGTGAATACTTTGTATTTCACTGCTGACAACATTGGGTGAGTTAGTGAATACTTTGTATTTCACTGCTGACAACATTGGGTGAGTTAGTGAATACTTTGTATTTCACTGCTGACAACATTAGGTGAGTTAGTGAATACTTTGTATTTCACTGCTGACAACATTGGGTGAGTTAGTGAATACTTTGTATTTCACTGCTGACAACATTAGGTGAGTTAGTGAATACTTTGTATTTCACTGCTGACAACATTAGGTGAGTTAGTGAATACTTTGTATTTCACTGCTGACAACATTGGGTGAGTTAGTGAATACTTTGTATTTCACTGCTGACAACATTAGGTGAGTTAGTGAATACTTTGTATTTCACTGCTGACAACATTGGGTGAGTTAGTGAACACTTTGTCTTTCACTGCTGACAACATTGGGTGAGTTGCATGCCATGATTTATCATGATTACATATAACCACATCTCTAATTGTCTGTGTGCATTTCATGATTTATCCCACTGCAGCTTACATAGTCCAGTTTTAGAAGATAAGTTTTGTTTTCCATATTGGTGCTGGTAAATATAGTTGTTTATGATAAAACAAACTAGGCATCTCTGAGAGATTGTTGCAAACCTTATAATTGTATATTATTATTTTCAAATTGCAGACTACACTGTCCAAAGTTTTCCTTATCTAGCCCCAACATTACTAGAACTGTTCCAAACATCTGCCCCGCAGTAATCACAAAAAGTACCATAATTGTTCCCAACGATTGCTCTGCCCTAGACATATTACCAGAGTTTTTTCTGCCATTTGCTTCGTGCCAGAAATTCAAGCAATCACAGAATTATCTGATTATTAAACTAAAATGATGACTGACACGCTTTTTGAGACACCAGACGTTAATCAATGGAGAAGGTCTTTGAGATCACCTAGTCCTGGAAAAGGTCAGAGAAAAAGTCGTATTGATAGTTTGAGGTCACGGACTCCATCCCCAGGTCGTTCAAAAAATTCACAAGAAATGAAGAAATTACAGAGGTCACCCAGTCCATCCACATTTGCTGATGTTAAAGGTAACAAGTGGTTATGTAATAAAGGTAACAGGTAATATGTTATTGATAACATGAGATCAAATATTAAAGATAGCAAAATGTCATATGTTAAAGATAATGAGGGGTCATATATTAAAGATAACAAAAGGCTATATGTTAAAGGTAAAAAGTGGTTACCTGTATATGTTTACAGCTAAGTTATATGCTAATATGCAAAGGTAATGAGGTTATATGTTATTTCATTTGCTATAGTGTTTATTTTAATTCTTACAGAATTATTGTTTTTACATTTTTGTTGTTTTTGCACATCCATAATGGGAACAATAAATAGTACTTCTACATCTGTGTGTTGAAGAGGCCTAAAGGGGAGCAAAGAATAGCCACACTATTTATCATCCATGCATGTCGTAAGAGGCGACTAATGAGGTTATTGGATGGAGTTGATTTTCCTAACCCATAAAGGGTTAGTGACCCAGAGACCATGCTAAAGTTGGAAGTGTCAGGCTGAAAGGTACAGATATCGCAGCAAACCTGTAAACTATGACACAAAGCATTCTGTTCTCTGCACTGCATTCTGATAATCCGCAGAAATATGAGAACAAACACAGAAGTACTTTTGAATATTTTTAAATTATAATTTATGTATATTTAAACAGAAATTGACTGTGAAATATTGGCAATTGCAATAGGGCATTTCTGAATTTTAATATTTAAAGTATACATATTTTTTAAAATTTGATGTACAAAACTAAATTTTTAAAGTTTTCCGACTTGTAATGTTAACTCACCAAACTTCTGAGGCACTAACTTCCATTCTTCTTCTTCTCGTTCGCAGTTTGACATGTCTACACAGCAAGTCCTGTTTTCTTAATAAATGCTGCTGTATTTGAAAGCTCCTCAGTGCTCCCATACATCTTTCTATGGATATTCATCTACTTCCATTCAAACTGTATCAGTTTTGTTGATAATCCAATTAAAACACAAAAATGTATATTATCTAAACATGATGTTCGTCCATCGTGATCGACGATGACCAAAAACTCAACCATAATAATAATAACAATAAATAATAAAATAATATAGTTCATAGTGCGTTTTTAAATGACTAGCAAGTCCAATGCGCGCACAAAATGTTCTTTTACAGAATTGACAACAATAGAAGGTATCTGTGTGAGGTTGAGATGTTTTTTCTTTTCTACGTGTCCGCTTCAGTCTTGCAGTTTCTTGTCTGAATTCTTCTGCCGCTAGTGCTCCCGTTCTAATGCTGTAACGCCATGCTGTTCTATCCTGAGCGAGGCTCTCCCAAGCGCCTACGTCAATGTTAAGAATAAATGGGTTGAGAAATGACTAGCGCTGAAGTTGGTTTATAGTGTGGAAGAGTTGCGCTAATCGTCAACCACACTCTCTCTCCTGAGTTTTAAACATAGTGCTTAAATAATGTTTGTTCTTCACAATGTTAGAGATCTTCAAAATGAAAGGTAGACCAAGTTTAATCAACATATCTCATCCAACATAATGATACAAACCACATGTGATCTCAGTTAAAATCAATTACATCTTCAATATGAAAGTTAGGATATTGCTAGTACTTGACAGGTTGGATTTAAATAATTAATATTGCCAAACTGGAAATAAAATGTCCAAATATTATTATTATTTGAAAAAATTATATTAATAACTAACAAAATTGACATTGTAACACATAAAAATTATGCTAGAAGTAATGTTGATATCATCATCATCAAGTGCCGTCTCCGCAACGAAGGTTGGCTGCAACGTATCTCCAACATCTCCTGTCTCTTGTCTTGGTGGTGCACTCTGCTAGACTGTAACCTGTCCATCGTGTAATGTTACTCTCCCACTTGTATCTCTGCCTACCTCTTGCTCGCTTCCCTTTGACTTTACCCTCAAGTAAGGTCTTCAATAGGGTGTCATGTCTTTTAATGTGTCCAAAGTATTTTATTTGCCTGATCTTTATTTCTCTTAGTAGTTCTTTCTTCATATTAAGTGTCTTTAGCACCTCTTTATTTGTTTTCTTCTCTTTCCATGATATTCTCCCTATTCTTCTTTATACCCACATCTCAAAGGCATCAATTTTAATATGTTGATATATTACACTTTGAATTGGGACCATTCTTATGTTGATATAACTACTGAAAATTGTAAAACAAAGCATAAAAAGTGTCTTTATATACTTTGACTGTCCATCTTCTTCTTCATTCAGCGTTCATTCTCAAACTCCCGCTGAAACTCTTGTAGCAGGACTTTGGTCCTATTAGATTTCCAGTAGGGTGTAATCCAGAGAATGGAAATGCATTGTGTCACCATTTTATTTGTGCCATTGGCCCGACACATCTGTCTTCGGCCGGGATTGTCCATCTAAAAAGATTGTACTCTCGAGTTGATGAAAAGACTTCACATAATGAATTAGTAAAAGTACAAAGTGATGATACTCAAATATCCTATCTTTACACTTTGGCATGTTATATTTGTTTGTGTATGCATTTCAAGAAGATTTGTAGACAGATAATAAATATAACATGATACGGATTCAAAATATAGACATTAATGGAAATAATGTAAGACTTATTATCAACTTCAGCAAGGTATAATCTTTCACATCAGGACAGGACACAACAGACTAAACAGCCACTTAAATAGGCTGCAATGCTGAAGTAGGATATGTTAGACCATTGTCACAAATAAAACAGTGACACAAAGCAGGTTAATTCTATTGACATCTGAACATCTTGTAGGATCATTGTTCTACTATATGAGAGATCCTGTGGGAGTTTGAAAATGAATGTACACAAAAGTAAAATTATTACAAAATTTTATTAAGACTGGTTCCATCACATCTGTGTCCACAAGGGCAGGCAGCACAGACCACAGCACATATCCTGTAAGACTGTATCACACAAAGCTAATTGAGGAAGTAGCACTGACTCACAGAGACAGTTATCCACAGAAAGCTGTATGGGAGCCTTGAGGAGCTTTCAAATACAGCAGGATTTATCCAGGAAATCATACTTGCTGTGTAGACATGTTAAACTGGGAATAAGAAGATCATCGACTTATGCTTGCAACAACTGGCAATCAGAAAATCATCAAATAATTCAGCACATATTACATGCTGTCTCCACAACAAAAGATGAATGCTATGGACCACAAATACTTTATGTCTCTTTCCTTGGTGGTTCATCCATCCATAAGATCATAATAAATCATAATCTTAGATGTATCACATTGTATTTATCAACATAGGAGTCTTCCATCAATTTCTATCTTCAATGATGCGGATGAGGGAGGAAGATTTCTTACTTGTCCAGTCCTTAATGTTTTCTGTCCATGCTTACTTTGTCCTTCTCTAATTCTTCCACATTTGACTGTTCCCTGTGGTGTCATTTTTTACTAGGAATCATGTCGGCATACATATCTAAATCATGCAAGTTTTTCTCTTTTTACTGCTGAAAGTAATGACTCTTATGAAGCTGTATCCTTCTCGTTATATTTCTCACATAAACACTTTCTGTGTGTTCTCTATGGTAGATGCACAGAATTTGTCTGTAAAATTTGTATTTGAAGGTCTGTAATTGTTTCTCCATGCACTGGGGGCATTCCCATATATGCTCTGCTTGCCATTCCATCAGCCATCTAAAAGTGTATAAGCTCAGTGTCCCAGTCAGTTGCTGATTACGCATTCTTCTGATCTTTCCAAAGAGGGAGCAATTTCTCCAATTGCCTCTAGTCACTCCCATTTCTACCATTCTCTAGATATTTACATTTGTCTCGTTCACTTCCTCCTCGTCTTCTCGTAGGGTATCCATGACTGTTCTATTATCCCACTGTGGCATACCAGGAAATGAAGAGGCAGACAGACTGGCAAAAGATGGAGCAACACAGGAACAAAAAGACCAAGAAATCACCTACCAAGAAAAGAAGACTCTCATCAAAGCCATAAGGAAAGTCGACCACCCAAAAGACAATTACCACTATCTCAACAGAGCAGAGCAGGTTATTATCTTCTGCCTCAGAACAGGATACAACATATGAAACAGCCACTTAAATAGACTAAGATTGGTGCCATCACCATTGTGCCCTTGTGGGCAGGCAGAACAGACAGCTGAACATATCCTGCAATACACTAAACCAGTTAAGGGAAGAACGCTGGCCCACAGAGATGGATATCCACAGAAAGATGTATGGTAGCACTGAGTAGCTTTCAAATACAGCAGCATTTATTAAGAAAACAGGACTTGCTGTGTAGACATGTCAAACTGCGAACAAGAAGAAGATTGCTCTATTTAATTGAATCCTGTCTCTTCTCAACTCAGTGCCGTTCATCAAGGCTTTACCAGCCAACACATTGGCTCTTTCGTTTCCCCTGACCTCGGAACGACCTGGACAGTAGATCCATGTAATGCTCTGCACATTGTTGAGAAGAGTGACCCATTCAGTTCTGATAATACACTTTTCTATCTTGCGCAGCATACTTTGAGAGTCCGATAGAATCACTGAGTTTGTTGGTGGTTGCATCGCCAGCCAAGTGAGAGCTGCTGTCACTGCTTCTATTTCTATTCTCATACTCGATGTTGTAGTGGAGCATGCAGCTGACTTATCGGCTACTTTTTTTGCCATATTTGTAGGCAACGAAACACCAACCACACCTGTTTGTTTCTTGTGGTAGTCTCTGATGAATTGTAATTTGTCCATCTTTCAAATTCCCTCTCACTTGACTTTTGTCTACCTCTTGACTGAAATCCTTCAACTATTTCTTCTAGAGAAGTCTTAAATGAGGTCTTTTCATGTGCCATAAATATATTGAATAAATAATTACTTGCCATTTCTTGATAACAAGAGTAAGACAGGGATATGTAGGCATATCCAATATCTACACAGAAATTATGTTTAGATAGATTCAAGAAATGTCAGGATTAAATATAAATGAATGAACATAAAATTTAATATAAATGAATGAACATAAAATTTAATATAAATGAATGAAAAACAAGATGTACATTCTCATACTCCTTCTATTTAACAAGATCTACATTCTCAAACTCCTTCTATTTAACAAGATGTACTCCAGAGAAAATGGTGAATTTTTCATGGTTTACAACTTGGCCACCATATCTGCACCTTTCAGACTGATGCATCTGATTTCAGCATGTCTTATGGTCATTTTGAACAAGGGATTGGGACAGCCAAACCTCCTTAGTCACCTCTTATGACATGACAGACCACATTATTTCTATTTTTTCTTTTATTTCACCTCCAACAACACATGGACTGTCATCCTTCGGTTCTTTACCGGTAATTAAAATATTTAATGTCTTCCTTGATATGTTAAAATATTAAAAAATTTTCGTTGATATTTTGTTTGTTTGTTTGAGAACCTCGGGAATTACGAGAGATTAGCTCTTACTTCCTATGTGGAGTGGGGTGGTTTTCCTAAGCTTTCTTTCATACCCAGGAGACAAGCTTTTTAGCTTAGTGCAATGACTATTGAAGGAGCCTTTAACTCTGAGTCTATAATTGTATAGATGACATGTTACAAAGTTTCCATAAGAGAGCCTCAATATAACGGCATGTCATCTACTAAGGTTTTCTTTTGCATGGGTGGATTATCTAGTGGGCCATTGGTGAGACGAAGTGACGCAACTGCATATGACATTGATATTTTAAAACATACTGTCTTCCTTGACATATTAACATGTTGAAACATAATAATTATACAAAAATATTTTTTTTAGATCTGGTAAAACATTAAAGTGTCTTCCTTGACAGGTTAAGACATTGAAATGTCTTCTTTGATATGGTAAAACATTAAAGTGTCTTCCTTGACAGGTTAAGACATTGAAATGTCTTCTTTGAAATGCTAAAACAGTGAAATGTCTTTTGTTTTAAAGTTCCCATAAACCCAGACATGCTCTTTTCAATCAATCTTGGATGTTATTCCTATTTGTTATACTAGGAAATATATTGTGGCTTATTGACCTGGATTGTCCTGTTAGGGGCTGGATAATTTTACCTGTGGTCTGGTCTGAAAGTCCTGAAAAGAAGAACAGGTAGGTAGGTAGTTAATGAGTTTGCCTCTCTTGTGGAGAGGCATGCCCATTTCAACCAGCAGACAACAAAGTCCAATTAGGTTATATCAGAACACACTATCATAAAATATTAGAGGTAACAAAGACCCCAAGGTTTAGATATTTAAAAAAAAAAATTATTTTAGGGGTAGGTTATAGTCCTAAAAATCACTTTTTATATTGTCGTTCTGACATTAGCATATGCACAGTGACACATCTAGTTCTATATTAGTGTATCCAGTCATGCATCTAATTCCTATATTGGTATATGCACAGTCATACATCAAATTCCCATATTAGCATATACACAGTACTAAATATGTACTTCCCATACCAGTTATGGAATTTCTATCAATGTTAAAACAAAAATTCTTTCCCCTTAAATGTCTGATATTCTGACTCACTAGTTTCTGCTGTAGGTTACTTGCCCTTGATGACCTCCTCATTAATATATTGTGTATTTGTGTGTGAAATCTTTATTATTCCCCTTGTAACTATGTCAACCATAGAGCCCAGCTAAAGGTTACATGTGACATTACTAAAGAGCTACAGGCATTTTATTTTGTTAATGTATTCCTTTCAACATTATCGCACATATCCACTAAATCAATGCTTTCTTTTTTTCTTATTTTGCATTCAATTTCAAAATCCTGCTGACTAGCAGGAAGTAATCCAGAGAACAGAATGAATTGCATCTCGATCTACAGCTGGAGGAGAGGGGAGGGGCAGGGTTTGCAGTTAAAACATTTATTTAAATGCCTTCCTTAATACATTGTAATCTATTACTGCCTTGTTTTTTTTTCTGTTAGGTTCATACAACACTGATTTACCAGTGAAGTCGAGCTTGAAAAAATCTACAGTTGCCAACAACCTTCGCAAGAGTCTAGGTAGTAGTCTAACAGCTGATCTCAGTATGAGTGGGTATGTGGCCCAATATAATTTGTTCAATATTGGTAACTACTAAAGACGTTAATCTTTTCTGATTGACCGTCTAACTTGATAAGATCATGGATTTTTCCTGTTCACAGTAGAACATTGCTGTTTACCAGATGTTGATGATGAGGATGTGTACATGTATGTACAAAACTGGAAGTATGTAACTTCATGCATGTTGTGACTATGTAAATGTATGTACAAAACTGGAAGTATGTAACTTCATGCATGTTGTGACTATGTAAATGTATGTACAAAACTGGAAGTATGTAACTTCATGCATGTTGTGACTATGTAAATGTATGTACAAAACTGGAAGTATGTAACTTCATGCATGTTGTGACTATGTAAATGTATGTACAAAACTGGAAGTATGTAACTTCATGCATGTTGTGACTATGTAAATGTATGTACAAAACTGGAAGTATGTAACTTCATGCATGTTGTGACTATGTAAATGTATGTACAAAACTGGAAGTATGTAACTTCATGCATGTTGTGACTATGTAAATGTATGTACAAAACTGGAAGTATGTAACTTCATGCATGTTGTGACTATGTAAATGTATGTACAAAACTGGAAGTATGTAACTTCATGCATGTTGTGACTATGCAAATGGTGACTATGTAAATGTATGTACAAAACTGGAAGTATGTAACTTCATGCATGTTGTGACTATGTAAATGTATGTACAAAACTGGAAGTATGTAACTTCATGCATGTTGTGACTATGTAAATGTATGTACAAAACTGGAAGTATGTAACTTCACGCATGTTGTGACTATGTAAATGTATGTACAAAACTGGAAGTATGTAACTTCATGCATGTTGTGACTATGTAAATGTATGTACAAAACTGGAAGTATGTAACTTCATGCATGTTGTGACTATGTAAATGTATGTACAAAACTGGAAGTATGTAACTTCTTGCATGTTGTGACTATGTAAATGTATGTACAAAACTGGAAATATGTAACTTTGTGCATGAACTTTATCCTATAAGTGTAAGTGACCTAGGTTGTCTCATTTCAAAAATGGATATTAAACTACAATTTGTGGGCATTTATTTCTGCTTTTGGCTTGAAAAAACTGATTCAGAAATTTTTGAAATATTGCAATAGTGTTTGGAGAGTCCTGTCTAAGTAGATCTACAACATTCAAGTGGTATCCTCATTTCAAAGTGGACTCACATTGTTTGAAGATGACCCCACCCCCTCTGTTAATACACTCCAGTTTCATTTCAAAGTGGACTTGCATTGTTTGAAGATGACTCCACCCCCTCTGTCAATACACTCCAGTTTCATTTCAAAGCGGACTCACATTGTTTGAAGATGACCCCCACCCCCTCTATCAATACACTCCAGTTTCATTTCAAAGTGGACTCACATTATTTGAAGATGACCCCTGCCCCTCTATCAAAATACTCATTTAAAAAACGCACTATTAACTTTCTTATTTTTATTACTTATTGTTATTATTATTATTGTTGAGTTTTTAGTCATCGTCAATTACAAGATACAATTACTAGGTAGACCAAGAAAACGACAGAAAGAAAACAGTCAAGATAACCTTGAACTACCATGGACTTAATGCAACCAAGGCAACACATCTGGCCTTGGAATGACAGCTGAAGTTCCCACCTTACATTTTACAGCAACTGTGGATACTATCAACCATCATTCACCTGGAGATAGACAATAGGCTTATCCCTGCAGACAAATTTATATGGAACTAAGGAACCCCAGACAACAGTAGAGCTCTTCCATAAGACTTATCTCATGGTCTAGACATCAAGCAGAGTAAAAAATAAAGAAAAACATATTCTTGTCCATGTGTGAACTGCATGTATGTACTGAAGAATTGCAATGTACTAAAAAATTACTTCAAGTAGGAAGCAAGAGGATAAATTAAAAATTCTTGAGACTAACAGGAATTGAACCACGTCAGTTCTAACGGCACCAAATCGCCTTGCAACTTGAGTAAACTTCTCCATTAAAAAATGTGATTTTTTCAAGACAGTCAAACTGTGTAATCAAGTCATAGAATATTCTGTATCTTGACTAGATCAAAGGTTGATTGCAACATATCTTCACCATTTTCTGTATCTTATCTAGATCAAAGGTTGATTGCAACATATCTCCACCATTTTCTGTATCTTGTCTTTGATCTAGACAAGATACGGAAAATGGTGGAGATATGTTGCAACCAACCTTTGACCTAGACAAGATACAGAAAATTGTTGAAAAATGTTGCAATCAACCTTTGATCTAGACAAAGTTACAGAAAATGGTGGAGATATGTTGCAATCAACCTTTGATCTAGACAAGATACGGAAAATGGTGGAGATATGTTGCAATCAACCTTTGATCTAGACAAGATACAGAAAATGGTGGAGATATGTTGCAATCAACCTTTGATCTAGACAAGATACAGAAAATGGTGGAGAAATGTTACACACAACCTTTGATATAGACAAGAAACAGAAAATGGTGGAGATATGTTACAATCAACCTTTGATCTAGACAAGATACAGAAAATGGTGGAGAAATGTTACAATCAACCTTTGATCTAGACAAGATGCAGAAAATGGTGGAGAAGTGTTCCAATCAACCTTTGATCTAGACAAGATACTGAAAATTGTGGAGAAATGTTACAATCAACCTTTGATATAAAGATATCACTTGATCATTTTTTTTAAATCCTTCATAAATTTTTTAACTCAGTTGATTCATTTTTTACCTGTTTCAGGAAACTGAACAAATCTGCCTCGGAGCTGGCTACGATTGAAACTGAGTACATTAAGAACCTCCAACAACAGATCTACTACCTGGAGTTAGAAGCTGGTTACCTGTATCCTTTTTTTTAATCACCAACAAATGGCAGTCTCACCTGCGTGTTTCTATGATCCTAAATGGAGGACAGCAAACAATAATAACACTACTACCTGTTATACATGTTGTACATGTATTAAGTATCATTGGACATCAGCTTGACTACCTCACAGCTACTATAATGACCCAGGAATGCCATGCTGAGTGATGTGTCACTCTTAAAGGTGCAAATATCACAACCATATCATGCTGAAGTTGGATGTGTTGGTCAGAAAGGCACTGATATCAGAGTCAAGCTGTAAGAGACAGTACATTCCATTCTTCATACTACATCCTGCTGACAGGAGTTTGAGAATTCTTCTTCTTCTTCAGCGTTCATTCTCAAACTCCTGCTGGATCTCTCTTGTAGCAAGACCATGGTCCTACTAGATTTCCAGCAGGATATATTCCAGAGAATGGAAATGCGTTGTGTCACCGTTTTATTTGCGCCAATGGCCCGACACATCCGTCCTCGGTGGAATTTGAGAATGAAAACACAAGAAGACGATAACATCTCTTCTATCTCTTTATGTTTTACTTCTTGAGTCTGTGAGACATTTCTGTATGTTTTAAAAGACCTCAACCATTACTTCTTGAGTCTGTGAATTCATGCAAACATTTCTGTATGTTTTAAAAGACCTAACTCCTTGACCATTACTTTTTGAGTCTGTGTATTCCTGAAGATATTTCTGTATGTTTTGAATACCCTCACTTATCAACCCTTACTTTTGATCCTGTTTTAAAGTTATCAAAATATTATATAAAAAATATGATCAAGTGATATCTTTATATCAAAGGTTGATTGTAACATTTCTCCACCATTTTATGTATCCTGTCTAGATCAAAGGTTGATTGTAACATTTCTCCACCATTTTCTGTATCTTGTCTAGATCAAAGGTTGATTGTAACATTTCTCCACCATTTTCTGTATCTTGTCTAGATCAAAGGTTGATTGTAACATCTCCACCATTTTCTGTATCTTGTCTAGATGAAAGGTTGATTGTAACATATCTCCACCATTTTCTGTATCTTGTCTAGATCAGGTTGATTGTAACATTTCTCCACCATTTTCTGTATCTTGTCTAGATCAGGTTGATTGTAACATTTCTCCACCATTTTCTGTATCTTGTCTAGATCAAAGGTTGATTGTAACATATCTCCACCATTTTCTGTATCTTGTCTAGATCAGGTTGATTGTAACATTTCTCCACCATTTTCTGTATCTTGTCTAGATCAGGTTGATTGTAACATTTCTCCATTTTCTGTATCTTGTCTAGATCAAATCAGTGATATTCTCCTTCTCTCCTCCTCCTTCTTTGGCATTCTTGTGATCTCACCATATCTTCAAGACAATCATCAGGACGAATTTCCCAGTCTTCTTCAGGTCCGGACAGTTGCTCCAAAATATTTCCACTGCTCAGTCTACTGTAATCAGATCTTCAGGTTCAATGAAATGAGGGCAGTCATGTAGTTGTTTCTGTTTTTAAATGTTTATACTTGTGTGTTGACGGAATACTTAACAATTGTGTTAGTCGAGAACAAGCTCGAAAAGCAACAGAAATGCACCCTCAAATGACGCTAGAAGCTGAGAGAATGTTGACCAAGTTGAAAGTAAGTTCCTTGTGTAGATGTCAAATATAGAAGGTACTCCTATAATGTAATTCTTTAATAACTATCTAAGTCTTTGATTGTCTATATTTTCTTGTCTGAACTTCTTCCTATCTGTATTTTCTTCCCAAACTGTCTTACTGTGAGCATTTTTTTTTTAAAGTGTCTTCTTTTCTGTATTTTCTTTCCAAAATTACTTCCTGTTTAATTTTTTTCATACAGTTTCTTTCTGTCTATATCATATTCCCAAAGTTTTATCTTGTTTGTTTATTTAACAGGACATGAAGTCAGAGATGGACAAATTGGAACTGGAGTTGAAGAGACGTGAATCAAGTATTGTAATTCACACTTCAGAGAAAGATAGACTTGCAGAGGTTCTGCAAGTAGAAAAAGGTCAGAAAATATTACTGCATTCAAAATATCAGAGGTCAACAAATATGCTTGATAATTGATCATATAATATAACACCAAATGGAGCTTTCTGACTTTGGCAGCAGAACTGTTAATTTTCTAGTCTCATAAATTAAACACTTGAAAATGCTTGTGGTTTGAAGCATAGATTAGCTGACTGTCTATTGGCAATAGGATTTGATGCATACGTGATGCCTAGGAACAGTGGCGTAGCGTGTGTCAATGGCGCCTGGGGCGGAATCATAATTTTTTTTTTAAATATGTCAGTGATTGTAAAAGACTGGACGAAAATAAGTTTTTACCGCCCTCCCGATGATGCCGCCCGGGGCGGTCCGCACTTCCGCTCCCGCCTCGCTACGCCACTGCCTAGGAATTCAAGATAGTTGAAAAACAGAGTCCTAAATATGTTCTAGTTATATTACTAGTGAAATTTACAACCATTTCCCTCCACTAACATTTGTGTGGTTAGCACTTCAAATTATTTAAATTTGTATATATTATTTAATATTTGTCCATTTATTACTTAAATAATGATTATGTTTTTTAATGTCCTTTTTTTTAACTTTTCACTTGTTCATGTATCTTGTATAGAGCTACTCTCTGGGATGCCCTGCTTCCACTTGTGTATGTTTCTTCTCCGGACAAACCTCTTCTCTTGGATATTCTGTTTTTAACTTGTTCATGTATCTTTGATAAAACTGTTGTCCTGATCTGTTTCTTATTTGTTCATGTATTTTCTTCTTCTTCTTCAGCGTTCATTCTCAAACTCCCACTTGATTTCTCTTTTAGTAGGACAATGGTCCTACAAGATTTCCAGTTGAATGTAGTCCAGAGAATGGAAATGCGTTGTGTTGCCGTTTTATTTGCACCAATGGCCCAACACATCCGTCTCCGGCAGAGTATTTTCTTCAGACATACCTTTTCTCTTGGATGTTCTGTTTTAAACTTATTAACGAATCTTCTCCAGACATACTTCTCCTGGATGTTCTGTTTCACACATTTTCTCTTGACAAACCCCCATATCAAAATTAAATGTTATATTTTATTGGCTCAGTTACTGCTCTTTCTTCTTTTATAAATATTTTGTCACCCCTGTGGCAACTGGGGCCTAGACTTCTAGTTCACGGTGAAAAGTATAAGGTTGCTGTCATCTTTCCAGTTATGTCGTAGGAGATTACTATGGAAAGTTAGGAGAAAGTTGATCACTAAGGAAACCTATCAATAAATCATTATCACTACATGTCTTGTCTCAATTTCTTACTTTTGTCTTCTATCAAATAATCTCAATTGATAATGAAGAGATGCAAGAGATATGATATTGCATCTTTGTTCTTTTGTGGCAGAACTCCTAGGTGGAGGAGATTGTTTGGTGTGCCGTTACCGCAGGTGGGTCAACAAATCTGATAGAATAATGATAAAATAGTTTTCACATTGTATCCTCCTTCTGGTAGAACATGATGACCCTAGGACACTGCAAGACTGGAATACCTCCCTTTGAGGACTAAACATTCATGCATACTCTTCCTAATATCTTTGAGACAACAAACCTTATACCATCTCGGGTATCACTTCAGTTGCTCAACTGAAGAAGATCTGTGTTTTTGTAAGAAGGATCTCGCCGAAGACCGATGCGTCGGACCATTGGCGCAAATAAAACGGCGACACAATGTAATTTCCATTTTCTTGACTACATCCTGCTGGAAATCTAGTAGGACCAGGATCGTGCTACAAGGGAGATCCAGCAGGAGTTTGAGAATGAACGCAGAAGAAGGATATGTAAGGACTGTCAAAAGCTACCAGCTCACAGTTAAATGAATTACAAATCATCATCAATCTCATGTCACTAGAAATAAAATTATTTAGTGAATTTGATAATGTTTGAATTCCCCTGTGATCTATTAATAATAATGTGATCTATATTTCCCTTATTCAGAGAATCGACAAAGAGACAAGAGGCTTATGACAGATGAGCTTGTGACTATGAAGAAAGATAAAGATAGGCTTGAACGTGAACTCGCTCACAAAAATGAACAGATCCGGAATGCAACATCTGAACTTGACAAATCTGCGCATGCGCTTAATAACGCAGAAATAAAAATAAATACACTCAAAGCTCAGGTAAGACAAAGTTCACTTAAAACCCAAGCAAGACAAAATTCTCTTAAAACTCTTGCAAAGCAAGGTTCACTTAATGTTTTGTAACATAAAATTCACTTAGAACTCTGGCATGACAGCACAATCAATGCTCACACACGAGGAAGTATGTTGTGACCGTAGAATTTGTTTCAAAATATACAAATTTTCTTTCTCTCTAGCTGGAGCAGCGAATAGAACAGCATAATCTTACTCAACTTGCCCTGGAAGAGAAAAGAGCAGCACTGCTGACTGTTGAGATTCAGCTGCGGGAAATGGAGGAGAAATACATAACTAGTCATGTGACTATCAAAGATAAACTGACACAAGACTTGAGGGTATGAGTTCAAAACATTTTTTTTTCTCACACCAATTCATTTATAAATGTGTTTCACATTCAATTTTGTGTGTATACACTTTCAAGAAGGGTTTTTGTAATTTGATGTTCTACATTTGTATTTTGTGCAAGTTTTGTGTTTGGATGAGGTTCAGCAACTAAAGGTCCTAGGTTCAAGTCACTAGTGAGATGATCTGGGAAAATAGTATTACAATGTGATCCTTGATTCTAAGTACTAAAATATTGTAAGTAATATATTTCAGAGAGATCTCTCAAGTTCATGGGAGTTTAATCGTGGTTCTAGTATAGTAAAAGTTGTGTGTTTTACATAGCATTGGCCCCTCCAGGGCCGGATACATGGAACACATTATATGGAACAAAACAACAGCTCACAAACACATGCATATATCACACAGTGGCATTGGGTCAAATGGTATGATCCCATGGAACGCTGGATCAGCAACAAACCAACCATATAGCATTGGCAACATTGCTGAAACATATAAGCAGTTTTTTTAAATGCAAAAATAGTGTGTGTTCTATACTAGATATGCTTCAATGATTATTTTTGGTTAAGTATTGTAATATCAAGAGGCTTTTTTCCATTCTTCTATCCAGAGCTGCCAATTTTCACTCTTGGACATCCAGTACCAGTTTGTAACATTTGAATGCTCTTAAAGTTGTCATAGACTTTCATATGTTCAATCCCCAGAAGTTACAAGCTATACAGCTTTTAAATCATTTTGAGCAATGGCAAGAACTTTATTTCATACATTTCATATTATTATTGGAATCTACAATTATTTCCCTTCACTAACTTGTGTGTAGTTAGCTCTTCAGATTATTGAAAGAAATGTCCTAGTATTTGTCCATTTATTACTTAAATAATGATTATGTTTTAAATGTCCTGGTTTTGACTTTTCATTATAGTGAAAAGTGACTTTTCACTTGTTGTGTTGAGTTTTCATTAGTATAGAACACTGCTTTTAAACTATTTTTGCATTTTTTTCTTCTTCTTCTGCGTTCGTTCTCAAACTCCTGCAGATTAGCAGAATGTAGTCTGGAGAACAGAATGCGTTGTGTCATGGTTTACAGCATTGCTGCGATATCTGCGCCTTTCGGCCTGACACACCGACTTCAGCATGGCTTTGGGTCACTGACCCTATATGGGATGGGACAGCTAACTCCATCCCATAACCTCCTTAGTCGCCTTTTACGATATGCATGGAAGGTAAACAGTGTTGCTATTCTTTGCTCCCCTTTCGGGCCCTGGCAACATACTGGCGTTTTTTTTGGCATTTTAAGAAACTGCTTAGATGTTTCAGCAATGTTGCCAATGTTACATGAATTTTTATGGAGATTATTTGATAGAAGACAAAAGTAAGAAATGGGGACAAGACATGCAGTGACAATGATGATTTATTAACAGGTGACAGATTGTCAGTCTATCCCCAAACTTTCCTTAGTAACCTCCAGAGCTTTATTTCATACTCAGAAGGTCCCAACTCTGTTGGTGTGCAATGCTTTGAGAAGTAGCCTCCTACTCAGAGTTATTTCATGATTATTCTATCTGTGATGGATTGACCATATGTTACTAGGGTCTGAGGACAGAGCTGTTTGGAAGGCATTTTGTGCTGATGTATCCAGTGTGGCACCCCTGTGACCCTGATGGGTTATGGGTCTTATTATTATGATTATTATTATTATTATTACTTGGGTCTGAATGGGAAACAGAATAGTAACAATAGTAACATTATTACCTGTCATGCATGTTGCAAGAGGCAATTTAAAAAGTTTGTGTGAGGTTGGTTACCTCACCTCATAATCCTCACTGTGGCTTTTATATGATTAATATATTTCCTGTGATGAACCTGCTGAAGACCCATGTCTTAATTGTTGGGAAAAAATTAATCCTTTAATCTGCAACAATTTTAGTGATTTCTTCTTCCCTTATCTTCCTGGTGATTGCTAAATATTCAAGTTTTGCTCTTCTCATCACATGCTGTATAAATCTTTACTCTTGTTTCTGATTTGTAATACAATTTATCCCTTTACTCCAGAATCTTTCATTGATTGCCAGAATCATTGAGAATGTTTAGTTTTTTAGCTGCCCATGGTAATTTCATCATTCTTTGTAAAAAAAACAACAGGTAATATGATCATAGTCCAACCTCCGTTACACACCAACGAAATATTTTTTTTTGGTTCAAATTGTGTGCAATTTTGTCACCATGATGTCATGTTTATGAGAGTACCTTCTTCAAGCCGAATTCCACTCCATAAATGATTACATCATCGTGGGATAAAATTGTTATGTGTTCAGATCTTAGGGTTTGGGTTAGGGATTGGGTTAGGTGTTAGAGTTAGGATTAGGTGCGACGATATCCATTCAAATTTTTTCCCACTTCTTATTAAACATTCGCCACAAATTGCAAAATATTGGCCTCCAGAAAGTGTTTAGTAAGGAGCAACCCTAACCCCTACCCTTAAGATCTAACCCTAACCCCAACGCAAGACGGAACACTTGCAACTAACTATTAGTTTCTTGTGACATGTTCTTAATAGCAGTCGCTTTGTCAACCATTTTTAAATTCTTTACATTTTGTCATTGCATTCATGAATGGTACATTTTAAATACCAAATGGTGTGACAATGATATCCACTCAAATTTGTTTCCACAAAATATTTGGTGGTTGAACTGCGATCATAGTACCCAACATCATTTCAGTAGCTTCTAGTTCCATTTGAACTTTTTTTGACAATCTATGCATCATTTCTGTAGAATATTATTTGCTTGGCATAATACAATAGCACATTGAGATATTGTCACATTAAAACAAAAACAAAAATTTTAATTTTTAATTTCACTCCATCTGCTAGGATGAGATTCACATGTTGCATCAGAAAGTGACGGAAGCAGAACTGGGAGCAGAAAAAGATAGGTTTCTACGGGACACAGTTTCAGATGATATGGCAAGCCTGGTCAGGGAGAACTCTCACCTGAATCAACAAATACTGGAGCTGTCTCAGCGGCTGGAGAGAGTAAGTTGATTTAATATTGCAACTTTTACTGTTAGGAAGAAGTAGATCCACTCCTGTTCCCTGTGCAAGGATTGGTTTCTTCTTTATTGCGCATCTGCTAGTCATTACATCACAGCACCTCTTCATTTGCATTGATTCTCAAACTCTTGCCAACTATCAGGAGGTAGTACACAAAAATGGAATATATTGTGTCATGGTTTATAGCTTGGCTGAAATATTTGGACCTTTGCAGCTGACACTTCTGACTTCCGAATGACATCTTTCTGTCACTTTTCTCTACTGTGAAGTAGCCAACCCAACCATCTGTAGCTACCTGTTACAACATTAATAACAGAATATAGTGTCACTATTCTTTGTTTCCCTTTTGGCTCTGGCAACACTGAGGTAGACACAGCAGTAATCAATAGCTGGAATGAACTGTATGATTCACTTACAGAAAGAAGGATTCAGGCATTTGAATACAAGTGCAACAGACGTATGATACAAATTGGTTTTCTTCTTCTTCTTCTTCTGCTTTCATTCTCAAACTCTTGCATATTAGCAGGATGTAGTCCGGAGAACGGAATACATTGTGTCATGGTTCACATCATTGCTGCGATATATGTGCCTTTCTGCCTGACACATTCGACTTCAGCATGGCTTTGGGTCACTTTGACCCTACATATAATGGGATAGCCAACCAAGAACCTCCTTAGTCACCTCTTATGACATGCATGGAAGGTAAATTAAAGAACAAAAAATGAATGTATTTATCTGAGACAAAATAACAGGGCCAGCAGAAAGCACTGTTAACAGTGGTGACATTGCACATGCTTGCATGGTTTGGGAATTCAATGAGACACCATTCACTTTCAAAGATTATCCTGCAAGGAACAGTTGAGGGCAGAAAGAGAAGAGGTAGTAAACAAAATCATCAATTAACTCCTTACGTTGATAGCAACAAGGAATTATCCATGGATCATTTTTCCATGCTTTTCTGTATGTCTGCGGATAAGAAATTTGGCTAGCTTTCTGTATTGATTGGCTCTGAGGTAGCAACCTTATGACCCTAATGAACTTGCAGATTTTATTACTCTTATTGTTACAGTAAAACTTGTCCTCAGTGGAACAGCAAAGGACTGGAACATTTTTCCACTAAAGCCAAGTTCCCACTTAATCAAGGTGTGCTATGAAAATGTAACCAGAGACATGCATGTGGTTGAGATAAATAGAATACTGCATTCATCTGTTATATTTATTCACACTATAATTGAGCACATGCACATATTACATTGATCTATGTCTATCGACAGTACTACAGGCCTTCCATCTGAATTAATTTGAACACTCTTCATTACATTTTTGATTACCGGGTATTGTTAGGATTTTGATTGGTTGCTATTTACATACTTGGAGTCGCATGCCAAAAAATAACCAAGGCCAACCAATAGATTGCTTGCAAATGGGAAACTAGTTCATGTTTACGTTTTAGTTGACAGGTCTCCTATACTGCCAATCTGTTATGACCGAACACAAAAAATTACAGCACTTATGTTTTCTTTAGTTTTTTTAATAATCTAGAAAGGTTTTATTCACACAATGTACATTCTTGCCAGTAATCTAGAAAGGTTTTATTCACACAATGTACATTCTTGCCAGTAATCTAAAAAGGTTTTATTCACACAATGTACATTCTTGCCAGTAATCTAGAAAGGTTTTATTCACACAATGTACATTCTTGCCAGTAATCTAGAAAGGTTTTATTCACACAATGTACATTCTTGCCAGTAATCTAAAAAGGTTTTATTCACACAATGTACATTCTTGCCAGTAATCTAGAAAGGTTTTATTCACACATTGTACATTCTTGCCAGTAATCTAGAAAGGTTTTATTTACACAATGTACATTCTTGCCAGTAATCTAGAAAGGTTTTATTCACACATTGTACATTCTTGCCAGTAATCTAGAAAGGTTTTATTCACACATTGTACATTCTTGCCAGTAATCTAGAAAGGTTTTATTGACATAGTGTACACTTGATTGCCGTTTTACTATCTGCACATTAGGGAAACACAATGAAAATAATAGCGTTCTGCACATTGCACGAGTGTGGGTTAGCATGGAATGGAGAAACAATAGGCCCTACACACCATTTCACATCACTATAGCATCTTAAAAGTTATCATACAAAATTTATGTGGACATCAAGAACAACAACCACAGACACCATATTTCACGTACTCCCATTATTATGCAAGATTACATGTCCCAATAAAATTTATTGCATTATTTCTGATTGTCTCCCTTGTATAATATATTATGTTCTTTTGTACACTACCGGTAGTTATGGGTATGCCTTTTTCCACTAACGTTTATTCCGTTTAATATGTGTTTGTCTCTACTAGTACAGTACTTATGTGTGTTTTACTGTGTGACTATTATTTTAGGAAAGAGAACTTCGTAATTCTACTGACCAACGCCACTCCAGACAACTTGCTGAAATTATGACCTTGAAGGACAAGCTTAATGAAAATGACATTCTTAGAGACCAATTGAGGCTGGAGCAGGATAAAGCTAGACAGTACCTGGAACAAGTAGATTTCTTTTTTTAATCTGTCATTTGATTCTCTCATAGTCATCTAGGTTATTTCATGAGCTGATGATTTCATGAGTTAATGATGATTTCATGAATTAATGATTGCATAATTGAATGAATTCATAAGTTGATGATTTCATAGTTATTGATCTCATGAGTTGATTATTTCATAAACTAAGGATTTCATGAATTTCTGATTTCATAAACTAATGACTACATAAGCTGATGATTAAATGAGCTGATAATTTCATGTGTTGATGATGATTTCATGAACTAATGAATTCATTAGTTCATGATTTCATGTTTGTTGATCTCATGAGTTGATGATTTAATGATTATTTCATCATGAGTTAATTATGTACTGATTTCCCATGTTGAGGATTTTATGAATTGATGATTTAATGAACTAATAATTACATAAGCTTGTAGTTACATGAGCTGATTATTTCATGAGTTGATGAATATTTCATGAACTAATTGTGATACGCCGATGATTTCATAAGTTGATGATTTAATGTTTTCTTGAGTTGATTATTTAATGATGATTTCACAAGTTGAGAATTTCATGAACTAATGATTTCATGAGTTGATGATTTCATGAGTTGATGATGATTTAATCAACTAATGTATTCATAAATTGATGATTTCATGAGTTGATGATTTAATGATAATTTCACAAGTTGAGGATTTCATGAATTAATGATTTCATGAGTTTTATTATTTCATAAGCTAAGTATTTCATAAGCTGATGATTTCATAAGCTAATTATTTCGTGAATTAATGATTTCATGAGTTGATGACTTCATGAACTAATTATTTCATGAATTAATTATTTCATTTTCTAATTATTTCATGAATTGATGGTTTCATAAGTTAATGATTTCATGAATTGATATTTCATGAGTTGATTACTTTATGAATTGATGATTTCAAGAACTAAGGAGTACACATACTGATGATTTTATGAGTTGATGATTTCATGTTGAGGATTTCATGAGCTGATGATTCCAGGAGTTGATGATTTCATGAGTTGATGATTTCATGAGCTGATTATTTCATGAGTTGATGATTTCATGAGCTGATTATTTCTTGTGCTGATGATTTCATGAGCTGATTATTTCATGAGTTGATGATTTCATGAGCTGATTATTTCTTGTGCTGATGATTTCATGAGCTGATGATTTCATGAGCTGATTATTTCTTGTGCTGATGATTTCATGAGTTGATTATTTCTTGTGCTGATGATTTCTTGAGTTGATTATTTCTTGTGCTGATGATTTCATGAGCTGATTATTTCATGAGCTGATTATTTCAAGAGTTGATGATCTCATAAGTTTATCTCATGAGTCACATCTAATTCTCAACCAGTAAAATATTTACTTCTCCACTACCAGCAATCTATTTCTCAACCACTATTATCTAATTCTCAACCAGTAAAATATTTACTTCTCCACTACCAGCAATCTATTTCTCAACCACTATTATCTAATTCTCAACCAGTAAAATATTTACTTCTCCACTACCAACAATCTATTTCTCAACCACTATTATCTAATTCTCAACCAGTAAAATATTTACTTCTCCACTACCAACAATCTATTTCTCAACCACTATTATCTAATTCTCAACCAGTAAAATATTTACTTCTCCACTACCAACAATCTATTTCTCAACCACTATTATCTAATTCTCAACCAGTAAAATATTTACTTCTCCACTACCAACAATCTATTTCTCAACCACTAGTCATATACTTCTACGCCACTAACCATCTACTTCTCAACCACTAATTTGCCCTCTACTTCTCAACCATATCTAGCCATCTATTTCTCAAGCATTAATTATCTACTTCTCAGCCACTAACCATCTACTTCTCAACCACTAACTTGCCATATACTTCTCAACCACTATCTATTAATCTACTTCTTAACCACTATCTATCAATCTACTTCTCAACTCTATCTAGCCATCTATTTCTAAAGCATTAATTATCTATTTCTCAACCACTAACTATCTACTTCTCAACCACTATCTATTAATCTACTTCTTAACCACTATCTATCAATCTACTTCTCAACTCTATCTAGCCATATATTTCTAAAACATTAATTATCTATTTCTCAACCACTAACTATCTACTTCTCAACCACTAACTTGCCCTCTACTTCTCAACCATATCTAGCCATCTATTCCTCAAGAATTAATTATCTACTTCTCAGCCACTAACCATCTACTTCTCAACCACTAACTTGCCATATACTTCTCAACCCTATCTAGCCATCTATTTCTCAAGCATTAATTATCTACTTCTCAACCACTAACCATCTACTTCTCAACCACTAACTTGCCATCTACTTCTTAACCACTATCTATCAATCTACTTCTCAACTCTATCTAGCCATCTATTTCTCAAACATTAATTATCTATTTCTCAACCACTAGCTAATCATATATTTCTCAACCACTAAATATCTACTTCTCAATTACTTTACAAAAAATATTAGATCCTCTGTGTTTATGTTTAGCTTTGTCTAATATATTTGCAGTTGACTAATGAAGGAACAACATCCAAGAAGTCAGAACTTGAATTGAACAACATTAAGTCTCGTCTAAAAGAAGCTGAAGAAATGCACAGGATTATTGAGTCCGAGAATGCACAGCTGCGTAAAGATAAGGTGCTACTGGTTGATCATGTTGCAGAACTTCACAGAAAGGTTAGAGTTCAGTGCATCTTCAACTTGTTACTGGTTAAATATCTTAGAATTCAGTCCAATCATAATTATAATAATAATGGTAACATTAACAGAATAACAGTAACAATAATAAAAGTAACTAATAATAATAATACAGTATTTATCTATTGTCTGTCCCCAGGGGAAAACTGGTTCATAGCATTCACATTTGCTATTAAGCGTAATGGTGGGAGTTGTAAGTTTCTGTTCAAGGCCAGATGTAATGCCGGAGTCCTACTGAGTCCATGTTTGTGGAGGACGGTCATGATATTATCAAACCTTCTCTTTCTCGGTCTTCCCTTTGCTCTGTATCCAGATGATAATTTGTTATAAGCTCTCAGTAGTAATTGTCTTGGGTCTATTCTCACGAGGTGACCAAACCATTTTATCTTCTGATGCTCTATACAAGGTCTATTCTCACAAGGTGACCAAACCATTTTATCTTCTGTATATTCTATACAAGGTCTATTCTCACAAGGTGACCAAACCATTTTATCTTCTGATGTTCTATATATTCTATACAAGGTCTATTCTCACAAGGTGATCAAACCATTTTATCTTCTGATGTTCTATACAAGGTCTATTCTCACAAGGTGATCAAACCATTTTATCTTCTGATGTTCTATACAAGGTCTATTCTCACAAGGTGACCAAACCATTTTATCTTCTGATGTTCTATATATTCGATACAAGGCATTATTCCTACTCTTTTTCTGATATCTTTGTTTCTTAATTTGTCCACTTTGGTGACCATAGCTACTTTTTGTAAACACTTCATCTCACATGAGATGATTTTCCTCTACTGCGAGATTGCTAAAGTCCATGTTTGACACTGGGAACAATGTGTTGGTATGAAAATAGTAGATATTGATCTTTGTATGCAGGAACAATGGTGAAAGTTGTTATGTCACTGCGTTTGCTTTCTGACATCTTGATTCTATTTCTGTCTAGTTTTCCATTTTCTGGGGAAAAAACACTTCCTAAATATTTGAATTATTTTGTTTGTTTCACATCATCTATTGTGATATCTATTGTTGTTGGTGACTTGCTGATTTTCATAACTTCCATCTTGTGTATGTTGACTTTCATGTTATACTTCTTACAAGCTGCTGACAGTGCATCTATGTGGATTTTCATGTTTTCTACATCACTGTATATCAGGCTTTGATCATCAGCTAACAGAAGTTCATTGATTTCACTTGTGTTTTCATCTACTGATTTGTCAGTATTGTTTATATTTTCCTCTTTTAGAATAATAGATTCTTTCATTATTCTATTCATATAGATATTGAAAAGTAAAGGGGAAAGCATGCAGCTGAATTTATACACAGAATATCATAAAACTTAGCTCATTGTATAAAAATTAGCACACAGGTCTCATATCGACTTGCTAGGTCTGTCATAGAAGCTTACGCCGCAGGAACAGGAAAGTTTAATAACAATAGTAATGTAGTAAAAACTATAATAAAACTTATATCCCAGTACGGTTGTAGGGGTTGGCGGCATCCGTGGTTGTAGGGGTTGGTGGCATCCGTATAAATAACCCATCACACATTCCTACCCTTATCCATATAGTAAAGTGTGGAAAAATCATATCCAAATTGCTTTGTTATCAACCCAAGATTTTCTTTTACCACCACATCTCCTTCTTCCTTTAACTTTTCCCTACATGCTAATCTTTGAAAATGAATGGTGCCTCTATACTTGTCAATATCGAGGAAGTTTATGCCATTTCACAACTGTCAGCTGACAGTGACTGGCATTTCCTGCTGACCAGCAAGTTAAGTTATTTTGTCCCAGCCTGTAAGTTATACATTTTGTATTTTCCAAGTCTCCTATCTTTAAGTTTCCTCAGTTTGTCACTCATAAATTTTACCATTTTCCGTGTTGGATTTTGTCATGCATTTTTTGTTTCTCCATTTTGATTTTAATAAATGTTCTATTTCCCCAGGCTGAGGAGAGAGACAGAGAATTGTTAATTCTGAAGAACAGAGCAGAGGAACTTGGTAAAAGACTAAGAGGAGTTGACCTTCAGAAATCGTTAGAATTAGCACATCAAAGTCACAAATGGGAAGAGTTTTCCCATCTGGCTGACAGCATGAAGTCATTGTCTCAGTCCATGATGGCACAGACTACACACAGTGCCATCTCACCTCGTCACACTGCATATCCATATTAGCCGCCTACCAAACTATTTTGTATTCTACTCTATCATTTCCATCATGCTCAATTTCCTTTGAAGTTTCAATGAAAGGATTTCAGTGCTTGTTTGTTTCTCTTCTATTATCAACTAAGCAGTGTTCCTTGTTAACAATATGGGAATTAATTTGTTGTCCACTTCATGCCTCCTTCCATTCTTTTTTCTTTCCTTTGTCTTAGTCAGGGCTGTCTTTATATCTAAATATTACAATGTTCAAACTTCCAACTTTTTATATTTTTTTAAGAATGGTATGCATAATTATTCATAGTTTTTTTACTGGAATAAGTTTGTTGTTAGATATTTCATCACAGTGTCAAAAAGTTATAATAATTCTACTAGACAAAGGCTACTCTTTGGTTATGTGAGCTAAAGAAAACCAGAAGAATAAGTCAAAATGCCTGGTTTCAGTGTTTCCAAAGACACAGTTTGTAAAAGTAATTGAGTAATTGAGATATTATTTATGGGACTAATTTTTGTCTACTTGACTGCAATCGAGTATCTTGTAATATCCTTGCCTTAAACATATTAGTTAAGTACTTCCTGCAAATTTGCTTTGTTTTGTAGAATATAAAATAGTGATTTTAACAGCACAAGAATTATGTCTGTGTCTACATCTTGATTAGTTGAAACTACAGTAGGCCTATTTTCCATATAAAATACACACAATCTGTACATGTTGACTAGTATGGAAATGTTTTATTTTTTTAGAATCCTTAGTTGTGGGTCATAACTTTTCTGTTCCAATCTTGAGTTTTTCTGTATTTATTTTGGTTTCACAAACTAACTTTATGTAGTTTTTAAACAGAAGTAGAAACATCCATATTAGCAAAATAAAGTTATAATTTTAACATGTAAATTTATTTTCCTTTATTCAATATCTTTTTTTGTACTCGTATTTTGCTACATATTCAAATTATAAAATTTTTATTTAATATATTTTTGTTTAAAGAAAAATTTGTGTTTTTCATTTTACAAAACAATAGTGTATCTTAGTCATAGAATAATGAAGCAATAATAGAACATCAGATTATATGCCAATATGTAGGCAGTAATAAACTCTCTTCACATTGGAAAACATCAGATTCTGTGGCAATATGTAGGCAGTAATAAACTCTCTTCACATTGGAAAACATCAAATTCTATGCCAATATGTAGGCAGTAATAAACTCTCTTCACATTGGAAAACATCAAATTCTATGCCAATATGTAGGCAGTAATAAACTCTCTTCACATTGGAAAACATCAGATTCTGTGGCAATATGTAGGCAGTAATAAACTCTCTTCACATTGGAAAACATCAGATTATGTGGCAATATGTAGGCAGTAATAAACTCTCTTCACATTGGAAAACATCAGATTCTGTGGCAATATGTAGGCAGTAATAAACTCTCTTCACATTGGAAAACATCAGATTCTGTGGCAATATGTAGGCAGTAATAAACTCTCTTCACATTGGAAAACATCAGATTCTGTGGCAATATGTAGGCAGTAATAAACTCTCTTCACATTGGAAAACATCAGATTCTGTGGCAATATGTAGGCAGTAATAAACTCTCTTCACATTGGAAAACATCAGATTCTGTGGCAATATGTAGGCAGTAATAAACTCTGCTCAAACTTCTTGGTTGGTGATGAATGATTCAACAAAGCATTCTGTGACCATCATTCAACAGAACAATAAGTGGTCATCATCATCTTCTTCTTATGTATTCTTTCTCAAACTCCTGCTGATTAGTATGATATAGTCCAGAGAACAGAATGATTTGTCATGGTTTACAGCTTGTCTGCAATATCTGTGTATTTCAACAAGATACATCAAAATTTAGCATGGCAACTTTGGATCAATTTTATCTTGAACAGAAAGGGGTAACCAGCACCATGTCCAACGTTCATCCATTGACTTATAACATGCATGGTGGCATAATAGTCAAACAATTTTCTTTTTGTTCATGAGATTGTAGGTTTGATACTGGGTATGACATCTTGTTTACATGACTCTTTATTGTAGGTTTGATACTGGGTGTGACATCTTGTTTACATGACTCTTTATTTTAGGTTTGATACTGGGTGTGACATCTTGTTTACATGACTCTTTATTGTAGGTTTGATACTAGGTGTAACATCTTGTTTACATGACTCTTTTAGAAGGTCATTGGGAATTATTGTTTTAAGCTACAAAGTAGCTTTTTACATTATCTGGGTGATACTCTCAATAGGCAGCATGCTACTCTATTGAGATGGATGAAATACATATGGGGAAATCCAAGTACTGTGAAATCAATCCTCTATGCCTTTCAAACCTTTTTTGTGTTAATTATTGACAGGGCACTGTTACTATTCTTTGTTCCATTTTTGGGTCATCGCAATGTACAAAATAACAATCAGCCAACAAAAGTTAATGAAGTTTGATTACCTAGAACAATCAATCTATTGTTCCCAGTCTGTGGTCATATTTTATTTAGTACCTCAGGATGTTGTTTCTCAATGTGGGCCATATGTCCCCAAGAGGGTCACAGAATGTTTCTGGGGAACATTAAAAGAACAAAATTAGAATTGGGGGGACCACAGACCATCTCAGAGGCTAAAGAAGGGTAACTACAGTAGAATCCTGTTATAGCAAATTGGTCCGGGGCAACAAAATATCTACCTGGGGGTATATAATAACAGAAATTTGCTATATGCAGTACAAGCAACATAGAATAACTGGGGATTTTAACAAGTGTTGTTATATAGGGAAATTGGTTATAAAAGAATATAATATAGAGGGAGTCCACTGTATTTTGATTATATTTAATAAGATATAGGATGGTAACAAACAGGTTCAGAACCACTGCCCTAGGTTGCTCATAGTTTTCACCACTCAGCTTTCCTTGTAATTAACAAACATATTTTTATGGTCTATCCTCATAAAAAGTTAATTCAAGATCCTAACATCATCATTTTGGAATGTAGTATTTCTCAGAACGTAGATGATATCTAACCTTGTTTAGATGTTGATGTACAGGTAAATATATTTAAATGAATGATTGGTTCATAATTTTGTTGTATGAATGTACAAATATAGGTAATAGTTTTAGCAGTTATTACTATTTTTTGTTATTAATATATTTTCATGTTGATATTAGCGACAAGATGAACAGTTATCTTCAGGCCTATCAATGCACTGGTAATATCCTGTATATAACATTGCTCTTCGACTGGTATATAATTGTTTATTCACCGATAATATATTTCAATAACCTTGCCAGATATACATGTAACAACACAGTCTATGCTGCCCATCAAAATCATGACCAGGTTAGAGAGATAATAATTGTCCTGAAATTATTTGATTTTCAGGACAATGACAAAACTAATCTAGTTCAGAACATGACCTACTTTGTGATAATTATATTTATATTTTTCATTGTATTCTAGATTTGCAAGTCTGTTATCAGATTATAGAAATAAAGTATTATACATTATAAATATCTTTTTATTTGTGTATATTTCTTTATTTGTTATTTCATGAATTAGTAATACAAAAAATATCCAAACATAAAGCCAGAGGTAGACCAAGAAAACAGTGGATTAAAAAACATCAAGATTCTTCTTTTTCTGTGTTCGTTCTCTTATAACGACATCGAATAAATTGTGTGATTTCCACCTGGTAGCATGAAGTACGTTATACTGCAAGTTCCACAGTTGAACTGTGTTATTTGCGCCTCAGTAGGTTAAATTTGTGATCGGGACATCCGAGGCAAGCACATCCATTTTCATTATGCCTTTAATTCTTCTTCTTCAACATTCATTCTCAAGCTCCCGCTGGATATCCCTTGTAGTAGGACCATGGTCCTGCTAGATTTCCAGCAGGATGTAGTCCAGAGAATGGAAATACATTGTGTCACTGTTTTATTTGCACCAATGGCCCGACACATCCGTCTTTGGTGGATGCCTTTAATTCATATAGTAGGCTTCCCTAGCCTGTGACAATCTGCCTATCTGTCGACGGGCACGCAGGTGTATAATGACTCTTTGTGATGATGGCAATTTAGGGAATGAGGTCAAGGTCAAGACTCGAGAAGGTGATGGTTCCATGACAAGGCTGAACATGATTTATAAAAGTAAGATCAGTATGGTAGTGAAGATAAATATATAAATTAATCTATAAATATCACTAGTGAGACTAGTCTTTTGTATAGATATGTCTTCTTCTCGTTCGCAGTTTGGCATGTCTACACAGCAAGTCCTGTTTTCTTAATAAATGTTGCTGTATTTGAAAGCTCCTCAGTGCTCCCATACATCTTTCTGTGGATATCCATCTATGTGGGCCAGTGTTCTTCCCTTAACTGGTTTAGTGTATTGCAGTCTTGCAGGATATGTTCAGTGGTCTGTGCTGCCTGTCCACAAGGGCACAGTGGTGATGAGACCAATCTTAGCCTATTTAAGTGGCCGTTTAATCTGTTGTGTCCTGTTCCTAGGCGGAAGATAATAACCTGCTCTGCTCTGTCGAGATAGTGGTAATTGTCTTTTGGGTGGTCGACTTTCCTGATGGCTTTGATGAGGGTCTTCTTTTCTTGGTAGGTGATGTCTTGGTCTTTTTGTTCCTGTGTTGCTCCATCCTTTGCCAGTCTGTCTGACAAATTCTGATAAAGTTGCATATACCGACGCATCCAATATTTGACATATTGCACAATGAGAGCCCCTGACCACTGACATGCACGCTGTACACTGAGTGGAACGTGGATGGCCAGTTGATTGCGCGCAAATCGCTAGATCGTTATTTTACGTTACGACTTTTTAAGTTTCCGAGATAGTGCAATAGCATATGAAACTAAAAAGTTGGTATGTTGTCACGTGATTTGTCCACTGATTCTTGTATTGTACCGAAATAGATAAAAATTTCTATTGTCAACAGCTGATTTTAGCAATAGTGAAATGACATTAAGTTTTAATATATGATGAGACATGGTTCTTTATCTTCAGAAAAGAAATTACTGAGTTTCGAGAACAAATGTCTTAGTAGGATAACTAACACCCATTGGAGTGAATTCAAATCGAATGATAAAATCAGAGAAGAGACACATCAAAATTTCATCACAGATGTTTTCAGAAAACGCTGTTGGTCCTACATCGGGCATGTCCTGCGCGCAGACACCAACAGAATACACCACCAATCTCTTGAATGGATACCTACAGGCAAAAGAGCAAGGGGTAGACCAAAAGAAACAGAAGAACAATACTTAGAGAAAGTAAAACAACCAATATTCATACTATTCAAGAACTGCACAGAATAGCTTTAAACAGACAGAATTGGAGAGATCTGACCTCTGCCCTATGCACTAACTTCAGCGCAAAAGGAAAATGAATGAATGAAATGAATGGTTCACTTTCTAAAACTATTTTGATTGTGCAAGAAACAAAGAAGAGAAGGATAGGAGACAACCAAAGACAATCTTGGATTGCTAACATCAAGGAATGAACAAAACATATTGTTTCTACACTCTTCCAAATGGCTAAAGACAGATAAGAAGGAAATACTGAATGAGGTAGAAAAGTTACTATAAAATACCTAACTACCAATAGTAAAAAATTAGCAATAAAATATAGAACAAGGATATTTTTCTACATTGCAGTCTAACCGGGACCTTTTTTCAAGAAACAAATAACAATCAAAAGCACAAAATCATAAAAATAATTACGAATGATTAGAATTTTGTTAAGAGAAACAGGTTCACGTCATTCTAGTTGTCAATATTTTTATGATTTTGTGTCTTTAATTGTTATTTGTTATTCCCCCCCCCCCCAGTGGCGTAGCGTGAGAATCATAATTTTCCGCCCTTGTGACATTAAACAAATGTGGAAGTGATTGTGAAAGCCTGAACGAAAATAAATTTTCCGCCCTCCCAATGATGCCGCTCGTGGCGGTCCGCACCTCCGCCCCCCTCTCGCTACGCCACTGGATCCCCCCCCCCACATTGTCATTAGAGGTGAGAGAGTTCTGCAGTGCTATATAAGCCTTATACTAACATATGGGTGCGAGTCTTAGACAATAAACAAACTGAAAAGTGGGAAATTAGAGGCAACAGAGATGTGGTTCTACAGAAGAATGCTGAGAATACCATGGACTGCCAGAAAAACTAATGTAGAGGTGTTGAAAGAGTGAAATGCGAAACGTACTTTAATCAACAATATAAGAAAAAAGGCAGTCTTCTTTTTTTTTGGCCACTTCATGAGACAGGCAGGTTTAGAGAACATAGTCACAACAGGCAAAATTGAAGGCAACAGAGACATAGGGAGACAACGTGAGAAAAGGGAGACAACGTGTAGGCGGTCAAGGAAAAAACAGCGACCTTGATACATAATACTGTGGACAGAGAGCTGTGGAGAGCCATGACCGCCTACACCAGCCGGCATGGCACCTGATGATGATGATGACCATGATTAACTATGAGTCTCATTATTACCATTAATAAATTGCATGCAGAAGGTATGTGGTTCTTACTCTTGGTGGCCTTCTGGAGAAACCATCATGCTACATTATAGGCATAATTCTAGTCATTGCTTTTTTTTTCTTCTGTGTATATAAAGGTATGCGCCGTATACCCATTTTTTTATTTTGGTTCTGAGAAAGAAAATTTCCTGTCCATGAAAAAAAATAAAATTCTACAGTGCTCTATCTATCTTTTGTCCATTTTTGCAAAACGGTCAAGGACACTGGCTCAGACTATCTGACTATCAAACTAATCGGATTCTGGAATTATTGCTGACATCTCCCACTTTCACCTGGTAGTAAAATTAATAGCAAAGCTATTGTACTGTTGAAAAATGTATGATTTAACCATGACAAAAACTGGACTATTAAACATTGTCTTTCGTCATTTATTCAGTCCTGCTGGTTAATCATGTTTCATCCTTCTTTAATGACGAATTTGGCATTTCCCTTGATTTTATTGGTCACTGTGTCTACAGTCAATGAAAGTAACGATAAAAGTGAATGCATCGCTTTAGAAGGATGAATCCCAATTTATTCCACAAGTTTTGTAATGTCCATGGTGAAGAACAAAGAAAACCGGTCCTCTAGTCATGACCTTCTGAAATAGCAGTAGAAATCTACGATTTCTTCTTCTTCTTCTTCTGCGTTCATTCTCAAACTCCTGCAGATTAGCAGGATGTAGTCCAGAGAAAGGAATGTGTTGTGTCATGGTTTACAGCATTGCTGCGATATCCGCGCCTTTCGGCCTGACACATCCGACTTCAGCATGGCTTTGGGTCACTGACCCTATATGGGATGGGACAGCCAACTCCATCCCATAAACTCCTTAGTCGCCTTTTACGACATGCGTGCTAGGTAAACTGTTGCTATTCTTTGCTCCAATTCGGGCCCCGGGAACACACGGGCGAAATCTACGATTTAATCCTAACCTTATCCCTGATTCCACAATCATCCCTTCTCCTCTGGTGTGCATTTGTGGCATTAAATAGTTGCATTACCATTATTTAATATCCGTTAAAATTGGCAACATATGGATGCGAGACTTGGACTTTAAACAAGACAATATCCAAAAGAATAAATTTATTTGAAATGAAGTACTACAGAAAGATTATATGAATATCATGAACAGAGAAAAAGAAGAACATTTAAATTACTGAAACTAAATTAAGGGTTGCTTCTAAATACCATCATAAGAAGGAAGCTACAGTATTCTTGACACTTAAAGCGACAAGATGGTATCGAAAAGCTGATTCTGGATGGCAGAGTGCCAGGTGCGAGAAGAAGAGGAAGACCAAGAAGACGGTGGACCAGCGACATCGAATAATATGTGAATATGTCTTTATATGTATAATGTACATGTATGAACAAGTACCCACGATGAAGACAACTTTCTGGAAAGAATATGTCACTTGATATATAAAATTAGCTTTTTTTCTGGAGACACGGTCTGCTAATGGCGTAATTTCATTGACGCCATGACACTCGAGCAAACTGGAAATGAACTTGTGTTTATCTAATTCAGGCCCGAATCTAGTGCTGAGATCTACTGCAGATCCGAATTTTGTATTGAATCAATATCTTATCTGAATGCTACATCGAACCAATTCTTTTTTATGGACGTGAAGCATGGACTGTAAACATAAAATTTTTTTAATGAATTGGAGGCTACTGAAATATGGTTACTGAGAAGAATGATGAAAATATCATGGACAGCTTTAAAAAAAACAACTAATGTAGATGTTCTAATTGATGCTGGTGTAAAAATATCAAACATTAGGGACTAACAGTCAAGGTTTCTAGGGCATGTGTTGAGAAGAACACAGGTTGAACACTTAATAACCACTGGAAAGATCAAGGGGAGAAGAGACAAGGGACGACAAAGAGAGAAGTTGCTAGATGGACTAGTATTATGGCACGAGAGAAGTTCACCAATCGAGCTTATTGACAACACAAGAAACAGAAACATGATCGCCTACGCCATTCAACATAGCACTTGATTGATAGATAATATCTAACTTCGGACGCAACTAAGGTTTAAGTCTTCACTGTGTAATGTTATGTGCATAACAATTGCAATTTCTGTTATAGTTTGCGCATCTTTCGTGTCATCACAGAAATCTCACATCATTAGCAGACAACACGACGCTAAACCAACATGGCTACTGCAATCACAGATTTCTGTTTACTAATCTTGCCAGCTAGCTACAGAGAAAGGTGCTGTACATTTGTTGCACACTCGAGGACTGCTATATCGAGAAAAGATATCCGGTCACTGTCCCCAATGACCTTATATTACTATAATATTGGACACATCCAGTGAAATGCAATAGAAAGTGACACCGCCAGCGCAGGCATGTTAGCACCACTCCCAATAACTAAACATCCTCCAACCAAAAGCTAAATATCTAACACCAATCCTAACATCCCCTCCCCCTTTCCGTGTCTTGTCTTATCCGTGTGTGCACTTCGGCGTTATAAGGAGCCAAAATTTTCTTTCTTTCGCTGTGATGCTGCTGCCATCATGCAGCCTTGGTTTTCTAGTACTTCTCTAATGTCATCTATCCATCCTCGTCTGGGTCTTTTCCTGTTTCTCCTTTCAGATGATCTTTTACTGAAGGATATCGATGGAATTCGATCTGGTTTCATTCTGATCAGGTGGCCGAACCATTTGATTGGTATTCGTTTATGAAAATTCCTGCTAATTTTCTAACAAATATTTGTGGGAATCAAGTCTGTCAAAATCGCACCGACGCAAAGGGAGAGGAAATGTATGCCTTCACTTTACATGTGTAGTAGTGTTAATCAGCCTTGTAGATCAGGGAGGAAGTTTCAGGTGTTCACCCCCCCCCCCCCCCCCTCTTCCTTAGCAAATCGGAACATGACCATTAGTACTAGTAACTATGCCAAAAGGCAAGTAGCAAGCCAAACAGAACCTCCCCATAGCGATTTTTCACGAAAAGGTCATCAAAATGAAGATCCGACATATGACAACGCTCAAATGAGCTTTCCTTAGATAAACGCTACCGCCACCCCCGCTCCCCTTTTGGAGATCAAATCTGACCTGCTACCCCAGTGTTAATTGTTATGTTTCATTTACATATGGCGAGGAAGTTGAAGCCTACCATACCTTTATAATATAATAAAGCCCAGAGTCCTTACATTCCAGGATAAATTCAATTGCTATCCACGGGAATAGTTGTGTAACATGATCAAAGGATTCGATACAAGTTTAACACAAGACTTGCGAGCCAGAAAGTGATGATGAATAATAAAAAATTTAGATGTAAATTTCAGAATTAATTAATACATTATTCTAGCATACTTTCGTTTTCGAGTATTGCATATTTAGTTCGTTTAGTTTATCTTTTTAGTCGGTACCACGCACGAGACGCGATAACTTAGCAACGATGTAAACAAGTAGTTTCTCTCGCCTTAGTGTTCCTGGTCTTGGCTAGCAACTCAGTATAAGACAAGATGGAAGGTTTACCATTTCTACCTGGAAACACATTCCGTGACCCAACGGTTGGTACTTACTGGTTATTTTATACACAATTCATCCAGAAAACCATTTTTATGTTTAGGTAATAGTTTACTATTTTCTCCCCATATTACAAATGTTGGTTTCGCAAAATGTTGACTGCTATAGCCTATGGTATTTATTTCTGTGACAGATTTTCGGGGCAAAGCGCGGCTGTGTATTAATTCGGTATCGTTCATACATAGTATTTTATATGAAATGCTTACTGAAAATCCTAACTAAGCTTATAGAAATGAGATCGTTCTATAGCAAGATAATTCTGCTCTGCCTTTTATTCTATCACATATTTATTTTATATTATTAATTAAAACCAATACAATATTATTTTTATTATATAGGCCCTCACTCTCAGTTAGCTATAATATGCCTAATAAAGAATATGTACCATGGGAGTACATATTGTCTATTGTAAACAAATTATGGGAATAAACCTACATTGGTATTAAACATTAGACGCAAATGGGGCCTAGGGGCATATGAATACGATGTTATGTTCATGTTTTGTTATCTCTTCACTTTCGACACAGGTCTATTGTTTTTATGTTCCTGAATTCGAGTCATCATGAGACAATTCAGGAAAACTTCAAAGTGTATTTGTTTAAGAATATGAAATAAATACGGGAGGCCATAGAATGCAGAAGAAGAATATATGTAAGCTATGTGAATAATCTGAGATGATGTCTCTAAGTAAAATTAATATAGGCCTGCTTGTAGTATGTATACAGATGCTCAATCTAAGCTTGACAATCTGCAACCCTACTCAAATCAGATAGGCCTGAAAATCAACACATAAAAAATCCATAGGCCTATACTAGATTTTACGAGATCCAACGACAACATACAAATTCAAAATGTTCCATTATTAAAAGTCAACAATTGTACATATTTAGGCACCAATCTAGTACTGGATGGAGACTCATCAAAAGAAATTTTACACCGTATTGCCTTTGCAGCGGAGGATTTCAATAAACTACGTAACATCTGGACGTCAAACACACTAAGAAACACCACAAAATTCAGGTTGTTTAACTCCAACAGCATCCCTATTCTAATCTTATGGATGCGAAAGTTTGAAAGCCACAGATAAGAGACTAGACTCCTTTGAAAACAAATACCTACGTACCATTCTGAATGTTAAGTGGAGTGACTGTAAATCTAACACTACTATAAGAAAGGAAAGCAAACAAACCTATATATCTTCCTTCATTAGACAAATGCGTTTGACTTACATTGGCCATGTTCTCAGAATGAACAGCCTAAGAATTTCCCATCAGTCACTATATTGGGTGCCACCCAACGTAAGAAGAAGAGGGAGACCTAGAGAAACTCTACGAAGAACCATTAATAGAGAAGGCATGTCAATGAACCTAAACAATGGCAAGAATTGAAAGACCTGGCAACACAAAGACAGAAATGGAAAGCTATGGTTTCTGCCCTATGCGCCACCTATGGCCCTGGAGGAACATAACATAACACAATACTTATAGTAAGCATAAAGTCTGTTTTCTGATAACTTTATTTTATGTTAGATCGTAAGACAAGATTCCAGATACTACTGTCTTTGACATGTCTGGTATCCCTAGTATTCCTGATGCAGACAAAGATTTCTTGGGCAGGTCTTCTGTACTTATTCCAGATCATCGCCTGTCAACGATACTTCTCTATGGTGAGCATACCACAGATGGCCATGACACATAGACATCACGGCTATAAAGCCAGAGGCCGACCATGTAAAAGACGGACCACAGAAATCAAAGAAACCACATATACAGGCTTACAAATAGCACACAAGAAGTCCAGAGAACTCTTTTACCCCTGACGCCGCAAGGCAAACAATGACCACAGCTTATAGACAGAGAGGCTGACAGACAGACTCTTTTTCGATAGCCTTCACGATAGACATTTCATTCAATAGTCCGCTGTTTCAATTTTTCATTTTTTCAAAATCTATTATTTTCAAGTTTGACATTGGACATCATTGCTAGTAGTCTTCTCATCTACGATTTCAGTATCAGATTATTACAATGAATGGGAAACAGACCGCATATTATTATGTTTCCTCTAGACCTACACCTTGTTGAGTACCGAGTATTTGCGTGACGGTCATTTGTGGGAAAAATGAAAACTCAGAAAAGTTTTCTGAAAACGTCATAAAACATCAGTGAGATCACAAAGACAGATATATAGGATCTCAATTTTGACCTGAAGAACTTTATACGCAAAAAAGACAATGGATGACATGAATCAGTTATCAGGTATGATAAGATAATTACAATTATCAATGCTTGCAGTATGTATGATAGGTCTATGGAACTATAGTAATTAACACTCAATGTGACTAAGTTACAGCAAGCTTGAGGCAGGTATTTTGCTGTTTTTGTAAATTCTCCCTTGATTCCATAATCGTTTTTTCCTGCACACATTTGCCTCACAAAATGGAGCAAATGTGGCATTTTACACCTGTTCATAAACTCTCATTTTACTGACAACACGTAATTGTATGTTTTCACTACCATCACTGTTAGATGGATGGATAAGCTACACACTGCTGCCAGTTTGGTCTCTTATAGTTAAGTCTAGTTGTCAGAAAATGCTAATAAGTGAAAAGTGTGCATCACTGCTCCAGGCTACCCTATTAAAGAACTTTACAAAGATAATAGAAATGATACTAACTTAAATTATAACAATGAAAGTCCTAGTATATTATTAATGACAGAGGTAAAGGAAGCTATACACAACACTTGAAAAACAACAAATCATCAGGTCCGGATAAGATTATAAAGGATGAATTAGAAGCTCAGAGAGGTTATGGCATTGAAGTTATCACCAAAATGTAAAATGACATCTACAACAGTGGCTATATATTCCATCTGATTTACTACAACCAATCTTAATAGCCCAACCAAAGAAACCTGGTGCAGTAGATTGCAAAGATCACAGAACTATCAGCCTTATGAGCCAAATGATCAAGATTCTACTGTTCATTATAATGAGGCTTATAAGAGGAAAAATAAAGCCAGAAATTGCAGGACAATGTTGATTTGTAGAAGGAAAAGGCACAAGAAATGCCTTTAATATAATAAGAATATTAATGGAGAGGGCCATAGGAGTACAACAAGACCTATACTTGCACTTCATAGATTACAGCATCAACCAAAGACAGATGTTTCGGGCCATTGTTGCAAAAAAAACCATGACACAACGCATTTCCATTCTCTGGACTACATCCTGCTGGAGATCTTGTAGGATCATTGTCCTGCTATAAGAGAGAACCAGCAGGAGTTTAAGAATGAATGCTGAAGAAGAAGAAGATTACAGCAAAGCATCTGACAAGGTGAAACATTCAGAGATGATAAAACTGCTAGTAAATCTTAATGATGATAGGAAAGATCTAAGAATAGTAGGAAATATGTATTGGAAACAAACATCTGTGATGAGAATTAATAATACTATAGGAATATTTCAAAAGATAGAAATGGGTGTCAGGCAAGGTTGTGTAATGTCACCGGACCTTTTCTCCCTGCATGCAGAATATATTATGTGAAATATAGTAGCTATGCCTGGAATAACAGTGGGAAGATACAATATAAATAACTTGAGATATGCTGATGACACAGTACTGATCGCAAGAAGCGAACATGAACTACAAGCACTGTTAGATAAAGTAGTGAAAGAAAGTGAAAACAAAAACCTCAGTTTAAACAAGAAGAACGCCTGTGTGTTGCCGGGGCCCGAAAGGGGAGCAAAGAATAGCAACACTATTTACCTTCCACGCATGTCGTAAAAGGCGACTAAGGAGGATATGGGATTGAGTTGGCTGTCCCATCCCATATAGGGTCAGTGACCCAAAGCCATGCTGAAGTCGGAGGTGTCAGGCCGAAAGGCGCAGAAATCGCAGAAGTACTGTAAACCATGACACAACACATTCCGTTCTCCGGACTACATCCTGCTAACCTGCAGGAGTTTGAGAACGAATACAGAAGAAGAAGAAGAAGAAACAAGAAGAAAACAGAAATAATGGTTGTCATAAAAAGACATACACCACCAAGATGCAACATAATGATTAATTACACAAATTAACAGGCTGAAAAGTTAAATATCTTGGCACCCTGTTAATAACAGAAGGTAGATGCTCAAGTGAGATAAAGTGCCGTACAACACAAGCCACATCAGCATTCCAAAAAAATGAGAGCATTTTGTGTAATGGAACACTATCAATGCAGACCTGAATTCGAGTGCTGGGATATTATATATTTGGAGCCGCGTTAACGCAGTGGTTAGCGCACTGGCTTCGCATATGAGTGGTCCTGGGTTCATTCCCCAGCTGAGGCGGAAATGTTTTCAGATCGCAACGGCTCCCAGGTCGACCCAGCCTCAAATGGGTACCGGATTAATCCGGGAAGTAAAGACTGCGAGGGAGAGGAGATGGCTACCGCCCTCATTTGCAGAGCCTGTGAAATGTGAGATCGCTAACATCTCACACCCCTACGGCATTAATAAATGCTATGGGTTACTTTACTTTTTTATATTATATTGAACCAATTCTTTTTTATGGATGAGAAGCAGGGACTGTAAATTAAAAAATTCAATACAAACTGGAGGCTACATAGATGTGATTTTTAAGAAGAATGATGAAAATACCATGGACAGCTAAGAAAACTAATACAGATGTTCTTAGTGATGCTGGCGTAAAAAGAAAAATCGTAACAAATATTATGGGCAGACAGTCAAGGCTTCTGGGGCATGTGCTGAGAAGAACACAGTTTGAACACTTAATAACCCCTGAAAAGATCAAGGGGATAAGAGGCAGGAGATGACAAAGAGAGAAGTTGCTGGATGGGCTAGTATTATGGTAGGGGAGAAGGTACCAACTCTTATTGACAACATGAGACACAGTCATGAAGAAACATGATCTCCTACACCATTAGCATGGTGCTTGATTAATTGATAGTATATTATTAAGTTATATGCCGTATTAATATTATAGGCTAAGTGTTGATTTCACAATCATTTTGTGAGTAGTCTAAACATGTATAACTGATGTTACACCAACTTGTTTCTTCGTGTGGTTTTTTCTTATTATTTAATTATGCCCCTTTCAAACATTCTTCAGAGACACATCATTTCTGTTGGTATAATACTAACTTTATGTCATTGTGATTGTCCATAAAACAGTTGCAAAGAGAACTGTTCCTCTGAAACTGAGATGCTACAGAAGGAAATTAAGAATACAGCGTGGGCCTAAGCTACAGTGGAAAAAAAAATGTAATCACGAAGTGTTATGAACATTGAAAGTAGAAAAGGGTTAGCTTCTAAACATCATAGCACGGGGAAAAAAATGTGTTTACATAGAAGAGACACAATAGCATTGGCACATCAGTAATGAAAGGTATGATAATAGGAAGTGATCGTCAAAGATAATGAACAAGAACCATCACAGAACATTATTAGCTGTAGGTTTCCTATCTCTCATTTACACTGATACCAACAAGTCCAGGAATAAGACATAATAAAGCACAGTTTTACTTTTTTTCTTCTCTTTATGAAACTAAAATGCTAATGAAATATAATTTTCATATATTTATCTTTGTTTTTCTACAGCTAATGAAATATCATGTAACTCACACATTAGGCTACCAGAATGGACACCGTTTTACAAAAAGACCAGAAATTGGCATTGGTGGCACACAGTTGTTCAACAATCAGCTTTCGGAAAGTGAGTTGGACAGTCTAGCAAACTTCAACCCAACTTTGACCTATGGTCAAGCAAAACAGGCACCACCTGCTGCTTTTATCCCAGCACATGTTGCATGGGACAAAAAGGTATGGTTATCATTCTGTGTGCAGATCACTGAAATAAATACATTTTCAAAGTTTCAACAAAGTTTTCAGTTCCTGCCAAGTCCAGGTTCAATAATAGTTAGAACCACTACTACCAGGTTATAGTTGATAGTCTTACAGACAATGGATGTTCTTGAAAGATAAGTGCAGTTATCACATCTTCTTACTGTAATCGAACATCACAAATGACATTCAAAAACCATCAGTAATATTGTTTAGTTTGAATATTGTCTGGATGTCAGTAATATTGTTTAGTTTGAATATTGTCTGGATGTCAGTAACATTGTTTAGTTTGAATATTGCCTGAATGCCAGTAACATTGTTTAGTTTGAATATTTTATGGATGTCAGTAACATTGTTTAGTTTGAATATTTTATGGATGTCAGTAACATTGTTTAGTTTGAATATTGCCTGAATGCAAGTAATGTACGTTATTTAATTTGAATATTGCCTGGATGTCAGTAACATTGTTTAGTTTGAATATTGTATGGATTTCAGTAACATTGTTTAGTTTGAATATTGTATGGATGTCAGTAACATTGTTTAGTTTGAATATTGCCTGAATGCAAGTAATGTACGTTGTTTAATTTGAATATTGCCTGGATGTCAGTAACATTGTTTAGTTTTAATATTTTATGGGTGTCAGTAACATTGTTCTTCTTCAGCATTCATTCTCAAACTCCCACTGGATCTCTCTTGTAGCAGGACAATGCTCTTACTAGATATCCATCAGGATGTAGTCCAGAGAATGGACATACTCTGTGTAGTCATTTTATTTGCGCAAATGGCTGACACATCCGTCTTCTGCAGTAGTAACATTATTTAGTTTGAATATTGCCTGAATGTCAGTAACATTGTTTAGTTTGAATATTGTATGGATGTCAGTAACATTGTTTAGTTTGAATAATGCCTGGATGTCAGTATCATTGTTTAGTTTGAATATTGCCTGGATGTCAGTAATATTGTTTAGTTTGAATATTGTATAGATTTCAGTAACATTGTTTAGTTTGAATATTGTCTGGATGTCAGTAACATTGTTTAGTTTGAATATTGCCTGGATGGCAGTAACATTGTTTAGTTTGAATATTGTATGGATGTCAGTATCATTGTTTAGTTTGAATATTGCCTGGATGTCAGTAATATTGTTTAGTTTGAATATTGTATAGATTTCAGTAACATTGTTTAGTTTGAATATTGCCTGGATGGCAGTAACATTGTTTAGTCTGAATATTGCCTGGATGTCAGTAATATTGTTTAGTTTGAATATTGTATGGATGTCAGTAACATTGTTTAGTTTGAATAATGCCTGGATGTCAGTAATATTGTTTAGTTTGAATATTGCCTGGATGGCAGTAACATTGTTTAGTTTAAATATTGCCTGGATGTCAGTAATATTGTTTAGTTTGAATATTGTATGGATGTCAGTAACATTGTTTAGTTTGAATATTGCCTGGATGTCAGTAATATTGTTTAGTTTGAATATTGTATGGATGTCAGTAACAATGTTTAGTTTGAATATTGTCTGGATGTCAGTAACATTGTTTAGTTTGAATATTGCCTGGATGTCAGTAATATTGTTTAGTTTGAATATTGTATGGATGTCAGTAACATTGTTTAGTTTGAATATTGCCTGGATATCAGTGCTTCCATTTAGTTTGAATGTTGCTTTGAAATTTCCTAATACTTGTACAACCTCCAGGTGCTGAAATTCAATGCTTACTTCAAGCAGACAGTGCATGAGTCACCATCTGAATACTTTCGTGTCCGACCTGTGGACATTTACTACTACCTTGAGGATGATAGTATATCTGTGATCGAACCTCATGTTGAGAATTCTGGGATGCCTCAGGGTAAGATAATAATATTTAGCACTTCCTGATAGAATTTTACAGACAGAATGCAATTTTGATTAAATTTAAATTCTTCTTTTTCTGCATTCATTTTCAGACTTCTGCAGATTAACAGGATGTAGCCTGAAGAATTTAATGTGCTGTGTTATGGTTTACAGCTTAGCTGCAATATATGTGCCTTTTATCCTGATGCATCCGACTTCAGCATGACCTATGGGACTCTTTGACCCTCTATGGGTAAGGGCAGCCAACCCCTCCCGAAACCTCCTTAGTCACCTACTATGTGCGTGGTAGATATCAGTGTTGCTATTTTTTTCTCCCCTTTCAGGTCCTGGAACACACAGGCACAGTGACTTGTTTAAATAAAATTTGTTGTTAATAGTAGTGTTGTTTCTCTGAACCAGAGATCTCAGTGGCATTGTGGTCATCAGTTTTGTCTTCATGAGGTTGCAGGTTCAAAATCAGCCTTTGTGTCTTCTTTCCAAGTGCATTTTTTTCTGAGGTTGTTTGTATGATCACATGAGCTGTGATGCTACTCTGTAAACGGAGGAGAATGTATACAGGTTCACCATAATTGCACACAAATATGTGGAACCAAAAACTTTCAGACATTGGTAGAGTTCATCCAGAAGACTTGTCTGATGGTGTAGACTTCAAGCAGTGAATACAGAAATTAAAAAATGCTTCTCTATTGAGAAGAATGGGTTACTTAAGAATAATTTTGTGTACCCTACCCTGTACAGCTTATGAACCACTTGTAATTGCTACTGAATCTCTCTTGTAGCAGGACAATTGTCCAAGATGTCCAGCAGGATGTAGCCCAAGGAACGGAATTGTATTGTTTGTCATTTTATTTTGCCTCAGTGGTATGACACCACTGACTTTAACATGGTAAAGGTTTGATTTGTAAACTTTAAGTCTGGTTAAATTTTGTTTTTACTAAACTTTAGCCAGATGGTTAGTTGTGTTTTAAAGTGTAGTTTAACCAGAAATCATCACAGTAGCTGCAGTATAAGCAGAAAAATTATTGTATATATTATACATGGAGTCCCTCGGGTTCAGAAATAGTGCCATTTTTCTTTTTTTTATATGGATTGTATTGTAAAAAATATTACCATTGATCCCACAAAATGGTCGCCATGTGGTAACTAAGGCTTGGACTTCTAGTTGAAGGTGCAAAAAATAGGGCTGCTGTCTACTTTACAGGCATGTCATAGGGATGGGGAAAAGTTAGGAGATAGGCCGACAACCTGTCGCCTGTGAAAAAAAATCATCATTGTCATATCTTGTCTCAATTTCTTAATTGTTCCTTCTATCAAATAATCTCCATGCATGACAAAGAGATGCAGGCCAGTGAACATTGCACTCTTTTCTTTTGTGACAGACTCCTAGGTGGTGGATGAGTCAATAATATTTTACGGAAGAATAATGAGATAGTTGACCCAAAAATGTGCTGAGCTCCTGGCCAGACTTGGTAATCCCTGTACACTAGAATACCTCCCTTTGGTACTAAGCATTCATCCATAAACCTCCCCCCTTATACAACCATGCCTTTGATAAAAGTGTATATGAATCTGGGTAGTGTCTCATTTACACAACTAAGAAGAATCTGTACTTTTGTCAGAGATGCTTTGAGCTGCCAAGAGCTACCTGCTCACAGCTAAAGGGATTACTTCATCACCATCATGTGTCAATAGCTACTTGCTCACAGCAAAAGAGATTACTTCATCACCATCATGTGTCAATAGCTACTTGCTCACAGCTAACGGGATTACTTCATCACCATCATGTGTCAATAGCTACTTGCTCACAGCTAACGGGATTACTTCATCACCATCATGTGTCAATAGCTACTTGCTCACAGCTAATGGGATTACTTCATCACCATCATGTGTCAATAGCTACTTGCTCACAGCTAACGGGATTACTTCATCACCATCATGTGTCAATAGCTACTTCCTCACAGCTAATGGGATTACTTCATCACCATCATGTGTCAATAGCTACTTGCTCACAGCTAACGGGATTACTTCATCACCATCATGTGTCAATAGCTACTTGCTCACAGCTAACGGGATTACTTTATCACCATCATGTGTCAATAGCTACTTGCTCACAGCTAACGGGATTACTTCATCACCATCATGTGTCACCATCACAGTTAAAGGAATTACTTCATCACCACCACCAAATAGCTGCAAGATTTCATGTGATTGGATGCCCAAATTCATAATGAGGAGATATACCCTTCTACATAGACACCCCTCTCCCTCTGAGTTGGAAACAGCTCATAAAAGCAATTCATAACACTGAGAGTTGAAATTTTCTGGTTATGAAGGAAAACTCTAGAAGTTCCCCCCTCTGATGATTGTCTTGAAGATCTAACAAGATCAAAGAAATCCTCAATGCAGAAGATGCAGTAACAACAATGCTTTTTTTCTTTCAAAAATTATAATTATTTTAAGTTGTTCTTTTTGTCTATGGTCAGGTAAGCTTATCGGACGCCAGCGTTTGCCTAAGAATGATCAGGGAGACATTTGGCATTGGAAGGACATCAACCTAGGAATGAATGTCACATTCTATGGGAAAAACTTTCGTGTCACCAATTGTGATAAATTTACAAAGGTTTGATTTGTAAACTTTAAATCTGGTTATATTTTGTTTTTGCTAAACTTTAGCCAGCTGGTTAGTATTTTAAAGTGTAGTTTAACCAGAAATCATCACAGTAGCTGCAGTATAAGCAGAAAAATTAAGATATTTTAAATATCATACATGGAGTCCCTCAGGTTCAGAAATAGTACCATCCTTCTTACTTTCTTTCTGTGTTCCTTGGTTTAATGAAGATAAGTGGGTGCGCCGATCACTCCATGGTGCAATGGTGGTTTAATGAAGATAAGTGGGTGCGCCCGATCACTCCATGGGGCAATGGTGGTTTAATGAAGATAAGTGGGTGCGCCCGATCACTCCATGGGGCAATGGTGGTTTAATGAAGATAAGTGGGTGCGCCCGATCACTCCATGGGGCAATGGTGGTTTAATGAAGATAAGTGGGTGCGCCTGATCACTCCATGGTGCAATGGTGGTTTAATGAAGATAAGTGGGTGCGCCCGATCACTCCATGGTGCAATGGTGGTTTAATGAAGATAAGTGGGTGTGCCCGATCACTCCATGGTGCAATGGTGGTTTAATGAAGATAAGTGGGTGCGCCCGATCACTCCATGGTGCAATGGTGGTTTAATGAAGATAAGTGGGTGTGCCCGATCACTCCATGGTGCAATGGTGGTTTAATGAAGATAAGTGGGTGCGCCCGATCACTCCATGGTGCAATGGCTAGCACCACTCTGACCTCGGTTGACTTGGACTGCTTTCTATTTGAGTGTCCTACCAGCTTACTATCCCACCCACTAGTCTTACTGGTCTAGAGTGTTCTTCTTCTTCTGCGTTCGTTCTCAAACTCCTGCAGATTAGCAGGATGTAGTCCAGAGAACGGAATGCGTTGTGTCATGGTTTACAGCATTGCTGTGATATCTGCGCCTTTCGGCCTGACACAATCAACTTCAGCATGGCTTTGGGTCACTGACCCTATATGGGATGGGACAGCCAACTCCATCCAATAACCTCCTTAGTCGCCTTTTATGACATGCATGGAAGGTAAACAGTGTTGCTATTCTTTGCTCCCCTTTCGGGCCCTGGCAGCACATGGGCGTTCTAGCGGGTTCTATCTACACTTGACCTCGGTCACCGAAATGTTATGGTATTCAATTATGCCTGGTTTACAGCTTTCATCTTTGTATCAACATTGTGACCAACTGGTAGGCAATCTCCACTAACTGCCGACTAGCTAAGAATGGTGTGTAAAAAATGTGTATAATGTTTAGTGGACCTTGTTGCTTCATTATGTTGGCGGGATCAGTATGTCATGCAAACTTGTGTTTCCGTAGTGGTGGGCAGTATGATAGATTTACCAACTAAGCTGAATGCAAGCTGGTCTAAGTGGTTGTGACCATGCATGCAGTGTTTCATCTTCTTCTACTGTTTCTTTTGATTTTATTTTTTTAACTTGCTTCCTAGCACAAAATTGTATGTTCGCTTTTCGTAGGAAAGGGAGGAGAGAGAGTTGTAGTGTTTCTCCGTATCTTCAAGCTTGGTCATTTTCAATGTCTTACCAAAAGAGAGGTCATTTTTTAACTTAAGAACAATATTTTTTTTACAACGTACTGAAATCAGGCATAGAACACACAACCTTGCTAGCACATAAGAAACCTAGTCCATCTCACAATTTGAAACACTGTCAAATTATGTTGATAAATGCTGCTTGCAAGGCAATAACACTTGGTCTTCTAGACACCCAATAGCCCAGATCATATTGGAATCATGTCTTCAGAGATGGATCATCAGAGGATGCAATAAAGAAAGGAGGAGCTGGGATATTAATACTTATACCAAACACCCTAAAAATAAAACTTTCAATCACTACTGGCAAATTATCACCATACTACCTCATCGAGGCCAGCTCCGTGGTGTGGAGATGGGGCTTAGTCCAGCCAGCAGAGGCTGGAAACTAAGACTGGCCAGGCCCTCCCACATTCAGGCAGGATTACAGTCTTGCCTAGCAAGTAAAGGTGCTGAAGTCAGCGACATTTGGCCAGAAGGCCAAATTGTTGCACCGCAACAATCAAAATGTCATGCATTATTGCACTAGCGAACGAAAGAAGAAGAAGAAATCACCAAACTAAATACAGGACAGAGCTATAAGCAATCTCAAAAGCATCAAAGGCACTATAAAAACAGAGACTCAAAGAAGCAAAGAAAGCTTTCTTGTGTGACTGCCCATTTATTCCATAATTGGTCGTTACCTGGTTTACTGAAACATGAGCTCTTTAAATGCCTATGTGATTGTCAGTAGATGCACAGAAGTATATTTTGATGCAAACTGAAGCTCTTCATTAAATGAAAAATGCTTCAAGATTTTTTGGGGGTTATTTTTATGCATTATATCTTGTGGAAATTAAACTCAAAATAGCGTAACTAAGATGACTTGGGAATTAGGCTTGTCTGAATAGTTAATTGATGCGTGCCACAGCTCTTAGGATGTTTTAGTGCATGCAACAGAGTATCTGATTTGAAATCTGTTAGAATTATTACCTGTCTGTTACATGTCTCTATTCAAGTATTTTTTTAAACATATCATTTATTCTAATTTGTTTGTTTTCTTTTAATTTGATCCAGGACTTTTTAGAAAGTGAAGGTATCACAGTGAATGATCCAGAAATGATCCCTGCCGACCCATACATAGCAAAGAGGACAGCTCATTCGGCCGTTCGAACATACACTACAGAATCTTCCTTTGACAAACTAAAACAATTCAAAGAGTTGGACCGAAAAGTTCTCAGGTTTTACTGCGTGTGGGATGATCGTGACAACATGTTCGGAGAAGTTAGACCATTTATACTGCATGTGAGTATAGAAGTTATACCATTTATAATGTACATGGGTAAAGAACTCATGCCATTTATAACGTATGTGAGTATAGAACTCATACCATTTATAACGTATGTGAGTATAGAACTCATACCATTTATAACGTATGTGAGTATAGAAGTTATACCATTTATACTGTATGTGAGTATAGAAGTTATACCATTTATAAAGTATGTGAGTATGGAAGTCATATAATTTATAATGTACATGAATATGGAAGTCAGACCATGTATAATGTACATGGGTACGAAAGTCACACCATTTATACTGCGAATATGGAAGTTATACCATTTATAATATGCAAGAGTATAAAAGTCAGAACATTTATATTGTATGTTAGCATGGACATCATACCATTCAAATCACTTTCACACAACTTGTCTCGGAAAAATTATCATCAGATGGCAAAACAATGTGTAGGATGGCCTACTACTTTTTCTTCAGCATTCATTCTCAAACTCTCTTCTAACAGAACAATGATCCTGCTAGATTTCCAGCAAAATGTAGTCCAGAGAATCGAAATGTGTTGTGTCGCCGTTTTATTTGCACCAATGGCCCAACACATCCATCTTTGGTGGATATACTAGTGATATGTCTATAAATATCCACCATTCGGTGGAATTAAAGTAATTCCACTAATTATTTACACACTGAACATATACATATACTTCTTCTTCTGCGTTCGTTCTCAAACTCCTGAAGATTAGCGGGAAGTAGTCCGGAGAACGGAATGCGTTGTGTCATGGTTTACAGCATTGCTGCGATATCTGCGCCTTTCAGCCTGACACATCCAACTTCAGCATGGCTTTGGGTCACTGACCCTATATGGGATGGGGCAGCCAACTCCATCCCATAATCTCCTTAGTTGCCTTTTACGACATGCGTGGAAGGTAAACAGTGTTGCTATTCTTTGCTCCACTTTCGGGCCCTGGCAACATACGGGCGATATACATATACAATAGTTATTATGTTTTTAACAAATTTCCTGATTGAAAAACACTTTTCGAAATCACCAATTACATATATTCTATATAATATATATATATATATATACCATGTATGTTGTTCATCCATCACATGATGATGATGACCATTTGTTACATCCACTTTTGAAAATCAGTTTGAGATATGTTCTTACTATGAGTTTGTAGATGACTAATAAACCCTATTCGAGCCGAAAATGTTTCCTTACACAGTTTGGGCATGGGATGACCACTGTAGACGGTTTTTGGTCTATTTGTGACTTTCTAGCTAATCTCTGCTGTTGAGCTGTTGCATTTTTCCCATTTTCACAAGATGATGCACCATTTCTGACTAGAGCACCATGTAGATCTATTTTGTGCAAGATTTTCTCGTGTACCTTGGTCTATTTCAAACGCTTCATTGAGGTCTTTAGCAAGTCCTTGAAGTGCTTCTTTTGGCCTTGAGATCTTGTACCCTTCCCCAGCTCACCATAGAGAAGTATCTTTGGCAGGTGCTGGTCTGGCATACATACCATATGACATGCCCAATGAATCTGTGTCTGCATCAGAATAGTGCCAATGTTAGGGATACCAGATCTGTCGAGGACAGTTGTATTCAGAATCTTTCCTTGCCATCTGATGTTCATAACTTTTCTGAGACAAGTTGTTAAATGTGATTGAGTTCATCACATGACGTCTATACACAATCCATGTTTCGCTAGTGTGAAACAGTACTGGAAGTCGCCAGGGCCCGAAAGGGGAGCAAAGAATAGCAACACTGTTTACTCTTCATGCATGTCATAAAAGGCGACTAAGGAGGTTATGGGATGGAGTTGGCTGTCCTATCCCATATAGCCAAAACCATGCCATGCTGTGACCCAAAGCCATGCTGAAGTCGGATGTGTCAGGCCAAAATCTGCAGATATCGCAGCAATGGTGTAAACCATGACACAACGTTTTCCTTCTCCGGACTACATCCTGCTAATCTGCAGGAGTTTGAGAACGAACGCAGAAGAAGTACTGGAAGTACCAATGTTCTGCAAACTTTCAGCTTATTCTGTAGGTTCATGCCATTTCTATGCCACAAATTTTACTGTATATAACAAATTCCTGTTATTACATAAATATCTCATTGGTTCGAAATAGGTTGCTATAATGGGATTTGACTGTACCACTTTTTATTTTTTATTGCAGTATTATCTTGTGGATGACAGTCTAGAAGTCCGACAAGTTCACTTACCTAACAATGGTCAAGACCCATTCCCAGTTCTGATTGGACGTCATAAAGTTCCTAAAAATAGATTCAATGTCCCAGCTTCCTTTCCGGGTGTTGTTATGGAGCTCTCTGAACAAGAAATTAAAGAATATCTAACACCTAAAGATTTTCAGATTGGCAAAACAATTACAATCTACGGCAGACGCTTCCTTATCTATGATTGTGACAACTTTACAAAGGGTTTCTACTACAATCATTTTGGGTTGACAAACTTCGATCCCATTGAAGTGAAAGGATTGAGCAAGCAGTTGCCAAAGATGGTCAGTATAGAGTCAATGCTTGTATCACATAGAATCAGTGTTTCTATCACATTAGTCAGTGTTTCTATCACATAGTCAGTGTTTCTATCACATTAGTCAGTGTTTCTATCACATAGTCAGTGTTTCTATCACATATAGTCAGTGTTTCTATCACATAGAGTCAGTGTTTCTATCACATAGAGTCAGTGTTTCTATCACAAAGAGTCAGTGTTTCTATCACATATAGTCAGTGTTTCTATCACATATAGTCAGTGTTTCTATCACATATAGTCAGTGTTCCTATCACATATAGTCAGTGTTTCTATCACATTAGTCAGTGTTTCTATCACATTAGTCAGTGTTTCTATCACATATAGTCAGTGTTTCTATCACAGTCAATGTTTCTGTCACATATAGTCAGTGTCTCTATCACATATAGTCAATGTTTCTATCATATATAGTCTTGAAAGTGCCCTTGAAAACTGGAATCCAACAGCAGAGAAAACCATAAGCAACATACTTCAAGCTACAAACATACATCCTATGGCATCAATACTACACTACAGCGCCAGGCCACACAGGTATCAGCAGGAATGAAAGTGCTGATAAACTGGCAAAAAAGGCAGCAAGTATGTCCCAACCAACAATTTCCACCAACCTTAGAACAGCTCAACACATTATCTGCAGTAACTGTAAACAACAATTGATGGACCACTAGCTCAAAAGGAAATGTCCCAACAAAATACACATGGCAGCATAAATATACTACACTGCAAAGATCAAATCACAATATTCAGACTGCGAGCAACACATGTACAACTTAACAAACACCTACAAAGAATTACTGCAGATCATACATCATACTGCAACAGACAACAGGAGGAAACAGTAAAGCAACACCTTATTTAATGCCCTGCACTACAAAACCAATGTAAATGACTTACCACCAAACCCTTCCATGACCAATACCCTTTATACAGACACAACACAGCTGAAGAAAACATGCACATACCACCACCTGGCACAGGGACGAAAGAGTGAAAGCCTCCAACCCAGGGGATTGGATAAGTAAGGTCACAAAAATGCATTATTTCTTTCATACAAAGCCAGTGTTTTGAAAGGATTTTTCGTTTCAATTTGAAACTCTTCATTGAATGAAAAATAGAAATATATATATATATCAAACATGAGAGCACTGAAGAGCTTTCAAATTCTGCAGCACCAACGAAGACAAATGTGTCGACCCATTGGCTAAAATAAGATGGCAAAATAATGCATTTCCATTTTCTGGACTACATCCTGCTGGAAATCTAGTAGGACCATTTCCTGCTACAAGAGAGAACCAGTGGAAGATTGAGAATAAATGCTGAAGAAGAAGAAATACGGCAGCATTTATCAAGAAAACAGGACTTGCTATGTAGACATGTTAAACTGCGAAAGAGAAAAAAAAGATTGAGTGAAAAATAATTCTGCTTATACAATATTTCTTAGACTTTTATATCTTGTGGAATGTCAGCGCTGGAGGATAGTAGGATAATTCTTCTCCCTTAAGAACCAGATATATAGAATTTGTTTGTTTTTCGTTCGCTCCATTGTAACCATCACGGATATCCGTGCGATTTCTGCCGGGAGCGTGATTACGTTTTCGGCATGCCTAGACAATTTGGGTGGGCTACCCTTAGCCTGTGACAGCCTCTATATCTGTCTCCAGGCACGCGTAGATATATAGAATAAAACAGCTTACAAACACATGCATGTATCACACAGTGGCATTGGATCAAAGGGCATGAGCCCATGGACCCCTGGATCAGCAACCAACCAGCCAAATGTCATGGAAATCAAACATAAAACAGTGGGAGCCTGTGGCTAAGTTGATAGGCCTAAAAAATATACACACAATATATATATATATATAGCGGTACTAAAATTGCTTTGCTACTCTGCTAATCCTTCTAGTTCAATGACTGCACGCCACTGGGCACAACGCATTATGTTCTCCAGACCACAGATATCCAACCAGCAGGAGTTTGACACAGACAAATATTTATTACTTTTATCATTCTCTCATATCAATTGAGAGGTTAAAAAATAAAATTGCCTTGTTAAAAATACATTTAAGATTATCTCTGTTTTGTTTTGTGTCTATGGTATTTAGATCAGATCTTCATGATTACACTATTGTTTTTTAAAATGTATTTCTTCACACAGGAGATCTCCGAGTACAACAAATTTGGTTCAATTGAAGATTCAATGCAATCCTGCAACAGTCTGGTTCCTCAACCTCCTAAGAAGGACTATGTGAAAATGTTGGAAAATGACCATAAAGTACTTAGATTTGAGGCTATACTGGTGAGTTTTCGTGATAATGCCTGACTATATAGCTCAATTTGAATAGCTGTCAACTTATTTTTTCATGGTTGGTTGATGGTGATCCAGTGGTCCATGGGCTCATGCCCTTTGACCCAATGTCATTGTGTGATATATGCATGTGTTTGTGGGCTGTTGTTTTGTTCCATATAAGGTGTTCTATTTATCTGGCCCTGGAAGGAGAAGCATTTTTCTGACATCCAGTGCTGGACATTAAAAAAGGTCAACAGTTTCATAGGGAAGAGTACACAGCTTGCACCCTGGAATGTTTTGTGGTTGTATTATGTTCAGGTGATTGTTAAGCTGTACATGTTGTGTGTGCAATCAGAAGATGATACTCTGATCTTTCCTTCCCAGGAGGTTGATGTTGTCTTTAGGATTTGGGCTGGTCATATATTTATAGATTTTCCTCCCAGTGTTTCCCATGGCCCATCTGTTCATTCAATTTTCTTTGTTCACATATCTCAACATCATTTTAACTGTGTGCATGGTTGTTTGTGTATATGGCTGTTCTTGTTGTGCTCCCTTCTTTGCTAGTATGACTGCCTTGTCATTGCCAGGTGTGTTTGAGTGGCCAGGAATCCACTGCATAGCAATGTAAGTAGCTGGTTGGCATGGTGATATATTTCAACCAGCTCAGGCTTACAATGTCCATCACATTCTAGTGCTTGAAGAGTGAACATAGAATTTGTGTAAATAACAATTTTTGAACTTTTGATGGAAAGGCATCAAATATGGTCTTCAGGTGGTACAAGACAATTTCTAGTGCTATTATTTCAGCTTCATAGTTAGAACATATCTCCCCACAGGCATCAAACAACTCATCAGATGTTTTGTCTGGATTTTCTATATAGACACCATAACCTGATTTGATGGTGGTTTTGAAAACAGACCCATCAGTATAGACATGAATCCATTGATCTTGGTAGGTGTCTATTGTTTTCTGTTACTGGGTCGGAACTTTTTGTTGAATCATCTCTTAACTGTGTTTTGATTTCCAGCAATTCAAAACCTGCATGTTCTGGTAAACATTTTTCTACTCTTTACAGTTCTTGTCTCTTGTCTAGGAGGTGCTAGCTGTCTTTTATTTCATTGACATGGCTAAGGACTGACTTTTGTTTTATTCTGTGGTTTGGTTGCCAGTTTTCTACAAGTTGTTTATTTGGGTTGTTTATTTGTTTTCTTTGTTCATTCTTTTGCTTCCAGACTTTATGTTTTTCTTCTAGACTTTATGTTAATACACTGTATACAGTGTTAATAATTATAATAAGGGTATTTTACAGTGATGTTAAATAGGGAAATTTATTTTAAGATGTATATGTTATGAAGAGATTCCACTGCTGACCCTATATTGTTATTACTGTAATTTAGGACTCGGTGAGACCAGAAGACAGAGGACGCCACTTTATCATTTCATACAGACTGGCGGATGACATGCTAACAATCTATGAACCTCAGATTCGAAATTCTGGCATCATTGGTGGAAAATTTTTGGAACGAACTCGAGTCACAAAGCCAGGATCAAGTGTAGAGAACCCAGTTTACTACGGACCACAAGATTTCTATATTGGTGCTGTGATAGAGATCTTCAAGCACAGATTTATTATAATCAACGCTGATGCTTACGTACTCAAGTATATTGAGGAGCACAGGGGTCAGTTTCCAGGTATGTTTATTGTTTATCCCTTTACAAGTGATGATGACTTTGTTGCACCCAGTTTTATAAATTTAATTACAGGTGTATCCTTGTCATTGGACTAAAACAATGACTGATAAACTTTATACTGACCCTAAAGGTCCGTGTTGGACATGGGATTATAACCTTGGGTGGTGTTTGATCTGCTTGTGTCTTTCTAGCAGGTCTGCTGTTGAGCTGCTAAATTTCTCACTTTTTCACATGGTGCTGCACCTTTTTTTAAATTACATAGCACTATGTGGCTCTGTTTTGTGCAGCCTCTTCCCATGTGTCATGTTTATTTCAATGAGATCAATGATTTCACAAGTCTTTGAATCACATCTGTTGGTCACCCTTGAGAACACATGCCCTTAGCCATTTCACCACATAGAAATATCTTTGGTATACAGTTATCTGGCATATGTACTATTCGATCATCCCAACGAACTTGTGACTGCATCAGAATAGTATCACTGATTTCTCTTGACATCCACACCTATCCCTCCATCTCTTTTTATGATGCTGTCAGGATATAAGATTCTGCATCCATTTATAGTATTCTCTCGTAAGATACTACCACGTGTACAATTAAACCATTTGTTCCCTGTGAAAAATAAGACTGTTGTATTTGCTTGTGTTGATCTTAAGGAATTACATACAAGGATACTTAATTCCTTTTCGCCCGTGTGGTGCCGGGACCCGAAAGGGGAGCAAAAAATAGCAACACTGTTTACCTTCAAGCATGTTGTAAAAGGCAATTAAGGAGGTTATGGGGTAGAGTTGGCTGTCCCATTCCATATAGGGTAAGTGACCCAAAGCCATGCTGAAGTCAGATGTGTCAGGCCGAAAGGCGCAGATATAGCAGCAATGCTGTAAACCATGACACAACGCATTCCATTCCCCTGACTACATCATACTAATCTGCAGGAGTTTGAGAACGAACGCAGAAGAAGAAATTCCTTTGGTGCAGTGGGATGATTCCTCCTGAGTTTTATACTCAGAAGACCACCAATTCTCAGCTGTTGGTAATGTCAGAAGTTGCATACTACTCATTCGGGGTAAACATACAATTGTGTAGATGAAGTGCTGGATAATTTTAATACGAGGAAAGCCTCATTACATGTAATCCACTATGGGTTTACAGTTGCATGATGATTGGTCTGATGGGACATTGGTGAGATCTTCTGAATGTCCACTTGAAGACATAGATAGGAATATAGCTTTTGTTGTCCTATCTGTATCTTTAAATTCCCAGTGTAGCATAAGTTATCAGAAAACCCCTTCAATTTTTTTTATGTCTTTAGCTATTGCTACCAGTTCTTTCCTACCTTTTCTTTGTAACTGTTTCTCCACTTAACTCTTTTCTCCAGGAATTTCTTGATCTTATTTTCCTCTTTCCTTGTGGGTTCCAGAATAATGTCTCATTTACAATGCTTTCATTTAGTCTTCTTATCAATCTTTGCTGTCTCATCAATCTCCAGTGCTGTTGCTCTCCTATTCATACTAAACAATTGTATTCCCTGTGGAATATAGGGCTATAGCTGCCAACACTTCAATAACCTTCTACTAAGCTGATTTTTTCTTTTTCTATTGATTTGTTTTAGATATTTCCATGAGTTCCTCATTGGTGGTCTTATTATACCATTTCAAACCTCCTATTCTATGCAGACATCCATTGATGAAAAGTTGTAGTTTTCTGGTTATTCTTTTCTTCTTCTTCTGTTTGCCTTGTTGTACCTATATCTGAAGTTTTGTCTTTTCTATGAACTTAATTATCTCTTGTAACTGTTGTTTCTGTGGAACATTGTGTTTGCTTCAGAATTTCATATTTTGGACATTCTTCTTCTGCATTCATTCTCAAACTCCTGCAGATTATCAGGATTCACACCTGCAATAGTCAATTGACAAAGAGCAACTAAAAAATTTCTGCAAATTTGAATATCTCGAATCAGCCATCAACACCGCAGGAGATTGCTCTGCAGAGATCAGAAAGAGATTAGCAATGGTCCTACAAAAAAACATCACAAATTAACAAATCTATGGCAAGGAGTGAACAGAAAAACAAAGTTACAACTATTAAGAATCTATATTTTTCAAATGGCAACATATGGTTGTGAGACATGGGCAAAGAAAATAGAAAAGTAATGAAAAAGAAAATTAAAAAACCAGAACACAGAAGAAGACAGGCTCCTCAAAACTATTACAAAAATACAAGCTAAAATATTATGGACATATAAAAAGACATAATGGTTTAGAAAGATTAATCATGGAGGGAAAAGTTCCAGGAAAGAGAATACGAGGCACACCAAGACTATGATGGACACAGGATATCAAAGACCTTCTGAACATGACACTGGAAGAGGCTTAGCAGCTTGCATAGAACAGAGAGTGTTACAGGGTTGCATTGAGGACAATGTTCTATAAAGTACATTTTACTCAAAATGTTCAGCTTTAAGGTCCAATAAAAAAATTGCTAGCCTCTAGAGCTGAATGATGAGAAATGACATAAATATGTCCAAATTCTCAGTCTGCGTACCAACAACATATAGAATGTTCTGGTCTAAAACTTCTGTGTTCATTCACAAACACCTGCAGTTTAGCAGAATATAGTCCAGAGAACTGAATGAATTGTCATGGTTTACAGCTTTGTTGGTATATATGCCTTCCAAGCAGGCACATCATCATCAGGTGCTATGCCGGATGGCATAGGCGATCATGGCTCTCCACAGCTCTGTCTTCAGTATAGCATGACATATGGATCATTTTAGTGGGATGGGATAGCCAACTCACCCCCCACAACCTCCTTAGTCACCTTTTACGTCATGCCTGGCAGGTAAAATTTGCTCCGCTATTTTATTGCTCGGTTATTGGACTTTGGCAACACATAGGTGTGATCTAAAATAATTTATGGTTGGCTATTGAAAACAACCACTGAAATTTGAGGAATAGGCTGACAACTCATTATCTATGAAAACATCATTGTCACATCTTGTTTCAATTTCTTACTTTTGTCTGCTATCAAATAATCATTGTCACATCTTGTTTCAATTTCTTACTTTTGTCTGCTATCAAATAATCATTGTCACATCTTGTTTCAATTTCTTACTTTTGTCTGCTATCAAATAATCATTGTCACATCTTGTTTCAAGTTCTTATTTTTGTCTCCTATCAAAAAATTCCTATGGGTGATGAAGAGATAAAGCAGACATTGCAACTTTGTGGCAGACTTCTAACTTATGGCCAATGCTAGATGTGCCATCACTGCAGATGGGTCAACATATTTGACAGAAGAATGATGAGCTGGTGGGCCCAGAAGTGTATGCTGTGTTCCTAGGATACTAGTGCACTGGAATTCCTTCCCTCACGGACTAACTATGCAACCATAAACTCCCTTACACAGCCATGCCTTTGAGACAACCTTACATAAGTCTGGGTATCACTTCAGTTACACAACTGAAAATATGAAAAGAATCTGTTATCTGAAAGACTATAGGATGTCAAGAAGTATCTTCTCACAGCTACAGGGATTATTTCATCATCACCTAATGCTCAATGGAACTGTGTAGAATAATTTAATTATCTCTAATTTATGTTTTCAGAACAGACGTATAATTCCATCAAGGAGAAAGTTGGAGTACATACCGAACCTAAGGAAGCTGTGAAGGGCGGACCTCTGAAAGTACAGAGACAGTATGTTTGATATTTTATAGCAGATTTAGTCAGTGCATGATATTGGCAATTCAATGGGGTGCAAAGGGAACGCATTGCTCTAAGCGGACCCAGGGTTAGCAGATAACCAAGATCCCAAATGTACCTCCACGCGGTGCACCCTGGAAACAGAAATACAGCAGCTCGAGCTGATTCTGGCCAAATCATTTGGGGATCGTATCCGAGAATGTGGAGGTAGCAGATGGAAAGAGATTTGACTGCACAAGAGACAGACAATATCTCCGACACCACCAGCATCACCACATATAGCGACACTGCCGACATACAGTGAAGCTAGTCAGTCCAGTCCGAACATTGGAGGGGCGGCCAATGTAAAATGCACGTAAAGATAGATGCATGGCGAGAGACAAATAGATTTCATACCGAGTACAATGAAACAATGAAATGGCAGAACAGCGCTAGAGGGCAGCGCGAACTGCAAATAGAAAGTGAAAAGTCCCTAGGAAAGGGGAACTACAAGCTCCGTCAGCTCGAGACGAGCTTCTAGTTACCTGTGTTCCTTACAGGCAGAGACCCAGACCCATCCATTGGCGTTTGGTAAAGCAAGAAGACCTAACCCAACTCTAATGTCGAGCCTTCCTAAACCGGAAATATGCTCGCGAAGAGAAAGGGTTCTGTACTCGATGCACTCAGGAACAAAAGGGACAACGATTTAGCCCTGTCCCAACTCTACTGTCAGGTTTTCCTACACCGGAAATACACTTGAAGAGAGAAAGGGTTCAGTACCTGATGGGCTCAGGCGCTATTGGGACAAGGACGCTCAGCTCGAGAACGATTTGCTCTCAAACGCGTGGTGTAAGACTCGAACTTGGACAAGGGGTACACGATGTCGGTGAATGACACCTCGGCTAAGAGGGCGAAAGAGCCATGGTCCAACTCCTCTGTTGAGTTCTTCCCCTTAAGGAACCAGGCTCACGGATGAGAAACGGTTCAGTACCCAATGGGCACAGGCACAGCACGTCCAATTACACGAGGCAAGTTCATAGACAGTGGAACACTTCGTTCGAGTCAGACGAGAGCAAAAAATCGTCTGGGCGAAGAGTCTTCACTACGCGTGCCTGGAGACAGATGTAGAGGCTGTCACAGGCTAAGGGTAGCCCACCCGAATTGTCAAGGCATGCCGAAATCGGATGTGCTAGGCCTACAAGGCGCATAACGGCACAACGTAATCACGCTCCCGGCAGAAATCGCACGGATATCCGTGATGGTTACAATGGAGCGAACAAAAAACAAACAAACAATTCAATTATTGTAATTTTAAATAGTAACAAATAAACAAAGAGATCGGACAACACTAGTGTGTTTTTGGTATCTGAAATGAAAAAAAGAATAGTTTGCTTCAGTATAACGCATAAAACATTCATTATAATATGTCATAAGGGCCAACTAAGGAGATTTGGAGCTGGCTGTTCCACTCCACAGAGCAGGGGCCAGAAATACGTTAAACAGGATCTACCGGTAGATCACATAAATAGATTTATTTAGAAAGATACTTCTTCTGAGTTCATTTTCAAAATCCAGCAGATTAGCAGGATGTAGTCTTTAGAACGGAATGCGTTGTATCATGGGTTACAGCATTGCTGCGATATATGCGTCTTTCGGCCTGATACATCCGACTTCAGCACACGGGTGAGAAAGATACAAGGCATGTGCAAATGAAACCTGCCCATGCTGTGTCATCTATAGCAGCATGTGAGGAGCTTGAATACGTCATCAATGATGTAAGTACACATCTATGAAAACATGGCCATTCTCTTTGTATGCTTAGTGTCCTCTGGAGACAGTCTACAAATTAGCAGTTGTGGTAACAAATTCGTCCAAATTTGACTCACAATCAGTAATTCAGTTTCTTACAGCCAAAGGATGTCAACCAACCAACATTCATTAATGCCTTTTCTATCACAACAACATGAGCCTGCCACGAAAAATCATTTGTTACCTGTTGCCATTCCTGCAACATTCTTGTCCAATCCTTCACCATTGTCTTCTAAACACATTTTCCATCATACACCATCTGCATTCTTTGATGAAAGTTGACATTTTTCACAGGTGACACAGCACAAGAGGGTTTCACTTGAACACGCCTCTGAAAGGGGGTTTACCTGACAAAAAAATAACACCATCAGCCCCTTTCGTGGTTCCTTTGAAGTCATGGATAAGGTTAATGATTACAGTTTTAAAAACAAAATATGTTTTTAAAACTGTAATCATTAACCTTATCCATGACCTCAAAGGAACCACGAAAGGAGCTGATGGTCTTATTGTTTTGTCAGGTAAACCCCCTCTCCCTTACTGAAGTTGGCCCCATATATGGTCATTGTTGGTAGGTAGATCATAGATTTTAGCTTCTTCTGAATGCATATCCTATTTTAGTTCCCTCGAATTGCATGTCCTAATTTAGCTCCATCATACTGCTTGTCTTAATTTAGTTTCCCCAGATTGCATGTCCTACTTCCTTTGGCTGCAAGACCTATTTTAGCTCCCTCATACTGAATGTTCTATTAAGTTCCAATATACTACATATCCTATACTTTGTTCCCTCAGTCTGCAAGTCCTACACGTAGTTATTTCAGATTACAAGTTGGTTGGTACACTTTAGCAAAATACAAAAATATATTATGAGTGTTGGCAATATCAATGTACATTACACACTAACAACACACAGCAAAGTGGAAGAAACAAATGGAAGTGGAATACAAACATGATGCAATACATCTCCTCCAAAGTTATCAACAGACCACAATATTTCGCCTTAGAACAGGCCACTGCAGACTGTTGGGTCACAGATGAATGTCCATGTCGATCGAGAACCCATACTCCTGAACACATACTTCAGGACTGCTCAACATACAAAGAGCAGAGACAGCAAACCTGGCCAGAAGATACAGACTTGAGGCAAAAGCTATGGGGTAGCCACTCTGACCTGGAGAAGATGGTGGACTTCGTCTTGATGACGGGCCTGACAATATAGCATGACCACAGTTGCTGAACGCAGAAGAAGACACTAACAACATCCACAATAACAGATAACATTTGAATTAAAAAGTCTTCATCTTGACAAAAACAAGCAACAAAAAATGAATAGGCCTATTACAAACATGTATCGACCCAAAGAGGGATGGTAGAAAGAAAAGAGTATTGTAAGAGGGGGAGGAAAAGAAAATATGTACATTATTAGTTCTCTCATAATGCAGGTCCTACATTTAGTTCCTTCAGAATGCATCTTACAATTATTCCCCTCAAACTGTAAATCCTATACTTAGTTCTCTCACAATTCATGTTTTACAATTAGTTCCCACAGACTGCATGTGTAATAATTTAACCGTGGCCGTATAGTCAAGGGAAACATTTTTTTCAGGCCGGAATTCTAACTTCCTACAATTAAATTTAATAACATGTATATGTTAGAATAACAAATTCCAATATAACAACAAACTATAGTTCTTTCATAATGTCATTAAAATGCTTTCCTTATCTCTTCCCCTGTCTTTCTCATTCAGTTTAATTCTCCATAAAACTTTAATTATGTATCGTATATATACTGCGCATTCCAATTGTTGTACAATTTTGTTAAGTTCTTCTGCCATTATAAATATATTTATGTACGTAGTTGTATTCAATTCTATTGGCTCATGACACTAATTATCCACATATTTGTCTCAGACTGCTAATCCTACAATTAGTTCCCTTAGCCTACATGTCCTAAATTTAGCATCTTTCCTCTTCAGATTTGGTGACCTAGATGCCATGGTAAAACAAGTATCTGCTCAAATGAAAAAACTTGCCATCACAGATAAATCTAGAGTTGATGAGATGTTCTTACGCTACAATAATGATCGCACCGGATACATTGATCAGAATAATCTCAAAGATCTATGCAAAAAGTATCAGCTACCAGTTGATGAAGATGTTATTCAGGCGGTAAGTTTCTGGATATTATGTAACAACATCCTACAATATTAATATGCATACATGTTAAGCACTCATGTTGTTCATGGCTCTGGCCTAAAAAAATGTGAGTTTCTAACAGGCTTAATGTTACTAAAAGGAGAAAAATGCTCTCTGATTAACTCTTACGCCTACGGATCATCTTTCTAAAAGACGAATAAATAGTTTCCATATTCTAGTTAATTTTTCTAAAAGATGAATAAATAGTTTCCATATTCTAGTTAATCTTTCTAAAAGATGAATAAATAGTTTCCATATTCTAGTTAATCTTTCTAAAAGATGAATAAATAGTTTCCATATTCTAGTTAATTTTTCTAAAAGATGAATAAATAGTTTCCATATTCTAGTTAATCTTTCTAAAAGATGAATAAATAGTTTCCATATTCTAGTTAATCTTTCTAAAAGACAACTGGAGACAGTGCTTAGCCAGATCCCCCTTAGAGTCTACTGGTAGCCAATTACAATCGCTGCAGAATTTTTTTTAACCTCTAGCATGCTATGTTTACAATTACGTAATTTCTCTCCTGCACTGAATTAGTTTTTGATAATGTTACGTAACCTTTGGTGGCCATCAGCGCGCGCGGCCATTTTGTTTTTCGGCGGCTGGATATGATATCGGCTCGGTGAAGGTTAAAGAACTTACCTCTCAAGATTTCCACTTCAGAATCACAATTCATAATGATTTCAATAATATATGAAAAACAAAAGTATATAAAACTGGATTCACTGTCATGTCGCTTCACCTCTATGCAGATGGCTATAGATTGTAGGATTTCAATTTCATAATCACACATCTCCTATCACCAATTTAGTTACATAAACAGAAAGTTAAATAATATATCTACTGAGAGTTGCCATAACATTTTCTAAACAATTATTTACAAATCTTGTTGTTTTTTTTTGGATTCACGTTCCGAGCACTGGGTGAAGGATTACGCTTTCAGGATTCAAGATATGGACACAATTCGGGCAAAACATTTAGCCTGGTACTTTCTAAAGGTTAATTAGCTGAGTTTTAGACATCATTTTCGAATTGGAAGATGATATTCGTATGCTGATGTGACCAGCTTCAGTTACTATGGAAATATGCATGGTGATTTACATGCAGCAGAAAGTGACGTTGAAGTTCCTGTGTTCAACTTTGATTCGGACCACGAGGACTAAATTAGTGGCGTCATGAATGACAACTGGAGTGACATAGTTTTTCCATTAGAAGTGGATAACTTCGAAAATGTTGGCACTGTGCATAATCTTGATGCAAATGCTACTCCTTCTGATTACTTTACTCATCCTCAATGAGAAGTTTTATGAATAGGCAGCCAATCAGACCAATTTGTACACACACAGCGTTACAAAATTTTCCCCCACATTATTCTGGCATTAGCAGTTTATTTTTTTTAATGCATAAGTGTTAGATTATTGTTGATATAGATTCCTATGATACTGTTTATCTGAGTGTGTTAGGACGAAGAGTTTTAAAGAAAACGCACTTTTAAAATCATCATAACAATTTGGATGAGTTGCATCCCGTGATTTATTTATTTTATTTGGGGGGGGGGGGGGTCACAATTGGGAAATCTCATAGTGGTGAAAGGGTTAAGAAAGCCTTCATAAAATACTAGTATTTTGTCCAATCACAATAATCTGAAGGTCTTGCTTCGTGACTATGATCGGCCATTTTGTGATATTAGTTCGGGAGTATATGAGATATCAAAAGTTTATTGGTTGGGCTTGATCAGCAAAGACAGTGCAAAATTGTTGTAGCATATCAACATTCAAATCATCACAAAACTTGTATTTAACATTTGAAACTTTACAGATAGTTTGTCATTTGTCACATGGGCAAATGGTGTTGGGAGAATTTTGTGCACTTTTTCAAACATGTGCAGAGAGACTACATTTGTAAATTTCCTGTAGTGTGTTATACAGAAATATCTGTGGTAAATACAAGCATTACACACTTTTCTTAAAGAGGTAAAATAATCTGGGATTTTGAAAACACTCATTACAGAGGGAAATTCGTTGTAACGGGATTCAACTGAATCTGTCAAAGAGAGCACTTCCTTTCTGTTCATAAGCCTGGACCTGTCCTTCATGTGTTATAATAAGGTTTCCGGTTCATTGCTTTGTGCAATTTCCAAAATGTGTATGTCCACATCTGCCGCCAACTCCTCAACTTATCCCGAGATTGCAAAGTCATGGAAAAGTCTCCCTCACAAAGAATACCAACTCGTGGCTTAAAGTTGTACATCCGTCTTCTGAGTTCATTCTCAAACTACTGCTCGTTAGCAGGATATAGCAGCTGAAAATGGAAAGTTTTTTCTTAGTTTACAGCTTGCCTTTTAGATATGCACCTTTCAATCCTACTTTATGTTTAAGTATGACTTTTGGTTACTTAGACCTTAGAAATGGAACACCATTCCCAAAACTTATCTCATACAACATTCATGTCAAGTACCATGATAAAACGGCGACACAACGCATTTCCATTCTCTGGACTACATCCTTCTGGAAATCTATTAGGACCATGGTCCTGCTACAAGATATCCAGTGGGAGTTTGAGAATGAACGCTGAAGAAGAATAATGGACAAGACATGGATAAAAACTGGTAGGATGGACAGGATGAAAGTCTTATAGATGGCCTCTTTTTCTCAAGAATTTATTTCAAATGTAAGCAAATATAATGAACGCTATCATTAGTTGTTTGACTATTAATTGAACATGAATGGCCATGTTGTACTAATACTGTATTTAAAAATCTGTCTCAACAGCTTGTACGCAGGATTACTAGTAATGCAGATGGACACATAAGTCTGGAAGATTTCAGAGAATTCATAGAGAAGATGTAGTTGACGACAACACTGAACCTTTTTTGGGCGTGTGATTGATAGAATATTGATTGTGATCATTATGTAACCAAAATCATGGTCACTGCATGTCTTGTTTTAATTTTTTATGTTTGCCATCTGTCTTGTGCACCCAAGTAAAATGCTAAACTTCATAATGCAAAGAATCAAACAATAATTATAGAAGGAAATAAATGAAACACATGCCAGTTTCAGATCGGGCAGAGGAACAAGAGATCACATTCTTAACATGACACTGAGAATAGAAAGGTGTAGAGAAATCTCAACTGACTTCTCAACATTTGCTTCATAGATTACTCAAAAGTGATGCAAGATACTCAAAATAACTATGGGAGATAATGAACAGCATAACTATCCTAAGGTATGATTCATCTAATAAAACTTTACCAAAAATAAAAGGTTACAGTGAAGTTAGAGGGCATTCTCTCATAGTGGTTTGAGGTAGAGAGTGGAGTAAGGCAGAGATGCACACTTTCCCCATACCTCCTATTCATCATGTACGCACAGAATATAATGAGGAATGTGAGAGAAGCCATATACAGTAGAACCCCGATATATCGAACTCGCATATTTCGAACATTCGGTTATTGCGAATATTTTAAATAGTCCGCGCAATAGGTAACATTAATCCCTCTAATAAATTACGGATATAGCGAAGTCGGGTTTGCACCATTTCGCTTATAGCGAAGTTCCACGGTGGCCTTTTGGTAATGAATCGACGTGTATATCGAAGTCCGAAACAGACAAAGATTTGCTGACCTATCATGTCAAAGAATATCAGGTCCGCGGCCCACATGTTGGACATTGCCAAACTGTATTTACAAGCCGTACAACAAACCAAAATCTCGTCATTTGGCCAAATGATAATCTTTATGGGACTGCTACTATGACGCTGCCGTAAGGTCATGTAATTCAGTTCGGTAATGTGTTTGGCCACCTCGGCAAAGAAATCAGGCAGGAGTGTCAACCCAGTAAAGCCACGTTTTCAAATTATGTAAATGTACTGCCAATTTTTATTATTTAACTTTAAAAACAACTTTTTATCTCGTGTTTAAAAAGAAATGTATAGTAGGCCTAGCTCACAGCTTCGTGAAGCGCGCTTCATAACTCGTGAAGTCGGCTTGACATTGCAAGTTCTTAGAGCATTGCATTTAATAAAAAACGGTTATATCGAACCTCGGATATATCAAATTAATTCAATTTCCCCGAGAACTTCGATATATCGGGGTTCTACTGTATATCTATTTCCCAAAATTTTTTTTTAAATACTAGCGTGCACAAACATTGGTTTATTTTGCATCTACTTCAAAGATCAACTAATGCAGAAATTGTGAAATATAGGCCTAGAGTAATCTGGATTTCTCGTGAAATTGATCAACATTGACATAGAGCAGCTGAGTTGATTATTCTCAATCATTACTAGGTCTATGGTGTGTGGCGGCACACCTCATCACTAGAGCTAGACTAAAGATCTATGATGGTGGTAAAACTACGGTTTACGTCTTCACTGTGCTATAAATAACACTTTACATTTTTAACTATCCGACATCACGGATTTCTGTGTAACACCAATGAAATTAATGGCTGCCGTGACATCACATCCCGACAATCACTTGAGTTCAACTCTAGACACAGACAAACTTATGCATTTCTTTTCCAATTTACATATTTTAAAATTTTCCTATGATTTGTACTTCCCGCTCATTATTTCTGCGCTACACGCGGAATGAGGCGTGCACACACATTAGAAATATTATTTCTAATCCTAACCGTAATCTAAGTACTTAACCTTAAACTTGCCAAATCACACAACAACGGTTAGGTAATACCTCAAAACTATAGCAAAGGTCACATTGAGGACTTAAACTATAGTTGCGTCCGATTCATACCAAATTTTAAAGGTCATATTCGATAACCCATAGCTCCTATACAATAGCTGTTAGAAATGTACCGCTAAATAAACTGGACGCAGCCATTACCAGTAATCACATCAGCACTAAATTTATGTCTATTCGCAGGGCAACCATGGTGAACGGCAGTTTAGTACCCCATGTGTACAGAGAGGAGCGAGTGTGGCGCGTATATATAGCGAGCGAAAGCAAGCGGGTAGGGTTGAACATCAGTGGTTTTGAAATCTCTGAACAACGCTACGCAGACGATGCTGTGCTCGTTTCAAATTATATAAAGGGATTAGACCAACTAATCAAAAACACAGAAATATAGCGAATCACAAAATTTATATATAAATGTGCAAAAAAAACAACCACACATAAGAATAAAAAATACAGATAGAATGTGAGGATAAATTTGAATACTTGGAACAAACATCAACAGTGCAGGAGACTGCATGGCAGAGATAAGGAAGACATTGGCATATTTTAAAATAAAATTGTAGACAAACATATTGAAAGAAAACAAAATTGCTAATGCTGCAACGTTTAATTTTTCCGGTTTCAACATAAAGATGTGAAACATGGACCCTAAGTAAAACAGCAGTAAAGATCAACGCATTTCATCTCAAATGCTACAAAAAAGATACTTTGGCCCAAGACATAGAAGAGTTCAGTGAGTTCATTGGAAAGACAAGTGTTCTATGGAGAATCTGATACTTTGACACCTGCTTCCTTACAGGTTAACACACAGGTTCCTCAGGTCAAGAAAGTAAACCCATACAGAAATCCAGAGTGAAGACTAAAGGCAGTCTGCTGTTTTGCTTGTTTTAGAGTGTATTGACATTGCCTTTCCCTTGGAATTAAGCACCAAAGAAGAGGCAGGATAATACAAATCGTCACAGTACTTGTTCCATAAAAAAACCTGACTGGACAAGCAATTATGTAACATGTCTTTTCAATTTAAATATTAGAGACCCATATTCCATTTTACTGGCCTGATTCCTGAATGACATAAAAGGCCATCATTATGTAACAGTGGCAACATTTGTATTAAGTTGGTTCCTAATCAAAGCATCCATCACTCATTTTCAGAGTGTTTCTTAAGTATATATGTGCACAGCAAACACCTTGGGATGTCACATGAGTATCAACTAGTAAGTTTTTCGTTTTGTGTACCTCACAATGGCCATACATAAATTTAATGGCAGTACGAAATTCAAGAGGAAAATCATGATCCATGGTTCCAGTCCATTATTAGTTTTAGACAGAGTTTCTTGCAAAGTGAATTCAACTTTAGTCTACAGCAGGATTGCCAGATTAAAATTGTGATTTTAACTTGAGCAATAGAAATAAGCCAGAAAAAAAGTTTAGTTGAACGTTTTTCATACACATGTGCTTGCGTCTGTGGGTCTCACCAACCAAACCATCCATGCTACAGAAAACCATAGTAGATGACATGCCATTATATTGAGGTTATCCTCTTAAAGAAGCTTCATGGCAGGTCATCTATACAATTATTCTTATAATTTTGTATTACTGTTTTTATTTATGTATAAAAATATGGTTTAACATTTGGTTGCATGCCTGGAGCAATAGCGAAGTTCAGCATAACCAGTAGCCAATTAGTGGCGGGGAATGAGCACAGTGTGAACCATTTCGTGGTTGCAATGGCTCGGAGCAGTGCATAGATTGAAACCTACCTTCCTGTTGGTGTTATTTTCTGGCTATGGCCCAGGGTGGACCGACAATCCACAGACTCCCCAGCAATAGGTATCAAAGTGCATGAGCACATGGACCGCTGGATCCAGCAACCAACCAACATTTTTCATCTCTGACCAAACGCTGTTCATTCTTACCACTATACTAGTGGAATCTAGTTATAACATGGTCTAGACAATATATGTAATATACAGTACAAACAATATGGAATAAATATAGATGGGGTTTTTGAAGTTACTTTTCTCATAAAAGAATGATCTATATAGATTCCATTGTATATGATTTGATTTATGATGCTTTGTATTTGAATATTACATAAATTCTTTTTCTTGTATTTCATCCATTATTGTCCTTTTCATGGTGTGATAAATTTCTAATACTGACAGCTAAGAAGAGCTGCTGTCTATGACAATCCTGTTTCCAAACTATCCTTAGTTTATTTGACAGGAATTCATCATAAAGTTAGAAGACTTTGACCTTCAAGTAGAAGTTATATTAGCTACAAGCATCACCTAAAAACTCTACACCACAGCACCAACATAGTTCCTTGGAAACTACAGCTCATTCCCTCAGCTTGGCACACCCAGATCACTCATCATCATCATCATCAAGTGCCGTCTCCGCAACGAAGGTTGGCTGCAACGTATCTCCAACATCTCCTGTCTTGGTGGTGCACTCTGCCAGACTGTAACCTGTCCATCGTGTAATGTTACTCTCCCACTTGTATCTCTGCCTACCTCTTGCTCGCCTCCCTTTGACTTTACCCTCAAGTAAGGTCTTCAATAGGGTGTCATGTCTTTTAATGTGTCCAAAGTATTTTATTTGCCTGATCTTTATTTCTCTTAATAGTTCTTACTTCATATTAAGTGTCTTTAGCACCTCTTTATTTGTTTTCTTCTCTTTCCATGATGTTCTCCCTATTCTTCTATATACCCACATCTCAAAGGCATTAATTTTGTGTTCTAATTGTTTATTTAGTGTCCATGTTTCTGAGCCATACATTAATATGGAATAGATGTAGCATTTTATAATTCTCATTTTTAACTTGTTTGTAATTTGTTTAGATATTAATAATTTCCTCATGTCATTGAAGGTACTTTTAGCCATTCCTATTCTCCTTTTAACTTGTTTCACATCTGCCATCATTTGTGACTATGTGTCCAAGATATTGATACTGTTTTACTTGTAGTTTCTCTCCCTGTATGTTTATCTCCTGTTCTTCTGTGTCTTTGCTGATTATCATGGTTTTTGTTTTTTGAATGTTTATATCCAGTCCATATTCATTACTTGATCTATTAGTCTTTGTAGTTCATGTTCACTTTCTGCTAAAAGAACAGTGTCATCTGCATATCTAATGTTTGTTTTCCCATTGATCTTGAGTCCTGGTATTTCTTCTATATTTTTAAAGATATTCCCTGTGTAGATATTAAATAGGCTTGGTGATAAAATGCAGCCTTGTCTTACCCCTTTTCTTATTTCAATGTATGTGAGTAGCTGTTTTCACACCTTTTTGATGCAGTTTGTTCCCAATATATATTTCTAATCAGTCTGATGTCTTTTCCATCTGTGCCTATTTCTTGAAGACATTTGATTAATTTTTCATGTTGGACTCTGTCAAAGGCCTTGCTGTAGTCTATGAAGCAAATATAGATACCCTTTTTGACTTCTATATATTTATCTATCACTAGCCGGATACTCAGTATAGCTTCTCTGGTTCCTTTGTTTTTCCTAAAACCGAATTGTTCTTCACCAACCTCCATGTCTATCTTGTTCTTAATTCTTTCATGTATTATCTTGAGAAGTATTTTAGTTATATGGCTCATTAGACTTATTGTTCTATATTCTGTACAGTCCACAGCCCTGGGCTTCTTAGGTAGTGGTATGAATATTGATGTCTTTAGGTATATGGCCTGTTTCGTATATGTCATTGCAAATTTCTGTGATAGTATCTACACCAAATTCATTTAGAGTTTTTATTATGTCTGCTGTTATGTTGTCAAAGCCTGCAGCTTTTCCACATTTTATTGAATTTATTGCATGTTCTACTTCTGATTTCAGTATTGCTGGTCCATCATTGTTGTGTATTGGTTTTTTGTTTTTAGATCACTACTGGCATTTAAATTGAGAAAGAACAATGGGAGCAATTTTACAAGCAACAAAAGCAGAATGACAAATTTAAAAACTATACACCAAACCCTCTACACTCCAATACTTTCCTGGTACGGATCAAGCATCTAACTCAAACCAAATTAGTCAATTATTGCAACAACTATGACTCTGAAGTCAAAGCTATTTATACAGCTGCAGAGAAACTGTTAACATTGGACAGGACCTCACACCCTATTGTAATACTTACAGATGCAAGATCAGTACTAGAGGCATTACAATCCAATAAACTTCCAGAGTTAAAAGAGGTATTATCCATAGTACAAAATAGGTGTAGAGTTATACTGCAATGGATTCCATCACACTGTGGAATAGCAGGAAATGAGAGAGCTGATCAACTCGCCAAGGAAGGTGCTAACATGCAGCAACCGGATGTACCAATCAGCTATCACCAAAAGAAATCCATGATAAAGGCACAACGAAAGCCTAACTTACCTCCACGGGATGACTACCACCTACTTAACAGACAAGAACAGGTCATCATATTTCGACTGAGAACTGGACACAATAGACTAAACAGCCATATGTATACAAAATTTAAAATTGGCACAACAGCAAAGTGTAATTGTGGACAAGTCAACCAGACTTCAGAACATATCCTTCAAGAATGTGCAAACTATGACACATTAAGATGCACATACTGGCCTTCTGATACACCAATGAATGTTAAACTTTATGGTACAAAACAAGAAATGGAAAACACTGTCCAATTTATACAAGAAACAACACTGCAGATTTAGACATTATTAGCGTATGAAAGAAGAAGAAGTCAATTATTTTTCTACTTGATCATTGCTGTTTTTCCATGCGATGCTCCCCTTCACATCTTCAGCTAAAAAATTATAGCTTTCTAAAGTTATTTTTTGGCCTAAGTGTGAAAAAAAATGCATAAATGATTATTGGTTTCCATATGGCTAAATTTGTAAACGTTCATAGATTGACAGTTGAATGTCTTGAACTATCCTTCCATTGGCAAAACATAACCTCTTTAGTCCTTGATCCTCTTCGGTTAAAACACTGACGCTTCCAACCACCAGTATAAACTTGGTATTCATTTTACCTGTTAAATATTTTTTTTTTAATGTTACTGGCTTTTCAGGGCTGTTTAGAAACCAGGACATAGCCTGTTGGAATGTGAGATTGGTTTGCTTTAGATGATCCATTGGGTTGAGTTTCTGTTTGGTGTTCATATAGTGAGCATGCAGTCTTTGAGCTGGACCACTTGTAATCATTCATGTCTGTAGTTTTAGGATTTGTTTGCAGGGATATTGGGGGGGGGGGGGGGTGAACCTCTTAGCTAATTTATCAGCCATTTCGTTTTCAAGGACTCTGGTATGGCCAGGTATCCATTGGAGGGTGACTTCTGCACTATATGTGGACAGCTGGTCAATTTGTCTGTCGATATTGCAACCAGGGGGTATTTTCTTTAAGTCTCCAAGGCTTGGAGTGCTGATTGAGTCCAATGCCCACGTCAAAATGGTTCCCAGACTCCAGAACATATTCTGTAGTCATGCCCACTGATGACGTGAGAACCAAAATATAGCCCCCAAGAGACAGATCTGAAGGTGAAGCTGTGGGGCAACCGTGAGAACCTGCTGACTGAATTCATGGAGGTGGCCCACCTTCCTGTATAGACTTATGAAATAGGAAACTGATCACAGAAGATAGAGTCTGAGAAGATGACTATCTTCAAGTGGAGTAGTTCCGTTCAAGAGTCCACAATAATTTATTCAGAGCTTTCTCAATTGCTATTATCTCTGCTGTGAAGTTTGAGCAGATATCTCCGCATGGGCCAATAACAATTTTGGGTAGTCTTCTGGCATTTTATCACAGCTCCATATCCAGCAATTGTTTCCACTGATTAATTGCATTTGAAGCGACTGGACGTGCCAGTGAACACGCCTAGTACGAGATCTAGAAAACTAAAAGTCTGTCTAGATGCAGATGCGAAATGTGTTAAAAAATTCAGGTAGCAGTAAATAGTTATTCTTCAACGTTCATTCTCAAACTCCTGCTGGATATCTCCTGTAGCAGTACTAGATCTCCAGCAGGATGTAGTCCAGATAATGGAAATGCGATGTCACCGTTTTATTTGCGCCATTGGCACACACATCCGTCTTTGGCGGATTATAAAAGTTATAAAATCAAGATCAGAAAAAAGTTTTAAATTACTGACTGGAGTGAGACATGCTACCACAGATGGCTTGCTGGAGATAAAATTCCATGGACAGTCAAGAAAGCTAAAGTATCAGAGATGGTTGTAAGCAGTAAAAAATACCAAAATACTACCAGAAGTAATGAGAACATGTACTCTGCAGGGACTAGCAAGGCAAGTCATTGCATTACTATTATATAATACTTTGATTGTTAAGTCAATACATGTAAACTTTCACCCCATTAAACATGCAACAAACATGAAACAAACATGAAACAACAAAAACTCATGTTACCTATGGCAATTTAATTTGACACTGAAAATATTTTACACATTCAAATAAGAGTAATTCAAACACTTTTTTCTTCTCACCTCTTTTCTGTGCAATTTGGACTGGAGCAACCACCTAGACCAAGAAATTAAAACTAACTGGGCCAACTTTTTGATAGATAGTAAATGACTCAATGACAAGAAAGCAGGAGGTACACCACAACTGCTATATTGGTGAATTTTTGGCATCAGCTCACCAGGCTCAAACCCTCGACTTCTACAACAACCAGATTTCTTAGTGGACAGTTTCTGCCTGCCCTGAATAAACGACATGATTGCATTAGTCGAGGGTTCCTGCAACATTCACTTCTTTTTGGTAGCTGCCTTGGTGACCTTGCCTGCGCCAGCTTCAGCCTTGGTGACGGTCTTAATGACACCAACAGCCACTGTCTGCTTCATGTCACGGACAGCAAAGCGACCCAAGGGTGGATACTCCTGGAAGGATTCCACGCACATAGGTTTGCTTGGGACAAGGTCAACCATGGCAGCATCTCCAGATTTGACAAACTTGGGGTTCTCTTCAAGCAGCTTGCCAGAACGACGATCACATTTCTCTTTGATCTCCGCAAACTTGCAGGCAATGTGGGCTGTGTGACAATCCAAGACAGGCGCATAACCATTCTTGATTTCACCAGGGTGGTTCAGAATGATGACCTACAAAAAAATGAAAATAGATAACAAACTGCACAACATATAAATGTAATAATATCGTAAAGTAGACTAATATTGTAGTCTTCATTATGCCCAGCATAGTCATAGAATTTAAAATCTTTATAACTTGTCAGAATGTAAATGGTGAACTATCCTGGGCTAAAGCCAAACTATAATCTGGTACAGTGGAGATCCAGCTTGTCTTCATTGTAACATTGAGAAGAGTGACAATACTAGTTCATACTAGTTAAACTATAGTAATTTAAACAAAGCTAGTCCTTTTAATTTCAGATTTGGTTCATTTAATGCTACTTTTAATTAGTAGGACAATTCAAAATCAAATCGCACCCATTTAGTTAAAACAATGGTCATTCAGTAAACTTTGAAGATAACCCCCAATGTAATTATAGTTTACAAGGGTACTTCCTTTACAGAGGTACTTCCTTACCTGCTCTATTCTAAAAAATACCCGGGATCTGAAAACATTACATCCAGCTCATTCTCTTCTGGGTGGTGCCGATTGGGCCAGTACAAACGACTAGAACTAGTTTTCCAGTCATGTCTTGTTTTTCCACATCCTTAACATAAATGCTTCACTTAAAGTAGTAATTTGGTCCATTCCCATGTAGAGAATCATCAAAGCCATTTGAATTTAGCATTTATGTTCATACTGGAATTTTATACTGGTATTATATTTATACTAGTATTACAATACTAATTAGTCTTCATGTCAGGACAGCTGTCCATGACGAATCTATCCTCTGGTTAAAAACTAGTCTGTGGTAGCCTGTACTATGGCCTAGGTGTTGATGTCCGGTTATGTATTGTATTAGCTTTTATATATTTATTTCTTCCGTGGTGTACTGAGTTGTGTGTTGTACGTGTTAAGGACATTGTGTTGCAAGTTTCACAGCAGGTGTAATTTCCACCTTGGGAGACCCAGTACATTGTCATGCCTTTAATTTGGGCAGTAAGATTAATTTGACATATTCCCTAGCCTGTGGTGACATATCAGTCACAGTCGACTAACATCGTGCTTATTACCAAATGTGCCGTGTTGTAGTCTCTGGAGACAGTAATTAGAAGCTTTATGCATAGGTCATCTATGACGATTTCCTGTGCCTGTGGTATCTGTTACTGAGCCATTTATTTCCGCATGCATGATTACGGCCTTCCAAATTCATTGACACTATCCCATTGTTTTATCTACACAAAAAAGCATGAGCTGTTGTACTTGAACGCTGAATACATTGTTGTACATTTTGCACTCATTTTTTTCTTAACTTTTCATATTTGCCATGCCTTTAGAGATGGTCACTAGGTATTCCTTTACTCTCAATTTAGACAAATTTATGAATAATTTGCATTTAAATACTACTGCTTACCTGAGCATGGAAGGTACTGGCAGCCTTGGGTGGGTCATTCTTGCTGTCACCAGCAACATTGCCTCTACGAATCTCCTTGACAGACACGTTCTTGACGTTGAATCCAACATTGTCACCTGGAGTTGCTTCAACCAGAGCTTCATGGTGCATTTCTACAGACTTCACCTAAGGGTAGAATTTTTTTACTTTTATATCCTCTAAATCAGTATATATGTTGACGCAGAAATGAACACTTAGCATATCAGATACAAATGTCCATTGCATGGTTTATCTCCTACGTCATAGTCACATAGTAACTCGGAGAAGGTTATGGAATATGCAATGATGAGTTCAACATCCACCAAGAGCAGGCAGGAGAACTCTATTAATGTACAACGTTGTGGTAGAGGACCAAACCTCAAGCCCCTTACAGAGGACAATCGGCTCCTGCTAGTCACAAAGACACAAAACACACAATGTTTGTGTCAACGTTGAATACATGCATCAATATAGCAATAAAGACATCACTAATAAACATTTGAGTACGTTAAAAAATAATGACAAAGATTGAGCATTACATGAATGCTGTCTATTTACAGTATTTGATATTATGTAGCACACACAAGTCTGTACCGAAATTTTCAGTCAGGAATACCAATCATACATTGGCAGTCAACTGTATGTTGGCATTCAAAACACCCAGCCTGCAAGTTTACAAGACTCTCACTATAAACTCTGCTATAGCAGTGTTTAGTTACTATCATGAAAGTGATGTTTCATAAATTATGGGAAATTGGCATTTTCCCCAGAGACCTGCAAGAATTTCAGCTGTTCTGCAATATTTTTTTAGTATGACAATCATAAACTATTCCTTCACAATTACTTCGATAATAGAAGGTTGCATTTGCAATTACACTACGGTCAAAATGTCCACTGCATGGTTTATCTTCTCAGTCATAGTCACATAGTAACTCTGAGAAGGGTATGGAATATGCAGTGATGAGTCAAACTTCTACCAAGAGCAGGCAGGAGGATCCATTATTGTACAATGTTGTGGAAGAGGAACTAACCTCAATCCTTTTACAGAGGACAAGCAGTTCCTGTTCGCCACACATACAGCCACAATATTGTGGCTGTATCAACATTGTATCAACTGTATGTATCAATATTGACATTTATAAAACAATCTCAAATAGTCTATTACCATTAATATTTTCTAGCTGCATGTCTTTTGAATCATACTAGATTATATATAGTTACCATTGCAAGTGTGACTCCCACCTGACAGGAATTGATTGGCAGATTAACAATGCTTGTATCAGATATACAGGTTTGCATCTCATTTCCTTCAGCTGTGTTTTTGTATATATACAGAGCATTTTGGTTGAAGCAGGTCTAGGCAATCATGTTTTAGTTTCCTGGTCCATTATATGGTCTGCTATAATACTTTGTAGGTGTCTATAAGTAGTACATTTGTTGTTCAGTCTATTATTATTGGGATTTAGTGTAGTGTAGTTATGCTGTCCTGGATGTTTGGGACAGTCTATATAGTTCCAAGCTAGTGGCCTTTCATAAAATAAATTATGTCCGTAGAACATGCTAGAACAGTGCATTAACATATCCTAAATGTAGTAAAATAGGAATAAGTCAATGCTGCATAAATAAAATATTTTTTCATATATGTCATAGCTCTTCATGTTTGTCGATTGACAGCTAGTTGTTCCAGATCATTTTCATACCCGCTGCTTTGATATTCTTTTCCAAATGTTTTTAGTCTTCCTCTTCTGCTCGTCACTAACCATGTAAAGATGTATTCTTTTCATTCTGAGTGTCACCAGTGTACATCTGTGATGTATTGTCTCCATTGACTTAAAGCATACATTATACTTTTTAAAAATATACAATATAATATTTTGTGTCCATACAAGTCAACTGAATGTTGCTAATACAATCAGTTTAATATTATAAATGCATACAATATAAAATTTATGGCAAACTGGAATTGAAATGTCCACTGCATGGTTTATCTCCTCCATCATCGTTACATAGTAACTCGGAGAAGGTTATGGAATATGCAGTGATGAGTCCATCATCCACCAAGAGCAGGCAGGAGGACCACATTAATGTACAACGTTGTGGTAAAGGACCAAACCTCAAGCCCCTTACAGAGGACAATTGGCTCCTGCTAGCCACAAAGACAAAAACACACATGACCAAAGATCAAAGAATGTTTGTGTCAACGTTGAATAGTTAAATATATCCACACACAAAATAAGCATACCTCAGTGGTCACGTTGGCTGGTGCGAATGTCACAACCATGCCTGGTTTCAAAACTCCAGTTTCCACACGTCCTACAGGGACAGTTCCAATGCCGCCAATCTTGTAGACGTCCTGGAGTGGCACACGCAGAGGCTTGTCTGTTGGGCGTTGTGGAGGATTGATAGCATCCAGAGCTTGGATTAGGGTTTTGCCGCTGACATTGCCTTCTTTCCTCTCAATATTCCATGCCTGTAAAGAAATTACAAGTGTTAATTATGCATATATTGCTGCTAGCTTAAAAGCACCTAGATGTTCATTCTCAAACTGCTGCAAATCAGTGTCTACAGAATAAAATGCAATGGTTTAGTTTAACTGCAGGGTCAGCTTTCAAGCATCTAACGAAGGGTTGTCGACCAGTTTTGAGCAGTTCTATTATGAAATGCTAGAATAAAAAAACCTTTTCAGAAACAAGCAAAATGCAATCCTGGCTTCAATGCACATCTGAGACGGACCGTAACCTGCCCCAACATTATTGACTAGGGCATGTAAGCGCCTCCATTAACCCCATTGCTATGCCCAGATTCACAGTACGGAATCATGAAATTTTCAGAACAACTGGATTTACGACTCCATATTTCACACAAACGCAGTACCATTTGACATGGTTCATGATCGTCATGGTAACATCTACATTAAAGTTGCCATTCAAGAATAATTTTGTATGTTCAATTATTTAAGAAAATAGTATATCTGCCAGTATTGAACATGATTCCTTCCTTTTATTTGTTCATATATATAGATATATTATATAAGTATAGATACGAAACAGTAATAGGTATTTACAAAAAATGTCCAGGTAGACTTAATCATGAACAGGACAATTCGATATCACATTTTATTACTTTTTTCAGTGCATACTGTATTAGTTTGGATATTAAAGAACACAAACAATACAGCAGGAATATGTTCAGGAGGTTGTTGCCAATATTTTTAATGCCATTTTCCCCCCAATTTTCAACTTTAAAGGTAGGTCCCATGGCATCTGCCGTCGGGGATGAAGATTAACTCTTCATGTACTAAGCCGCACAACTATTAGGTGGGGGTGGCCAGTTCACTTGCTGTTTTTTTTACCTTCCCTAACTCATGAGTCAGGTTCTCATTTACAGCTTAGTCGACTGGAGGAGTGGTCGTGTCAAGTGAGAAATCACAACCCGGTTTGTTTGTTTTTTAATGTCCGATCGTGGTTTCGAACCTGGCATGCTGTAACCAGATAGCAAGCAAGCTCACTATCCACTAGGCTACAGCGCTCCTAAACTTTAGAAAAGCAAAAAACAATATATTCATTATTCGCTCCTGTATTATGTGCAAAAATTATTTCAATATCTTTACAATCAAAATTTATCAAGTTTACCAAACATACCAAAAAATTAACATTGTCAATGTCATTCTGCATTCGTTCTTAAACTACTGCAGATTAGCAGGATCTAGTCCGGAGAACAGAATGCATTGTCATGGTTTACAGCATGGCTGCGATCTCAGTGCCTTTCGGCCTGACGCATCCGACTTCAGCATATGCGATGGAAGTCAACTCCCATAACCTCCTTAGTCGTCTCTTACGACATGCATGGAAGGTAAGGTAAACAGTGTTGCTTTCTTTGCTCCCCTTTCGGCCCTGGCAAAACAGGCATGTCATATCTCTTAATCTCATTCGAAATAATGTGCTTTGGCACATGGTGATTATGATATATAAAAGTAAAAGTAGTCTATACCTTGAACCATGACATATTTGGAGATTCTTCAAGCATGTTGTCTCCAACCCAGCCAGAGATGGGCACAAATGGAACAGCCTTGGGGTTGTAACCGATCTTCTTGATGTAGTTGCTCACTTCTTTCATGATTTCATTGAAACGTGTCTGTTGAAAAAAAAATAGTTGAATAATGGATATTTAAGCGCAAAACTTGGTCAAAATATCTGCAAGATAAAATTTCCCCAATTTGCAGTTCAAGATATTTAAATAATTGCTATTACCAAATTTGACAAAGTTATTGAACATTTGTTCTGCGTTTGTTCTCTTAAACTCCTGCAGATTAGCAGAAGTCCAGAGAACGGAATGCATTGTTTAAAGAATTGCTGCAATATCTGCGCCTTTCGGCCTGACATCCAACTTCAGCGTAGCTTTGGGTCGTTGACCCCTATATGGGATGGGACAGCCAACTCCCATCCCCTAACCTCCTTAGTCGCCTTTTACGACATGCATGGAAGGTAAAGTGTAAACACACGGACGCTGTGCAGCTTTGACATCCGCCATCTCTCCATGTTAGTCGTGTGGATACATTTACTTTGCTTTGAGACAGGAAAAAATTACATTTTATATGGCAGACTTACCTCAGAATATGGTGGTGTAGTGCTGTCCATCTTGTTGACACCAATAATCAACTGCTTGACACCCAAAGTGAAAGCAAGTAAAGCATGCTCACGGGTTTGGCCTTCCTTAGAAATTCCGGCTTCAAACTCTCCAGTACCAGCAGCAACAATCAACACAGCACAATCAGCCTGTAAAATACAAATAAAATATTTAAAACTGGAAATGCCGTAACTAAACAGAATTCAATCAAATCAATAAACTCATAACCCTTCATGGTCGTAGGGGTACCACACTGGATGCTTCAGCACACAAAGAGTCCTCCAGCGAATTCTATCCTCAGCGATGCGTGTAGAAATATCTAGCCCCGTCCATTCCTTGATGTCTGTCCTAGCCCTGTCCATTCCTTGATGTCTGTCCATGTCTTTATTTGTCCTCTGCTCCTTCCACCCTCGACAGTTCCCTGCAGTATTGTTTTTGACAAGGAATCGTGCCTGCATACATGTCCGAACCATGCTAGTTTTCATCGTTTCACTATTGAAAGCAATGGCTCATGGATACCTGCACACATACTTTATTTCTTACGTACACATTGGTCTTTATGTTCCCTATAGGAAATTCATAGAATTCTTTTGTAGCATTTATACTCAAACGCCTGTAATCTCTCCATATTCTGTGTGATTATCCATTGTATTATTTCAGTGGGCAATAAGGTTTAGCTAGTGGTGCCCATCTCCTCTCCAGGATTGCAGCAAGTGCAATTAAGATTGAATTTGTAGAAAGAAACTGATCAAGTTACAAATTGTATTTATATTTTTAGTTTTGTGTATTTTTCTTGAAACTACAGAAATGCCAAAATTGATGTAATGGGCCTTTGGCGCAATAAACGAAATAGGATTCCTACGGTTAACACTTAACGCTTCTATCTAGATAGTGTCATAGAAAAGTTAACATGTCAGTTTATACAACACATCAAATAGTTGTGAGCACTACCAAAGAAACGATTATTGTGTGCGCTACTTTACTTTCTCATTATGTAATCACATTTCTGTGATTTACTTATTTTTCAGATCCATATACTGTTTTTTACTGTTTTTTTTAACATTGCTTTATTGTTACATGTAATCTTCATTTGATTTTGTGGTACAGATTAGCATGATGTAGTCTAGAAAACTAATGTGTGTCATGGTTTACAGTAATGCAATACGCCTTTCAACATTAGCATGGCTTTGGGTCATGTTGACCTTATATGGAACTGCCTACTCCATCCCATAAGCTTTGCTGAAACCCTGATCTTTTGGCGTCATGGGTATAAGTTTACTGAAATGGCCTAGTGCTGAGAATACTGAGGAATTTGTCACCTCTTATTTCATTGGTACATCTTTTTCATGCTTGGAAGGTAGTAATCTCTTGCTATTCTTTGCTCTCCTCTCTGGTCCACCATCACACAGGATGCTATACAAAGTGCAATAACACGTTTTTAACCGTAAAGTAAATGTTACCTTACAGCCAGGTGCAATTGTAGTGTTAGGAAAGTATTTTCATTGGTGAACTCCATACCAATGTAGGATAGCATCACACTGCCAGCTTTACCATATAAAACCTGAAGTTAATTTAAAATTACCAACATGAATGTTGGACCTCCCAGACTTTCATCATCAGTGAAAACTTGGTAATTGCATAAAAACCAATGATAATGAAATTGCAGAATAAATACTAGGCACTAAGGTATATTTTTCTAGTCGTGTGCCTACCTGAGAGGTACCAGTGATCATGTTCTTGATGAAGTCACGATGTCCTGGGGCATCAATGATTGTGACATAAAACTTCTCAGTTTGGAACTTCCAGAGAGCAATATCAATGGTGATACCACGTTCACGCTCAGCCTTCAATTTGTCCAAAACCCAGGCATACTTGAAGGAACCTTTACCCATCTGAAAACAACAACAAAAGTCTCATAATTTTACGTGCACCAAGGACATCACAATTTAAGAAATGATTGGTTAACAATAACTAGGCATTAACTTCATGCTTAACAAATCCAACCAGTCTAAGTCATTTGTAGAGTAACTTTAAATTTAATGTGCAGATCTTAATCTGTAGCCACCATGTTGTGCAAGATTTACTCCGGCTGTTATATATAATTCTTATAATAGTTATATGTTAAGTCGCAAATAATTATATTTAGCTTCCATAATTCTTGCATATTCTAATTTAAACTTTTAGAAGTATAAAACAGGTTTAAACCTTGCAGGTACACGACCACCATTGTAAACTCCCCTAAAGTAGATGAGTCATAGTGGTTTGATTTTAAAATTACATGTTAGCTAGATATTCTTACCTCCTGAGCCTCCTTTTCAAACTTGGCAATGGTACGTTCATCAATACCACCACATTTGTAGATCAAGTGACCAGTGGTAGTTGATTTACCAGAGTCGACATGGCCAATGACCACAATGTTGATGTGAATCTTTTCCTTGCCCATGTTGATAAGATTTGGTAGTTGTTAAAACTGAATAGAAAAAAAAGCATTTAGCAATGATTAAAATTTCATAATGGCTTTTAAAAAAAGTTACAATAGAACTATCCAAATTAACTAAATACTTGTGAGTTTGCCTATAGATCTATGTACCAAAACATAGATCTGGCACAACTGTTGTTTAAGTCACTATGACATTTGCTCTAAATACGATTACCTAACCTTTGTGCGATTTGGCAAGCTCAAAGTTATCTAAAGTGTAATTACAGTGTAATTAAAGTGTTTAGATTATGCTAAGGATTAGAAATATTTCAAATGTTTAGAAATATTTCTAATGTGTGCGAACCTCATTAGCAGTATGCAGTATAAATCTTTTTTTTTATATGTAAATTGGGGGAAAAGATAAAATGATTTTTTGGGATATGGCAACGGCAGCCATTAATTTCATTTCAGTTACACGGACATCGGTTAGTTAAAAAATGTAAACAGTGCACTATTTATAGCACAGTGAAGACAAACTAGTTTTACCCACATAGGAAATTTATTATCTAGCTTTTTACTTGAATCTGCGGCAATTTACTAGCTGCTGTGCTATAAATAGTACACTGTTGACATTTTTACTGACCACTTCATGTATTGCGCAAACGAATCCAATTAACGGAGACATGACATTAAACTCTGAACCTAGGCATCCAATTTTATTTTTACACGAAAAACCAGTCGATTATTTAAAAATATAGTGTGCCTTATTCACCAATGCGTGCCAGATAAAGTTGGCGTACTAACTTGTTTAATCCCACACAGGAATACCAGAATTAACTATTAACACCATTATATAAATACACTTGCTAACTTTCTGCTCGTCTGCCATAATATTTGCAAGCTGGAACAGTGTCAATTGGTTTCGTATCGCGCATGCGCAATTTACTGGATCAAAGTCTCAACGCAAACTCCAGACTTTGTTTTGCATTTCATTATGTTGGGGGATACTTTTTTTTTTTAAACCACACCTAAACTCGCATCTGCCCAACTTAAACGAGACCATATTCAAATAACATTACCGGCAACGGTTAGGGAATATCACGAAACTAGGCCAAAGGTCACAGCAGATCCAATTTCCTTGTACAAAGTATAGCTGAAGATGTCAATTTAATTTATGCCATAGACTATCGTCCCAAGTGATAATGTGAACTTCGGTCATGTAATTTTACTTCCAGGTGGAAGTAACATGGAAACGACCATACTGAAGGATTATATGGCTATGAAATATGGGTGGGAGAGTGCTAGACATTTCAAGAATGAGAAGAAAACTGACAACAGTAAGATAAATACCCCTAAAAATACAATTTATATTCAAGACATGCCTGCCCTTCATGGCAGCATTATAAATTACCCACATCCACAATGGATAATTGGTATACGTTTGTATATTATACTAGGGATTGTACCAACTTCAAAATGTTCTCAAAGTGTGATATTGTAAAGTTGATTCCAAAATGAAAGTTTAATATCTATAAGAATGACAGCTGGTGAAATCGCTCAACAGCACCCTCTACCACGTGGCAGGTAGTACAGAAACCAGAGGCGGATGATCACTTCCGGTGCCTATAGATGGTGATAAGTACCAGACAATGAATTGGCACCATTAATGACTTCGTTTAATTATATATTTAATAAATAACACAAAATGTATAATTATGACAATATCTAAGTTTTCCTTATCACGAAAACTTAATCTTAAATGACCGGACTAACTACTTTCCGGCAAATGGTAGGATCAATCACAAAATGTTTTTTTTTAATGATATTTTATGACACGAAATTAATTTTTTTAAACATTTAAACTGGCCTGCTTGCAAGAACAATGTTCGAATTATCAATGAACTAACAAGTATACGCTCTAACAATTTTCAGCACATTAAGATGTTGAATGCCGGCAGAAGACACCATGTTGGATAGACAGAATTAAATTAAATTTTTATGAAAAAAAAACATTCTATGAAATAAGAGCCATACATCAGTGAAATTTATACAAACATCAAGCAAAAGCTCTATATTTTCTAATAAGGATGAATTCTAACCTCGATGGCGATAATAAGTATATAATATATCGAGATTGAAACTCTCCTACTCACCAGTTACCAGTTGCTACGCTGAAATACCACTAAAAGAAAGACGAAGTGGAAGTCACGTGACTAAGTAGTCTTGTCTGTTGCATGATGGGATACAGCGCATGACGTCAGGTTCTATAAATATACTTTTCTTCTTCTATGCGCCGTTTGGGTTTCTGTCTCATTTTTTCGAAACTTAAGTCACAAATTTTATTATACTGTTGCGAAGTAGTTATGCAATGTTTATTTCTAGCCTATGTCAATATCAATATTGACACTGATAGCATACTTCGGCAATACATTTTGGAAGCATCAGTTACCAATCTTATTAATATTGTATTGTTACGTAATCATCAAGTTCCGTCTTGTTGATTGCAATATCTATTGCATGTTAAATGTGCAATTTTCTATGCTAATCATGATCTCTCTGATTCGACATGTTCATGTGTTGACTATCCATCGCAGCATTTCTGTGACAGTGACGCCCACCCTAGGCACCATGGGACGTAAAGTATCATGGAAATTCATCCTCTTGAGGTGCAGGAGCACCAAATTGTTAGCTATTGACCCTGTAGCCATAAAGGCCTACACTAGTTTACCCCACTGTTTTGTGGGCATCGGATATTCTTCTTCTGCAAACGCTCTCAAACTCCTGCAGATGTAATCCAGACGTTCCGAAGAACGGAATACGTTGACATGATTTACAGCTTAGCTGCGATATATGCACCTTCCGTCTTGACACATCCAACTTCAGCATGGCTTCTCTGTCACTGACTCTATATGGCATGTGACAACTACTAATTCCACCCCAGAACCTCCTTAGTCGAGCATGGAAGGTAAACAGTCGTGATATTCGCCCGTGTGTTGTCGAGGTCCGAAAGGGGAGCAAAGACCAGCAACACTGTTTACCTTCCATGCGTGTCGTAAGAGGCGACTACGGAGGTTATTGGATGGAGTTGGCTGTTACATCCCATATAGGGTCAGTGACCCAAAGCCATGCTTAAGTCGAATGTGTATGGCTGAAATGCGCATATATCGCAGCAATGCTGTAAACCATGACATAACGCATTCCCTTCTCCGGACTACATCCTTCTAATCTGCAGGAGTTTGAGAACGAAGAAGAAGACAACGTTGTGATATTTGTGTCTCCACGTGATTTGTCATCCACTCTTGCCGTTAAGCGTAGGGGTGATTGGACCTCGAGCTTGCGTTCTAAAACCAGGTGTATGGCCTCGGCTGTGCTATGTCCGTGTCTTTTCAGGATGTCCCTGGCGTTTTCTATCCATCTTTTCCGTGGTCTTCCTCTGGCTTTGTATCCTGATCTCATTTGGTTATATGCTTGTACGGGCAACTTTTCGGGATGCATTCTCATAATGTGGCCAACCTACTTGATCTGTTCTCTATGTAATCAATACAAGGTATTATACTTATTCTTTCCCTGATGTCTTCATTTCGTAATCTATCTAGCCTGGTGACCTCGGCGGCTTTCCTCAAGCATTTCATCTCACATGTCACTATCTTTCTGTAATATAAAGATGAGAGAGACCAGGTTTGGCGCTGGTAACACAGTGTTGGTAGGAATATACTGTAGATGATTTGTCTTTTAACTTCCATCTCGATCTTTTGGTGACTGATTCATAGTCTTTTAATTCAGCGTTTATTGTCAAACTTCCGCTGAATCTCTCTTGCAGCAGGACAATTGCCCTACTAGATTTCCAGCAGGGAGTAGTCTAGAGAATGGAAATGCGTTGTATCGCCGTTTTATTTGTAGTAATTGTTGACATATCCGTCTTCGGCGAGAGTTTGTAGTCTGAAGATAATGTTGTTATTTTTTGCGTGACATTTGGTGTTTCTTTGTTTTGCGTTCGCTCCATTGTAACCAGCACGGATATCCGTGCGATTTCCGCCCGGAGCGTGATTACGTTGTACCACCGTTATGCGCCTTGAAGGCCTAGCACATCCGATTTCGGCACATTCGGTGGTTGTGGTCATTTTAGCTCTGCAGTTGGTTGTATCTACTTTCGCGTTTTCGTAAATTCTGCCTTTAGAATAGTCTTACATTCATACTAAACCATATTATATTCTATTTGTTCTATTGATTCCCTTTCCTTTCCAGAAGATTCGCCTTTTCATTTCCAAGTATGCCACAGTGACCAGGGATTCACTTCAGTACTGTTTCTTTGGTGGTATTGCTGAGGTGTAGTAAGCAGACCATAAGTTAATCCATGCTCGTATTATTTGTATCAATTTGTTCATGCAACACTGTCTGCTTCAGTTTGAAAGACAACATCGTTGTTATAGCTCCGCAAGCAATTTATGAACATTTTGGCTGTCTCTATTAGACCTATGGCTTTCATTTCGGCTTTGACTTTGGTGGAATATTTGCCTGTGGGTATGGATTTCTCGATTTCTTTTCTATTTGATGTTACTGATATAAGGAGAATATGAATGGCCAGAAGTACCTTCAATGACATGAGGAAAATAGTAACATCTAAACAAATTACAAACACGCTAAAAATGATAATTATAAAATTCTACATCTATTCTATATTAATATATGGATCAGAAACATGGACACTAAATAAACAATTAGAAGGCAGAATTGATGTCTTTGAGATGTGGGTATATAGGAGAATAAGGAGAACAGCATGGAAAGAGAAAACAAATTAAGAGGTGTTAAAAACTTAATATGAAGAAAGAATTCCTAAGAGAAATAAAGATCAGGCAAATAAAATATTTTGGACACATCAAAAAAAAAGATGACACTTATTGAAGATCTTACTTGAGGGTAAAGTCAAAGGGAAGCGAGCAAGAGGTAGACAGAGATACAAGTGGGAGAGTAAGATCACCAGATGGACAGGTCACCAGATGGACAGGTTACAGTCTAGCAGAGTGCACTACAAAAATAAGAGACGGGATGTTTGAGATCTGTTACAGCCAACCTTCGTTGCGGAGACGGCATGTGATGATATATAATATATATATATATATATTCCTGCTCCTCCATACAGTACTGCTTCTTTTGTTGATCCATCTGTATATACAAGTGTCCATATGGGTATGCTTTATGTATGTGGTTTTTAGTTATCTCTTTAAGAACTTGTATTGGAGTTTCTGTTTTTGTAATAATGCCTAATGGAGGCCTACTGTCAAAAACTCTTATGTGTTAATTGTGTTCTGCAATTTTGTAGATCTGTATGATTTCTGAAACTGTTTGCCGAGTGTAAGAAGCAAACTCGTTTTAGTCGTTGTTTTGTAGGGCTGTTTAGTATTTAGTTAATTTCATGACTCTCCAATTTGTATATTGTATGGGGAACTTTACATATTGTATGGGGATTTTTTTCATTTCTTCTCTCTTCCACTGATGGAAAAACTGCTGCATGTTTCCATTTCTATGATTGGGGTAGTTTTTTTATGCCTCCTGTGTGCATAGATAAGATCTTGTCTTATAGACAGTGATAGTTATATACTGTAACCGCTTTCGCTGGAAGGTTTAAGCAGGTTCAAACTATTTATCTTGTTCTTCAATATTTACTCTGATTTCTGAGGCAACAATATTGTTTTTTTAACCAATACGATTACTCCTCATTCCGAAATAGTCAGTATCTTCAGATGTCTTCTTCTTCTTCAGCGTTCACTCTCAAACTCCCGCTGGATCTCTCTTATAGAGGACAATGATCCTACAAGATTTCCAACACAGGGTGTAGTCCAGAGAATGGAAATGCGTTGTGTCACCGTTTTATTTGCGCCAATGACCCGACACATCCGTCTTCGGCAGTGCTTCAGATGTTAAATATGTTGTTTTTGTGAGGTGTGTTCCCTGTATGCATGCTCTATCAATTTCCTTTTGTTTAATTGGTTTGTGAGTGCAACCTTTTTTTATATAGTAAACACCTGCATTCTACTGCAATATTTTCAAGTGTTTCTTCTTCTTCTGTGTTCGTTCTCAAACTCCTGCAGATTAGCAGGATGTAGTCCAGAGAACGGAATGCGTTGTGTCATGGTTTACAGCATTGCTGCGATATCTTCGCCTTTCGGCCTGACACATCCGACTTCAGCATGGCTTTGGGTCACTGACCTTATATGGGATGGAACAGTCAACTCCATCCCATAACCTCCTTAGTCTTCTTTTACGTCATGCGTGGAAGGTAAACAGTGTTGCTATTCTTTGCTCCCCTTTCGGTCCCCGGCAACACACGGGCGTTCAAGTGTTTATTGTTGTCTTTGCGGTCCTTATCATGATTTCTTCTTCTTCTTCTTTCGTTCACTTGAAACATGTCTATATCTGTAATTCTGTCTCCTTAATAAAACTCACTGTCTTTTGTAGTTCATACAGTGTCCCATAGAGCTTTGATGCCAGTGTTGTTTCCTCTGGCCAATATGTCTGCCTCAGCGTTTCATGCTCAGAACACTCTTGAAGTATATGTTTGGCACTCTGTACTGCCTGTCCACATGTACACATGGCCGTGTTGCCAATCTTGAACTTTGTATACATGTGACTGCGGAGTCGGTTGTGTCCTGTTCTGAGACGTAGAATTATAACTTGTTCTGATCTGTTCATAATGTGATAGTCATCTTGTGTTGGTGTTTGTGGCTTTCTTATTGACTTGATCATCTGTTTTTTCTGATGGTAGGTGATTGGTATATCTGGTTGATCTTCGGCAGCACCTTCCTTAGCCAGTTGGTCTGCTTTTTCATTTCCTGGTATTCCACAGTGAGAGGGTATCCACTGCATGGTTACCCTATACTGGTAAGACAATTCGCTAAGTAGTTTTTTCAAGTCTGTTAGTTTTCCAGACTGGAGAGCTTGAAGCACTGACCTTGCATCTGTCAGGAATACCACAGGCTGTAGGTCAGAGTTGGAGTTCAGCAGTTTTTTAGCTGCCACAGTAATTGCCTGGATTTCTGCATCATAATTATTGCAGAATTTTCCTGTCGGTGTTCTGATTGTATCTCTAGGCTTGTGTGGATATTCTATATATACACCTGCACCTCCATTCCTCACAGCATTCTGTGCTGACCCATCTGTGTATACTCTGACCCATATATCTTGTGGATATTCCTCGTCCAGGAAACTGAGGGTGACTGTCCTCCGCTGCACACTGTTCTGTTCGTCCTCGCTTAGTATTCCTTTCACATGGGTCTGAATGTATATTGGCATTCCATGCCTTTCACTCCATGGGGTTTGTTCTGGTACAGACCTTAAGGGGCTGTCAACTTCAGGTAGGTCTGTAAGTTGTCTACGGAGTCGTTTAGCTTGATGGATAAAGCTGCTTCTTTTCAGTCGCCCCATTGCTAGGTTTTGGAATCTTTCCTTCATTGGATGACTTGGCATACACTGAAACTTTTCCGCTTGAATTAGTACTTTTGTGTCTCTGCGTTCGCCAAGTGTTTGCATTCTTCCCATTTTCTGCATCTCTGCTATGGGTGTTGATTTCATTGCTCCCAACATTATTCTAAGTGCCTGGTTTTGCACTTTATCTAGATCTTGTAATGTGGTGTTTGATGCAGGACACCACGCAGCTGAACCATATTCCAGGTGTGGTCTTATGCCTTGCTGGTAAACTTTACTGAGTATATTCCCACTGGCTCCCCATGTGGTTCCACTTAGTTTTCTCAGGATAGCTAACTTCCTCCTGGCTTTTGTTGTTGCTTTGTTTATGTGCTGCTTCCATGTCAGCTTATCATCAAAAGTAACTCCGAGGTATGTTGGTTGTTTGTCTTCTTTCAAGAGCTCTCCGTCTATCTTGATATGACCGGCTTTTTGTTTTGGTGAGAGGGTAAAGAGTGTAGTGCTGCACTTATCTGTGTTAATGCTGACACACCATCTATTTGCCCATAAGGTTAGGGCATCGATAGCTCTTTGTATTTGTTTAGTGGCCACTGTCGCATGTTCTTCCGTGCACCAGATCACCAGGTCGTCAGCATACATTGCCACTTTGATCCCGTGTGGTAGTTCAGCAACTAGGTCATTGATGTAAACCAAGAAAAGTGTGGGTGACAGGACTCCTCCCTGGGGGACTCCATGACGCAGTAGGACTTTCTTGCTTTTGCGACCATCTAATTGTACCCTGGCTCTTCTATTATGCAGGTATGCTTTTACCCATTTGTACATTCTTGAGCTAACCCTGCAATTTCGCAATTTCTTTAGGAGCCCTTCTTTCCAGACCTTATCAAATGCTTTCCTAAGGTCTATCCATGCTGCTAGTACCAGTTTCTTATCTTGGAAGGCATCCTCAATCTCTTGGGAGAGGTAGGTTGCCTGATCTTCAGTAGAGTAGCACTGTCTGAAACCTGCTTGCTGTGATACCAGAAGGTTTTCACTTTCAAGGTACCACTGCATCCTAAGATTGATAATGCGTTCCATTGTTTTGCATAGACAGCTTGTGAGGCTGATGGGCCTGTAGTTGGAGACTGTGTTGCCATCTTTTCCTGATTTGAGGAGAGGTATCATTATTGCTTCTCTCCATGCCTGTGGTACATTACCTGTGGACCAGCTTGTGTTAAAGATTTGCAGCAGCTTTGCTCTTGCTGCAATTCCCAGGTTTCTAATCATTTCATTGGACACTCCATCAGCTCCAGGGGACTTTTTCATTTTCAATTTGGATATTGCATGCTCCAGTTCTCTCATTGTGATTGGTGCCTCCATGACTTCAGGTATAGGTTCGTCTTGTCCAATGTTTTGCTGGTTCGCTCGAACCTCCTGTTGTTTGTCTGGGCTGACTTTGACGTTATTGTCTTCTGCAAAGGAATCTGCAAAGTAATCAGCTGCATGTTTACCTGTTAAAATCTTTCTATCTTTATAAAGCGTGATCCTGGTATTTCTCCCTGTACCTTCATCATTTAGTTGTTTTACAAGTTTCCATAATTTCCTAGTATCTCTTTCTAGGTTCAGCGACTCTGTTTTTTCTTTCCAGCTGTTCCGTCTGGCTTGTAACTTGGCTCTTTGAAATTTAGCCTTTGTTTGCTGATATTTGTTGTGATGTTCTTGGCTAGGTCTGTTCTCAGCCTGCTTTCTAGATGTTTCCATCTCATTTTGCAGCTTTTCCAGTTCATCATTCCAGTAGGGTTTGTAGTTTTTGCGTGCCCCCCTGGGTATGGTTTTACTAGCAGCATGTAGTATACATCTATTAAATTCACTCACTGCTCTATTGATGTCTTTGTCCAAGTTCATGTCCTTAGCTAGAACACTGGTTAAATGCTGGTACATTTTCCAGTCTGCCCTCTTATAGTTCCACCTAGTGAGCGTGCTGCTGTCCTTGGTATATTCATTGTGAATTTCCAGAAATACTGGTCTGTGGTCACTACCCCCAAGCTGCTTTCCAACGACACGTGTGATGTTCCATTCCAGGCCTGGTGAGTAGAATGCCAGGTCTGGTGTAGAGGTGGTGTGCCATGCTCTCGAGTAGAAGGTTGGTGAGTCAGCTGGCTGGTTAATAAGAATGAGATTATTTTCATCCTGCCAGCTCTCAAGTTCCTCACCTCTCTTGTCGATATGATCGTAGCCCCAGCTCTGAGAGTGGCTGTTGAAGTCACCACACACCATAAGCCTTTCTTTATCTGGAATTGTGTCTAGTGCCAATGGTTTATCATTTGGGCAGTAGTAGTTCAGGAGATGGAATTCTGCACTGTCTGTTTTTAGGTGGAGCATCTGGTATTCTGCCCCGTCCATGTATACTTCCAGCTGACATGCGCTGATATTATTTTTAACTAGTGTCAGAATTCCACCCTTTCGCCTGTCTTTTCGGTCAGATCGGTAGCACTGGTAGCCTCTGATTTTGAAGGCTATGTCGCTGCTGAGGTGTGTTTCTTGGATACAGCAAATATTAACTTGTTCTTCACTGAGGACATTTTCAAGTTCCAATTTTTTGCTGTATCCATCTCTTTTACTGTTGACACCCTCAGCATTCCAGTGCATTATTTTTATTGGTCGTTTGTTTGTTTGGCCAGTAGCTCTATTCCCTTGCCTCCTGGCTCCTCGGGGCAATTGAGAAGGACTTCCAGTAACTGAGGTTGGGCCCTTTCGAGGTATAGGGCCCGGCACCGTCCCTGCCTGAACGTCCGCCACAGGGCAGGCACCATAACATTTATTAGATGAAGACATGTTTCCATTGTGTTTTATGCGTGGCAACCTGATTATCTGTGCGCCTTTTGGCTGGTTGCCTCCGTCTTCAGCACTCTGCGTACTTGGGCCGGACTATGGTCCTGCTCGAGTGGGAGTGCCCGACCAGTCTTAGTTTCCAGCCTCTGATGGCTGAACTAAGCCCCATCACCACTTCAAGGTTCTGGCCTCGATGGGGCTTATCATGATGTTTGGGTAGTTCTGTGAACCAGTAACTATTTTCCTCTGGTATCTTTCCTGTCTCTATAAATTGAGACAGAAGTACCACCAATCGCTGAGGGTGGACTCTTTTGAGGTTAAGAGCCCGGCAATTCATCCACCTGACGGGATTCCATAGATGAAGCACCATCTGTAACCTTTATTTGACATTTGAATTCATCTTCTTCTTCTACGTTCGTTCTCAAACTCCTGCAGATTAGCAGGGTGTAGTCAGGAGAACGGAATGCGCGGTGTCATGTTGTTATATTTCCAGAGAGTAGTGATCCATTAGATACCTTCACAAAGCAATATCGAAGAGAATGAAGTTGCAGATAAAGAAGGAAGGAACTTACCTGAAGAAGACTATTTGGTCAGATACGACGAAGTGAAGACCACCATCAAAAACAACTACAAAAAAATGAAAAGAAGACCACCTCAAATATAATGTAGAAGGGCCCAGAGATGACATGCACACCAGAGTGCACAGGCCGGCTCTTCATAGCTGGTCGAGTATCAGGGTCAGCGAATCACAGATGATCAAGACCCTCAGTACACTTCCACGCAGTGACTCTGGACACAGGAGTGCAGCAACCCTGCTGTAGCCTGGTCAATTAGTAGGGAATATTAGGGAAAATATGGGAATAGCAATCCGGCCCCAAAAAATGCTGGCTGAAGATGTGTCAGGTCGAAGGCGCATATAACGCAGTTTGCTGTAAAACATGACACAACGCAGATCACCCTCATACGTCCTTCTCAGGACGGTCATCGGAATGTTTTCAGAGGGTCCGCCGCAAGGCGTACGAAGGAGAAATATAATGCAGATTATTGCAGATTATGTAGTATTACCAACTACCCAGAAGAGACCAGGTCACCTTGCTGCGCTTGGTCACAACAAAATGAAATGTCACCTGTACAGAAAATTCAAAATAGGTACAGCTCGCCTTTGCATTGCACCCTCGCAAATATGACAGCAACAGCAAAACATATCTTACAAGACTGTCCCCAGTATGCAGACTTGAGGAGAAAGACTTGTCTCACCCTAGTCAGCGTTGAAGAGAAACTTAGTGGGAAAGCGGAAACTGTAACATCAATCGATATCATAGAATCCTGAGTCCCAACCTGACTGAATGATGATCTATATCATAGAATCCAGAGTCCCAACCTGACTGAGTGATGATCTATATCATAGAATCTAGAGTCCAAACCTGACTGATTACGAGTCCCAACCTGACTGAGTGATGATCTATATCATAGAATCTAGAGTCCCAACCTGACTGAGTGATGATCTATATCATAGAATCTAGAGTCCAAACCTGACTGATTACGAGTCCCAACCTGACTGAGTGATGATCTATATCATAGAATCTAGAGTCCCAACATGACTGAGTGATGATCTATATTATAGAATCTAGAGTCCAAACCTGACTGATTACGAGTCCCAACCTGACTGAGTGATGATCTATATCATAGAATCTAGAGTCCCAACCTGACTGAGTGATGATCTATATCATATAATCTAGAGTCCAAACCTGACTGATTATGAGTCCCAACCTGACTGAGTGATGATCTATATCATAGAATCTAGAGTCCCAACCTGACTGAGTGATGATCTATATCATAGAATCTAGAGTCCCAACCTGACTGAGTGATGATCTATATCATAGAATCTAGTCCCAACCTGACTGAGTGATGATCGCCGAAGAAGAAGCATAAACATATTGATGAATCTCATAGAACATTATTAGAACAAAACTCTAGAGCAATAGACCTAAATGATACACTTAATTACGCCCGTGTGTTGCCGGGGCCCGAAAGGGGAGCAAAGAATAGCAACACTGTCAAGTTATAATTCTACGTCTCAGAACAGGACACAACCGACTCCGCAGTCACATGTATACAAAGTTCAAGATTGGCAACACGGCCATGTGTACATGTGGACAGGCAGCACAGAGTGCCAAACATATACTTCAAGAGTGTTCTGAGCATGAAACGCTGAGGCAGACATATTGGCCAGAGGAAACAACACTGGAATCAAAGCTCTATGGGACACTGTATGAACTACAAAAGACAGTGAGTTTTATTAAGGAGACAGAATTACAGATATAGACATGTTTCAAGTGAACGAAAGAAGAAGAAGAAGAAGAAGCAACACTGTTTACCTCCCACGCATGTCGTAATAGGCGACTAATGAGGTTATGGGATGGAGTTGGCTGTCCCATCCCATATAGGGTCAGTGACCCAAAGCCATGCTGAAGTTGGATGTGCCAGGCCGAAAGGCGCAGATATCGCAGCAATGCTGTAAACCATGACACAACGCATTCCGTTCTCCGGACTACATCCTGCTAATCTGCAGGAGTTTGAAAACGAACGCAGAAGAAGAAGAATACACTTGATTTATATTTTCCTTCCAACATGAAGTGCGTGCTGCACAGAAGAACGCGTGCCGGATACGCCACTGGTGACAACATTAAATTTTATTAGTATCTTTTGGCATACTTTCTTCTGTATTCATGGTCTTTGATACTTCCTTCTCAAGTCATTAAATTATTAAGTGTGTGAACTAATAGTAATCTGTTATAGCTTCCCTATTGGCATGCATGGCTGCTTATAGGAATTCATAGTTCAGAGGTCATGCACATTGTCAGTGTACTTGAACCTGGTTTTTCAATAAGTATGTCTGTAAGGTTACAGTATTTATTCAAATTTTATTCAGTAATTATTCGTTTTTTGTTTTGTTTGCAAAAGTTTCATCATGGTGGAGAACCCAAATTGAGCTGTAAATATTACACATGTGAACTTCAAGACACTGTGTTCCTTTGGTAATCAGGGTCGAAAATAGTCATATGTTACCGGAGCGATCGCCCCGGGCAAAGACACTAAAACAGTACACAGGGGAGTCACAACAACATGAATTACGGTTACTTAAGGGGAGAGGGTACAGTATTCACAAGGCACCACAACTCCTAGCATCCGCGTTGTTGCTTAGAGTAAAAGTTACCCATATCATTTGTTAATGTCGAAGGGGTGCGAGATGTTAGCAATACTCACCAAAAAAAGGCACAGATCGTGTGAAAAGAGGAGAAATGCACCAGCATGATAGCGGAGAGTAGATAGAAAGTCATGGGTAGATTATTCTTCTTCTTCAGTGTTCATTCTCAAACTCCTGCTGGATCTCTCTTGTAGCAGGACAATAGTCTTACTAGATTTCGACCATATCGAGGCCAACTCGAAAAAAAGCACATAGAAAGCCTCCCTACACTTCTTCACATGCAGTAATGAAAGAAATAGGCTAACTCCGTGAAGTGCAGATGGGGTTTAGTCCAGCCAACAGAGGCTGGGAACTAAGATTGGTCGGGTCAACCCAATATTGAGCAGGGCCACAGTCCTGCCCAAGCAAGCACAGATGCTGAAGTCAGAGACATCAGGCAGAGAGGCGCACCAGCAACCATGGTATCATGCAACCCGAATAGTTGACATGTCTGCATGACAAAATTTAAAAAATCGTCATGGTGCTCGCCCTGTGAAGTTTCCCCAGGCAGGAGCAGTGCCGGATTCTGAACCTCGACAGAATCCACCTCAGCTACTGCAGGTCCCTCTAGTCTACCTTGTGGAGCCAGAAGAGGAAAGCGACTGGCCAACCAGACAGGATGAAAACCCCTCTGAATATTATGCACTGAAATGCAGAGGGAGTTAAAAACAAAAAACCGAACTGTAAAACACCTTGCACCAGAAAGAGATTAGTATTTGCTGCATACAGGAAACCCATCTCAACAAAAAAACAACTTTCAAAATATGATGATACTAATGCTTTAGAGTAGACAGGAAAGATCGGAGGAAAGGCAGCATACTAACGCTGGTCAAGGATAACATCAACACCATAGAAACAAAAACACAAGAGGAAGTTGCTGAATACCAGATGATTCACATAAAAAAGCAACTCCCTTGAACTGTACATACTAAACTTCTACTGCCCAAATGACATCCCACTAAACATGACCAGTATTAACATCCCGAACAAAAACTTTCTGGCAGTGGGAGACTTTAACAGCCACTCCCAAAGCTGGAGATATAACAATTTTGACAGAAGGGGAAAAGAGATAGAAAGTTGGCAAGATGATGACCTAATCCTCTGGAACAATCCACAGGAAGAAGATGGCATAGCACCTCAACCCCAGACCTGGCATTCTGCACTTCAGAACTGGCAGTTATAATGGAAAGAACAATAGGCGAACAACTTAGTGGCAGTGATCATCGTCCAGTTATCATCCAAGTGAACAAATCAAAAATTACAAGACCAACTAAGCCAAGATGGAACTACAAGAAAGCAAACTGGCACCTATATAAACCCAGAGCAAACCTACTTACGAAAGATATACAATTAACAGGCAGAGACATCAACACAATTATCATGGAGTTTAATAAAGAAATACTTCAGGCAGCTAAGGCGACAATACCAAGAGGAGCAAGGAAGAATTATGTACCATATTGGACCAATTCACTCCAAAAACTACAGGAAGAACTGACTGAAGTATGTAATGTGGCAGAGACGCAACCATCCCAACAGAACCACATTGCTCTACAAAAAAACCAAAGCAAAGTTCACTAAAAAAAAGATAGAAACACAGAGAAGAAGCTGGAGGGAAAAAAACTCAAAAATTAAATTTGGGAAAATGAAGGGAGAAAACTGTGGAAACTAACCAAGCACATAAATGATGATAGCAACTCCCAGCGACAAAAAATTACACTGGAAGATTCAGGCAAACTAGCAGCAGACAAGCTTGTGGAATTTTACAGAAAAGAAAGCACCATTACCATCAATTCATATAGACAATGAAATATTTGTCAAGAAATAAACAATGATAAGAACAACACAAACTGTCCAGACGTCATGTCCAAACTATTCACATTAGAAGAACTAAAGGCACCTATAGGGAAATTAGAAAAGTACCAGGTCTGGACGGTGTCACCAATGAAATGCTTAGGAGCCTAGGACAGGAAGCAATGTACAAATTATTACAGATATACAACTATAGTTAGGAAAAGGCAATGTACCACAGTCGTGAAGAGAAACGTTTATGTGTCCTATTATTAAAAAAGACCAATAAGTCAAACGAGTTGTGTCTGCATGACAATGGAAAGGATGGTCAACAGAAGATTGAAATGGTACCTAGAATCAGAGAAGCTATTGGTGTCAGAACAAGCTGGATTTAGAGAGTGTAACAGCACAGAAGACAACATTCCTGTCCCAGATCATAGAAGATGCATTTCAAGAAAAGAAGAAAGTTTTCACCGTATGGATAGATCTCCAAAAAGTTTTCGACAAGGTCTGGAAAGACGGACAGATAATAAAGCTGCAACAAAATGGAATTAGGGCTAACACGAGTAAGTGGATCTGTTCTTTACTACACAATAGGAAAGCAAGAGTCACCATGAAAGGATACAACAGCAAAAAAGTTCTAAAACATGGAGTTCCTAAAGACTCAGTAATGTCTCCAACTCTGTTTCTTGTCTTCATAAATGATATAATTTGTGAATTGCCACAAGGTGTAAGAGCTGCAATGTACGCTGATGACTTGGTGGTTTGGTGTGTAGAAGAACATCTAAAGAACACCAACAAAAAAATACAAAAAGCAGCAGACAACATAGTAGCATCTGCTTTTATCATAGTCTTACATTCATAGTCTTACATTCATAGTCTTACATTCATAGTCTTACATTCATAGTCTTACATTCATAGTACGTATTATCATTTTCTATTTGTTCTAGTGATCCCCCTTTCCTTGCCAGGAGATCAGCTTTTTCATTTCCTAGTATGATCTTCTCCAACAATATCTTATCTTATTTTCTCCAACAATATCTATCTTATTTTCTCCAACAATATCTATATTATTTTCTCCAACATCTTATCTTATTTTCTCCAACAATATCTATCTTATTTTCTCCAACAATATCTTATCTTATTTTCTCCATCAATATCTTATCTTACTTTCTCCAACAATATCTATCTTATTTTCTCCAACAATATCTTATCTTATTTTCTCCAACAATATCTATCTTATTTTCTCCAACAATATGTTATGTTATTTTCTCCAACAATATCTTATCTTACTTTCTCCAACAATATGTTATGTTATTTTCTCCAACAATATCTTATCTTATTTTCTCCAGCAATATCTTATCTTATTTTCTCCAACAATATCTATCTTATTTTCTCCAACAATATCTTATCTTACTTTCTCCAACAATATGTTATGTTGTTTTCTCCAACAATATGTTGTGTTATTTTCTCCAACAATATCTTATCTTATTTTCTCCAACAATATGTTATGTTATTTTCTCCAACAATATCTTATCTTATTTTCTCCAACAATATCTTATCTTATTTTCTCCAACAATATGTTATGTTATTTTCTCCAACAATATCTTATCTTACTTTCTCCAACAATATGTTATGTTATTTTCTCCAACAATATCTTATCTTATTTTCTCCAGCAATATCTTATCTTATTTTCTCCAACAATATCTATCTTATTTTCTCCAACAATATCTTATCTTACTTTCTCCAACAATATGTTATGTTGTTTTCTCCAACAATATGTTGTGTTATTTTCTCCAACAATATCTTATCTTATTTTCTCCAACAATATCTTATCTTATTTTCTCCAGCAATATCTTATCTTATTTTCTCCAACAATATCTATCTTATTTTCTCCAACAATATCTTATCTTATTTTCTCCAACAATATGTTATGTTATTTTCTCCAACAATATCTTATCTTATTTTCTCCAACAATATCTTATCTTATTTTCTCCAACAATATCTATCTTATTTTCTCCAACAATATCTTATCTTATTTTCTCCAACAATATCTATCTTATTTTCTCCAACAATATCTTATCTTACTTTTCCAACAATATCTTATCTTCTTCTTCTTCGTTCGTTCTCAAACTCCTGCAGATTAGCAGGATGTAGTCCGGAGAACAGAATGCATTGTGTCATGGTTTACAGCACTGCTGCGATATCTGCACCTTTCGACCTGACACATCCGACTTCAGCATGGCTTTGATCACTGACCCTATATGGGATGGGACAGCCAACTCCATCCCCTAACCTCCTTAGTCACCTTTTACGACACGCGTGGAAGGTAAACAGTGAACAATTCTTTGCTCCCCTTTCGGGCCTAGCAACACACGGGCGATATCTTATCTTATTTTCTCCAACAATATCTTATCTTATTTTCTCCAACAATATCTTATCTTATTTTCTCCAACAATATCTTATCTTATTTTCTCCAACAATATCTTATCTTATTTTCTCCAACAATAAGTTATCTTATTTTCTCCAATAATCTCCGAGTTAATCACTGAGAACAAATGAGAGCAGGAAACTCTACACATCAAAAATGATTATGGTATATCTATAAAGAATGCTAAATACAAGACAAGACAAAATCTGAAACCATGGTATCAGATTACAACTAGACACTGCATGACCCAGTGTTAGGCTATATATGAGATTAAGAAATCAGATGGATCTGACAAAACAATTACAAATAGTCCCAGACCATATAGTCACAACTAGATTTTAAAAATGTGTCCTGATATAACCACAAGATCCTCCACTTTGAAATGAAAAATGTTTATTACCATTCTCACAAAACAAAAGGACATATAACAAAGTATACCACAGGAAATTATTATAAAGAAAGATTTTGCATTTGAATAATATGAAAGTATAATTAGAGATCGCTGCTCACTAAGTGATGGATTTCTAAATGGAGTGGGGAGCAGCATAATGCATGGAACACATGCCAATACTTGCCAGAGAGCAGCATTGTTCATGAAACACACACCAATATTTACCAGAGAAGTTCATTCTGAACCTGACATTGAGACAAAACTTTGGTAACCCAGGCCAAGATAAAGTATGTTATCTGTTCTTCTTCATTATCATTCTTGATTAGAAACTGCACCTGTGTGTTGCCGGAGCCCGAAAGGAGAGCAAAGAATAGCAACAATGTTTACCTTCCATGCATGTTGTAAGAGGCGACTAAGGAGGTTATGGGATGGAGTTGGCTGTCCCATCCCATATAGTGTCAGTGACTCAAAGCCATGCTGAAGTCGGATGTGTCAGGCCGAAAGGCACAGATATCGCAGTAATGCTGTAAACCATGACACAACACATTCTGTTCTCCGGACTACATCCTGCTAATCTGCAGGAGTTTGAGAACGAACGCAGAAGAAGAAGATTAGAAACTGTCCTCACAGCACGTGGGGCATTCGCATAAGTGCTCCGCCCTCTGTTCCAGCAGCCATCCGACTTGATGGTGTTTCAAGTCTAATGCCGCCGAAACAGATGATGACATTAGGGCACAACTCTGGCCCTTGCGATAAGTTTCTTTGTTGTTCCACCCACCCACGCCGTGCCCGTCCTAGTTCAAGCCCAACATCGGCCTATCGGAACAACATGGTAACTGTTATCGAAGGTTACGACTACGGTATTGTATAGATGACGTGCTATGAGATTTCTATAAGAAGACAACCTCAATATAAAGACATGTCATCTACTAAGGTTTCTGTTGCATGGGTGGTTTGTCTAGTGAGCCATTGGTGAGACCCATAGACGCAACCCCATGCACAAATTTCATTCTTCAGTCAGCTCCGCCATCAAGTTACAACACCAATAGCTTCAATAAAATGAGTGACTAGCTTTAGGTCATACATGGAGTCCCTCAGGTTTGGAAAGGTTGCCATTTCAGTACAACCTTTTTCACTGCAGCTGTGTTATGCTTCATGGCACAAGCAAGTCAAATGTCATAAAGTAGAACAGTGACATTTAAAAATACATTAAAGTAGACACATTTTTACTGTAAATTAGTATTGTATTACACCTGGTGTTCCAGGCCCAAAAAGGGAGCAAAGAATAGCGACACTGTTTACCTCCATGCAATTGTAAGAGGCGACTAAGAAGATTTTGGAGTGGAGTTGGCTGTCCCATCTAATATATGGCTAAAGTGACCCAGAAGACATGCTAATGTCGGCTGTGTCAAGTCGAACGGCACAGATATCGCAGTTAAATTGTAAACCATGACACAACACATTCTGTTCTCCAGACTACATGCTGCTTATTCAATGGAAATTACAGGATATTGAGAACTAAAGTGTATGAGAAGAGAAGAATGATTGAAGAACCAGTACTTTCATATTTGTTCACTAAAAGCAACTTTTCTAAAGAAATCATTGTTTTTTATTTGTTTCAAAACACATGGTTGCTTTATGTTTGTTTGTTTTGCGTTCGCTCCATTGTAACCATCACGGATATCTGTGTGATTTCCGCAGGGAGCGTGATTACGTTGTGCAACCGTTATGCGCCTTGTAGGCCTAGCACATCCGATTTCGGCATGGTTGCTTTATGTGAAATCCTCTTCTTCTTCTTCTGTGTTCACTCTCTGATAACCACTATGACAGTTCATGTGATTTCCGCTAGCGAGGTGAAGTACATTGTGCTGCTAGTTCCACAGCAGAACTGTGTTATTTGCACCTTGGTTGGTCCAGCATATCTGAATCCCGGACATCTGAGACCCAGCATATCCATTATCATGCCTTTACTCGGGTAATGGGCTTCCTTAGCCCACTACCAGAATTAAAGGCATGATGAAAATGGATGACACCCAATGGGCTCAGGCACAAACGGGACAATGAAAGCAGCCCTGGCTCAACTCTAATGTCAAGCTTTCCTATACCGGAAACATGCATACAGAGAGAAAGCGTTCAGTACCTGATGGGCTCAGGCTCAAATAGGACAAGGTCATTCAGCCCGAGAACACGCCTTGCTCCCAAACGTGTGGTGAGACTCGGACAAGGAGTTCATGATGTCCGTGAACGACACCTCGGCTAAGAAGAAGAAAAAGCCTGGGTCCAACTCTACTGTTGAATTCTTCCTTAACCGGAACCAGGCTTGCGGATAGAAAATGTTCAGTACCTGATGGGCACAGGCACAGAATGATTAATTAAATGAGGCAAGTTCACTGACTGTGGAACACCTCATGTGAGATAAGCGGGAACGATAATCGTCTCGGCGAAGAGTCATTACACACCCTAGTGCCCATCGACTGATAGGCAGGCCAGGGAAGCCCACTACCTTAATTAAAAGCATGACAAAAACGGATGTGCTAGACCTCGGATGTCTGAGCCACAAAGTGAGCCAAGTGAGGTGCAAATAACACAGTTCAACTGTGAAACTAGCAATACAATTTACTTCATGCTCCCCGGTGGAAATCACACGATTTATTCATTGTGGTTATTGTGGTTATAAGAGAGCAAATGCAGAAGAATATCCCCCCAGCAGACATGTGCATATATTGATGTCATCCCCCAGCAGACATGTGCATATATTAATGTCATCCCCCAGCAGACATGTGCATATATTGATGTCATCCCCAGCAGACATGTGCAGATATTGATGTCATCCCCCAGCAGACATGTGCAGATATTGATGTCATCCCCCAGCAGACATGTGCAGATATTGATGTCATCCCCCAGCAGACATGTGCAGATATTGATGTCATCCCCCAGCAGACATGTGCAGATATTGATGTCATCCCCAGCAGACATGTGCAGATATTGATGTCATCCCCCAGCAGACATGTGCAGATATTGATGTCATCCCCTAGCAGACATTTGTAGATATTGACGTCATCCCCCAGCACACATTCAGATATTGCTGTCATCTCCCAGCACACATGTGCAGACAATGATGTCATCCCCCAGCAGACATGTGCAGATATTGATGTCATCCCCCAGCAGACGTGCAGATATTGATGTCATCCCCCAGCAGACATGTGCAGATATTGATGTCATCCCCAGCAGACATGTGCAGATATTGATGTCATCCCCCAGCAGACATGTGCAGATATTGATGTCATCCCCCAGCAGACATGTGCAGATATTGATGTCATCCCCCAGCACACATTCAGATATTGCTGTCATCCCCCAGCAGACATGTGCATATATTGATGTCATCCTCCAGCAGACATGTGCAGATATTGATGTCATCCCCCAGCAGACATGTGCAGATATTGATGTCATCCCCCAGCAGACATGTGCATATATTGATGTCATCCTCCAGCAGACATGTGCAGATATTGATGTCATTCCCCAGTAGACATGTGCAGATATTGATGTCATCCCCCAGCAGACATGTGCAGATATTGATGTCATCCCCCAGCAGACATGTGCATATATTGATGTCATCCTCCAGCAGACATGTGCAGATATTGATGTCATCCCCCAGCAGACATGTGCAGATATTGATGTCATCCCCCAGCAGACATGTGCATATATTGATGTCATCCTCCAGCAGACATGTGCAGATATTGATGTCATTCCCCAGTAGACATGTGCAGATATTGATGTCATCCCCCATCACACATGCAGATATTGATGTCATCCCCCAGCACACATGTGCAGATATTGATGTCATCCCCCAGCAGACATGTGCATATATTGATGTCATCCTCCAGCAGACATGTGCAGATATTGGTGTCATTCCCCAGTAGACATGTGCAGATATTGATGTCATCCCCCATCACACATGCAGATATTGCTGTCATCTCCCAGCACTCATGCGCAGACAATGATGTCATCCCCCAGCACACATGCAGATATTGATGTCATCCCCCAGCACACATGTGCAGATATTGATGTCATCCTCCAGCAGACATGTGCATATATTGATGTCATCCTCCAGCAGACATGTGCAGATATTGATGTCATTCCCCAGTAGACATGTGCAGATATTGATGTCATCCCCCATCACACATGCAGATATTGCTGTCATCTCCCAGCACACATGAGCAGACAATGATGTCATCCCCCAGCACACATGCAGATATTGATGTCATCCCCCAGCACACATGTGCAGATATTGATGTCATCCTCCAGCAGACATGTGCATATATTGATGTCATCCTCCAGCAGACATGTGCAGATATTGATGTCATTCCCCAGCAGACATGTGCATATATTGATGTCATCCTCCAGCAGACATGTGCAGATATTGATGTCATCCTCCAGCAGACATGTGCATATATTGATGTCATCCTCCAGCAGACATGTGCAGATATTGATGTCATTCCCCAGTAGACATGTGCAGATATTGATGTCATCCCCCATCACACATGCAGATATTGCTGTCATCTCCCAGCACACATGCGCAGACAATGATGTCATCCCCCAGCACACATGCAGATATTGATGTCATCCCCCAGCACACATGTGCAGATATTGATGTCATCCTCCAGCAGACATGTGCATATATTGATGTCATCCTCCAGCAGACATGTGCAGATATTGATGTCATTCCCCAGTAGACATGTGCAGATATTGATGTCATCCCCCATCACACATGCAGATATTGATGTCATCCCCCATCACACATGCAGACAATGATGTCATCCCCCAGCACACATGCGCAGACAATGATGTCATCTAAATTGAATGAATTGGAGAATGCAGTAAAACTGTGTACCACTTGGAAATATTTGCAATTCTTTCAACTTCTCATCCACTTCCAACTTCCACCCCTCCCATCCACTTCCAACTTCAACCACTTTCAACTTTCACCCTCTCATCCAGCAAGCACTTGATAATCTTGCACCTTATCCAGATATGAAGTTTTATTAAAAATTTATAACAAAAATTTGGACTTTATATTTTATTTTGCACTTTCCTAGTGTACTGTACTTTATATACATTTCTTCTTCTTCTTCTTCTTCTTCTTTCGTTCACTTGAAACATGTCTATATCTGTAATTCTGTCTCCTTAATAAAACTCACTGTCTTTTGTAGTTCATACAGTGTCCCATAGAGTTTTGATTCCAGTGTTGTTTCCTCTGACCAATATGTCTGCCTCAGCGTTTCATGCTCAGAACACTCTTGAAGTATATGTTTGGCACTCTGTGCTGCCTGTCCACATGTACACATGGCTGTGTTGCCAATCTTGAACTTTGTATACATGTGACTGCGGAGTCGGTTGTGTCCTGTTCTGAGACGTAGAATTATAACTTGTTCTGGTCTGTTCATAATATGATAGTCATCTTGTGTTGGTGTTTGTGGCTTTCTTATTGACTTGATCATCTGTTTTTTCTGATGGTAGGTGATTGGTATATCTGGTTGGTCTTCGGCAGCACCTTCCTTAGCCAGTTGGTCTGCTTTTTCATTTCCTGGTATTCCACAGTGAGAGGGTATCCACTGCATGGTTACCCTATACTGGTAAGACAATTCGCTAAGTAGTTTTTTCAAGTCTGTTAGTTTTTCAGACTGGAGAGCTTGAAGCACTGACCTTGCATCTGTCAGGAATACCACAGGCTGTAGGTCAGAGTTGGAGTTCAGCAGTTTTTTAGCTGCCACACTAATTGCCTGGATTTCTGCATCATAATTATTGCAGAATTTTCCTGTCGGTGTTCTGATTGTATCTCTAGGCTTGTGTGGATATTCTATATATACACCTGCACCTCCATTCCTCACGGCATTCTGTGCTGACCCATCTGTGTATACTCTGACCCATATATCTTGTGGATATTCCTCATCCAGGAAACTGAGGGTGATTGTCCTTCGCTGCACACTGTTCTGTTCGTCCACGCTTAGTATTCCTTTCACATGGGTCTGAATATATATTGGCATTCCATGTCTTTCACTCCACGGGGTTTGTTCTGGTACAGGCCTTAAGGGGCTGTCAACTTCAGGTAGGTCTGTAAGTTGTCTGCGGAGTCGTTTAGCTTGATGGATAAAGCTGCTTCTTTTCAGTCGTCCCATTGCTAGATTTTGGAATCTTTCCTTCATTGGATGACTTGGCATACACTGAAACTTTTCTGCCTGAATTAGTACTTTTGTGTCTCTGCGTTCGCCAAGTGTTTGCATTCTTCCCATTTTCTGCATCTCTGCTATGGGTGTTGATTTCATTGCTCCCAACATTATTCTAAGTGCCTGGTTTTGCACTTTATCTAGATCTTGCAATGTGGTGTTTGATGCAGGACACCACGCAGCTGAACCATATTCCAGGTGTGGTCTTATGCCTTGCTGGTAAACTTTACTGAGTATATTCCCACTGGCTCCCCATGTGGTTCCACTTAGTTTTCTCAGGATAGCTAACTTCCTCCTGGCTTTTGTTGTTGCTTTGTTTATGTGCTGCTTCCATGTCAGTTTATCATCAAAAGTAACTCCGAGGTATGTGGGTTGTTTGTCTTCTTTCAAGAGCTCTCCATCTATTTTGATATGACCGGCTTTTTGTTTTGGTGAGAGGGTGAAAAGTGTAGTGCTGCACTTATCTGTGTTAATGCTGACGCACCATCTATTAGCCCATAAGGTTATGGCATCGATAGCTCTTTGTATTTGTTTAGTGGCCACTGTCGCATGTTCTTCTGTGCACCAGATCACCAGGTCGTCAGCATACATTGCCACTTTGATCCCGTGTGGTAGTTCAGCAACTAGGTCATTGATGTAAACCAAGAAAAGTGTGGGCGACAGGACTCCTCCCTGGGGGACTCCATGACGCAGTAGAACTTTCTTGCTCTTGCGACCATCTAATTGTACCCTGGCTCTTCTATTATGCAGGTATGCTTTTACCCATTTATACATTCTTGAGCTAACCCTGCAATTTCGCAATTTCTTTAGGAGCCCTTCTTTCCAGACCTTATCAAATGCTTTCCTGAGGTCTATCCATGCTGCTAGTACCAGTTTCTTATCTTGGAAGGCATCCTCAATCTCTTGGGAGAGGTAGGTTGCCTGATCTTCAGTAGAGTAGCACTGTCTGAAACCTGCTTGCTGTGATACCAGAAGGTTTTCACTTTCTAGGTACCACTGCATCCTAAGATTGATAATGCGTTCCATTGTTTTGCATAGACAGCTTGTGAGGCTGATGGGCCTGTAGTTGGAGACTGTGTTGCCATCTTTTCCTGATTTGAGGAGTGGTATCATTATTGCTTCTCTCCACGCCTGTGGTACATTACCCGTGGACCAGCTTGTGTTAAAGATCTGCAGTAGCTTTGCTCTTGCTGCAATTCCCAGGTTTCTAATCATTTCATTGGACACTCCATCAGCTCCAGGGGACTTTTTCATTTTCAATTTGGATATTGCATGCTCCAGTTCTCTCATTGTGATTGGTGCCTCCATGACTTCAGGTATAGGTTCGCCTTGTCCAATGTTTTGCTGGTTCTCTCGAACCTCCTGTTGTTTGTCTGGGCTGACTTTGATGTTATTGTCTTCTGCAAAGGAATCTGCAAAGTAATCAGCTGCATGTTTACCTGTTAAAATGTTTCTATCTTTATAAAGTGTGATCCTGGTATTTCTCCCTGTACCTTCATCATTTAGTTGTTTTACAAGTTTCCATAATTTCCTAGTATCTCTTTCTAGGTTCAGCGACTCTGTTTTTTCTTTCCAGCTGTTCCGTCTGGCTTGTAACTTGGCTCTTTGAAATTTAGCCTTTGTTTGCTGATATTTGTTGTGATGTTCTTGGCTAGGTCTGTTCTCAGCCTGCTTTCTAGATGTTTCCATCTCATTTTGCAGCTTTTCCAGTTCATCATTCCAGTAGGGTTTGTAGTTTTTGCGTGCCCCCCTGGGTATGGTTTTACTAGCAGACATGTGCATATATTGATGTCATCCTCCAGCAGACATGTGCAGATATTGGTGTCATTCCCCAGTAGACATGTGCAGATATTGATGTCATCCCCCATCACACATGCAGATATTGCTGTCATCTCCCAGCACTCATGCGCAGACAATGATGTCATCCCCCAGCACACATGCAGATATTGATGTCATCCCCCAGCACACATGTGCAGATATTGATGTCATCCTCCAGCAGACATGTGCATATATTGATGTCATCCTCCAGCAGACATGTGCAGATATTGATGTCATTCCCCAGTAGACATGTGCAGATATTGATGTCATCCCCCATCACACATGCAGATATTGCTGTCATCTCCCAGCACACATGAGCAGACAATGATGTCATCCCCCAGCACACATGCAGATATTGATGTCATCCCCCAGCACACATGTGCAGATATTGATGTCATCCTCCAGCAGACATGTGCATATATTGATGTCATCCTCCAGCAGACATGTGCAGATATTGATGTCATTCCCCAGCAGACATGTGCATATATTGATGTCATCCTCCAGCAGACATGTGCAGATATTGATGTCATCCTCCAGCAGACATGTGCATATATTGATGTCATCCTCCAGCAGACATGTGCAGATATTGATGTCATTCCCCAGTAGACATGTGCAGATATTGATGTCATCCCCCATCACACATGCAGATATTGCTGTCATCTCCCAGCACACATGCGCAGACAATGATGTCATCCCCCAGCACACATGCAGATATTGATGTCATCCCCCAGCACACATGTGCAGATATTGATGTCATCCTCCAGCAGACATGTGCATATATTGATGTCATCCTCCAGCAGACATGTGCAGATATTGATGTCATTCCCCAGTAGACATGTGCAGATATTGATGTCATCCCCCATCACACATGCAGATATTGATGTCATCCCCCATCACACATGCAGACAATGATGTCATCCCCCAGCACACATGCGCAGACAATGATGTCATCTAAATTGAATGAATTGGAGAATGCAGTAAAACTGTGTACCACTTGGAAATATTTGCAATTCTTTCAACTTCTCATCCACTTCCAACTTCCACCCCTCCCATCCACTTCCAACTTCAACCACTTTCAACTTTCACCCTCTCATCCAGCAAGCACTTGATAATCTTGCACCTTATCCAGATATGAAGTTTTATTAAAAATTTATAACAAAAATTTGGACTTTATATTTTATTTTGCACTTTCCTAGTGTACTGTACTTTATATACATATTATCACTCACATTCCTGTTTCTCTCGCATTCCTTTGTTTTTTTGTTGAATTTCTGACCTGTCAGTTCCCACATGGCTAACATGTAGTCTCCGTTTGATTTGTTGGTTTCATTCTGTGTTTGCCCCATCTTGATAAAGACCTTTGGTTGAAACATCGATTGTTTCACATAAAACTGTTTATTCCTTTTTATTTTTATTTTCTTTATTCATTCTCATCCATATAAAACAGCAGAACATCTCCTTATTGGCTGTCATTCAATCTAAAAGCTTTAACAGACACCCTTAACAGTCACTGACTGTATTGATCATTGAAGTCAATTTAAGAAGACCTACATTTGTTAATGGCATTGAGATGTCAAGAGAACTACTCAGTAACAACTGGATATCGACAACATTATTTTCACACAAGATGGCATTGAGCTGTCAAGAGAACTACTCAGTAACAACTGGATATCGACAACATTATTTTCACACAAGATGGCATTGAGCTGTCAAGAGAACTACTCAGTAACAACTGGATATCAACAACATTATTTTCACACAAGATGGCATTGAGCTGTCAAGAGAACTACTCAGTAACAACTGGATATCGACAACATTATTTTCACACAAGATGGCATTGAGCTGTCAAGAGAACTACTCAGTAACAATTGGATATCGATAACATTATTTTCACACAAGATGGCATTCCCATTATTAAAGATAAAAGCTTGTATTCGGTCAAAGGTCATCTGGTTCCCAACAATGGTCAGTCATCCAAGTTAGAATATCTTTATAGGTAGATGGGACGTCTCTTTGAGTATGAATAGCCTTACACAGCTCACAGGGGTACCGTGGCTTGGGAAAAGTGTTGATGTACCTGCAATAGCAAACATATAAATATGTGTGTGGAAGTGAAACATGGACAGAGAATAAACATATGGGAATGTGTTCTAGAAATACAACAGTGAAAAAAATATATGTGTTATCTGCCTGTATAAAAGTACCTTCTCCTGGTGGACCATGGACTTAGAAATATAGCGGCCAACACTTTTAGGGACCGTGAATGTGGAGGCCATTGATGGAATGAGAACTGACTGCAAAAAGACAATCATATCTGTGCCAACACATCCAGTGGCACTGCCGATATACAGAGATGCAACACATTGTGACTTATTCAGCTGAAATGCAGATACATTGGAGGGGCAGCCACTGTCGATGTCCTGATATGGGTAGATGTCGTTATGATATGGCAGTGCTTAGAGTACACATTGAATCTGGAGATGACACCACACTTGAGTGCAGCGGTGTGTAAAAAATAAGAGTGGTACTGAAGTTACAATTGTCCAGTACGAGACCGGTCAGTAGAAGTGTTACTTATAGTCAACAACACACAAAAGCCCACTTTCCACTACAATTGATCCCATTCAAAGTAGGAGCCATGACTCAAGTATTGGATAAACCAACTTGAACATGTACTGGGTATGGAAAAAAGCTTTGAATAGAGATTCCTGTTGCAAAGGAAAAGCATTGAATAAATGTTGGGAAGCACGAATTGTTCAAATTTCGGACAGAAGCAGTGTTGAGACTCAGACTCTGTGGGCTATGTAGACGGGAAGCAAATTCTTGTTGTTGAGGACATCGCAAGCCTAGTCTAACTTGACTGTCACCTCTGCTCCAATATGGCTCATACAGAGAGAATTTTGTTCAGTACCCAAGGGCACATTGGGGAATGATATCTTTCTTACACTAGATTTCTTCGCCGACTGAAAAGCTCCTCGTTCGAGACAGGAGAAATCGACCTACTTCTTTTGGTGATAAACGCAATGGCAAAGAGTCAAAACATAGTTTGTAATGATCGCTGAAGAAGAAGAAGAAAACATAGTTTGCATCTGACAATGGATTGGAAGGCTATCACAAGTGGAACAGACGACGAGTGTGTGAGAAATGCACAGGTTAAATCCCAGACTCCTAATGTGTTTGACAAAGCAGCATCTTGCCTCGGAAGGTGTATAAACCCTAGTATAATTTGACTGTCACTATTGCCCAACGCAACTCATACATAAGAAATTAGGTCTGGGACCTATGGACACAGCAAGTGGTATTGGAATGGTCTTCCTACACGTGGAATAGCTTTCTGGCTGCGAAGCTCTTTGTCGGAGGAAGGATACACAGTGGGTGATCCAGACAAAATACCTGCTCATAAGATATATCTACTCTGAATAGAAGGCTTCTTCAATAGGTATTGCATTAATCAGAAAACTGAAGTTCCCTGGGTATGAAAGAAAGCTCTGAGATCTTCCACCCCACTGCACATAAGAAGTAAGAGCTAGTTACTCACAATTATTGGGGTTAGTGACAAACAAACATCCACCCGCATGCCAGGTTCCAAAAGAGGAGCAGAAAATTTCAACACTGTTTATCTACCAAGCATGTCATAAGAGAAGACTAAGATTGTTATAGGGTGGAGTTGACCGTGCCATCCCATATATGCTAAAAGTGACCCAGAAGACATGCTGAAGTTGGATGTGTCAGGTACATATATCACAACAAAGCTTTAAACCATGACACAACACATTCCGCTCTCTTACTACATCCTGCTAATCTGTTTGTTGAGAACAAGCACAGAAAAAGAAGAAGAATGTGTTATATTGTATGATTGAATATGCTCCATTATGTTAACAGTTCAAGAAAGAAAAGCAAAGTATAGCAATACTGCCAAATGCCATGTGTGTTGATTAATTGTTCTATCAATCTCTTATTTCTTCTTCTTCTTTCGTTCACCTGAAACATGTCTATATCTGTAATTCTGTCTCCTTAATAAAACTCACTGTCTTTTGTAGTTCATACAGTGTCCCATAGAGCTTTGATTCCAGTGTTGTTTCCTCTGGCCAATATGTCTGCCTCAGCATTTCATGCTCAGAACACTCTTGAAGTATATGTTTGGCACTCTGTGCTGCCTGTCCACATGTACACATGGCCGTGTTGCCAATCTTTAACTTTGTATACATGTGACTGCAGAGTCGGTTGTGTCCTGTTCTGAGGCGTAGAATTATAACTTGTTCTGATCTGTTCATAATATGATAGTCATCTTGTGTTGGCGTTTGTGGCTTTCTTATTGTCTTGATCATCTGTTTTTTCTGATGGTAGGTGATTGGTATATCTGGTTGGTCTTCGGCAGCACCTTCCTTAGCCAGTTGGTCTGCTTTTTCATTTCCTGGTATTCCACAGTGAGAGGGTATCCACTGCACGTTTACCCTATACTGGTAAGACAATTCGCTAAGTAATTTTTTCAAGTCTGTTAGTTTTCCAGACTGGAGAGCTTGAAGCACTGACCTTGCATCTGTCAGGAATACCACAGGCTGTAGGCCAGAGTTGGAGTTCAGCAGTTTTTTAGCTGCCACACTAATTGCCTGGATTTCTGCATCATAATTATTGCAGAATTTTCCCGTCGGTGTTCTGATTGTATCTCTAGGCTTGTGTGGATATTCTATATATACACCTGCACCTCCATTCCTCACAGCATTCTGTGCTGATCCATCTGTGTACACTCTGACCCATATATCTTGTGGATATTCCTCATCCAGGAAACTGTGGGTGACTGTCCTTCGCTGCACACTGTTCTGTTCGTCTTCACTTAGTATTCCTTTCACATGGGTCTGAATATCAATCTCTTATGATTTTTGTTAAAGAACTGTGAGGAAGACATGGCCACTGGACTGAACTTGGCCAAAAACTTTGGTACAGCCACTATGACCTGGAGAAGGTTATCATCATCATCCCTTGCCTAAACCTGAACAAATATCACTTACCTATCCTTTATCTTCAACATACGCAGGTATTCCTTTTTGTTGTTAGACAGCTGAAGCAAATATTTCCCCAATTCCTCAGGAGACTTAAAGTCCTTGGCATTCACATAAGAACCAGCTGGAGCTCTTTCACTGTAGTCTGCTCCTCCTCTAACTACAGGAATAACATCAACATTTTCAAAAATTTTGTAAAATTTTTCGGTGACATAATCAGAGCACATCGAGTTTTCAAATGCCAAATAGAACCTGAGGAATAATAAATATAGATAAATTAATGATGAATGGAAGGTGAGGTAAAAGAACTGAAGGAAAGATAATTGAATAGAAAGAATAATCATTGATATGAGAAATACATTAGCTCTGTAATTATCCTACTACATTTCCTTTTCAGACATTGACATTAAAGATTTTTGTTACAAAAGCAGTTTGCTCAATTCCACCTAATTGTTTTTGGTATGACAGTTGGTAGCATCAGGATGTAGCCATCAACCCACAATTTTTTTGTATGATGGTTGGTATCATATCTCAGGGTGTAGCCATCAACTTACAAGTTTTTTGGCCGTAGTGATTTTCTGCTTGGTATGAGGGTACTTCAAATTAAAACCTTAAATACTGTTTTTGGTGAATATTCTGAAAAAAAGTACAACACAGCTCTATAATTTTTTCAATGTGGTCAACATTGCATTTGATATGTCCTTCATAACCTATAAACTGCTTCGATCACTGCAGAAAAAAAATATTTTCATTGTGTCTAACTACTCAAAGACCACCATCATCATTGTAAAGTCTTTCATCTCAATGACTCTTTCTATTTCATAAGTGTTTGTAAGCTGATATTAATATAAACACAAACATACATAATGTATACCTTACTTGCTGGCACAGTGTTTGTAAGCTGATAATAATATAAACACAAACATACATAATGTATACCTTACTTGCTGACACAGTGTTTGTAAGCTGATATTAATATAAACACAAACATACATAATGTATACCTTACTTGCTGACACAGTGTTTGTAAGCTGATATTAATATAAACACAAACATACATAATGTATACTTACTTATAATCCGTGGATATCTGCTGAAGGCATGGATCCTTAGAACCATACAAATCTAACCTGAGCCCATGACGTCCACAAGAGTGGTTTCCACAGTTACCAAAAATATGAACATCAATCTCTGCTCTCATTCGTTTTACATACTCATTCCTGCGTGACTGACTATCGCAGTTTGATACAAACCAGGCAGCTTGATGACTTTTCTGTGCATATACAGCATCTGGTTATGTATAGTAATGAACTATTCAGTGAAAAAAGAATTACATTAGGTGAACTGTATTGGCAGAATTACATTAGGTGAACTGTATTGGAAGAATTACATTAGGTGAACTGTATTGGAAGAATTACATTAGGTGAACTGCATTGGCAGAATTACATTAGATGAACTGCATTGGAAGAATTACATTAGGTGAGCTGCATTGAAAGAATTATCCCACTTGTTTGTTTTGTCCTCCAGGACATACAGGAAATAAAACTTTTATATCCTTTTGTGTTATTGAGGAGGGGAGAGTTCTTCAGAGCATTATTTTATATCCAAAACACTCCAATTCTCAGCAGTGAACTATGCTTTACGAAGTCTCCAAGATAGAGGGGGTAAAAATAATAGTATGGATGCAGTACTGTGGGACTTTCACAAGAGGAAGTTCTCATTATATAGATAAGTCATCCACTAGGATCTTGCTTTTACATAGTGGTTGGCCTGGAAGGTCACTGGTGAGACTTTCTGTATGAAGATTATTACATATAAAATCCTTCGGCTGCATTCATTCTCAAACTACTGCCCGCTAGCAGAATGCAGTCTAAAGAATTATATGCATTTACAGCTTAGTTGTGACATCCAATCCTTTTGCCAGACACATCCAACTTCATTATGACCTTTAGGTTACTTTGATGTATTGGATGGAAAAGCAATTTCACCTCCAAAAATCCTTAGTCTCCTCCTATGAGATGCATGGCAGGTCACAGTACTGTTACTCTTTGCTTTCCATTCTGACTCATGCAACACACATGGGCAAAATTGGCAGCACAGACTGTGAAACATATTCTGCAAGACTGCACTACACTAAACCAGTTGAAGGTGAAGCTCTGGTACACTGAGACAGACATCCTCAGAAACAGACTAGAGATTATAAATACAGCAACATTTATAAAGACAACTGAAGGTGCTGTGTAAACATATGAAACTATTAATGAGAAAAAGAAGATTGGAAAATATGTATAATCTCTATCTTATGAAATAAAACAAATGTTTTTTACTTCTATTGTGTTCAGGAAAATCTTCTTCTTCAGCGTTCATTCTCAAACTCCCGCTGGATTTCTCTTGTAACAGGACAATGGTCCTACAAGATTTCCAGTTGATTGTAGACCAGAGAATGGAAATCACCCATGTTATGCCAGGGTCTGAAAGGAGAGCAAAGAATAGCAACACTGTTTTCCTTCCATGCATGGGGTGCAAAGGGAACGCATTGCTCTAGGCGGACCCAGGGTTAGCAGATAACCAAGATCCTAAATGTACCTCCACGCGGTGCACCCTGGAAACAGAAATACAGCAGCTTGTGCTGATTCTGGCTAAACCATTTGGGGATCGTGTCCGAGAATGTGGAGGTAGCAGATGTAAAGAGATTTGACTGCACAAGAGACAGACAATATCTCCGACACCACCAGCATCACCACATATAGCGACACTGTCGACATACAGTGAAGCTAGTCAGTCCAGTCCGAACATTGGAGGGGCGGCCAATGTAAAATGCACGTAAAGGTAGATGCATGGTGAGAGACAAATATATTTCATACCGAGTACAATGAAACAATGAAAGGGCAGAACAGCGCTAGAGGGCAGCGCGAACTGCAAATAGAAAATGAAAAGTTCCTAGGAAAGGGGAACTACAAGCTCCGTCAGCTCGAGATGAGCTTCTAGTTACCTGTGTTCCTTACAGGCAGAGACCCAGACCCATTCATTGGTGTTTGGTAAAGCAAGAAGACCTAATCCAACTCTAATGTCGAGCCTTCCTAAACCGGAAATATGCTCGCGAAGAGAAAGGGTTCCATACTCTATGCGCTCAGGCACAAAAGGGACAATGATTTAGCCCTGGCCCAACTCTACTGTCAGGTTTTCCTACACTGGAATTACACTTGAAGAGAGAAAGGGTTCAGTACCTGATGGACTCAGGCGCTATTGGGACAAGGACACTCAGCTCAAGAACGCCTTGCTCTCAAACGCGTGGTGTGAGACTCGAACTTGGACAAGGGGTACACGATGTCGGTGAACGACACCTCGGCTAAGAGGGCGAAAGAGCCAGGGTCCAACTCCTCTGTTGAGTTCTTCCCCTTAAGGAACCAGGCTAACGGATGAGAAACGGTTCAGTACCCAATGGGCACAGGCACAGCACGTCCAATTACATGAGGCAAGTTCATAGACAGTGGAACACCTCGTTCGAGTACGACGAGAGCAAAAAATCGTCTGGGTGAAGAGTCTCCACTACGCGTGCCTGGAGACAGATATAGAGGCTGTCACAGGCTAAGGGTAGCCCACCCGAATTGTCAAGGCATGCCGAAATCGGATGTGCTAGGCCTACAAGGTGCATAACGGTGGCACAACGTAATCACGCTCCCACAAATCGCACGGATATCCGTGATGGTTACAATGGAGCGAACGAAAAACAAACAAACAAACAAAACTTCCATGCATGTCATAAGAGGTGACTAAGGAGGATATAGGATGGAGTTGGTTGTCCCATCCCATATAGGGCCAGTGACCAAAAGCCATGCTGAAGTCGAATGTGTCAGGCTGAAAGGCGCAGATATAGCAGCAATGCCGTAAACCAAGACACAACGTATTCCGTTCTCCGGACTACATCCTGCTAATCTGCATGAGTATGAGAATGAACGCAGAAGAAGAATGGAAATGCGCTGTTTTGTCGTTTTATTTGCGCCAATGGCCCAACACATCCATCTTTAGCAGTAGTAAAATCTAATGTTAAATATTCTTCTTCTTCGTTCTTCAGTCAGATATCAGGTTAAAGTGTAACAGGGTGACAAGTTAGGAGGGAAGAATTAAGTATTGATTTTGACAATGGTAGTGGTGAGGGTAGTAGTAGTAGTAGTAGTATTAGTAGTAGTATTAGTAGTAGTAGTAGTAGTACTTAGATGACTTTTTGACAATAGGCAATTATAGAAATTATATTATAATGTACAAAGGGAACTGAGCCAAGAATGTAATTAAAAGTTAAGCAGAATGAGTTAGCTATTGCTATTCCAGAGTATTCAACGAAATATCATATTACGGTGAATTATAAATCACATGGGGAAGCAGCAAAATTTATTATTACTGATTGCGAAAGAATTGGACACTTAAAAAAATAAGATAATTTGAACTGGATTTACTTTGAGTCTTCTTCTTCTTCAGCGTTCATTCTCAAACTCCTGCTGGATCTCTATTGCAGTAGGACAATGGCCCTTTTAGATTTCCAGCAGGATATAGTCCAGAGAATGGAAATGCGTTGTGTCGCCGTTTTATTTGCGCCAATGGCCCGACACATCCGTCTTCTGCGGTATTTACTTTGAGTAAAAGTAAATATGTTTGTGACAAAATTGTACTAAACTAGATGGATTGAATCTGTCTAAGTAAATAATGGAAACGATTATAGTGAACTAGATTAGGAAGGTCGGTGAAGGAGAACATGAGAAACACGAGCGTCAAGGATTTCGAGCATAAAAAGACAATTTAGAGTGGCATGCAAAAGATAGTTTTGAGGAGATTAAACTCTGATGAGTTAAAATCAGTTTTTCCAAAATAACTTGCCTGGAAGGACATAAAAACACAAGATGTTACAATGTGGTTAGTAGGAATTATACAGACTATCTGGAAAGGCTGGGTCTGATGTTAGAGTATACAAGTTTTTCATAATTGTCTACAGGAGTTTCTTCTTCTTCTGCATTCGTTCTCAAACTCCTGCAGATTAGCAGGATGTAGTCCGGAGAACGGAATGCGTTGTGTCATGGTTTACAGCATTGCTGCGATATCTGCGCCTTTCGGCCTGACACACCCGACTTCAGCATGGCTTTTGGTCACTGACCCTATATGGGATGGGACAGCCAACTCCATTCCATAACCTCCTTAGTTGCCTTTTACGACATGCATGGAAGGTAAACAGTGTTGCTATTCTTTGCTCCCCTTTCGGGCCCCGGCAACACACGGGCGCTACAGGAGTTTCAAAGTGCTGTTTCATAACTGGATTACTTGCATTAGAAAGTGATTAGAATCATCATCATCATGGGTTAGAAGGGAACTTTATATTTAAGAAATTGTGAATCTCATTGTGAGGACTGAAATTTCATAACTATGTCATCCAGTGCATTTTCTATGTGAGTGGAGGAGTGCGCTCAACCGTAACTGCAAATTAATCATGCCAAGAAAGGTGTGTACTTATGTAAAATTGTATACTGTGAGAAACTGAATCAAACACATCAATTAAGAACCTGAATGTTGGAGTAAGCAACACCTTTAGGAAACTGTGATAGATACAAACTGAGAGATGGATCTATGCCTGATTTAACAGGTGAATTATGAACTCTGTTTTCTGAGCTTAGTAGGAGGGGCTGCGTGCTCAAAGCATAATCTATGTAATGTTTTTTCTGAACCAATTTTGAGATGATGCTAGAAGCTTCAGTTGATGGAAGTTCGACATAGGTGAAGATTTTTAAGGAGGTTAAATTCGTGGCAGTTATATTTGTCTATAAATACTGGTCCAAAGAAATAAAGAGACTGTGTAAGTCTTTAAGATTATGTGAAAATAAGCAATTATGTTATAGCAATAAAGGTTTAAAAAGTATTAATGTTACAAAAGTACTAATAGCTTCAATGAACTGTGTAATTCGCTTAAAGTCATCCAAAGAATCCCTCAGGTTTGGGAGTAGTGCCATATTTTCTCTTCTGGCTATAGTTGACATGCATGAAGAATGTGTTCTGCTGTCTCTGGGTCCAGCCCACAATTGCACAGGTCTGTCATGCCAATTTTCATCATTTTGGACATGTGACTTGTAAGTCTGTTGTGTCTGAAACCACAGTCTGAAGACAATGGTTTGTTCCTTGTGAGGCATTTAATGGTAGGGGTCATTTGATTCTGCAGCTGGGTGCATCTGCTTCCACTTTTTCTTATATTCTGCTTTTATCATAGTAGCTACGTAATATCACTTTCTATTTGTTATAGTAATCCCCCTTCTCTAGCCAGGAGATCAGCCTTTTCATTTCCAAGAATACCACAGTGTCCAGGGATTCACTGTAATACTATATCTTTGGTTCTTACGTAGAACTTAGGATAGTAGTTTTACTTAACAACAACTAACAATCACTATCGGACTAAGGGATGTTAACACAAAAAAATACAAATAGCAGTACACAAGACATTTTCAACGTTTCAACTGTTAGGTCTTTATCAAGAATATACAAAAAAAACATTGAACAAACATTAAAAGCAGTTAAAAACAATTTACTATCACAGAGGCACTAACACAGACATTTAAACAGTACGACATCCAAGGTGACTATGACAAATATGTACACATGTAGTCGTGGAAGCAGATTTTGTTAAAAAATTGAATGGGAAATAAGAACAGAGTGAAAAAGCTATTACTATAATCAATTACATGTTTGTTATGGTTCAGTAAGCCATTTATGATCATTTTGGCTGCTTCTGTTATGGCTTTCATTTCTGGTTTGAAATTTGTGAACTGTTTGTGGGTATAGATATTTGCTTGTGGGTATTTTTCTATCTATAAACCTTCTAACTCCCTATGGAGCACAGGTATTCAAAAAACCGTTTTCTGCTAGTATCTAGTCCTTCTTGTTCTTATATCTTTTAGATCATCCCTATATGCACACTTTTCTCTAACTCCTTTTCCTTATCCCAAGTGGGTTCTAAAACAACTGGATTATTGATATGAACCAGCATCACTGCACAAGGACCATTCTGTCAGCCATATAAGAGTAGTGAAGCTCAGCATCCCAGTCGGTTCTTAGTTGCAGGTTCTTCTGATCTTTCCAGAGAGGGCCCACTTCCTCCTCTATCTCCTTGTCAGTCTCATTTATATAATTCTCTGTACATGTACATTGTCTCTTTCATTTATATAATTCCGCCCGTGTGTTGCCAGGGGCCCGAAAGGGGAGCAAAGAATAGCAACACTGTTTACCTTCCATGCATGTCGTAAAAGGCGACTAAGGAGATTATGGGATGGAGTTGGCTGTCCCATCCCAGCAGTGACCCAAAGCCATGCTGAAGTCGGATGTGTCAGGCTGAAAGGCACAGATATCGCAGCAATGCTGTAAACCATGACACAACGAATTCCGTTCTCCGGACTACATCTTACTAATCTGCAGGAGTTTGAGAACGAACGCAGAAGAAGAAGAAGAATTTATATAATTCTCTGTACATGTACATTGTCTCTTTCATTTATATAATTCTCTGTACATGTACACTGTCTCTTTCATTTATATAATTCTCTGTACATGTACCATTGTCTCTTTCATTTATATAATTCTCTGTACATGTACATTGTCTCTTTCAGAAACTTCTTCATAATTTTGTAGTATATCTATAGCTATCTAATTAACTCAGTTATGTCTCTTCTCATCAATTTGCCATCTACTATAGCTTTATTTGTCAATGAATCAGCCCTTTCTTTCCCTATGACTCTTGCATGACCTGGACATTAGATTCATGTGACGATTTGAACATTATTGAGAAGAGTAGCCCACTCCTTTCTATCTTGTGCAACATACTCTGGTGGTGACAGAATCACCACCGTGTGTGCTAATGTTTTCGTGATCAATCAAGTTAGAGAGTTATTATTACTGCCTCCATTTCCATTCTGATACTCGATGTTGGTCTCAATACAAGGATACTCTTTAACAGATTTCAGCAGAAGGCATCAGTCCAGGTGAAAAATGGATACCGTATGGTCTTTAAGAGGCATTTAAGATCTACATCACAGTTAATAGAGATTGAAAATCTAAACTTCTTCTTCTGCGTTTGTTCTCAAACTCCTGCAAATTAGCAGAATGAAGCCAAGAGAACTGAATGCGTTGTGTCATCACAAAACTAAGGTAGTTTTTGGGATGGTGTTAGCTGTTCAACTTCTCATAGCGTCAAAGTGAACCCGAAGCTATGCTGAAGTTGGATGTGTTAGGTTGATCCAGGAATAGGGTAATGAAGTTTTGTTAATCACTAAAGAAAGACATAATAACACACACAAATCGACATTTCGACCAAATGTCCTTTATGAAGACAAAAATATAAACAAAATTAAAATATACAACAGAAAATGGACAGTAAGGATTATGGCATGTGTAATGTAGATTGACTGGAAGAGGTGAGGTTCATTTTAAATTTTTGTACACAAATCATTCTTATTCTTTTCATATTTCCACAATCATTTTCAAACTTCTGCAGATCAGCAGGATATAGCAAGATAATATAATGTTTTGTGTCATAGTTTACAGCTTGACTGCTATATCTGTACCTTCTGGCTCAACATATCCGACTTCAGCATGGCTTCTGGGTCATTTTCACCCTCTATGGGATGGGGTAGACAACCCCACCTCAATACCTTCTTAGTTTACCTCTTACAACATTGCATGTGCCAGGTAACAGTATCACTATTCTTTGCTGCCCCTTTGAGCTAGGACAACAAACAGTCGACATAATGGATTCTATTCTCCACATTTATCCTGCTAATCTGCACAGGAAGCTACAAACACAAAAAAACAGCATTTAAAAAAACTGTAATTATTTGTACCATAATCCTTGTTAGGAGGAGGTAGCCTGCTCTCCAGTGCCCCATAGTGGCCCCTGAATGTGGAATCTCGAAAGATGCATCTTGTCCAATTGATTTGATCACGGATATCTTCTCGGTTAAGAAATGAAAACCGATGAAAAAATGGAGGTTCTTTGGTGTACATAAGCCATCTGGGAATAACAAGTACAAACTTATGAAAAATGAAAAAAGAAGTGAAATAATAGAAAGAAGGTCACTGGCAGAAGAAGAAAGGAAGAAAAATAATCAAGACAACAATATTAATCTTCCACTTCTTCTGTGTACATTTTAATATATTAATTTCCTGGGGGGGGGGGGGCGACCATCCCCTACCAGGCGTGTCCACAGATTGCGGATCGTGGAACAGCCTCCGGATATGGAGCCTCCATATCTGGTGGTTGGCTGCAATATAAGACAGATCTCTGGATGAATAAGCAGTCGCGGACAAACTGGCGATGTTGCCCAACAGGACGGGGTGGGATATCAGGTGGCACTGATATCTCCACTGAAATACCCCATGTGTCTCGTGACGGGCAGCATCAAGCGAGTATGAGCCGCTATAAGCTCAAGCCAACAGCTGGGGTCATTGACCCCAGCATGCTGCGTCCCCAGGGTTGGGGGGACCTTTAAAATAGGGGAATATAGGAAACTACTTTCTAAAACATACAAAGGGAGAAGTCAGTAAAACCCTCCTTAGGCCCCAATCAGTCTCATCCCATAAGGAAAAAAGGCAGGAAAACTTAGAAAATTCCCCTAACTGCTGGGCAGGTGGCACTCAAGAGTCCAGAAAGACAGGCCACCTAGGAGATGGAAAACTCGACACAAAGCCTGGACAGATGGTGCTCATGATCCTGGGAGGGCAGACCATCTAAGGAAAGCAAACCTAACAAAAATAGCTGGTGGAAATCAGATGCACTTGGCCATATGGCGCATAACAAAGTGCAACGTACCTCATATACAGATACTCATGCAGATTGATTATATTAATTTGTGTATTTGTTTAAGAAATCAAGACTAGAATTGAAATAGCCTTGGCTACATTGTCCAAGTTGACTACCATATGGAAGAGTAGAATAAGTATCGTACAGCAGTGAAAATCAACCTATATAAATCTCTAATAATACCTATTCATTTGTACAAATGTGAGAGTTGGACAACTACAGCATAAATGGAAAGAAGAATACAGGCTTTTGAAAAGAAATGTTGTCTATTGTCTTTCCCCAGGTGAATGATTGTTGATCGCATTCACACTTGCCATTAAGCGTAGGGGTGGGAGCTTAAGCTGTCGTTCCAAGGCCAGATGTGTCGCTGTGGTTGCATTTAGTCCATGTTTGTTCAAGGCTATCTTGATGTTTTCTATCCACCATTTTCTTGGTCTACCTTTGGCCTTGCATCCGGATATGCTTTTGTTATATGCTCTTATTGGTATTTGACTTGGTTTCATTCTCATAAGGTGACCGAACCATTTTACTTGCTGTCTCTCAATATGTTCGAAACATGATATTATACCAACTCTTTTCCTAATTTCTTAATTTCTTATTTTATCTAGTTTGGTAACCATTGCAGCTTTTCTCGTCATTTCAACACTTCATTTCACATGTGACGATTTTTCTTTGCTGCGAAGCTGTTAAAGACCATGTTTGACATTGGTAGCACAGTGTTGGTATAAAAATTGTAGATATTATTTGTTTTTTAATTTCCATCTTGATCTTTGGATGGAGAAGTAATGGTGAAAGAAATGTTACAGATGAATATTGCACATCCATCACACAGAACAAAAAAAACCAACACATATGTGAGAAACATAATAAATACTCATGCATGACAAACATCTCCTAGCAGTGATGAAATGTTACAAACTTGTTTGGTTTGGCCATGTGATGAGGCAGGATCCCCTTTCCATTAACTACCCTACAGGAGAAAGTTGAAGATGCAAGGAAAAAGAGGAGGGTAAAAGATAGTATTGATTGATATTATTAAAGGCTGGACAGGATTACGGTTCCCACACTTAAACAAGGAACATAGAACAGAAAAGTGTGATGGTATTTTTGTGTTGATGTTTCAATAACAACTCTGAGTGAGGGATTATAAGTTGGTTTGATGATGATAGATTGATTCATTGAGAACCCCAGGAATTGCGAGCGATTAGCTCTTACTTCCTATGTCCAGTGGAGTGGATTTTATAACTTTCTTTCATACCCAGGAGATTTCAGCTTTCGGCTTAGCGTACAATTGATATTTTTTTTATAGAAAGCAATGGTTAGTCTGTAACAATCAATATCTTCTTCTTCTTCTGTGCATAAATCAGATATTAACTAGAATATTTGTTTACAGAAAGCAGAGATCAGTCTTCCAGTCCATATATCTATCTATATGAAGAATGTCCAGAATGGGACTAAAATTGTCAAATCTCAGGAAAGTGCATGCCCAATATGATATCCCCCATACGTCATTATGGGGAGAGAATGGATTTCACTAAAGGATGCCCAGATGGCTTAGCTAATGAGTGCATGTACAATCTAAATTTTGTACTAGAATGGAATAATTCATTTCAAACTCTAGACAGGACACAGTAGACTGAGAATGTTGCCAGGAAGCTGAATTTGGTGAGACATATTTTAGAGATGTTGCCAGGAAGCTGAATATAGTGAGAAATGTTCTAGAGATGTTGCCAGGAAGCTGAATATAGTGAGAAATGTTCTAGAGATGTTGCCAGGAAGCTGAATATAGTGAGACATGTTTTAGAGATGTTGCCAGGAAGCTGAATATAGTGAGAAATGTTTTAGAGATGTTGCCAGGAAGCTGAATTGCCAGATAATTTGCATACATTGCAGCATTTACTTTACGAGGCGAGAGGATTTGGTCAATGTCATGAATGTAAGGAAGAAAGTGGGGGATAGAACACTTCCCTGTGATACTCCATTCTTGAAGAGTTTTTTTCTGCTGTGCTTCATTCCAAGCTTCACTGCTGTCTTTCGCTTGTGCAGGTAGTGTTTTATCCAGCAATACATGCGCACAGTCACTTTGTTTTGTTGTAATTTAAGAATTTAAAACTTTTTCCATGTCTACCCACACCACTGATGTCTGCTTTTTTTCATGGAAAGCATTCTACTTCCTGGGCAATTAGTGGGATCTGCTCTTCAGTTGATGTATACTTTCTGAAACCAGCTTGGTTTGATGAGGATAATCTGTTAATGAACTAATTAACAAAATTAGTAGACAACACATAAAACTTACATTTGTCCAGGAAGCCTATGAGGCAATGGTAACGTTTTCAGACGTGCTCCATTGATCATAACTAGGTCAGCCTCTGCTGGATTATCTGTGAATTTGCAGCCTGAGTAGTCACAGCCACTGAAGGAATAGTTGAGGGGACAGCACTTTCGATGATTGAAATCCAGGATCTTCATAACCCTCTGGTCGACGGCCCCAGGCAATAATAGAACCGTGGTCCTGTTACAAGAGATATCATGTGGGAGTTTGAGAATGAACACTGAAGAAGAAGAAGACACTAATTTTATTAATACATAAGGATATATTTTTCTGCAATCATTCTCAAACTCCTGCTAATTATCAGAAACAGTCCAGAGAACATAATCCGCTGTGACAAAATCGGTAGTGTATCCTATTTAGGATGATGAAGCCATCAACCCAGAATTGTTTGGCTCTAGTGATTTTCTAGACAATATACATACATTCAGCAGTTTGCTATTGCTTTCTGAACGGTCCTGATGCACAAGTGCCTGTGGCGGATTTGTATATATATATATATATATATATATATATATATATATATATATATATATATATATATATATATATATATATATATATATATATATATACATGCATGTGGTTGCGTCTGTGGGTATCTCTAATGGCCCACATGATAAACCACCCTTGTAACAGAAAACCTTTGTAGATGACATGCTGTAATATTGAGGCTCTCTAATGGAAACTTTGTACCATGTCATCTATACAATTATAGACCCTCTCTAAGTAGACGGTTCCTTCAATAGGCATTGCACTGAGCCGAAAGCTGAAGTCTCCTGGGCATAAAAGAAAGTTCAGAAAAACCACCGCACTGCACATAGGAAGTAAGACCTAATCGCTCGCAATTTCTGGGGTTCTAAAACAAACAAAGAAACTATATATATACATACATACATGGGTGATTAATTAAGTAAGGGCAACTTAAAATATTTCACTCATTAAATATCAGATATCTTTCAAACTTCTGCAAAGTAAAGACCCATTACCAAAGAAGATTTTGACACTGTCCAATAGATGGCGCAGCTTGTGTAATTGCAATGCACTAGAAACAAAATGGTGATGCCCTTAGCTATGTGCACCATAGAGGAACAGCGAGGAACTATACAATTTTTATGGGCAGAGGATGTAAAAAATCCTGAAATTCACAGAAGAATGCTGCAACAGTATGGGAATGCATGCATTATCGAGCGGAAAGTATACAAGTGGGTAGATGCATTTAAAAATTGGTGCACATCAATCTGTGATGAGCAACGTCCCGGTCGTCCAAGCACGAACATCACTGATGAAAATATGGAACATGCTGATGTCTTTATTTGTGAAAACATACAAATTTCTGTGGAAGATCTGAGCAGGGAGTAGGATATTAGTATCAAATTTGCACGTAACATTGTCACAGGTGCTCTTAAGCATCACTTTTGAAGGATGAGCTGAAACCAGCACGACGGAGCAATTGCAGTGGCCTTTTATCTAGAGGCATTCTTCTTCTTCATGATAATGCATGCCCACATACAGCTGCTGCAAATCTTGACACCATCAGGAGATTGAGATTTCAGATCTTAGAGCATTCCCCATATGGTCATGACCTTAGCCTCTCTGATTATATATACATGTGTATATATGTTTGGACCCATGAAAGACGCTTTGAGGGGATGAAAATGTGGGAACAATGATGAGATTAAAGAAGTGGTGCATTCCTGGCTGAAGGGACAACCAAAACAATTTTTTTATGACGAATATAGAAATTGGTGCAACAGTGTCAACACTGCATTCAAAAGGAGGGCGGTTATGTAGAAAAATGACATACTATTTGTATCTCTATATGAATTATGTATCTCAAAAAATTTAATTTTGTCATCACTTAATGAATCACGGTCGTGTATAATATATAGCCTATATATATGTATATATATATATACTCCCATGCAGTGCTTTTTTTTCTAGAAGAAAGGTGGTTATACATATGGTTACAGAAATGGATAGTCTGATATGAATAATGACCCCCTCCATTTGGTTGTAATACTTTGCACATAGCTTATGTAATTCCTTTCCTATTATTAAGTATTGTGAAAAATCAAGTTTTTTTTTAGTTGTACTGTCACATACAAAATGGGTGATGGTGCGATTTGCTGTTTTACTTATTACTTAGGGTAGCCGTGGGTAAAGATGCGCTGGGGGCAAAGATTCATAGTTGTTTTTTTCCGGGACTATGGGTTTTTTCCCGCAAACCACGTGGTCACGTCGGACGCTAACGTCCGTTTCTGTCGCACAACGAATTTTCATCGGTCAAGGGTAGGTCATTTTTGAGCCATGAGGTAAATTCGTTTTTTAACATTCTCGATCTAACTTTTTTTCCACTTCTCACTCTTTGTCCTCTGTTATCATTACTGTCATGTTATTGTACATATCTAAACTGAAAACTATATTGTATTGTTAAGTTATTAAGCATGTTACCTTGTCAAGATAATTTTTGTTTTCATGATATTTTATAAAAATTGTGAACAGTGTGATTTTGGGGTAACGCCGCGCACACTGATGGGGCAAACATGCGCCGCGGACTCACTGCGTATGTTTGCCCTAGTCACTTCATCCTCATGTTGCCAAATATTTAAACCAATATTTTATTGTCACGTTATGTTTCTTTTTAGGAATTATAAATGGAAAATTGAGAAAATGATGCCGCTAACTGAAAATGAAGCCGTATCTGCTATAAATGCACAATCTCCATGTGTCATAGTTGTACGATATACGCCGATAATAGATGCACAGTCTCCGCTATTCACAGATGCACGTTCTCCGCTATTCATAGATGCACGATCCCTGTTGATTATAGCTGCACAATCTTCACGGATCATAGTTGTATGACCTCCGCAGATAATAGATGCATGACCTCCGCCGATGCACGATCTCCGCTATTCATAGATGCACAATTTCCGCCGGTCATAGATACACGATTCTGCCGAAGACGGATGTGTCGGGCCATTGGCGCAAATAAAACGGCGACACAACGCATTTCCATTCTCTGGACTACATCCTGCTGGAAATATAGTAGGACCATTGTCCTGTTACAAGATATATCCAGCGGGAGATTGAGAATGAACGCTGAAGAAGAAGAAGAATAGATACACGATCTCCGTGGGTCATAACTGCACTGGGGTGCAAAGGGAACGCATTGCTCTAGGCGGGCCCAGGGTTAGCAGATAACCAAGATCCCAAATGTACCTCCACGCGGTGCACCCTGGAAACAGAAATACAGCAGCTCGAGCTGATTCTGGCCAAATCATTTGGGGATCGTGTCCGAGAATGTGGAGGTAGCAGATGGAAAGAGATTTGACTGCACAAGAGACAGACAATATCTCCGACACCACCAGCATCACCACATATAACGACACTGTCGACATACAGTGAAGCAGGGCAGTCCAGTCCAAACATTGGAGAGGCGGCCAATGTAAAATGCACGTAAAGATAGATGCATGGCGAGAGAAAAATAGATTTCATACCGAGTACAATGAAACAATGAAAAGGCAGAACAGCGCTAGAGGGCTGCGCGAACTGCAAATAGAAAGTGAAAAGTCCCTAGGAAAGGGGAACTACAAGCACCGTCAGCTCGAGACAAGCTTCTAGTTACCTGTGTTCCTTACAGGCAGAGACCCAGACCCATCCATTGGCGTTTGGTAAAGCAAGAAGTCCTAACCCAACTCTAATGTCGAGCCTTCCTAAACCGGAAATATGCTCGCGAAGAGAAAGGGTTCCGTACTCGATACGCTCAGGCACGAAAGGGACAACGATTTAGCCCTGGCCCAACTCTACTGTCAGGTTTTCCTACACCGGAAAGACACTTGAAGAGAGAAAGGGTTCAGTACCTGATGGGCTCAGGCGCTATTGGGACAAGGACGCTCAGCTCGAGAACGCCTTGCTCTCAAACGCGTGGTGTGAGACTTGAACTTGGACAAGGGGTACACGATGTCGGTGAATGACACCTCGGCTAAGAGGGCGAAAGGGCCAGGGTCCAACTCATCTGTTGAGTTCTTCCCCTTAAGGAACCAGGCTCACGGATGAGAAACGGTTCAGTACCCAATGGGCACAGGCACAGCACGTCCAATTACACGAGGCAAGTTCATAGACAGTGGAACACCTCGTTCGAGTCAGACGAGAGCAAAAAATCGTCTTGGCGAAGAGGCTCCATTACGCGTGCCTGGAGACAGATATAGAGGCTGTCACAGGCTAAGGGTAGCACACCCGAATTGTCAAGGCATGCCGAAATCGGATGTGCTAGGCCTACAAGGCGCATAACGGTGGCACAACGTAATCACGCTCCCGGCGGAAATCGCACGGATATCCGTGATGGTTACAATGGAGCGAACGAAAAACAAACAAACAACAATAACTGCACTATCTCTGCCGGTCATAGTTAGACGTTCTCTGCTATTCATAGATGCACGTTCTCCGCCAGTCATAGATGCACGTTCTCCGCCAGTCATAGATGCATGTTCTCCGCTATTCATAGATGCACGATCTCCGCCAGTCATAGATGCACGATCTCCGCTATTCATAGAAGCACGTTCTCCGCCAGTCATAGATGCACGTTCTCCGCTATTCATAGATGCACGATCTCCGCCGGTCATAGATACACGATCTCCGCCGGTCATAACTGCACTATCTCTGCCGGTCATAGATGCACGTTCTCCGCTATTCATAGATGCACGTTCTCCGCTATTCATAGATGCACGTTCTCCGCTATTCATAGATGCATGTTCTCCGCTATTCATAGATGCATGTTCTCCGCTATTCATAGATGCATGTTCTCCGCTATTCATAGATGCATGTTCTCTGCTATTCAGATATAGTTTCAAACGGATCTAAGCACCCATTCTCTGTATTAATTTTCTTTCATATTTACGTATTTTCATTTTTTTTTTCTTATGGAAGTTACATAAAGATACATATGCCTAATCTTTGTGCTCTATAATTTTCCCACACTATGACTGGCTATGTTAAGATAGGAAGTGACATTGTAATTTTGCTAGTTTCGTCAATTTTCCCATGATTTCATAATTCTTTTTGCCTGCGCGTGTTTGCCCCAAAAATTGGGGCAAAGGTGGGATTTTACTCATGTTCCTAAAATCTCATTTTAAGGACTAAACTTGATTGTACGTTGTCAATACTCTGACGATTGTTAGATGGATGGATAAGCTACACACTGCTGCTAGTTTGGTTTCTCATATGTAAGCCTATTTGTCAGAATACGCAAAAAAGTGAAAAATGCGCATCATTGCCCCCGGCTACCCTATATGTCGTTTGTGCATTCTTCGTAGTGTTAATTATGAGGTTAAATTACCTAAAGAGGGAGGATTGAACTTTTTGTATTTTGCCAGTGTCAGAAGGGACAGCGAAAAATATTAAAACTCTACTGCCGAAGATGGGTGTGTCGGCTATTGGCGCTAACAGAACTAGAACGGCGATACAACGCATTTCATTTTCATTCTCTGGACTACATCCTGCTGGAAATCTAGTATGCCCATTGTCCTGCTACAAAAGCGATCTAGCGGAAGTTTGAGAATGAACGGGAAAAGTTAAACAGCATCACCTCTGAATGATAATTCCGATGAATCTACCGGTTTTTATAATTCAGAATAATTGCCGAGAGACTCAGACTGGTTACGATGGTTATCTTAATCGTGATGATAAATCTGAATGATTCAACTTACCTTGAAGATAATGCAAAAGAAGAATTTCGTGCATCATCATTCTCCTCAAAGGAGAGACGATCACCTTCACTCGAACTACCCCAATCACCAATAACCTCATGATCATCACTAATATTTATATATTTATCAACTGTTTCACCTTGTGTTTGTTTCCAGAGTTCTCCAAACTGGAAATATCTTGCAGACCATACTACTTTTTTTGGCAGAGTTATCGTACCCTCCTTCAAATACTGGAAAACACCGGAATAAATTAAACAAATTGTCGCAATAAAACATAAAATATATATACATTTACTACAATTCCTGAACACTTTCATCTCTGAAAAACCTACAAGAAAGGACACACTTTAAAATAAAGTTTTCCGCTAATGTTGAATTCTTAAATTAACATAACTTCACAAAATATTTAGTGAAGACTTTTTTATGAGAGAAAAAAGTCCCGTAATGTTTTACAATAAACTTCACTTACATAAAACACTAACGCATGTCAAGTATTTTGTACTCATGTGTGATGGGGATCAACCGCTAGTTGAACAAATTTTTGACAGTTATTGTCGCAAGCCCAGACTAAGTTTTCTTATTGCTGCTCTCGCAAAATATCAATTTTTGAGGGCGTTAGAAAACTACCATAACTTGTGATATATTTTTACGAATTAAGTGGCTTATGCCTAGGCCCTATAGATTATAGGTAGACGTATCTGTTTCTTACACATATGCATACACACGCTCGCCTTAGCTTGTGAGGGTAGTACTGCCGTAGATATGATCTTCTCAAGGAAGAGGGTTACCTAAAAAAAAGGTCATTCGTGCCAGGTCCTCTTATTGATGACTTTGTGTACAATCGCTAAGAGAGGGAGGGGATCTAGTTTTTTTTAACCCCCCCCCCCCTCTTGGATAAGTTCTTAGTACTAAACGTCATGTTCCGATTTTCTATTTAAAAAGGAGGGAGGGGGGGGGGTTGATTTTGCAGATAATCCCCCAACCAGTGACTGTTTTTCCTCATATAAAAATCTACTACATTTCTGCTCATATTGCGACAAATCTTTCAGAGAGGGGATTGGACGAATGAACCATCTGTGGACTCAGTCAAACTAAACTTGTAAAACTCTTTGTCTCACTAGATTTTCCTGCTATGCCGAAACACGATAGTAAATTCATATTAAAATGTAGATTTGTGCGGTTTTTTTGCCATAGGTCTCATAAATGCTGATTTTAGCGACTCGGTGCGGATTAATATCATGCTCATATTCACCTGCGAATCTTCTCAAGTTGAGGTATGCTTCTTTCAATCGCAAACGTTGGTCAAGCTTGGTTATATCATAGCTTACTGACCATACAATTGTGGATTTTGCGGTTCAATTAATCCTGGCACCACAACCTCGGATTTTAGGTTTTATAGATTAGGCCTACTTCACTATTACATTCAGAAATAAATGCCTTAGTAAGTGAAAATGTTTGTTTGTTTGTTTTTCGTTCGCTCCATTGTAACCATCACGGATATCCGTGCGATTTCCGCCGGGAGCGTGATTACGTTGTGCCACCGTTATGCGCCTTGTAGGCCTAGCACATCCGATTTCGGCATGCCTTGAAAATTCGGGTGGGCTACCCTTAGCCTATGACAGCCTCTATATCTGTCTCCAGGCACGCGTAGTGGAGACTCTTCGCCCAGACGATTTTTTGCTCTCGTCTGACTCGAACGAGGTGTTCCACTGTCTATGAACTTGCCTCGTGTAATTGGTCGTGCTGTGCCTGTGCCCATTGGGTACTGAACCGTTTCTCATCCGTGAGCCTGGTTCCTTAAGCGGAAGAACTCATCAGAGGAGTTGGACCCTGGATCTTTCGCCCTCTTAGCCGAGGTGTCATTCACCGACATCGTGTACCCCTTGTCCAAGTTCGAGTCTTACACCACGCGTTTGAGAGCAAGGCGTTCTCGAGCTGAGCGTCCTTGTCCCAATAGCGCCTGAGCCCATCAGGTACTGAACCCTTTCTCTCTTCAAGTGTATTTCCGGTGTAGGAAAACCTGACAGTAGAGTTGGGCCAGGGCTAAATCGTTGTCCCTTTTGTGCCTGAGCGCATCGAATACGGAACCCTTTCTCTTCGCGAGAATATTTCCGGTTTAGGAAGGCTCGACATTAGAGTTGAATTCGGTCTTCTTGCTTTACCAAACGCCAATGAATGGGTCTGGGTCTCTGCCTGTAAGGAACACAGGTAACTAGAAGCTCGTCTCAAGCTGACGGAGCTTGTAGTTCCCCTTTCCTAGGAACTTTTCATTTTATATTTGCAGTTCGCGCTGTTCTGCCCTTTCATTGTTTCATTGTACTCGGTATGAAATATATTTGTCTCTCACCATGCATCTATCTTTACGTGCATTTTACATTGGCCGCCCCTCCAATGTTCGGACTGGACTGACTAGCATCACTGTATGTCGACAGTGTCGCTATATGTGGTGCTGCTGGTGGTGTCGGAGATATTGTCTGTCTCTTGTGCAGTCAAATCTATTTCCATCTGCTACCTCCACATTCTCGGACACGATCCCCAAATGATTTGGCCAGAATCAGCACAAGCTGCTGTATTTCTGTTTCCAGGGTGCACCGCATGGAGGTACATTTGGGATCTTGGTTATCTGCTAACCCTGGGTCCGCCTAGAGCAATGCGTTCCCTTTGCACCCCAATTGAAAATGAAAGGTAGGCCTACTACTTATGTTGAAGCATATAGACGTTAGTCCACATTGGTTATAGCATAGCTGTGATCATAGACATATCAGAAGGTATAGAAGTTATATGCTTTACCATCTATATGTATGTTCCCTCTAAAAAATACCAGAGAACCATCTTTATGCCTAGGACACCCATTGTGGTATAAACGCTCATATGCATAAGATGACCAAATCAAGCCAATTGTGCCCGCCAAGAGGAAACGCAGACACCACACTACATCATACAAGCATGTCCAACACCTCCGACATCAGGTATGGTCGGTGCCATGGACACACACAGATCGAATGGAAGCTTTGGGTGGAGTTGGATCTAGAAGAGTTGCGACAAATTACTCCCTTCCTAAACCAGACATCAGTGCGCTATATCAACACCACTTGGATCAGCCTGCATTCGGTATAGTCGATAGATCAACCATACTGCACACTACGTGGTAACACGCGTTTGCATGACGTAACAATGAGACAACTAAACAGCTGGCATACAACACTATCCCATCCACACATTACCAGTCACAGATTGCATAGTCCCAGTGTTTATACAGTTTGAGAATGAACACCCCCATTCTTCCACAAAAAAAACTAACAAACCTGACATCTACAAGCCACATTGTCTGGGATGTGAGAAAGTTTCCTTTCATTTTATTATCGATCTCGGCAGACCGTGCTTAATGGGGATTACTGCTTCCATACTGATTTACATGTTCTAAGCGATACTTTCAACAGATTATTTTTTCTGTTGAGAGATACAGAATACAAATTCTCGCCCGTGTGTTGACGCGGCCCTAAAGGGGAGCAAAGAATAGTAACACTGTTTACCTTCCATGCAGGTCGTAAAAGGCGACGAAGGAGGTTATGGGATGGAGTTGGCTGTCCCATCCCATATAGTGTCAACGACCCAAAGCCATGCTGAAGTCGGATGTGTCAGGCCGCAAGGCGCAGATATCGCAGCAATGATGTAAACCATGACACAACGCATTCCGTTCTCTGGACTACATCCTGCTAATCTGCAGGAGTTTGAGAACGAACGCAGAAGAATACAAATGTAGATGTACGTCAGTGTGTTGCCGGGTTCCAGAAGGGGAGTAAAGTATAGCGGCACTGTTATCTGCCAATCATATCGTATGATTCGAATATGGAGGTTTCGGGGCTGAGTCAGCTGTTCCACCTCATTTATGATCAAATTGACCAATAAATTACCACAGGCCACGCCAAAGACGGATGTGGCAGGTCAAAAGGTTCAGATATCGCACCTAAGCTGTAAACCATGACTGTTTTCCAGACTACATCCTGTTGATCTGTAGAAGTTTGAGGACAAACGCAGAAGATATGTAGATAAATATTGAAGTGCGGAAGAGAATTCAAAGCATGCACAGGACTCATTAACAACATTCAGACACACTCCAGTCTATCCAAGGTGAGTAAAACTAGTCTTCATTGAGTCCGACAAATGAACCCCAGAGCCGTGCTGTGATAGGGTGCAGCCACACCAGACAGCACCAATAAAAACACATTGCGGAGTGAGGCATTTCGAAGAAAAACAATTTAAAGGGGGCATTGCGAAGACGCATAATAGGCTTATATACAAAAAATCTACCGCACGGTATTGGAATAACTCACGCAGAGAAATTTGCATATAATAAAGGTAATTCTCCAGCCATATTTCTAAAACTATAATATTTACTTCGGAATGTCCCATGTGGAGGTGAATTCGGTACTTATTTAGAAATCTAACCCTGAAACTTGCACAAGAACACTCTGTGAGTGCAACTTTATGCTAGTTGATCATCACTGCACACAACAATTGTACTTACGTAAAACACAGGTTTTATAATAGTTTGACTCAGACACGACGGACTATCACTAAAACTAGTGGGTAATGATGTGCATACAAGAAAACTTACAAATTACAATACACAAAACATATTCATCGTTTCGACCAAAAGGCCTTTATCAAGATACACACAAAACATCAAAAGACAACGAATACAAATGATTCCTTTGTGTTACCAACAGGGAAGTAAAAAAAATAGTAACACTACAATGCTTGTTGTAAGAGATGTCTAAAGAAGGGCTTCTTTCCCAAAACAAACAGTTTCTTATATGCCAAAATGAATAAAAATGGCAGGGCTGACAACTTTCTGCATATTTTTACCTGCCACATCCAATTTCAGCACTGAATTATTTGGGTAACTATACTTTTACAGGATGAGGTAGCAGTTACAAACCAAACCCTCCTTAGTTAGCTCTCACAGTAAGAATGGCAGCTTACATGAGCTCTCACAGTATGAATGGCAGTTTACACAAGCTCTCACAGTATGAATGGCAGCAATCATATGAGCTCTCACAGTAAGAATGGCAGCTTACATGAGCTCTCACAGTATGAATGGCAGTTTACACAAGCTCTCACAGTATGAATGGCAGCAATCATATGAGCTCTCACAGTATGAATGGCAGCAATCATATGAGCTCTCACAGTATGAATGGCAGCAATCATATGAGCTCTCACAGTATGAATGGCAGCAATCATATGAGCTCTCACAGTATGAATGGCAGCAATCATATGAGCTCTCACAGTATGAATGGCAGCAATCATATGAGCTCTCACAGTATGAATGGCAGCAATCATATGAGCTCTCACAGTATGAATGGCAGCAATCATATGAGCTCTCACAGTATGAATGGTAGCTTACATGAGCTCTCACAGTAGGAATGGCAGCAATCATATGAGCTCTCACAGTATGAATGGTAGCTTACATGAGCTCTCACAGTAGGAATAGCAGATCACGAGGTTTTGAAGAGCTCCAATGTCATGAACTGGCAGTCTTCTACTGGTTCATTTCTGATCCAGCGCATGGGCTCAAGTCCTTTCACCCAATGCCATTGTGTGATATATGCATATGCTTGTTAGCTGTTGTTTTATTCCATAAAAGGTGTTAGATTTATCTGGCCTTGGAGGGAGAAGTATTTTCCTGACGTCATCAAGTGCTGGATATTCAAAAAGGTGATGGCCAACAGTCTCATAAGGATGAGTGCACAGCCGGTACACTGGAGTATACTGTGTTCTGGTGATTAAGCTGTACATGTGTGCAAAGTCAGAAGATGATACTCTGGTCTTTCCTTCCTAGAAGGTTGATATTGTTTTTAGTATTTTGGCTAGTCATATATTTATAGATTTCCCTACTAGTGTATTGGCATTATAGTGCTGGGAAGTCTGTGGATTTTCGACACACAGGGGTCAGAAAACTATCACACCATCAAGAAGGTAGGTGTCTAGCTGTACACTACAGTCAAGATAGAGTTCACTGTGCTCATTCCCAGTCACCAATTGTATGGCTCTAGGCATACAACCAAATGTTTACGGCACAAAGCTTGTCACATCCTGCATCACTGTGTCTTTATGATGGGTCTCAGCCATTGGAAAACAGTGCAGTCAGTTTCCCCCTCCCCAGTCTTCTACTCTGGAGAGAACTTTCTTGAATCTCAATACATGCAGTAGATGAATGTTTGACTCAGTGTTACTGTAACTTATAATGTCATGAAAGTCTGACTCAGTGTTACTGTAACTGTAAGTTATAATGTCATGAAGTCATGAAAGTCTGACTCTGTGTTACTTAAGTTGTAATGTCATAAAGTCCTAGATGAAAGTTTGACTACCGGTAAGTGTTACTGTAAGTTGTAATGTCATAAAGTCCTAGAAACTTCTTCTTCTGTGTTCGTTCTCAAACTCCTGCAGATTAGCAGGATGTAGTCAGAAGAACGGAATGTGTTGTGTCATGGTTTACAGCATTGTTGAGATATCTGCGCCTTTCAGCCTGACACATCTGACTTCAGCATGGCTTTGGGTCACTGACCCTATATGTAATGGGACAGCCAATTCATCCCATAACCACCTTAGTTGCCTTTTACGACACGCGTGGAAGGTAAACAGTGTTGCTATTCTTTGCTCCCCTTTCGGGCCCTGGCAACACACAGGTGAAGTCCTAGATGAAAGTCTGACTCAGTGTTACTGTAAGTTGTAATGTCATGAGCTGGCAGTCCTCTACTCTGGAGGGAATTTTCTTGAAATATCGAGACATGCAGTAGATGAAAGGTGGCATACCATAGAAGAAATGGTTTGTGTGCATCTCTGCCTATGTCAATAATAACATAGACACTGGCAAAATAGTGGAGACAGTGTCACCATGGATAGATTTGAGGTTGGCGACCATTGCGTAATACAGGCAACATGTTGCAAAGTATGGCTAGCCTGTTAGTATATCGCCAAGGTCATCCACTATCCAATGGAAGAAACACTGAATGTATTAGCTATCGCTACAGAAGTCAGATATATATATTTTATGTTGTCAGGCTATTAACGCAAATATAACATCAACACAATACACATCCATTCTATGGATAATATACTGCTGGAAATCTAATGGGACTCATCCCGCTAGAAGAGAGATCCAGTGAGAGTTTGAGAACAAACAAATAAGAGTGAATTCCATACCATCAAATCATGCATGAATCTATCAATTGGGGAGAAGTAAATTTAATAGCTGGATGGAAACCACTCACAAAGTCAATGAAAAGGTTGAGGTTATCAAGAGAAATATCAGTAACCCCAAACCCGTCGTCTATGTAGCGGTGGAATATGGAAGGGACAGGGCCCTGATCTTTTTCTTTTATTATTCTTGCACTCATCTATAGTGTCTCTAATTTCCCACTTTCGGTTTGTTTATAATGAATGCACGCATTTTCACCTTGACTAGATGCGTTGCCATCCCTGCGCTATTATGGAGACGAGGGCTTGATGAAATATAGACATCTATTTATTTTTTTATTTTGTCGTTTTCTGTTGTTTGTCTCTTGAAAAAGGTTCAATTTGAGCCGATACGTTGAGAATTGTCCTGTTTAGTTTTATTGTATGTTTTTTGTTTTTTTTCTTAAAAATATATTTTTATTAATAGGCTAGGTAAGTGTTTTAGTAACCTTTTTACATCATTTTGCATTACTATTTGTTCATTAGGTTACTGCGGCACCATCCACTTTGTCGGACACCCTCTGGCCATTTGGTTATTTACAATTGGGGAGATAGCAGAGTGAAGCGGCATAACCTCCTTGTCTTTCCGCAGAAGACAGATATTTCGAGCCCTTAGCGCAAATAAAATGGTTATACAACACATTTCCATTCTCTAGACCAGTGTTTCCCAACATGGGGCCTAAACCCCACAAGGGGGCAATTTGATTGTTCAGGAGGGCAATTCAAACAAGTTACAATTACGCTTTATTTAGGAAATAATTCAATTCTTTAATATAAAAATATGTATGTTACATAGGGGGGCATCAGAATATTTGAAAGACTTAGGTGGGGCATGGTAAAAAAAAAGGTTGGGAAACACTGCTCTAGACTATATCCTGCTGGAAATCTAGTAGGATCATGGTCCTGCTACAAGAGAGATCCAGTGGGAGTTTGAGAATGAACGCTAAGGAAGAAGTTGTTTCTTGGTTGGTTGCTGATTCAGCGGTCCATGGGCTCATGTCCTTTGACCCAATGCCATTGTGTGATATATGCATGTGTTTGTAAGCTGTTGTTTTGTTCCATATAATGTATTCCATTTATCTGGCCCTGGAGGGAGAAACATTTTCCTGACACCATACAGCGCTGGGCATTCAAAAAGGTGGTGGTCAACAGTTTCATAGGAATGAGTGCACAGCCTGCACCAAGTTGTCTCTTAAGACATGCATTACGTACTTCATCATTACTGTTCTTTGCTAGCCTTTGAGGTTCCCATAACACACAGATGAAACACAGAGCTATCTGGAGGATTATAGTCATGCAGAAATTGTTGGCAATAAAACACAGTGTGTCTGTGGCCAGGTTGCTAGTGACCCAGACAATGGAAAAGTGGTTAAGCAATGCCAATAATGGTCAGCATTTCGATTGGTGACAAGAGAGACTAGTATGCAGTATGAACAAGGTGATAAACAAGCTGAGATGCGTGGCTGGCTTACTATCGTCATGACTACGGATGTCCACCATTCAGTGAAACTGGTAAAATACGTAACATGTTGGATAAGCCAAAGTTGGGCTTCTGGTGAAAATAAAATAAGTGACATAACACATCTCTATTCTCTGGACTACATACTGCTGGAAATCTAGTAGGTCCATTGTCCTGCTACAAGAGAGATCCAGTGTGAGTTTGATAATAAATGCTTAAAAAAAACACCTCAGTTGGAGGACAGTTATAAAAATTGTCAGAGAATGGCACACTTTTGCTGCGGTGTAATCAGAATTGCAGAGATGTGACCTCTGCCATATGCGCTAACTTCAGCGCAACAGGAAAATGAATGAATGAATCTCTAATTAATAGTGTCACATGATATGATGAGGTATGGAGCAAAACTAGTAAGAATCGTGAAGAAAATTTATCAATATATTTTAATGTCTTGGTCTGATACATTACTTGACATGCTTGAAGTTATGCAGATAATCAACATATTGACAAGAAAAAATAATATAACAATTATTTTATAATATTTACATCGAGGCACATTTCCCATACCAGTTACCCAGGCATAACAGGAAACAAAAATCATTTAAATTTATCATTACAAAATTTCAAACTATGTGCCCTGGACTTGATTAAATGTACATTGGAAAACAGTGCAGTCAGTTTCCCTGCTGCTGCATTGGGCAAAGTTACCATTAATCATGGACGGTCAAGATTAAATCGCACAATAGACATTACGTGGTAAACTTTTGGAAAGTTATTTGAGGCTGGACGCCCCAAAGATACAAAGATTTGTACATCTCAATGAAAAGACTTTTTCATAACAGCTGGGAAAATGTGGTAGAAGACAGAGGTGCTTGGAAGATGGCACTGTGTAAAGGTGAAGAGACTTCTGAAAATTAAGTTAGAACAGAGCAGTAGTGGAACAAACTTAGTAAATACAAATAGTGCTGTTAAGCAACAAGACAAAAAAAAGGCTGTATGTGTATGTATATATATGTGTGTGTGTATATATATATATATGGTACTTCACACAGTATTTTACACTTTTTCACTCAATATTAAACTCCTGTAAAGAATCAGGAGGTAATTCAGAGAATGGTATGTATTGCAGCATGTCTTAAAATTACAACAGTTACAGCAAATTTTCCTCACGAGTAGAAGGTTGTCCAGCTCTCAGCATTGCACCACACCGTCACATTAAGTCAAACAGTTATCTTGTATTTGTAAAAGCTATGGAAAGCTTTCTCATAAAAAAAATAATGCCAATCTAGAGCAGAAAGTAAAACTCCCCTGCCAGACAGAAGAGAGAACAAGAATGACATATTCCCTCAGGTTTCTATCATCATCATTGCCTTGATGAATGACCCATTCTTCTTCTTCAGCGTTCATTCTCAAACTCCCACTGCATATCTCTTGTAGCAGGACCATGGTCCTATTAGATTTCCAGGAGGATGTAGTACAGAGAATGGAAATGCGTTGTGTCGCCGTTTTATTAGCGCCAATGGCCCGACACATCCGTCTTCGGCGGAAATGACCCATTCAAAGATCAATGAGCTAGAACAAATGCAAACACATGGAAATATCTTGACAGTGAAAGAGAAAAGTTCATGACAGGAGCAGCATAATAATTATCTTGTAGTCAATGCTATGATGACCAGGTTCCATGAAATGCAATATACAACAATACTATCATTAAAATAAATATGATTCAATTCTTGAAATAGCACAGAGGCTTTGAAATTCATTAAGAAAATGCAAATATTCGTTATGAAGCATTGATAATTTTAAAGCTCTTCTTCTGTTCTCAATCTGCTTGCAAATTCACAGGATGTAGTCTCAAGAAAAGTGGAAAATCCATGGAATCATGGTTTACAGGCTGGCCGAGTTTTCTACACCTTTTGTCCTGACACATCTGACTTCAGCATGACTTCTGGGTCACATTGGCCCTTTATGGGATGGGACAGCCAACTCCACCCCATAACCTCCATATTTGCCTCCTACAACACGCATTGTCTTTGCTCCTCTATCGGGCATGGCAACACACAAGCATCAAAGCAGTATATCGTGAGTTTAATTATATACATATTTTTAAAGACGGCATGTAATTTTTTTCTCTAAAATTTGCAGCCCATTAGTAATGGGAGATAAGTATGCTCTGAACTGTTGGTCAGCAAAGTGCTAAAAATAAGTGCTAAAAATAAAGTATTGAGGATTCACATTGCAAGACAGGTGGAACAGCTGGACTGGAAAAACAATGAATAAACCTTGACATCGGTAACAGAAAGATCCCATTGCATACATATGGGATAAATTTTCATTAACTGGCACCTCATTACTTTGAAGACACCTAGCTTCTATAATCTCATTACTTTGAAGACACCTAGCTTCTATAATCTCATTACTTTGAAGACACCTAGCTTCTATAATCTCATTACTTTGAAGACACCTAGCTTCTATAATCTCATTACTTTGAAGACACCTAGCTTCAACAATCAATTAATACCTATCTTCCTCCAGCTGCTTTAACTAATATCACCCTCTCTAGCTGTCTCAATCAACAAATCTTTGTAGTAGCACAATCAACTAACCTTCCATTCTTCCAGCTACTTCCAATCAACTAATCTTTCCTAATGCCACTACCGGTAACTGCTTCATAAAAACTAATTAATACACTGTCATGCCTGTCTACCTATTTTTTCATGGATTTTCAGCATCCTCTTCATTCAAACAAGTTTCTTTTTTATTTCTTTTGCGGAGAACTACTTTGCAAGTGTTCCAAAATGTTCTTGGCAGTTGCAACTTTTCTTCGCGGCCTTTGTGTGTTCTTTTGTGCTTCTTAAGACCGCCATACTGTGAAAACCCAACACCACAAACATCACATTTGTAAGGTTTCTCTCCTGTGTGTACTCTTTTGTGTGTTTTCAGATGACTATGTTGGGCAAACGCTGAGCCACATTCATCACACTTGAAAGTTTTTTCTCCGGTGTGCTTTTTTTGATGAGATTTCATATTGCCACGGTGTATGAATCCCAATCCACAAAAATCACATGTGTACGGCTTTTCTCCGGTGTGTATTCTCCTGTGTGTGATCATATGACTGTCTTGTGTAAACTCTGCTCCACAATCATCACATTTAAAAGGTTTCTCCCCTGTGTGTATTCTTTGGTGACGTTTCAATCCTCCAGATTGAGTAAATCCTAAACCGCAAACACCACACTTGTATGGCTTCTCTCCAGTGTGTATTCTTCTGTGTGTCATCATATGACTGTACTGTATAAATCCAACATTACAAATATCACACTTGTAACGCTTCTCTCCTGTGTGTATAGCTTGATGTCGTTTCAGATTGCCAAGATGTGTGAAGGTAACATCGCAGACATCACACTTGAAAGGCCTGTCTCCTAATTTCTGAATCTGTTGATTATTGTCTAATCCACTCTCATCTAAATCTACTGCACCAAGAACAGAACTCTTCTCATCAACTGACAGTATCCGACCAGATGCAAGATCTAACTGCATCACCATTTGATAAGCATCCTGCGATCCGCTAATGTCTGTCATACTTTCAAATATGGAGTTGTCTTGTGTTGTCAGTGCTGTACCACAGATATCTATCGTGTAGATCACTTATGTTCTGCTTTTGTTCTCTTTAGATTGATTATCTGAAAGTAAACCACATTTTTACAGCTGTCAGCAATAAAATAAAGGATTGAATATACACAGAGAAATGACACATTATGAGAATATTTATTATACTAGCTACCCAGATAACAACAACGGTCAAGCAACACTGACCATGATCAGAATTCAGATAAAAAGGTTATGATGCACAGACTAGTCTATCAGAAGCTACAGACTTTTATCTTTCAGAGTAATTGGTAAAACAGCTAACATATTAGATACTAACAGATCATTAGCTCACGGACAACAGGGACACAACGCATTCCCATTCTCTATACTACATCCCATTTCTTCTTCTTTACTTCTTCATCGTTCATTCTCAAATTCCCACTGGATCTCTCTTGAAGCGGGACAATGTTCCTACTAGATATCCATCAGGATGTAGTCCAGAGAGTAGAAGTCATGACTCAGGTATTGGATATTTCAACTTCAACATGTACTCCTGGGTATGGAAGAAAGCTGTGAATACAGCTTCCCATTGCACACAGGACAAGCATTGAACAAATGTCGGGGAGCGCATTGTTCAAATATCTGACCGATGAAGTGTTGAGACTCGGAATCTGGACACTGCAGGCAAGATTCAGGCTCTAACGACACTGCAAACCTAGCCCAACTCAACTATTGGCCATTGCCCAACACGACTCATACAGAGAGAATTGGGTTCAGTACCTAAGGGCCCACTGTGAAGCTCGCCGTCTGAGATTCATATTTTCTCTACCTCTTTTGGTAATATACGCAATGACGAAGAGTCAAAATACACAGACCGCACCTGGCGATGGATTAGAAGGCCATCTAAAGCGGATGAGGTGAGTGCATGAGAAATGCACAGGTCAAATCCCAGACCACCGACATGTTTGACAAAGCAGCACCTTGTCTAGGAAGGTGTATGAACCCATAGTCTTCTTATTCTTCTTCACCGTTCGCTCTCAAATAACGACAACGAATATTTCGTGTGATTTCCGCCAGGGAGCGTGAAGTACGTTGTGCTGCGAGTCCCATGGTAAAACTGTGATTTTTTTGCATCCCGGTTGGCCACTTGTGATCAGGACGTCTGAGGTCCAGCACATCTATTTTCGTCATTCCTTTATTTCGGGTTTGGTCCCTAGTCTGTGACAACCTGTCTATCTGTCGCCTGGTACGCTGGTGTGTAGTGCCTCTTCGCCAAGACATTTTCGAACATGTCTGAAATGTTACAAGGTCTGAAATGTTACGAGGTGTTCCACCATCTATGAATCCATCTCGTGCAATTGGTAAAACTCTGCCTGTGTCTATCGGGTACTAAACTGTTTCTCATCTGTGAGCCTGGTTCCGTATAAGGAAGAACTCGCCAGAAGAGTTGGACCCCGGCTGTTTGCCCTCCTACCCGAGGCGTCATTCACAGACTTCGTGAACCTCTCGCACAAGTTTGAGTCTCACACCACGCATTTGAGAGCAAGGTGGTCTCGAGCTGAGCGACCTTGTCCCAATAGTGCATGAGCCCATCAGGTACTGAACCCTTTCTCTCTGCAAGCGTATTTCCGGTATAGGAAAGCCTGACAGTAGAGTTGGGCCAGGGCTAAAATCGTTGTCCCTTTTCTGCCTTAGCCCATCAGGTACTGAACCCTTTCTCTCTGCATGTGTATTTCCGGTATAGGAAATTTTGCCAGTAGAGTTGGGCCAGGACTGCCATCTTTGTCCCTTTCTTGCCTATGCCCATCGGGTTCGGAACCCTTTCTCTTCGCGAGCATATTTCCGGTATAGGAAGGCTCGACATTAGAGTTGGTTTAGGTCTTCTTGCTTTTCGAACGCCCACTATTGGGTCTGGGTCTCTGCCTATAAGGATCACAGGTAAATAGAAGCTCATCTCGAGCTAACAGAGCTTATAGTTCCCCTTTCCCAGGAACTTTTCACTCTTCACTTGCAGTTTGCGCTGCCCTCTGGCCAGAGCCGTCTTTACACCATTTTGGGCCCCTGGGCAAAGAAATAGTGTTGGGCCCCTGGGCAAAGAAAAAGTGCTACCCCCGAGGGATACAAAATAACCCTACAACATATTCGCATGGGGCCCCTATGCTCGTGGGCCCCCGGGCAAATGTGTTAAGACAGCATTGCCTCTGGCGCTGTTCTGCCCTTTCATTGTACTCATTATGACATATATTTGTTTCTCTCCATGCATCCACCTTTACGTGCCTTTTACATTGGCAGCCCCTCCAATGTTCTGACTGGACTAACAGGCGTCACTGTATGTCGACAGTATCGCTGTATGAGGTGATACAAATGGTGTCTGAGATATTGTCTGTCTCTTTCCATCTGCTTCCTCCACATTCTCGGACACGATACCCAAATGATATGGCCAGAATCAGCTCGAGCAGCTGTTTTCTGTTACCAGGGTGCACCGCGAGGAGATACATTTGAGATCTTGGTTATCTGCTAACCCTGGGTCCGCCTAGAGCAATGCGTTCCCTTTGCACCCCACCCTGAGTCTAATTTGACTGTCACAGTTACCCAGCATGGCTCATATGGAAGAAATTAGATCTGGGACCTAGGAACATAAAAGGAGGTAATGTAATGGTCTTTCTACACAAGGAACAGCTTGCTGGCTGTGAAGCGCCGTGCCCAAGGATAGACAAACAATGGGTGATCCAAGCAAACTATCAGCTCATCTAGTAACATGTAACCCTCCTGAGTAGAAGGCTCCTCAAATAGGCATTGCACCAAGCCCAAAAGGTGAAGTCTCCTGGGTATGAAAGAAAGCTCAGAAACCTCCCCATTGCACATAGGAAGTAAGAGCTAATTGCTCGTAATTTCTGGGGTTCTCAAACAAACATTACTTGTCGTGGCAGTCTGTTTTCATTCATTCAAAGTAATGTCTCAAAGTAATGTTCATCATTTTCTTCTTATTGTTGTAGAAATATGTTATTATATTGCTGTTTCAAGTGTTTCTCTTCCAATAATCAAGTTATAAGTAACAGGGCCTAGGACTTGATGGCTGAAATTTCTTTGAATGCTTCACTCTGACCTTTAGTGAATGCTTCACTCTAGTTTTATTCTACTGAGAGGTATTACCTAATCTTTGCAGCGTGGTTATGCATGCACAGCATGTGATAGAATTATTAGGGTTAGAATAATATTAGCATGCACAGCGGTTGTTATTCTCATCCGTGCCGATGCAGTGTAAGTTACGTAAAAATATAAAGTTTCCCATTTATAGCACAGTGAAGAGTTAAAAGCAGTTTTAACCGACTTCACAATTGATGGATGGTCATGGTGTGTTTTTTTTTTTATTCAATATTGTAACCTTTACAAATTAGTCCTAGGTAGAAGAGGAGTGACTTTGTACTATAGTAATCAATATTTTTTTACCCTGGTTGTATTAATTTATTCTTGTTCACCTCACATTTTCATTTTCTTTGACAACTTGTGGTTAACTAACTAAACTCTAATGGCACAAGTTGCTTTTAATTCTTTGTTGTGACCTTTACTCTAGTTTCAAGCTATTACCTAGCCTTTGTTGTGTGATTTGGCAAGTTTAAGGGTAAGTACTTAGAGTACGGTTAGGATTAAAAATGATATTTCTAATGTCTACTCTCACCTCGCTCCGTGTGTAGCGGGCAGGAATAATGATCAGTACAAATAATAGGTTATTTTAAAAAATATGTATGTAAATGGAAAAGAAACAGATTATGTATAAGTTCATCTGTGTCTAGATTTGAACTCAGTGATTGTCAGGATGTGATTGTCACGGCAGCCATTAATTTCATTGGTGTTACAATGGAAATCCATGGCGTTGGATAGTTGAAATTGTAAACAATGTGCTGCGTGCTATATAATATATATAGCACAACAAAGAATCAAAAGCAACTTTTACCAACTCTAAATCTAAACTTTCACTTAAACTTCTGTGTTAACTGTTAACTATACAAGTTTTATTCGGTCAGACTACTCAGACTGATACATCGACATGATACATCAGTCATATGTCCCTAGCCTACATTATGATTTTTTTACATATAAATAAAACGTCGGGTAGCGCATTTTTATTTAAAATGTATCACGATGAAGCCATGTGACTTAGTACGTAATACTAATAGTCTAGGCCTCCTACACTCTACACAGGATACGATAATGGATATTTATTACGGATCCGGATATTTAATTATTTTTGACTTGTTTACTTTTACACACGTAACCTGTTACTAACACACTAAAGTACCATTTTCTAATACTTACTGGAGTCGAGTTACTGATACCTAGTTGCTGAAGCCATGTGACTATTACAGGATATATTTGTGACTTTAATTGTGTTTACAACATAGATTCCATTTTAATACTTACTCAATTTATTAAAGTTTCTGATAACCGGGAGGTTCTGATTGTCGTTAGCCTAGGTCATGTTAAAGTAATAATGCATTCCAAGCAGTATTACCACTCACCTTTTAGTAAAGTTCTCAGTTCCGAAGACCAAAAAAAGCAGAGAAAAGCCCGGTTCATATATATATATATATATATATATATATATATATATATATCAGGGCCTTAGATAAGTAGCAAGAAAATTGTGAGTTACAAAGGGTTCCGCAATTCTCGCGTGCGTGGTTAGATAAACCACGATCCTAAAAGTTTCTCCTCATGGTGCACCCTGAAAACAAGGACAAAGAGAGGAATGATGTCTTTCTTACACTGGATTTGTTTACCATCTGTGAAACTCTTCATCTGAGATAGACACAGTCTACATACCTCTTTGTGTGACAAACGTAATGGCGAAGGGTCGAAACATGGGCCCCGTCTAATGATGGATTAAAAAATCCATCATAATCGGACGAAACTAATGCGTAAGAAATGCACAAGTCAAATTCCAGACCACTGACGCACTTGACGAAGCAGCACCTCGTCTAGGAAAGCGTATCAACCCTATGTCTAATTTGACTGCCAACGTTGAAAACGCGGCTCATACAGAAGAAATTAGGCCTGGGTACTAGGGACACAATGGGTGATAATGAAATGGTCTTCCTACACAAGAAATAGATTGCCGTCCTCGAATCTCCTCGTCGAAGAAAGGATACGTAGTTGGGGGGGGGGGATCCAGACAAAATACCAGCTCTCCTCGTAAAATACACTCCCTCTGAGTAGAAGGCACTTCAGTAGACACTGCATTAAGCAGAAAAATGAAATCTCCTGGATATGAGAGATAATTCAGAGAAATACCGCTCTGCACAGAGAAAGTAAGAGCAAGAGTAAATTGATAAAAACGGGGGAAGGGGGGGGGGGGGGTACGCAACGGCTTTTACCCGTTATTTTACGACGAAATTTATAGTAACGGTATTAAAGGTCATGTTATGAATTCCTCAGGGGAGGCTGATTGAATAATACAAACCTACCTTATCTGCGGGGTATATGCGGAGGTTTTATTTCACACACACACATAGTATACACGTGAGCTGATATATATTTATATATATATTTATATATATATATATATATAGTCTTCCAATTTTTCAAGAACACTACATCAAATAAAACATTCAGCAGCGTTACTTATATAGAAATACCGGTATGTCTATTTTGATATGGATTTATATTTACAAAACCAGGTGATCTCGGTGACTGTATTACCAGAACTACGACCTCCACTATTTGTTAATGTATGTAAAGCTCTGATTTAACGAAATTGGACTAACATCCACAGTTGAAATGAGTTTACATCATCATAAGAGGTGCAATTTTCATTACCAGTAACGTATATGGCTTGTTCTGTCAAAGACATATTTTCAAAGCCATGTTGAAATTACATGTATCAGGCCGAAAGCGCAAATTTCACAACTTAGCTGTAAACCATAACATAGTGCATTTCGATCTCTTGACTGCATCTGCTGATCTGCAGGAGTTTGAGAGTGAACACAGAAAAAGAGAAGACACTCCTTATTCTCCACAGTTAGTTGAAATTTGTACTATTATCTTATTTAATAACGAGTTCCCGTAATAGCTGCTAGAAAAATAATAAATCGCAGGGTGTCTCTAGCATGTAGTCATGAAACAGTTTCAACTCGTGTCCTTTATAGATGCAAGTCAGTCTATTTCTCAATACCGCGTAGACATGTATAAATGTGATACCCACGAAATTGAAATTAGCTATATATGCCATAACTCATATCGATACCGTTCATTATGGATAATTCGAAGCATAGACTGAGAGTCTCACACAATAACCGCCTTAGTAAGTAAAGCACCAGAGCGCTGTTTAGGGCGGCTGTAGCGATCTCCATCCAGCTACTTGTATACTCTACAAGGTTTGCGAAACAATTATCAACTTTTAATGAGATATTGACCGACTAACGTTATTTATAAATTTAAAAAAACTAGACCAAAAAAAACCTAGATTCTTGGAAAATATCTCAAGATCCACAGGTCTGATCGAAAAAGCCTAGATCGGGGGATAAAATCTCGGGAGTGGTGACGCTGATTCCAAGTTACCGTGTTCAGTTCCGGTTATGATTCCGTACTAGCAAATTCCATAAATCACAGAAAGTAATAATATTATAATTGTACTCATATGTAAAGTAACCTATAGCATTTACTAATGCCGTAGGGGTGTGAAATGTTAGCGATCTCACATTTCAGTGGCTCTGCAAATGAGGGCGGTAGTCATCTCCTCGCAGTCTTTACTTCCATTGAGTGTGTTTTTTAACTCGCACAGAAGTCCGTCGAGTTTTTCTTCCACTGTTGTTTCTCTGGACCAGTGTATTTGCCTCATCATTTCATATTCTGGGCATTCCTGAAGAATATGCTCTGCAGTCTGAGCCGCCTGCCCATATGTACACATTGCTATGTTGCCAATCTTGAATTTTATATACACGTGGCTGTGAAGTCCGTTATGTCATGTTTCTGACTCGCAGAATGACAACCTGTTCTGGTCTGTTCATAATGTAGTAGCCATATTATGTTGGTGTTAGTTTTTTTACTTGCTTGAATCATCTGTTTCTTTTGATAGTACGTTATTAATTCATCTGTTTGATCATCAGCAGCACCCTCATAAGTCATACGATCTGCTTTCTCGTTTCCATGTATTCCACAATGCGATAATATTCACTGCTTAGCAACTTTGCGCTGACTGCTTGGATCTGTCTGTAGTATTTGCAGGCATGGTAGTTTCCTGGACAGGAACTCTTGGAGTATTGATCTTGCATCTGTCAGGAATACTACAGACTGTATGCCAAGATTAACGATCAGCAGTTGCCACCTTGACTGACAGAATTTCTGCATTGTAATTATGACATACTTTCTCCATTGATACATTGATTGTATTCCTAACATTTTTTGGGTGTACTATATGTATTATGTATATTTTCACGCTTCTACATTTTCACTGCATTCTCGGCTGACCCATCTGTATATACTCTAATATATATGTCATGTGGATATTGTCACAGAGTAGACTGAGAATGACTGTCTTTCATTGTACACTTATTCTGTTCATTATCACAGTCTGGATATGAATAAATAATGAGATATCCTCTCTCCAATGATTTGTTCTGGTACATACTTTAGGGGGATGTCAACTTAGGCAAGTCTGAGAATTTTATACGGAGTCTTCGGTCTGATGGCTAAAACTACTTCTTTTCAGTCGCCTCATTACTAAGTTTTGAAATATGTCTTTCATCGGATGACTTGGCAATCAGTGGATCGTTTCTAAATGTATTAGCACTTATGTGTCTATGCGTTAACTCAGTGTTTGTATTCTCCCTATTTTTTCTATCTTGACTATGAGTGTTTATTTTTATTGTCCTGTGATGATACAAAGTACTTGGTTATGCACTTTATCTAGTTTCTGTAATGCGGTATCTGATGTTGAAAATCATGCAGTTTACTGATATTCCAGGTGTCGTTGTATGCCCTGCTGGTAAACTCTACTAAGTATTTTCCCATTTTCTCCCTGTGTGGTTCCACTTAGCTTTCTCAAAGTGGCTAACTTTCTCCTCGCCCTCGTTGTTGCGTCCTTGTTGCGATATCTTCCATTTTATCTTGCCAAATCTGATTCTGAGATATGTGGATTGTTTGTTTACTTTCAGGAACTCTCCATTTATCTTTATATCACCAGATTTTCATTTTTGTGAACGAATAAAGTAGTGCTGCACTTATCTATGATGATGTTGACACACCATCTGTTTGCCCATGTTGTTTATGCATCTGTGGCTCTCTTTACCTGTTTATTGGACACTGTCATATATTCTTCCTTGCTCTATATAAGTAAAGTCAAGTAGGAAGCATATCGCCGAAGACGGATGTGTCGGGACATTGGCGCATATTAAACTCGACACAACACATTTACATTCTCTGGACTACATTCTGCTGGATATCTAGTAGGAGCATTGTCATGCTACAAGAGAGATCCAGTGGGAGTTTAAGAATGAACGATGAAGAAGAAGTAGGAATCATGAACCGGGTCCGTTCTAGATGCCCCGAATCGCTTTGCAACACAAGCAAACAGGTTTTCTGTACTTGACCAACCAATCCCCCCCCACCCCCCCCAAAAAAGATGTGATCGCGTCAAGACATTCAACATGTGTACTCATGTTACTGAGAACATGTTGAATGTCTTGATGATATCACATCTTTGGGGGGGGGGGAATGTGGTTGGTCAAGTACGGAAAACCTGTTTACTTGTTTTTCAAAGCGATTCCGTGCTGCTAGAACGGACCAGGTTCAATTCGCATCCGCTGTAAGAATTACGTGCTCTAAATATACTAACAAGTCTTCAGCACACATTGCCATTTTTGTTCCATGTGGTATATCAACAGCCAGATCAGTGATGTAGATTAAAAGCAGTGCAGGGGATAATACCCCCCCCCCTGAGGTACCAGATAACTTAGTAGAGCTTTCTTGTTTCTTTAACCATCTAGTTGAATTCTAACCCTTCTGATATGTATTGTGGTGATCTTGGCATGGTCTTCTCTTTGACCGATATCGAGATATTTTCGCTACATTTTGCATTTCATATTCTCTAAAGTTCACTCCTCCAATATGGTTTGTAGTGTCTACGGGTCTCTAACGGAATGATCTCATTCTTCATCGCTCCTCAGTCAGATATCAGGTTACAGCCACAATAGCTTCAATGAACTGTGTAATTCGCTTCAGGTTATCCATGGAACATCTCAGGTTTAGAAATGGTGCCGTCTCAGTATGTTATATTTTCTCACTCTCTTCTTGGTAGAGTTGACATACACGAAGAATGTGTTCTGCAGTATATGGGCTTAGACCCCAGTTCTACAGGCCTGTCTCGTTAATCTTGAGCTTTCTTAACATGGTACTTCTCTGTCTGTTGTGGCCAGTTCGTAGTCTGAAGATAATGGTATGTTCTTTACGTGGAATTTGTTTAGGTAACATTTGTTTCTGGATGCATCTGCTTTCACTTTTTTTAAAAATTCTGATTTATCATAGTCTTACATTCACAGTACGCAACATCCCTTTCTATTTGTTCTAGTGATCCCATTTTCCTTGCCGGCAGATAAGTTTTTTAAAATTTCCAAGTGTGCTACAGTGATCAGAGATCCACTGCAGTACTGTTTCGTTGGTGGTTCTGCTGAGGTGTGGTAGGCAGGCCATAAGTTCATTCATGCTTTGTCTTCTTTGAACCTGTCCATGCCTGAAATAATGACTTTGCATCAGTTGGAAAGACAACTCTGTTGTGCCAATGCAAACAGTTCATGAGCATTTTGGCTGCTCTCTCACGGCTTCCATTTCTGCATTGAAGTTTAGAAATATTTTTCTTGGTATGGAATTTTTTGATTACTTTTTCATCTGGTATTAACTATATATATTCCTGCTCTGCCATCCAATATCATTTCTTCCGCTGATCCATCTGTATATACATGTACTCGTACATCAAGTGGGTGTGCTTTTTGCATATGGCTCTTAGTTGTCTATTTAAATTTAATTAATTTTATTAAAGTATATTTGTTGTCTATTTATGTCTATTTATATTGGAGTTTTGGTTTTTGAAATAATGCCTGGTATAGGCCCTACTGTTCATAATTCTTGGAAATATTTTTCTGTCTTGCCCCAGGTTGGGTATATGTTAAAGGTGTTCAGTGGTTTTATATTTTGTATATCTGTACCAGTGTTATTTCTGAAGTTGTTTTGCGGTGTGCAATAGTCACTCTTGTGTAGGTCTGCTTAGTTTTTGGCTCATTTATGATTCTCCAAATATAGGAACTTTGTATACTATATGAGAATGTTTTAATTTCTTCTTTCTTCCACCCGTGCATGTTTCTATTTCTATGATTGAGATAGTTTTCATACTTCTAGTTATAATTCGGTTTGCGGGTTTATATCTTCGAGATCTTTTGTGTTACTTTTGGCTGCAGTGCCTCATACTGACATTCCATATTTAAAAGCTGGTCTTACGTATTCTGTGCATGCTCTACTTCAGTGTTTCTCAACGTGGGACGCACGCCCCACAGGGAGACAAATTCGAAAAAAATTGTAGGGAACAATTTAATTTTTGAATATAAAAAAAATATGTATATACTACATAGAGGGGCACCATAATTTTAGAAAGACTTTGGTGGGACACGGTTAAAAAAGGTTGGGAAACACTGCTCTTCTTAGAATTTCCCATTTGCTCATAATCAATTACAGCTAGGTTTTTAACGTGTGCTGTTTTCATTACACGCCTTTCGCTTGGCACTTGTCAATATGCCGTTTCCACGTAATTCTAAGCAAGGTATGTAGGTGTCTCATCTTTAGGCAATGCGTGACTTTTTATGAATATTAAGATTGTCTGTGGTTTAGTCTACACGCTGAAGACGGTGTAGGTACCGTTTTTTTAAAACCATCAATAGACATGGCCCATTTGTCTGTCCACTTCGCTAGGTTGTCCATGGTTTTTCTACAACCTTGCTTTTGTTGTGCCACGTTCCAACTGTACCATATTGCCAGATTGTTTGCATACATTTCAATATTTACTTTAAGAGAGGATTTGGTCAATGTCGTTCATGAATATAAGGAAGAGAGTGGGGGATAGAACACCTCCCTGTGGTACTCCATGCTTGAAGAGTTTTTTTCTGCTGTGCTAGATTCAAAGTTTCACTGCTACCTTTCGGTTGTGCAGGCAGTGTGTTATCCGGTAGTACATACTCTTTCTCACGGTTTTGCTGTAATTTAAGGAGTCTTACGCACACAATCAAAGGCATTTACCATATCTACCCACACCTCTATTTCTGTACCCCCCCCCCATTAGAATGCATCCTCTACTTCATATGAAGTTAGTGTGATCTGGTCTTCAGTTGATTTACATTTTGTGAAACCAGTTTGCTGATCTAGCAGGTTTTACTTTTTTTCCCCAATGAACCACACCGTTCTTTTGTTTATCATGCGTCTATCAGCTTGCATAGATAATTGGTCATACGTATTGTACGATAACTCTCCACCTTGATTTTATGGTTTGATTTTCTTGTGGATAGATATCATTGCGGTGTTTATTTTATGGTTTTATTTTCTTGTGGATAGGTATCATTGCGGTGTTTTTTTTTCACATTTGTGACAGCAGTCCTCTACCCCAACGGTTGTTGAAAATTGGTATTAATTTTTTTTTTTTTTGCTGATGATCTGAGGTGGATTCGAGTTCCTTGGGATATGAATGGTTCTATGAGCAGCCCGCAATACACATCTACAGAATTCATTGATTGCCCTATTGATGTCGTTGTCTATATGTAGGTCTCTGGTTAGTACACTTGTGTAGTGTCGGTACATTGTCCAGTGTGATTTCTTGTAGTTTCACAGTGAGAGAAATAAAGAGAGAAAGAAAGAGAGAGAGAGAATGCTACTTTCTTTTATATATTTATTTTCCAGTCAGAAAAACTGGAGGGTGGTTGCTGCCTCCCAGCTATTTTCCAAGAACACCTTTGCTGCCTCCCAGCTATTTTCCAGGAACACAGTTGCTGCCTCCCAGCTTTTTTCCAGGAACACCGTTGCTGTACGCTTCACTTCAAATTTGGTGAGTAGTGGGCCAAGTCTGGTGCAGAGGTAGTATACCCTGATCTGGAGTTGAAGGCCATGTGGTCAATTGGTTGGTTGATCAGGATAATCTTATTTTATATTAATCCTGCCACTCTTCTAGTTCCTCACCTCTCCTGTCCACGTGATCATGTTACCTGCCCTGTGATTGGCTACTTAAATCTCCGCACAAATCAGTTTTCCTATCACTGAGATTATGTCTAATGATAATTGGCGATCGTTCGGACAGTAATAGTTAAGGAGATGGAATTCTGTACTTTCTGTCCTGAGTTTGGATATCTGATTATTCCGCGTCCTCCATATCTGTTTCTAGCTGGTGTGCACTGATGCTGCTCTCAACTTTCGTTACTGAATGGTTTCTGGTGAAGAATTTCAAGGACGCTTTCTATGGGTTGTGGAAAGGCCTCTGTCAAAGACGTCGCCACGACATGTACAGGAACGATTTTCATGCTGGTCTTAAGCGTATATATTTCACCCTTTTAGCTGTCTTTTCTATCTGATCGATAATATTGGAAGCTTCTTATTTTGAGAGCTATATTCTTGTTGAGATTGTTTTTTTTTGCAAGCAGCATACAGTCACCTGCTCTTTGTTCAGTATGTATTCGAGTTTCAAATTTTTGCATTTGACAACACCAGCACCATGTGCACTATTTTCAGTAGTCTTTGTGTTGCTTAACCAGTTGCTCTATTGTCATGTCTCCTAGCTCATCGGGACTATTGGCAACAACTTCCAGTGGTTGGAGTTTGAACCTATCGAGGCATAGGGTCTGGCACCGCCCATGCCTGAATGTCCATAACAGGGCAGACAACAAAACATACGTCTTAAATATATAACAGAGATATAAATATATTCCCATGTTGTGGGTTGGTAACTAGCATCCTGATTGCTGCAGTACGCCTCTTTGTTGGTTACATCTGTTTTCAGCACATGTTAGGATAGACTGTGGTCTAGCTGGGTTATAGGAGATCCGGGCCAGTCTTAGTTTTCAGCCACTGTTGGCTGAACTAAGCCTTATCTCCGCGGCAAACTTTCTGGCCTCTACTGGAGTTATATGTAGTATAAAATAAACAATTGTGGGCAATCCCGTAAATGGGGAGGGGGGAAGAGTTTTTGTGGTTTTACCTTGTGGTTTTACCCACAAGGAAGTAAAAACAACGTATTTCGTACTAGGAAGCAAGCCAAAAAACAGTTAATGCTGCTCTATGTTTTCCCCAAAAATTGACAAACATTCAACGAAAAAGCAGAAATGACATATTTATTATAAGGTCGAACACCCACACCCTTCCCCCGTTTAAATGATTAATATCGAAGCGGTAATTATTATACATGATTGTGAATGCATTCGTTATAAGAAAAGATCGATTAATTGAAGGAAAAAAAATCCATTTAAACCTGAAGTGAATGCAATCGATCCATACATAAATACAGACATCAAGTGATTCTTCTAATATACACAGTGGTAACATTGTTCCGGATCTGGGTTTTGGCTCTGTGTGTTTGTGTGACCGGGGTTGTGTACAAGTTGCTGTGGGGGAGGGGAGATGGTAAAGAATGTCCCGGTTTTCGATGGAAAGTTATAGGACCTCTGTTCTAATATAAATATTACGATTTGTCGTCTAAGCCATTGGATGAAAATACACGTTGAAATTTATTTGATTATTTGGCCTAGCACATCCGGTTTATGTATGTGATTCTAAACTAATCAACTTGCAAAACTAGTATTTAATTATAGAAAGAAGCAGTGTTGCCGGGACCCGAGAGGGCAGCAAAGAATATCAACACTGTTTATCTTCCATGCATGTCGTATGAGGCGAACAAGGAGGCTATGGATGGATTTGGCTGTCCCATCCCATATAGGGTCAGTGACCCAAAACCTTGCTGAAGTAGAATGTGCTAGTTGGAAAGGCGCATATATCACAGCAATACTGTAAACCATGACACATCACATTCCGTTCTCCGGACTATATCCTGCTAATATGCAGGAGTTTGAGAACAAACTCGAAAGAAGAAAAAGAAGAAAGAAGCAAAAAATACAATTTGGTGTACCGTACATTATTGGTAAAACATCGCCTACACGCCAAATATCCGATACCGGTCGCAGATCGATCTGTGTCTTTTGGCAGATTTCTCCAGAATTTGTTCTGGGGTTTTTTTTTTAACCTCCAAATTCTAGAACTAAAATACTTGTCAGTTGGATCTTCAGTAAGGATTACGTTTTGTGCGTTTGTGATTTCTTAATGACACGGATTTAACATTCTGGAAGATTGTGAGGGTATTTGAGTAGAGCGAACTGGAATTTAAGATGCAGACGTGAATTATGGAAATTGTCTTAAATATGTATGAACTTTTATTTATGTCTGAGTGTAGATGGAGGAGAAAACATTCAAATTAGTTTGTTTTGTTTACGTAGTTCTTATTATTGGCTGGAGCTTCCAGCTGCTGAGGTTACATTCATTTGATATGGCTTACTTGATGGTATGAGTTGATTTAACCTCTTTATGTTCTTTCCCTGCTTTCACACTAGCTAATTAGTAAGATTTGTCCTTATTATTTTATGGTAAGTATGATGTGATTGTAGTTTATGACTAAATTGCGATATATATGCCTGGCGGTTAAGCACATACATTTTCGTATTTTCGTAAGATTTATCATCAAGAACCATTGTGTATTTCTATGTTTATTTCTGATCTTACTACTTTACGTTGTTATGTTTTAAACTTGCTGCACTAATTTTATTTCACATAGTTAGTCAAATATTATTTATCTTCTTTGAATGCTTTGAAATGTTTCCTCTTCTTTCTTCTTTCTTTTATGAGTCACACTTTTCAAACTTAACTTTCATTCCTACATATACGTCACCTTGAACTTCGTATTGTTTACAAGTCAATACTATATCTAGTGCCTCTGTGGTAGTAACAATGTTTTTACTGTTTTCATTGTTTTTCACTGTTTGTTTATATATTCTTGAGAAAGACCTAACGGTTCGAAAGGTTGAAAATGTCTTGTGTATTGTAATTTGTATGTTTTCGTGTTTACACCTCATAACCCCATAGTCTTAGTAATAGTCCGTCTGTTGTGTTCAAGTGAAACATCAAAAACATGTAAGCACTAATACATATATATCACATATGTTTTTAATCAATCAACACAATATAATTTTTTGTGTGGCTTACATGGTCATAGATATGACTGGTAAGCGGAGGCGAGTTTAAATATAACTACTCACTTCGTTTTTGTGGTCCTTATGGATCATGTTGATTCTTAGTACTAAATTATATTTTCCTAAATTGGCGGGCGATTTTGCATATGAACAAATAAACTATATATACTGTTAAAAAACAGAAACAACTTTTTTAGTAGTTACTTTTATAAACGTGTTTCGCTGATTGGACATCATTCAACCTATCGACTGTGTCCACCTGGTCATTAACTTCTCGTGGTTACCTAAATTGTACTCACCTCATGACTCGTGGAGTAATAAAGAGGCCAAGGTCAAAACAATATTTTTTAGCAGTAACACGTGACAGGTTCATGAGAATATCGTGAAATTTAATAAACACAAAACTCTCAGACCATATTATTGAATGTCTATAAAAGATTGACGGTCATCGAATAAATTTAGTTGAAAATTCAATGCGCAAGTATGGCTCATCTCACTACAGAACAACGATACACCATCACTGGACGCTTATACACTGGATAATCACAAAGTTTAGTGGTCAGACAATTTAATGTGGTTAGAAACACAATTAGTCATGTTTGGTGGGCGTTTTCAATATACTTCAACAGATTTAAACAAACCATTCGCGTAGTGGAAGACACAGTCACATATCCTGAAGAAGGTCACTTAATACAACTACGTCACCTCAGGAATCGATTTGCACCTGCTTCCTCCACAGTCCAGTCAATGTCAGAAGCTCGTCGAATTTCAGATCAAACGGCCAGGAACCGACTGCACGAGGCTGGTCTTTGGGCTTGAGATCCTATTCTTACGAACCGGACCGGCATCGCCAGAAACAACTGAAGTATATATATATATAAACAGGCCGCGCAGTAGATGTTATGAGTATGATGCAAGTCTTGGAAATGTCACCTTCCCCCTCTTTAAATGGGTTTTCTTGAAAATGCCGCCCCGACAATGTATTGTGATTGGTGCCGCCTGGTGCGACTGCCTCTCTGCAGCATAGTACGGCACGGCTCTGCATATAAATCATACAATATAATGCTTCAATGCTTGTGTTGAAAAGATGAACTTTACGGAAAATCATGTATTATTTTCTTTATAAGTCACAACTATATCCATACACATATATATTATATAATAATACTACCAATAATATGTCAAGGTCGTATGGGTGCCAGACTGGAGACATCAGCACAAAAAGCTCTCCAAGCAACTCTATCCTCAGGCAGTCTGTAACGCATAGGTTTCGCGAATTTAGTACGTAGACAGACCATATTTGGCACCTTTATAGTGTTGTACATTTTCCAGCCCGTGTCGCTCACATAAAATCTTAAAAGTTCTCCTGTGGTCTGGCAAAGCTCATTACTGATATGACTGGGTGACATTTTTACCTCTTACCTATAGTCTAACGAATGTAAACATTTTTCGACTGACTATTAACCATGCGGTTGTCGATTAACATTTTTATAGAAAGAAATGGTAAACTACTGTACGTAATTATAGAGCCTAGAAAATCATTACAGCCAAAAAAATGATGGGTTGATGTCCAGGTCCTGAATAGGAAACTCGACGAATATTATTATTTTTTAAAATTTGCGTAGAAATTACACAACGTTCATAAGTATGCAATTTTAATTGATTCTATATGGAGCCGGGTTAGAGTATACATAGAGTATCAAACTAGGGCGCCGGAGTTTGCAGTTTGTTTTCCACAGGCGTTAAAAATTTTGTAAACTTATTTAAGCGCCTGTTACGTGATAATTTTTTCCTGTTAGATCTATTAATTATATATATAATTTTGTTGGATTTGATTTCATTCACAAGATGAGAAATGTTTTTCTGAATTGCATTCCAAAGTTTATCTATTCTATTTTCTTGTTTTATTTTATTCTCTCCTGGCAACGCTGAGCTAAGCTTCTAGTATCATATAAAGCAAGTGGTGATTCAATTATTTTACTTTGTACTTTCAAGAAATATTAAGAATTACATAAATTATCGCTGGACTGTCCACAGTTAACAATTGAGACAAACTGACCCAATGGCTTTACCTAGTGTCGAAAGATATATGGAAACAAAGACGTTCATAACCACTTAACCAGATAACCACTTAACATAACCACTTCACCACATTACCACTTCATCATATTTCTCTTTGGGGATCGCCGTGGTATAGTAGTTAAGGAGTTACTAGTGTTACCTTTCTTGTTCAAAGAAGAACTCAGATAACCATAGAGTTCGTCCAGAAGTCTTGTCTGACGAATACAAAGAACATAAAAGAATGTTTGGAGATCTATTACATCCAGAAGTCTTGTCTGACGAACAAAAAGAACATATAACAGAAGAATGTTTGGAGATATGTTAACATTAGAAATTAGATACGAAGACAGTACTTGAATTCTAGCAAAGTTGTACCGAGAATAAATTTGATGTACGTGCAACTAGAAAGCACGCCCTTCGTATAAAAAAAAATAATACAATATAAATGATTATCTCTAAAAATGTCAAGAACTAGATAACGAAGGAATCAAATCTAGATTTTTATCATTTGAAATTATCATCATGACTAATTGATGTTCATATCCTCTGGAGGCCACGTCCTAATTATCATAATACATGTTGTCCAAGATGATTGGTTGAGTCCCGTTAACATCTCTATTACGTTTTCCAGCTGCGCTTTTTATTTTTTTTTCTGCTTCTTACAAGGAAGGTTTACAAATCGATCGTTGACCGTCGGCAATATAAGATATGTTGGCTAATTGGAAATCAAACCTTCTAAAATGACTCATTTGAGATTTATTGGTTGTCGAACAGAGTATAATCAGTGACCAATAAAAATCACAGGAATAGTCAAATGAGTCAATTAAGAAGGATTGATATCTCATTAGCCAGTAGGTGGTTTACTGTAGACGGTCATGGCCTATCAGTAGCCTTCCAGACCTAACACCATGCAACACTATACTTCTAACATATCATACGACTATATTAACGCAGGTGTAGCAATATGTAGTGTAGCAATATGTAGTGTAGCAATATGTAGTGTAGCAATATGTAGTGTAGCAATATGTAGTGTAGCAATATGGGTCTGGACTTCTAGTTCAAGGTGCAAAGAATAGGGTCACTGTCTTCTTTTCAGTCATGTCGTATGAGATAACTAAGGCAAGTTAGAGGATATAATGTCTACTCTATCTATACGCTGTCCCTTGTTTGCCTTGCGGCGTCAGGGGTGGAAGAGTTCTCTGGAGATGGCCTTTTTGTGCGCTGTTTGTAAGCTTGTTCGTGTGGCTTCTTTGATTTCTGTGATCCATCTTTTACATGGTCTGCATCTGGCTTTATAACCGTTATGTCTATGTGTCATGACCATTTGTGGCATGCTATCTGTCGGTAGTCTGGAAGCGTGTGAAAACCACTTGATCTGTTGTCTTTTGATGTGTTCCAATACTGGTATTATTTTGGTTATCTGTTTGATGTTATCATTTCAAATTCTATCTCTTAATGACACTCCGAGTATTCTTCGTAGACATGTCATTTCTGCTGTCACTATTTTTCTTTTGTCTTGTGCTGTCATTGTCCAGGTTTGGCACTGGTAGCATAGTGATGGAATAATAATAGTCTTGTATAATGCAACTTTAGTGTCTGTTTACATTTTTGTTCTTGAAAATACGTGCCATCTGTCCTAGGATCTGGTATGTTTTGTTGCATATATTTTGCATCTCTTTACTGGTTTTTTTCTTCCCTCAATATAATTCTTCCTAAGTAAGTGAACTCATTTACCTGTTTAAGGTGTTTATCATCGATGGAGATAGTGGTATTTCATTCTTTCTTTGCTATTGCCATTATTTCGGTCTTTTCAATTTTGATCTTCATATTGAATTTTTGACATGTTGTCTGGAGACTGTGCAATATATTCCTGCAATTGTACTTCTGAGGTCGCTATTAGCACTTGATCGTCTGCAAAGAGTAGTTTGTTCAATTTGTCTTTTATGTTATCTTCTTTGTTAGTACTTGTTAGTTTACAGATGTGGTCGAAATATGTTATAAAAAGTAGAGGGGATAGGACACATCCCTGGCGAACCCCTGATTTAATTTGGAACTTATAGAGTGTCAAAACGATATATTCTGCTTCTTTCTGGATCGTGAAACTACCCACTCACTGTCTGCAGGCGTGAACATTTCAGAACATCAAAATCAGGAGAATAAAGCGAAACGCATGTCTGTTGATAGGAATTATAGGCTTATGTTTTCACTGCAATCGCAATGACGTCAGTACCAGTAACCGTTGACCTCATCTCCGGTGAACAGCCACAGAAATCAATCAATCGATAGATATATATATAGCAAGACTAACATCCTGTTCAGAAAGTACACTCTTTCTAGGAAGGGTTAGTCACGCGGCAAACATGCGCAAGGTAGTATCATTTGGTTTGTCATCGACAAATACAGAAATAAATAATGCGGACTGACAATATTCATTGAATATTGTTACAGCACCAAGCGTGTTTTTAAAATGATACTTGCAAACCTATCTTGTTAGTTTGCTCATCAACGTGCCTTTTCGAGGGCATTAGGGCCTGTTATAGGAATGTGCTTACTGTTGAAATAGACTTAATCCGAATTAGATATTTGTAATAATCGTATTTTGTTTTCAGAAAAAAACCATGCTATCCACAAAATTAGAAAAAAAATAATCATCATTTTTAGATTGAGAACAAGACAAAACAACAGACTCAAACAATGTATAGACAATTTGAAGTTTGTGACAGCGATATGCACCCGTGTGAATAATCTGCAGAAGACACAGAGCGTATTTTTACAGAACTAACCACTGTATCACACCACACAAAAGAAAACTATAGCCATCTGAAACAGCTGTGACGGACAAGCTCTACGTCACTGTCACGGGGCTGGTGACCACGGTACAGTTCATTGAAGAAATTCTATCAGCGTCTAATTCCTGCTGGAGAAGTAGAAAGCACAAATATGTTTAAGATATTTACTTACGGTACGGGCTCTGTAACGGTATTAGATAAATCAGCCTTTTTGTATGTTCGTTGGTATGACACAGCCTTTCCTTAACCTTTCACTCATGAGTGAATAAATAAGGTGTAGTGCTTTTGTGTGGTCATTGTAATTGGTAGACACTTAGTACCTACAGAAGTAGCACAGGTAGCTATTGTTCGGATGGTCCGTGTTATGACAGATGAATAACAAGGCGATTTACCTGTTATAGACAATTAGGAACTATCTCTTTGGAGTCCAGGCGGTTGACGATCGGATATAGGCGTAAATATTTATCCAGATCGCCATAAAACGCGAGTATCCTAGTTATTCTAATTATGTAGTTATTATTTAGAGTTGCAGAAAGTTAACAAAATCTATGATCTATTCTCGAAAGGAACTAACTTCTTATCCATTATTGCGGTAGATTTCCAACTTTCACATCCATATGTCAATGATGGAATTAATCTTGCATTGAATAATCGCAGTTTGATGTGTTTACTTGCGATCTTCGATCTCCAGATTTGAGAGTTTGTTGGAGGCGAGAGCGATTCGAGTCTTGATTTCTGAATTGTAATCCCCGTCTGATGTTATCTTACTTCACAATTATACGAAATTTGAAACGTTGTCTAGTATATTATCATCTAGTTTAATTGATTCTGTCAGACCAGTAAAGTTCATGATTTTCGTTTTATGTGTGTTTATTTGAAGGTTTATCTGTTGTGAAAAATTTTTAGTCTTTCTGTTTTTTCTTGGAGATCTTAGTGTGTTGAACTCAGGAGAGCAATATCATCTGCGAAGGTTATTTCTTCCAGGGTCTTGTTGTTTATCCATTTGATTCCTAATTGTTTTGTGTGTGTGCATTTCCTCATCACCCAGTCAATCGCGATGCAAAACAGTACTGGGGGCATAACACATCCTTGTTTTACTCCCGTTGTTACTGGGAACAAGCTGGAAAAGCCACTTTCTGTTCTTACACAGCAAGCCGAATCGGAGTAAAAAGGTTTTATGATATGTCGAATTAACAAAGTCAAATGTATATACTTTTCGCCCGTGTGTTGCCGGGGCCTGAAAGGGGAGCAGCACTGTTTACATTCCATGCATTAGTAAGAGGCGACTAAGGAGGTTATATGATGGGGTCGGCTGTCCCATCCCATATATGATCAGTGACCCAAAACCATGCTGAAGTCGGATGTGTCAGCCTGAAAGGCGCAGATATCGCAGAAATGCTGTAAACCATGACACAACGCATTCCGTTCTCCGGACTACATCCTGCTAATCTGCAGGAGTTTGAGAACGAACGCAGAAGAAGAGGAAGAAATATATAGATTTGAAACATCGAGAAAACGTCTCGAATTCTAAGTGTGAGGATTAGTTTAGAAACTTCGAAATACGTCTAGGATTCTAAGTGTGAGGATTAGTTTAGAAACTTCGAAATACGTCTAGGATTCTAAGTGTGAGGATTAGTTTAGAAACTTCGAAATACGTCTAGGATTCTAAGTGTGAGGATTAGTTTAGAAACTTCGAAATACGTCTAGAATTCTAAGTGTGAGGATTAGTTTAGAAACTTCGAAATACGTCTAGGATTCTAAGTGTGAGGATTAGTTTAGAAACTTCGAAATACGTCTAGGATTCTAAGTGTCAGGATTAGTTAATAGTATTTTCCGATAGTAAAAACAAGTGCAAGAAAAGTCGAATAGCATACAAGTGAGAAGGAAACTCAGTTTCCGCAGAGAACGAAACCTGTGAGTTGCCAGCGTGGGGTTACCAACCTTCATCACAATCAGTGACATACTATATGATCGACCAACAGTTCGCGATATCATCGACCAACAGTTCGCGATATCATCGACCAACAGTTCGCGATATCATCGACCAACAGTTCGCGATATGATCGACCAACAGTTCGCGATATGATCGACCAACAGTTCGCGATATGATCGACCAACAGTTCGCGATATGATCGACCAACAATTTGCGATATCATCGACCAACAGTTCGTAGTAGCGAAACACTTAAGACAAGTTGTAAAAAAGACGGCCAGAGGAAGTAGATTAGTTCGTGATAGCGAACCGTTAAATGTAGACTTAACTCTTAGCAGTAGATCTATTGATGCAACTATTTGATTTCTTGTTGATATATATAATTGACGCCCTTGATGTTGTGAACTTGATGTTGTGAACTTGATCTTGTGAACTTGATGTTGTGAACTTGATGTTTTGAATTAGTTGTTGTAGATAAAAAATAAACAGAAGTCTTCAAGCTGGAGACGATGAATGAGATATGTCGCTTGTATCGTGTTCCTGAGTAAAATACGTGTGTCAGTGATTAAATCATCTATATCAGTGATTACCTCAGTTGTTAGTGATTAAATCATCTATATCAGTGATTACCTCAGTTGTTAGTGATTAAATCATCTATATCAGTGATTACCTCAGTTGTCAGTGATTAAATCATCTATACCAGTGATTACCTCAGTTGTCAGTGATTAAATCATCTATATCAGTGATTACCTCAGTTGTCAGTGATTAAATCATCTATACCAGTGATTACCTCAGTTGTCAGTGATTAAATCATCTATATCATTGATTACCTCAGTTGTCAGTGATTAAATCATCTATATCAGTGATTACCTCAGTTGTTAGTGATTAAATCATCTATATCAGTGATTACCTCAGTTGTCAGTGATTAAATCATCTATATCAGTGATTACCTCAGTTGTCAGTGATTAAATCATCTATATCATTGATTACCTCAGTTGTCAGTGATTAAATCATCTATATCAGTGATTACCTCAGTTGTCAGTGATTAAATCATCTATATCAGGGATTTCCTCAGTTGTTAGTGATTAAATCATCTATATCAGTGATTACCTCAGTTGTCAGTGATTAAATCATCTATATCATTGATTACCTCAGTTGTCAGTGATTAAATCATCTATATCAGTGATTACCTCAGTTGTTAGTGATTAAATCATCTATATCAGTGATTACCTCAGTTGTTAGTGATTACAGTTATCACTAAAATTACACCTCTAAATATCCCCTTGTCACAGGGGAAGGGTTGATCATGTCCCCATTTGTATAACAATCGATAATAAGTGAGACTGCCAGTAAAACTATAACAATAAATATTATTATTTTCCTTTATATACGACCTTGTCTCGCTCCCTAACTCTCTTCTATCATCAATCCTCTATTCAATCATCAACCACACTCTCTTCTCTTTTATATATTTTCTCTCTAACTCTTTCATCGCCACTTTTCTCTTCTATATTCCTTTTCACTATTTTTTCATCACTATTCGCCCTTCACTATTTTTTATTACCAATTTTGTCTTTTATTTTCTCTCTCAAACTTTCATCATGACTTTTCTCTTCTATTTTATCTCTCACTCATCATCACTCCTCTATTTTATCTCTCACTCATCATCAATCTTCTATTTTATCTCTCACTCATCATCAATCTTCTATTTTATCTCTCACTCATCATCAATCTTCTATTTTATCTCTCACTCATCATCACTCCTGTATTTTATCTCTCACTCATCATCAATCTTCTATTTTATCTCTCACTCATCATCACTCCTCTATTTTATCTCTCACTCATCATCAATCTTCTATTTTATCTCTCACTCATCATCAATCTTCTATTTTATCTCTCACTCATCATCAATCTTCTATTTTATCTCTCACTCATCATCACTCCTGTATTTTATCTCTCACTCATCATCAATCTTCTATTTTCTCTCTCACTCATCATCAATCCTATATTCTCTCTCATTCTTTCAGCATCACTTTTCTGCTGTATCTTCCCTCTCACTCATCACCACTCATCTATTTTCTCTTTCATTTATCACAACTTTTCTCTTGTATTTTCTCTCTCACTCTTTCATCATCACTATTCCCTCTCTCACTATTTTTGATTAACAATTTTTTAATTCTATTCTCTCTCTCCCTTTTTCATCATCACTTTTATGTTCTATGTTCTCTCTCCCTCCTCTCTTAGCAAAATTTTTTCTATTCTTTTTTCTTTTCACTTTTCATATCTAATTTTTCCTCCTCCCTCCACCTCAGCGCTGCAAAATTGATCGATATCGATTTCCAAATCACACCCTTACAGCTCCTACTCCTTGTACTATCTTCCTCTTCACTTACTACCTTCCTCCACTTTTACATCTATTAAACATTCAGAAAGTCTAGTGTGGTGGGGGGGGGGGGAGGAGGAAGGATAATTGGGGGTGAGGGTATGAAATCTTTCAATGAGTGATCGTGATCAAGTTATGGATTATTCGAGACATAATCGTAGATCTATAAATATGTCGGGCCCCCGGGTAATGCAATCTATTCCATGAGATAACAAGCCAGATTTTTACAGAATTTCGTTTATCGGAAATATCAAAGTTTAATTCCTAAGTAAAGAATGTATCTGGTATCTTGTGATGGCAAGAGCATTCGCGTAAGCGGCCCCAAGGCTCTCCAGGAATCACGAAAAAAAATGTTACTATTGGTGATGACAATTTGCCAATTCTGTTCCCCTCTTCGCAAGTGAAGATGGACATGACATCGATAAAGTCAAATAAGATTTGGTGTTTGAGAGCTCTTAGATGGCTGAAGAGTTCAATCCGGATTCTGACAAATCTGTTGTAGTTTATTGTTAGAGAAAGAGACTCGAGGGAGTAGCCATTAAACTCATGCCAGCTGACAGGAGATCAAACAATAGTACCACTATCACCTGCCATGCGGTATATAGACCACTAAGGAGAGTTGGGATACCTTAAAGGCAGTAACCTTCCAAGGCAGTGCTGAAGTTGAATATGTCGGGCTGAAATACGCATATATCGCAAAAATGATTAAAAGGTGTAGAGGATTGACTTCATTGTTCTCGGATAACTCCCTATGTACTCCATTCCTCTCAACGACGCTTGCCGAGATCAATATTCAGAACACATAACTTCGTAGTTTCAAGCTATAATCCCCAGGGATCTCTGAAAAAATGCACTGTATAAACATGACGTTGCGAGCAGGATTCGAACTCACGATATATTGATTGAGCACAAAGTGAACGGTTTAACCATTATTCCATGAAAATGTGTTCTAAAACACAATACAACGTATTCCGTCCATCACGATAGCCAGCAGGAATCTGTGAATAAACACATAAGTCCTTGTGTTCCTTCAAGCCCGCAATCGTGTCCCTTCAAGTTTGTAGACATGTCCATAATGGCGTGTAGGCGTGTCCCTTCTAGTGTATAGCCGCGTCCAATGTGGCGTGTAGGCGTGTACTATTAAGTGTGAAAGCAAGCCCGTAGATGGGGGTGAGGGGGAGATGTTGGGGTTTAACACCATTAGGAAATTAGAACCTGAAATTTAGTACTAAGAAAATTATAACATGACATTTAGTACTAAGGAAATTAGAACATGACATTTAGTACTAATAAAATTAGAACATGACATTTAGCGTTAAGGAAATTAGAACATGACATTTAGTACTAAGAAAATTAGAACATGACTTTTAGTACTAAGGAAATTAGAACATGACATTTAGTAGTAAGGAAATTAGAACATGACATTTAGTACTAAGAAAATTAGAACATGACTTTTAGTACTAAGGAAATTAGAACATGACATTTAGTAGTAAGAAAATTAGAACATGACATTTAGTACTAAGAAAATTAGAACATGACATTTAGCACTAAGGAAATTAGAACATGACATTTAGTACTACGAAAATTAGAACATGACATTTAGTACTAAGGAAATTAGAACATGACATTTAGTACTACGAAAATTAGAACATGACATTTAGCACTAAGAAAATTAGAACATGACATTTAGCACTAAGGAAATTAGAACATGACATTTAGTACTAAGGAAATTAGAACATGACATTTAGTACTAAGGAAATTAGAACATGACTTTTAGTACTAAGGAAATTAGAACATGACATTTAGTAGTAAGAAAATTAGAACATGACATTTAGTACTAAGAAAATTAGAACATGACATTTAGCACTAAGGAAATTAGAACATGACATTTAGTACTACGAAAATTAGAACATGACATTTAGTACTAAGGAAATTAGAACATGACATTTAGTACTACGAAAATTAGAACATGACATTTAGCACTAAGAAAATTAGAACATGACATTTAGTACTAAGAAAATTAGAACATGACATTTAGTACTAAGGAAATTAGAACATGACATTTAGTACTAAGGAAATTAAGAATCGAATGAAAAAAGGAATTGCGATGAAAATTGGTGAATGACGTTTTAAAATTTACCCCCCCTCCCTCCATCCTTTTGAAGACGTTTCTATGGCTACTGTGTGTAAGCGTGTCCCTTTATAGTATGTTTATTATTATCCATGAAAAATCGTAAATAATATATGAGTGTTAAATGTTAATTCACATACTTGTGTTAAATGATAATTCACATACTTGTGTTAAGGGATAATTGATATACTTGTGTTGAATGTTAATTGATTTAATTATGTTAAATATTAATTGTCTAGTTCCGACGATGATCTGATCATCGCTACCTGAAACATTAAATATGACAGTTAGACGTTCCATAACTGCACCATGATTGAGGATAATACAGGCAGATGTGGTAGCTCCTGACGTTACCAAAAATGCTACCACTATAATAATCCAACCATCAAATATCAAAACAAGCAGCACTACGGTCAGGTCTGGAGACAACAACAGCGGATGTATCAGCGGTCAGTGTGGACGAAAGTTGTGACGGAAAGAACACTTCTGACACTGGCAGCTGCAAGGACAGTTTCAGTAGGAGTGTTCGCTTTGAGATGAACGTAGCGTCACATGCTGAGTCCACCACAGACGTCGACGGTAAGTTATATCGTGTTGTTGACGATGCTGTTAGATTATGTAAGACAGCAGTACGACTGTTTATCTTCTGTCTTCTGCTTTCACTCTTAAGTAACAGCATGACTTTTCATGTGATGTCAACCGAAGACATTGAAATACAATGTGCTGTTAGTTTTACAGAATAACTGTGTTTTTATTTTTGCTTTTTTCGACACAGCATATCTGATATCGGCTAGCATTTGGTTCGGGTACGTTTTCCTAGTCAGTGGCAACCTCATTCAACTCCGTCGGCTGCATAGAATACATTCTTATAGAATTAATTAGGACCCCGTCCGTTACGTTTGTGATTATTGTTTGGCTTTTGTTTGGTCACTATTTATCTCTGTCGTCACATTAATCATCTTTAGAAGACACGTCATCTCGGCTGTTGCATTAATCATTTTTAGAAGACACGTCATCTCGGCTGTTGCATTAATCATTTTTAGAAGACACGTCATCTCGGCTGTTGCATTAATCATTTTTAGAAGACACGTCATCTCGGCTGTTGCATTAATCATTTTTAGAAGACACTTCATCTCTGCTGTTGCATTAATCATCTTAGAAAGACACTTCATCTCTGCTGTTGCATTAATCATCTTAGAAAGACACTTCATCTCTGTTGTTGCATTAATCATCTTTGAAAGACACTTCATCTCTGCTGTTGCATTAATCATCTTTAGAAGACACGTCATCTCGGCTGTTGCATTAATCATCTTTGAAAGACACTTCATCTCTGCTGTTAAATTTCTAATAACCTCTCTTCTTGTCACTGTCTAGTTTTGGGGTTAGGAAATGCTAGCAAGATGCTCGCTTTGGAGAATAGTGTTACGTAATTACGTGACAGAGTGGAGAGGGTGCTGATCGCACCGGATGACACCACCACAGAAGGTGATACCATCACAGAGGGTGGTAACAAAGGACAAAATAAGACTAGTTTAATGAAGATAAAACCAACCAAATGATTAGATTTGTTAATCAAATAAAAGGGTATTTTAGTATGAGTACAAGATTACCCTTGTTGAAAGAAGAGTTCAAAGTTAAGGGTGAAACCTCCAGCCACCGCACTGGGTATCACCAGCCCGTATCGTTGCAGAGATCCATCGCCATCAAATACCGTCTCCTAATAGAAAGTTGGCTGCAACGGATCTCCAACATCATCTGTCTTTGCCTTGGTGGTGCACTCTGATAAACTGTAATCGATCCATCTCATGATGTTTCATTCTCACTTGTATCTTTATCTCTTTCTGGATGTCCAAAAAAATCCAGCAAAGATTAGCAATGTATGTTGTAAGAGGAGACTAAAGAGTGGGGATGGCTGTTTTATCCAATAGAGGACCAGCGCACCCAGAAGCAATGCTTAAGTCGGATGTGTCAGGCACATATGCACTTATGTATCTCAGTAAAACCGCGATGCAATACATTATATAAAAAAAGTAAAGTAACCCATAGCATTTATTAATGCCGTAGGGGGTGTGATATGTTAGCGATCTCACATTTCAGAGGCTCTGCAAATGAGGGCGGTAGCCATCTCCTCTCACTCGCAGTATTTACTTCCCGGATTAATCCGGTACCAAATTTAAGGCTGGGTCGACCCGGGAGCCGTTGCGATCTGAAAAACACTTCCCCCTCAACTGAGGAATGAACCCAGGACCACTCATATGCGAAGCCAGTGCGCTAACCACTGCGCAAACGCGGCTCCAAATACATTATATATTCTCAACTGTATCATGATAATCAGCAGGAGTTTGATAATGATCGCAGAAAAGGAATGACAGCCTGTGTTGCCTATCAGAACTATAGATACGGCAGGGATATTAGAGAAATGGTTTGTTTGTTTGATAACACCAGGAATTACAAGCGATTAGCTCTTACTTCCTATGTGCAATGGGGTAGTTTCTGAGCTGTGTTTCCTACCCAGATGACTTCACCTTTCGGCTTAGTGCAATGTCTATTGGATGAGTCTTCTACTCTGTGGGAGGGGGGGGGAAGAGGGACATAAGACGAGTCGAGCCGAGCTGATAGTTGGCTTGGGTCACCCATTGTTTGTCTATCCTCTGATCAGGAGCTTCGCAGTCAGCGAGTTGTTCCTCGTGTAGGAAGACCTTTCCAATACCACTCTTTGTGTCCCTACGCCCCAGACCGAATTTCTTCCGTACGAGCCGTGTAACGACCACGGTCGAATTAGACTCAGGATTGATACACCTTTCTGATGGATTGATGCTGCTTTGCCTAACATGTCAGTGATCTGGGATTTGACCTGTGAATTTCTCACGTACCTGTCTCGTCCATTTGAAATGGCCTTCCAATCTATCGCCAGGCTCGGTCTGTGTATTTTTACTCTTCGCCATTGCGTATATTACCCAGAGGTAGGTAAAATACAAATCTCGGACGAGGAGTTTCGCAGTGTGCCCTTTGGGTACTGAACCCAATTCTCTCTGCATGAACTGTGTTGGGCAACGGTCGACAATCGAGTTAGACTAGGTTTGAAGTATCTTTAGAGATTTGCGTCCCCCTCTACGTTGCTCGTAATGTCCAGATTCCGAGTCTCAACATTGCCTCAGTCAGACATTTGAACAATGCACTCCCTGACATTTGTTTAGTGCTTGTCCTGTTTGCTATGGGGAGCTGCATTAAAAGCTTTCTTCCATACCCAGGAGTGCATGTTCAAGTTGGCGTATCCAATACCTGAGTCATGACTCCTACTTTGAATGGGGTCAATTGTGATGGGGCATGCGGGCTTCTGTGTGTTCACGAGCATGAACAGTTGGTCTCGTGCTGGACCATTGTAGCTCCGTTGCCGCTGAATCGACTCACGTACACTACGCTGTCCTCTAGCGTTTGTTACCTTTTCTAGATTAGGTGTGTACTCGTAAGATCACAGTGTGTTGCAGATATTGACATTGGTCGCCCTTCTAATGTTTCTTATCTTTAAGCCGGCGAAGTCGGAATGCACAGATGCCTTGCATTTATTGGATGTGATGGTGTAGAGATTTCGTAGATATTTCCTGTCTCTGCAGACAATTCTCATTCTATCTACACCATCCACATCCAAGGACACGAGTCTAAAAGTGTTAGCAAAAGCAGCTGTATTTGTGTTTCCAGGGTGCACCACGAAGAGTTTAATTTTAGGATCTTGGTTATCTGCTAACCCTGGGTCCGCACGAGAGAAATGCGAGACTATTTGCACCCCCGGAGAAATGGTAGTCTGTGTTGTCTATCAGAACTCCAGATATGATAGGGAAATTGAAGAATTTTCCACTTCACTTTTATAGGGTTTTGTTCAAACTGTATTTCGAAAACTAGCAAGGAGGGAGGGATGTATTACCATCATTAGCAATTTATGTTATAGTATCAATTATCGACCGTGTGTCGCCGGGGCCCAAAAGGGGAGCAAAGAATAGCAATGCTGTTTACCTTCCACACATGTCGTAAAAGGCGACTAAGGAGGTTATGGGATGGAGTAGGTTGTACCATCTCATATAGGGCCAATGACCCAAAGCCATGCTGAAGTCGGATGTGCCAGGCAGAAAGGCGCAGATATCGCGGCAATGCTGTAAACCATGACACAACGCATTCCGTTCTCCGGACTACACCCTGCTGCTAATCTGCAGGAGTTTGAGAACGAACGCCGAAGAAGAAGAAGTACTAATTATCCTACTCTATAACTTCTGTTATAGTACTAATTATCCTGCTCAATAACTTCTGTTATAGTACTAATTATCCTGCGCTATAACTTCTGTTATAGTACTAATTATCCTGCTCTATAACTTCTGTTATAGTACTAATTATCCTGCTCTATAACTTCCGTTATAGTACTAATTATCCTGTTCTATAACTCCTGTTATAATACTAATTATCCTGTTCTATCGCCCGCCCGTATGGCGAACGGAGATTTGACAGAAGAATGATGAATTGACTAGAAGTATACGCTAAGCTGCTGGACGTACGTGATGATCCTGGGATATTTCAATGCCGGCACCTCCCTTCGGGGACTAAACACACATCCCTTCCCAACACAACAATGTCATTGAGACGCACAAATCATATACGAGTTCCCGTGTCACCTCGGTTACTCAACTGAGGAGGACCCGTGCTTTTATAAGAAAGGCCATGGACTGTCAAGAGATACCTGCTCACAGCTAAAGGGATTATTTCATCATCATCATGTGTCAAGTGCTACTTGTACCCAGCTAAATGCATTATTTCATCATCATCGTGTGTCAAGAGCTACCTGTTCACAGCTAAATGCATTATTTCATCATCATCGTGTGTCAAGAGCTACCTGTTCACAGCTAAAGGGATTATTTCATCATCATATGTAAAGAGCTACCCGCTCACAACTAAAAGGCTTACTGTTCAATCATCATGCCCTATTTTTCTAAAAGGCGGAGGTTGAAGCCTAAAACCACTCACCCCCTCCTTAAATACGGACTTTATGTCCATACCCACTACACATTCTGAAAAAAAGCCACAAAATGTTTAGGTACTTGTTTTATGCACGTATCATGTTTTGTTTTCAAATATGATTGCGTGAAATCTCATCTTAACTTGTCTAACAGTATTTTTCATCTGTGCTCATTTTTTGTGGTTCAGTCATCACACATAAGCGCTAATTACTTTGATAGAAAGTGGGATATTTAGCGCCGAGCACGTTCTGGATCTAAGGTCGAACCGCATAAGCTACTTCTATCGGAAGTCGGTCGATCATGCGCGTTTTACATGAAGAAAACACGCGTCTGGTTACCAAGGAGATATGAATGAAAGATTGCTGAGGTTATATTCAATGAGGGTTTGACGATGTGGGTAATTGATGAGAGCATAATTGACGAATGTTTTTTTTGGTTGGGGGGGGGGGGCGGCGTGAAGTATATATTGAAAAAGCGTTTGCCTGTAGATATTGATTTGTTGTTAGGAATTTAGCTGTAACTCCCCCCCCCCTCTAGTGGCGTAGTATTCAAGCATCTATTCAAGCATATTCACACAGCAATTCAAACTAATCTCACAGAAGTATCTCTTTTTCCGCCACTACTATAATGGATAATTTTCATACAACGGGGCAAAGGAGCCGAAACTTGACAAACATATAGTAACACTGTCACCTTCATACAACGGTGCAAAGGAGCCGAAACTTTACAAACGTATAGTAACGCTGTCACCTTCATACAACGGTGCAAAGGAGCCGAAACTTGACAACCTTGTGGTAACACTGTCACCTTCATACAACGGTGCACATAGTCGAAACTTGACAACCTTGTGGTAACACTGTCACCTTGATACAACGGTGCACAGAGCCGAAACTTGACAACCTTGTAGTAACACTGTCACCTTCATACAACGGTGCAAAGGAGCCGAAACTTTACAAACGTATAGTAACGCTGTCACCTTCATACAACGGTGCAAAGGAGCCGAAACTTGACAACCTTGTGGTAACACTGTCACCTTCATACAACGGTGCACATAGTCGAAACTTGACAACCTTGTGGTAACACTGTCACCTTGATACAACGGTGCACAGAGCCGAAACTTGACAACCTTGTAGTAACACTGTCACCTTCATACAACGGTGCAAAGGAGCCGAAACTTTACAAACGTATAGTAACGCTGTCACCTTCATACAACGGTGCAAAGGAGCCGAAACTTGACAACCTTGTGGTAACACTGTCACCTTGATACAACGGTGCACAGAGCCGAAACTTGACAACCTTGTGGTAACACTGTCACCTTCATACAACGGTGCACAGAGCCGAAACTTGACAACCTTGTAGTAACACTGTCACCTTGATACAACGATGCACAGGGACTGAAACTTGACAAACGTATAGTAATACTGTTACCTTCTATCAATATCGAAATAGACGATTAAATGGTGCATATCCTGGAGTCGGTTGTCCCATTCTGCAGAAGATCAAAGGAACTTAAAGTGTTCTGCTGATTTGTAATGCGTCTGGCGAAAAGGCGCAGATATTGCAGCTAAGTTGTGAAACAGGACATAAAGCGTCCCGTCCTTTCGGACTACATCCTGTTAACTGGCGGTAGTATGAGAACACAAGTAGAGAAATAATACAGCGATACTATTTCTAGTATGTATTTGGTAATAATTCTGGTTTAGGAACTAGTGATACAGCAGTTGACTCATTTCCATAAGTACTCAGCTCAGCAATCCATTATTTGGAAATCTATTTAGCATGACATCAATGGTAAATCAACTCCTTCATTCAAAGAATCTGCGATTGGTTCAGATGATAATTGGCTGCGAACCCTACACTCAAAGAATCTGCGACTGGTTCCGATAATAATTGACTGCAGATCCTTCACGTAAAGAATCTGCGACTGGTTGAGATAATAATTACATGCGGACCCTTCACGTAAATAATATGTGAGTGTTTGAGATAATAACTGCATGCGGACCCTTCACTCAAATAATATGTGACTGGTTGAGACGTCAACAAAGATGGAAAGAAGTGAGTTGGCATATTCGTTTTCTTTCTTCTGTGTTCCATCTCAAACTCAAGCCATTTCGCAGGACATAGTCCTGAGGACGAATTGCGTTGTATTGTGAATTACGGCTTTGCCTTTCAGCTTGACACATCCGACTTTAACATGATTTATGGGACACTTTGACCTTCTATGGGGCATTCAACTTCAGCTGGTAAACTCCTTAACCGCCTCTTTCGACATGAATGGAAAATACGCAGTATTGCTCCACTTTCGGATCTCGTCTACACAAGGTCGCGTGAAACCAGTTACTGTACATTTATCGTGAAAGAAGAGGGCAGGGGAGCTGTATGTTTACTACAAATTATGCAAGTTTTATAGTGCTAACTTTTTGTACGATTTTTCTCGAGAGAGGAGGCAAACCACCCCCCTCTCCACGTATCTACGGACATGTCTCACAGAACACGACGTAGGCTTTTAAACTTGGAGATTCAACCTTTCTCGTACGTCATTCCTTGTATTTACAGTACATGGGACCTAGAGTCGATACTGACACAATCTACCCTGAGGGTATCATATACACATTCTGGTTGCTTGTCTCCATTATTTTCTGTTTCTTTTCTTGAATTTTTGTGGAGATATCGATTAATATTTATTTTTAGTATTCTAATCAATTCATTTCTAATATGGGAGAGAGAAAATTAGAACTTCTACGGCCCACAAAGCTAAGATTTTATAGTACAAATTTTTATCGATAGGACATTTCCATTTCCGGTGTGACATCAATCAAGGATGATCCTTGACCTCATTGACCTCTTACAGATCTAAACACCTTTCGTCACATAGGAAATCAAAACATTGCTTGAGGAGTTTTTTTATAGCAAATTGGTGAGTTACTCCCCCCCCTTTCCCACAATGTTTTTTCTATAGTTAAAACCGCTCTTAAATAGGTAAAACCGCTCTTAAATAGGTAAAACCGCTCTTAAATAGGTAAAACCGCTCTTAAATAGATAAAATCCCTCATCCTTTACTGATGACATTTCAACTCCTCCTACCTTACTGATGACATATCAACTCCTCCTGCCTTACTGATGACATATCAACTCCTCCTGCCTTACTGATGACATATCAACTCCTCCTGCCTTACTGATGACATATCAACTCCTCCTGCCTTACTGATGACATATCAACTCCTCCTGCCTTACTGATGACATATCAACTCCTCCTGCCTTACTGATGACATATCAACTCCTCCTGCCTTACTGATGACATATCAAATCCTCCTGCCTTACTGATGACATATCAACTCCTCCTGCCTTACTGATGACATATCAACTCCTCCTGCCTTACTGATGACATATCAACTCCTCCTGCCTTACTGATGACATATCAACTCCTCCTGCCTTACTGATGACATATCAACTCCTCCTGCCTTACTGATGACATATCAACTCCTCCTGCCTTACTGATGACATATCAACTCCTCCTGCCTTACTGATGACATATCAACTCCTCCTGCCTTACTGATGACATATCAACTCCTCCTGCCTTACTGATGACATATCAACTCCTCCTGCCTTACTGATGACATATCAACTCCTCCTGCCTTACTGATGACATATCAACTCCTCCTGCCTTACTGATGACATATCAACTCCTCCTACCTTACTGATGACATATCAACTCCTCCTACCTTACTGATGACATATCAACTCCTCCTACCTTACTGATGACATATCAACTCCTCCTACCTTACTGATGACATATCAACTCCTCCTCATTTATTGAACGTAGCAACTCTTTCTTTGTTACTGAAGACACATTAACTCATCCTCCCTTACTGAATACACATTAACTTACTCCCTTACTAAAGACATATCAACTCCTCCTTTAGTGAAGACATATCAACTCATCCACTCTTACTGAAGATGTGTCGTTAATCCTGACCAATGGTGTCAGTTTTTAATGTTATGGAAATACCTTGTAAGCTAGAAGAATTATCAGAATTGTCACTCGACGAAATTTCCAGAATATTATCTCTGTCCTGATAATATCTTGTAAACTAAGAGCTTTATCTGACTTGTCACTCGACGAAACTACCAGCATATTTTCTCTGTTCTAGTAATATCTTGTAAACTAAGAGCTTTATGCGACCTGTCACTGGACGAAACTACCAGCATATTTTCAGTTCTAGTAATATCTTGTAAACTAAGAGCTTTATGCGACCTGTCACTCAAAGAAACTACCAGCATATTTTCTCAAATTTAATGAAGGAACGAATGTACAGTGTTGCTTTCTTATTCTACTTCTGTATTCGTTCTCAAACTCCCTTTAGTCAGCAGATTGTTGTCCGGAGAACTGAATGCGCTACATCATTGCTGACAGTTTCGCAGCGCTCTTCTGACAAGTACATACGACGTTAGCAGGCTGTTTTTTTGGCCACTGACTTTTTATGCTAAGAACTGCCAACCCGACCTCGTCCCCAACCACTAAATTACCTATTACATCATACATGGCTGGTGACAACGTTGCTATTCTTAGATTTTCTGTTTAATCCCAATTACATTCAGGTTTGTCGCGATTTGATTTTTTATTTCAACTGGTCACATTTCTACATACATATCATAAGTAGTCCATATCTCGATCCAGACTATAGAAATGGGTGCCAGATCTTTGAGAAAGTCTAGGCGAAGAGCCTGATGCTAGTCCCCAGACTACTGATGATGATGATGTTCGTCCGTAGTGATCGACGATGACCAAAAACTCAACCATAATAATAATAACAATAAATAATAAAAATAATAATAGTTAATAGTGCGTTTTTAAATGACTAGCAAGCCCAATGCGCGCACAAAATGTTCTTTTACAGAATTGACAACAATAGAGGGAATCTGTGTGAGGTTGAGATGTTTTTTCTTTTCTACGTGTCCGCTTCTGTCTTGCAGTATCTTGTCTGAATTCTTCCGTCCCTAGTGCTCCCGTTCTAATGCGGTAACACCATGCTGTTCTATCCTAACCGAGGCTCTCCCAAGCGCTTATGTCAATGTCAAGACTACTAAGACTACTACGTATGTGACCGCATTGTCAACGAAAAAATACGAAATCTACACACAGGATTCCCTCGTTTTTGGAAATCAGAACACGACATTTATTAGTAGGAAGTCCACTCACAGAAAGTGTCCACAATCCCCTTCACCCCCTTATCCATTTTGTTGGGGAGAGGGGTATCACTGACATTCTGGGGACTTGGTTTCCAACATACATACATCATGGATTGTAGTTGGAGATCACACAATCATCCTATTGGGGGGGGGGAAGGGGGAGCTGTCTATTAATTACGCCAACAATTTTATTGGGGGGGGGGAGGGAGGCAGGAGGTTGACCGCTGTTAACTAGGGGGAAGGGATCTTGACAAAAGTTGACGTAAACAATACTGTTTTTATACACCGATGAAGGTTTTTTTTTAATTAGAAACATTTTTCTAATAATATTCCCCCCCCCCCAAAAAAAAACAAAAAATTTTTGACAAACATTTGTTTTGGCATAAAGAAGCAAGAAGGATGTTCCATGAAAATCTGGACAGTTTTGGACAAGGGAAGGAAGAGGTTCTCAAGCAGCAGAGGGAAGAAATGGTTACACAGACTTTTCAATGTAATGTGGAACAAGAAACGCCAGAAAACTGGAGGAACACGACAATCATTCCCATATGGAAGAAAAAATGCAGTAAGAGAGACTGCACAAAATACAGAGGGATATCTTTACTAAGCCACACAGGAAATATTTTTAACAAAATATTAGAGCAACGACTACGAACATATATTGAACCACAACTTCAAAACATTCAAATGGGCTTACGTAAGAACAAAAGCTGTACGGATGCTATCTTTATGCTTAGACAACTAACAGAACGAGCCACAGAAAACAACAAGTAATTATACATCGCATTCGTCGACCAAGAAAAGGTTTTCGACAAAGTAGACAGACAACAACTATGGAAAATACTATCAATATATGGATTACCAGAACATTTAATCAACATATGCAAGGGCATTTATGATAATAGCCAATGTTCAGTAAGAACAAATGATGCAGGAGTGTCCAATAAGTTCCATATTCAATCAGGAGTTCAGCAGGGATGTGTCCTATCCCCTCTACATTTTATAACATATATCGACCACATCTGTAAACTAACAAGTAGATAACGAAGAAGATAACGTAAAAGACAAATTGAACGAACTACTCTTTGCAGACGACCAAGTACTAATAGAGACACCAGACGAACAATTGCAAGAACATATGAACAGACTCCACACAACATGTCAAAACTTCAACATTACGACTAATATTGAAAAGACTGAAATAATGGCAATAGCAAAGAAAGAAAGAAATATCACTATCTCCATCAATGATAAACACCTTAAACAGGTAAATGAGTTCACTTACTTAGGAAGCATTATATCGAGTGAAAGGAAAACCAGTAAAGAGATACAAAATAGATGCAACAAAATATACTTAGGACAGATGACATGTATTTTCAAGAACAAAAATGTAAACATAGACACTAAAGTTGCATTATACACGACTATTATTATTCCATCACTGTGCTACCAGGGCCAAACCTGTACAATGACAACTCAAGACAAAAGAAAAATAGTGACAGCAGAAAGGACATGCCTACGAAGAATACTCGGAGTGTAATTAAGAGGTAGAATTAGAAACGATAACATCAGACAGATAACCAAAACAATACCAGTATTGGAACATATCAAAAGACAACAGATCATGTTTTCACACGCTTCCAGACTACCAACAGACAGCATGCCACAAATGGTCATGACATAGAGACATAACGGTTATAAAGCCAGAGGCAGGCCATGTAAAAGATGGATCACAGAAATCAAAGAAGCCACAGGAACAAGCTTACAAACAACACACAAGAAGGTCATCTCCAGAGAACTCGTCTACTCCTGACGCCGCAAGGCAAACAAGGGCCACAGCGTATAGATAGATATATAGATAGATTGATAGATAGATTGATAGATAGATTAGATATAGATAGATAGATAGATATAGATAGAAAGATAGATAGATAGATAGATAGATAGATAGATAGATAGATAGATAGATAGATAGATAGATAGATAGATAGATAGATAGATAGATAGATAGATAGATAGATAGATAAATAGATAGATATATATAGACAGACAGACAGAGACAGAAGACAGAGACAGACAGACAGACAGACAGACAGACAGACAGACAGACAGACAGACAGACAGACAGACAGACAGACAGATAGATAGATAGATAGATAGATAGATAGATAGATAGATAGATAGATAGATAGATAGATAGATAGATAGATAGATAGATAGATAGATAGATAGATAGATAGATGGGCTAGTTTTAACTAAGTATTTTGTAAAATATTGATTATTTTATGTCTGTGCTACTTAACAATTATTAGTAATAAATAAAAACACGCCAATCACTTCTTGTTCAATTTCAGCTGAAACCTCAAACGGCCACGCCCCAAACAGCCATGATGATACAACAGCTCAGGACAAACATAAACAACACTGGGATTGGTCAAGCAGACACAGCAAGGTTCTTATTGGCTCACTTGTTTCCCTAGCAACGGCTGTATCATGGGTGACATTCAGCGAACTCACACAAGATGCTATGCAGGCACATACATTTGATGCTCCCTTTACCGCCACCTACATTTATACGACGTCTCTTATCCTGTTGTTTCCGGCGTATCTTTGTGTTGCCCGAATATGCAAATTACGTCAGGCCAAAGATGTTATCAGGTGTGCACATTTTATATTTCATGTTTTTGGTTTCATTTATGAATATATATCGCCCTTGTGTTGCCGGGGCCCGAAAGGGGAGCAAAGAATAGCAACACTGTTTACCTTCCACGCATGTCGTAAAAGGCGACTAAGGAGGTTATGGGATGGAGTTGGCTGTCCCATCCCATATAGGGTCAGTGACCCAAAGCCATGCTGAAGTCGTATGTGGCAGGCCGAAAGGCGCAGATATCGCAGCAATGTTGTAAACCATAACACAACGCATTACGTTCTCCGGAGTACATCCTGCTAATCTGCAGGAGTTTGAGAACGAACGCAGAAGAAGAAGTAACACTTGAACCTATTTCTGTTTGATGATGATGATGAAAGATCCCGATCCATGTGAGCAGGTATTTATTAACAACCCATAGCCTTTCTGACAAAATCACAGGTCTTCTTCAGTTGAGCAACCAAGGTGACACTCAAACTTTTAATAGGTTTCCTCATTAAAATGCTTGCTTGTGTTAAGAGGGTTTATAGATGCAGGTTTTGTCCCCGAAGGATGCATTCGAGTGCAGCAGCATCTGTGGATCATCACGTCCTGACAGAAGTGTAGCATATATGACCAGGCCAACTAGTTGATCATTCTTCAATCAGATTTGTTGACATATTCGCAGTGATTGCACATCTAGCATTGCCCGCAACATAGGAATCAGACACAATGTTTGCTGGCTTGCATTGCTCCACCATTCATGGGGACCATTTGAAAGAAGCCAAAATTAAGAAATCAAGGCAAGGTATGCAGTGACAATGACTTTTTCACATGTGACAGGTTATCAGCCCATCCCCTCAACTTTCCCTAGTAGCCTTCTACGAAATTCCAGGAAAGAAGACAGTGGTACTATTGTTTGCACGCTAAACTAAAAGTTCAGGCGTCGGTTGCCACAAGAAGGCCCGTAGAAAAGAGGGGGTTTGGGGGTTTTCGAATCACCCTACCACTTACAATTTGGCAAAAAGGCAGCTAAAAAGCCCCCCCCCAAAAAAAAAACCCACACCCAGTAGCGATTTTCACATAAATGTCATCAAATTTTATATCACTTGTACTGTAGGTATCTAAGACTTCACGTCAATAAAGCTCATTGTACTTGTATTGTCAGGAATCTGACACTTTCACACAACCTGTCTCAGACTCAGAAAAGTTATGAACATCAGATGGCAAGACAAGATTCCAGATACCACTGTCCCTGACAGATATAGTATCCCCAGCATTAACACTATCCTGATGCAGACACAGATTCGTTGGGCAGGTCATTTGGTACTTATGCCAGACCATCGCCTGCCAAAGATACTTCTCTATGGTGACCTAGAGAAGGGTAAACGATCTCAAGGTGGCCAAAAGAAGCGTTACAAGAACTCGTTAAATACTTCACTGAAAGCGTTTGAAATAGACCAAGACACATGGGAAGAACTTGCTCAAAATATATCTACATGGCGCTCTACAATAAAAAAGAGCGCGTCATTTTGTGAAAAATAGGAGAAATGCTGCAGCCCAACAGCGGAGAGTAGCTAGAAAATCACGGATAGACCAAAATCCGCCTACAAATGGTCATTCCATGTCCGAACTGTCCAAGAACATTTACAGCTCGAATAGGGCTCATGTTCTACGAACTATTATGTAATCTACGAACTATTATGCATGGTCATAATTCTAATTGAATTTTTAAAAGTGGATGTAAAAAATGGTCATCATCACTTGTGACGGACGGACACACATCTAACAGTCGATAACCCTTCTAACTTATAAACAATCTTCACAACTATAGTTGCCATGTGTTTCCTCCACAGAGAATGTATCAACATATACCATGGGAATGAAGAATTCAGTCGTCTCGAGTTCTTATGGAAGTCATCGGTGTTTTTCCTCATTTCAGCCGTGACCATGTACACTTACATTAGAGCGCTTCAAAAACTGGGCGCTGCAGACTGTACAGCATTGTTCGCAGCCAATCATAGCTTTGTTTACTTACTGTCATGGATTGTGTTATTTGAGAAATTTATAGCCATGAGGGTAAGTATTAGTCATTACGATTACATGTTATAAACATCATCATGAAGTGTAGTACCAGTTTGTGTAGACAGGGAAAGGGCAAAATAAGATCCGATGGTCACATATGGTTCACTTAAATCATTTCTACTGGCCTACTGTGTTTATTTAAAATTACTATATGCATTGGCCTCCGAGATCACAAAATGTACATCACAAGCTATTGCAGCCAAGAAGTAAACTATGATATTGCAAATTGTGAAATAAGCGATATTTCCAGTTGTGAAATATTTGATATTGCAAGTTGTGAAATATGTGATGTTGCAAGTTGTGAAATCAGTGATGTTGCAAGTGGTAAAATCAGTGATGTTGAAAGCTGTGAAATCAGTGACGTTGCAAGATGTGAAATCAGTGAAGCTGCAAGTTGCGAAATCCGTGATATTGCAGGTTGAGAAATCAGCGACGTTGCAAGCTGTGAAATCCGTGATGTTCAAAGTTGTGAAATATGTGATGTTATAAGTTTTGAAATTAGTGAATTTACGAGGTGTGAAATCTGTGATTTTTCAGATAGTGAAATCAGTGATATTGCAGGCTGTAAAATTAGTGATGTGGCACGTTGTGAAATCAATGATGTTGCAAGTTATAATTTCTTTTATATTGCAAGCTGTCAAATCTGTCATATTGCAAATTATACAATCTTTGATATTGCAAGTGATGAATATCTGTGATATTGCAAGTTGTGAAGATCTGTGATATTACAATTTGCGAATATCTGTATGTCACCCTTGTCCACTGTCAAGTCCTTGTCTGCTGATGTGTGTATGCAAGTCTGCCCGATTTCTCATTCCCTGAATGCCCACATGTCCCCGGACATTAAATCAACGTGATAGTAATACTATTAACACTAACACGCAGATCCAGAAGTTTAAACACAATTCATAAGATCACCTACGTGTTTACATGAATCTATTTGACCTATCTGTATGTTTACATGAAGAAATTTGATTGGACCTTTTGTTTACCTTTAGATGTTTAATCTTATATCTACATTTGCCTGGAGATATTTGACATAGCCAATATGTTTGTCGACACACATATGTGTCCTTACCTGTATATTTACCTGTAGATATTTGATTTTACCTGTATGCTTACCTACAATTACTTGACATTACCTGTATATTTACCTGGAGATATTTGAGTTTACCTGTATGTTTACCTACAATTACTTGATCTTACCTGTATATTTACCTGTAGATATTTGATTTTACCTGTATGTTTACATGCAGATTTTTGCCATGATTTTTTCAATCACTGGAATAGTGTTATTTGCCTATGTGGATGGATTTGGCAGCCCGGCTATGTTTGGGGTTGTCCTTGGTGTTATCTCATCAGCCGGTGCTGCCATACAAGCGGTAAGATTGTTCTTTATATTCACAAGACTCACTAATACAATCACATGTCTCATTACTACAATCATAAGACTCGTCATTACAATCACAAGACTCATTACGACAATGATAAAACTCATTACTACAACGATAAAACGCATTACTACAATCATATGACACATTAAACTTACTGAATACATGACTACAATCACAGGACATTACAATAATAATATGATACATTACTATAATCACTACATCTGTTACTACAATCATATGACATATAACTACAATCATAGGACACATAACTACAAGCATAGGACACATAACTACTATCATAGGACACATAACTATAATCATATGACACATAACTACTATCATAGGACACATAACTACTATCATAGGACACATAACTATAATCATAGGACACATAACTACTATCATAGGACACATAACTACTATCATAGGACAAATAACTTTAATCATAGGAAACGTAACAATCACATGGTACATTACAACAATCATAAGAAGCATTACTACATTTACTGAATACATGATTACAATCACAGAGCATTACAATAATAATAGGATACATTACAATAATCACTACATCTGTTACTGCAATCATAGGGCACATAACTATAATCATAGGGCACATAACTATAATCATAGGGCACATAACTATAATCATAGGACACATAACTATAATTCATAGGACACATAACTATAATCATAGGACACATAACTATAATTCATAGGACACATAACTATAATCATAGGACACATAACTATAATCATGAGACACATAACTATAATCATAGGACACATAACTATAATCATAGGACACATAACTATAATCATAGGACACATAACTATAATCATAGGACACATAACTATAATCATAGGACACATAACTATAATCATAGGACACATAACTATAATCATGAGACACATAACTATAATCATAGGACACATAACTATAATCATAGGACACATAACTATAATTCATAGGACACATAATTATAATCATAGGACACATAACTATAATCATAGGACACATAACTATAATCATAGGACACATAACTATAATTCATAGGACACATAACTATAATTCATAGGACACATAACTATAATCATGAGACACATAACTATAATCATAGGACACATAACTATAATTCATAGGACACATAACTATAATCATAGGACACATAACTATTATCATAGGACACATAACTATAATCATAGGACACATAACTATAATTCATAGAACACATAACTATAATCATAGGACACATAACTATAATTCATAGGACACATAACTATAATCATAGGACACATAACTATTATCATAGGACACATAACTATAATCATAGGACACATAACTATAATCATGAGACACATAACTATAATCATTAGAGGCGTAAAAATCACAGGATACATTACTACAATCATGGGACACATAATTATAATCATATGAAACACTCTTAAATTTTTTCGCTATCCCCAGGAACTACGAACAACTTGCTCTTACTTCCTATGTGCAGTGAGGTTGTTTCTCAGAGCATTCTTTCATACCCAGGAGACTTCAGCTTTCGGCTTAGTGCAATGCTTATTGAAGAAGCCTTCTACTTGGAGGGGTAATATGAGGCATCATACAATCCTGATTACATTCACAGAACTCATACGATCACGATATCACATGATGTTGATCTAATAGCTGGGCCAGAACAAGAACTACAAGTGGTAACAGCAGAATTGGAAAAGTTATCAGCAAGTAAGGAAAGGTAATCAACAAAGAAAAGAGCAAAGTCTTGGTTAACATGAGAGACGAGACACAGAAGCACATACCAATATCATGATAAATGAGTTTAATTTTGAGGAAACGAATACTTTCAAATACCTCGGATCAAGCATATGCAGTGATTGAAAATGCAAATCAGAATTAAAAATAAGGCTGGTAATGGCTTTAGTTTCTATCATCATCATCAAGTGACATATTCTTTCCAGAACGTAGTCTTTTCTATGTATCTCTTGAATTCTCCGCGGTCTTGAGCAGGTTGCCTTGCATCTTCCAGTGACATGCGCAGGCATTCTTGAATGTCTTTTGTCCAACGGCGTCTTGGTCGGCCTTTGCCCCTGTTGCCTTCTATCACCCCCTCCAGTAACACTCTCCATGCCGTCGTGTCTCTTAATGTACCTATATGAAGGCTAAACTGAATTTGAAAGCAACATCAGTGCTAGAGTGAAAATAAAATTGTATAACTCACTAGTTTTCTATTGTCTTATATGGTTGTGAGAGCTGGACACTCACCGCGGACATGGAGAGCCGATTGCAGGCATTCAAATACAAATGTTACAGACGAATTCTACGAATCTCCTATAGAGAGCGTGACAAATGTGTACGTAAGAAATACTTCGTCTGCGTTCGTTTTCAAACTCCTGCAGATTATCGGGATGTAGGCCGGAGAACGAAATGCGTTGCGCCATGAGTTACAGCTAGCATTGATGCGATATCTGCGCCTTCGGCCTGACACACCGACTTCAGCGCGGGTCGGGTCACTTTAATCCTATACGGGATGGGACAGCCAACTCCACTCCATAACCTTCTTAGTTTTCTCACTACATGCGTGGAAGGTAAACAGTGTTGCTATTCTTTACTCCCCTCTCGGGCACGGGCAACACATTGGCCGTAAGAAATACATTAGAGATACAAACAGGTCTACAGGAACAAGTATTTTCAATAGTGAAACGGCGAAAATTAGCATGGCTTGGATATGTATATTGACATGATTCGTTGTAAAAAACAATACTACAGGAAACAGCCGAAGATGGAAGAATAAAGGAGGAGAAAAGTATGGACAGACACAGGAAGGACCTAACAGAACAATATTTTCTTCACTTGTCCGTATTGTTGAAGATAGAAAACACTGGAGCACTCTGTGTTGATGCATACAGTGTGGTATCCTACGACCATGACCCTGATACACACAATGATGTACCACCTACGACCCTGACCCTGATACACACAATGATGTACCACCTACGACCCTGACCCTGATACACACAATGATGTACCACCTACGACCCTGACCCTGATGCACACAATGATGTACCACCTACGACCCTGACCCTGATGCACACAATGTGGTACCACCTACGACTCTGACCCTGATGCACACAATGTGGTACCACCTACGACGCTGACCCTGATGCACACAATGTGGTACCACCTACGACGCTGACCCTGATGCACACAATGTGGTACCACCTACGACCCTGACCCTGACGATCTATGGATTTATATAAATAGATAGATATAGATCAAAGGAGGTGTTGTTTCAAACATTTCTGACATCACTACTATTATATGATACATTACTACATTTATATGATACACTACTACAATTATATGATACATTACTACAATTACATGATACATTACTACAATTATATGATACATTACTACAATTATATGATACATTACTACAATTATATGATACATCACTACAATTATATGATAAATTACTACAATTATATGATACATTACTACAATTATATGATACATTACTACAATTATATGATACATTACTACAATTATATGATACATCACTACAATTATATGATACATTACTACAATTATATGATACATTACTACAATTATATGATACATTACTACAAGTATATGATACATTACTACAATTATATGATACATTACTACAATTATATGATACATTACTACAATTATATGATACATTACTACAATTATATGATACATTACTACAATTATATGATACATCACTACAATTATATGATAAATTACTACAATTATATGATACATTACTACAATTATATGATACATTACTACAATTATATGATACATTACTACAATTATATGATACATTACTACAATTATATGATAAATTACTACAATATATGATACATTACTACAATTATATGATAAATTACTACAATTATATGATACATTACTACAATTGTTGGACACATTGTGTTACATCACTAATAGAAAACATTACTACGATTAGCATGCATTTCAATTTTTATGTGATACTACAATTATATTCTTCTTCTTCTTCAGCGTTCATTCTCAAACTCCCGCTGGATCTCCCTTGTAGCAGGACTATGGTCCTCTACTAGATTTCCAGCAGGATGTAGTCCTGAGAATGGAAATGAGTTGTATCGCCGTTTTATATGCGTCAATAGCCCGACACATCCGTCTTTTGTCGGGTTGCAATTATATTAAACAATACAACAATTATATAATACATTACTACAATTATATGACACAATACAACAATTCTATGGTACATTACTACAATTAAAAGATAAAGACTACAGTTGTATGATACATTCTTACAATTATTGGACAAATGACTACAATTGCATGACACATTACTACAATCATAGAAAATTTTACTACACTTATAGTACACATAACTACAATTGTAGGACACATAGCTACAATTATTTTCTATAATACTGCAATCATGCAACACATTACTACAATCATATGGTATAAACCTCCAATCATATAACACATTAGTGCACTTATACGACTTATTAGTACAATCATGAAAGACATTTTACAGATGAAATACAAACGTTTTTAGTAATTTGTAAAACTCTTTTACCAAGTGTTTTCAATTTTCGCTGTGAGAGACATATAATGTGTGTTCGAGCAAGGCAAATAGAATTTGACACACAAGAGATAGAATATGTGTTCGAGAAAGACAAATAGAATTTGACACACAAGAGATATAATGTGTATTCGAGCTTTTTTTCAGATGACATGACAGCATGATAACTCTCCATATATATTTTCTGCACAGGTTCTGTATAAAAAATTTGTTGGTGAAGCCACAAGTGCTCAGGGATCCTTTTTTCTATCAGTTATAGGTATGAATATGTTTAATGTTGTACAGGGCATTGTGATGTGAATACCTGGGATGGTTATGGCAGTAGTAACAATTGCTATGTTGGCTTGTATGTTTACAGCAGTGGTATTTATAGTTGTATGGTTATTAGTTGTGGTTGCAGTTGGGCCTTCCTCTCCTTTGGACCCATCTGTGAATACTTTTAGACTATTTATTGTTCTATCATTTATGTGGTTTATTGCTCTATTTTTAGCTGAATCTCTATTTTGGTGTTTTTTCCCTATATAAGATAAGGAAATGTCAGTTGCTGGTGATATTAATTCCCAAGGGGGTATTATTGCTTTATATTGGTTTTGATTACATATTAAATCTTTAAGCTCTGGTATTTGGTCAAGCTCTGCATTTGATCGCCAACCTGCTGGTGTTCGGTAGCTTTCAATTGAGAACTTGCCTGTGTTATCAAAGCTATTGAATGATTTATATGCAGGATGAGTGGTATCATTTCCTATTTTAGACCAGTAGCTAAGTCTCAGTTCTTTCCTTCTTAGGGATAATGGCATTATTCCTAGAGCTACTTGAACTGCTTCAGCAGATGTTCCCCTGGTCGCCCTAGCTATTGTTGAGAGAGCCTTATTTTGAATTATATCTATTTTAGAGATATTGGCTGGTGCTGTCGACTCATACACAATGCTGGCATATTCTAATTTACCTCGTATAAAGGCTTTATAGAATGTCGTCATTGTCTTAGTCGACGCTCCACAACCGCTACCACTCATGTACCTAAGCATGTTTAGGGCTCCTCTGCTTCTGTCTACTATATAGTTTATATGTTTATGCCATCTGAGGCTTTGATCTAATACCATTCCCAAGAATTTGGTGGTTGGTGAGAATGTAATTGGTTCGTTATTTATAAAAATATCCTTAATTTTATTTGTTTGAGCACCATTTATGCTGAATAGCATTCCTACTGTCTTGCTAGCATTAATTTTGAAACCCCATTTTGCCATCCAGCTTGTTACTTCATTTATTTGTCTTTGTATTCCTACTTTTAGATAACTGATGTTATTGCCTGAGCGCCAAATTGCGGCATCGTCTGCAAATTGTGACAGGCTGTTCTTGATATCTGAGAATTCTTCTCCTAAATCATTAACCATTATTGTGAATATTGTTGGAGATATTACAGACCCCTGCGGGATGCCATTTTCCTGTTCATAGGAGTCTGATAAGTCATTATTTATTAGTACTTTAAATTGTCTATCTTGCATGAAGTTTTTAATGTAGTTGTATGCTCTACCATCTATACCTATGTTCTTAATTTTAAATAGGGCTCCTTCTCTCCAGCACTCGTCGATAAGAGCTTTAAATTATCAGAACATACATCAATATTCACAGCTGAACTAGTTGCAATTCTAAAAGCACTAGAAATAATAAATGATAACCCACCTAAAAATTTAACAATCCTGACTGATTCATTATCATCAGTCCAGGCTATTCAAAATAAACAAGACAGCCAAAGGCCAGATATAGTAGAAGATATACTACGCATAACAACAAACCCAGCTCACGTTGGTACGAGGGTTAATGTAATGTGGATTCCAGCCCATGTCGGAATACCAGGAAATGAAGCAGCGGACAAGGAAGCCAAGAAAGGACGAACACAAGGAACAGAAATCCAGGTAGGACTTGGCAGATCGGAAACCAGAAGCATAATAAAGGACACAATAACTAAGGAATGGACAGAAAAATGGGACAACAGTGCAAACGGAAGACATGCACATGCAATGCTAAAAGGACCCACTAGGACCACTCAAATAAAGGAAGAGCTGAAAATCCCTGCCAATAGGAAACTACTACAACTTAGACTGGGAAAATAATTATATTATATACTCGAACCAATATGTGAAGACTGTGAAGAGGAAAATACAATAGATCATTTCCTACTCCATTGTCATAAATACAACCATCATAGGCAAGACCTAAAAGATTACTACCAAAACAATAAAATTCCATATAAATTAGAAAAGGTTCTGGGCCATGATGTACCACCAGATAGGCTAAAACTAATTAAACAATTTATAACCAGGACTAAAGCCCTAATTTAAAAATCTAAACCAAATAAGTCATTGTTTGTCATCAGTCTTTCCACAGGCCTCTCTCCACAGCTTTCAACAAATAACAACCGATGAACGCTCACCACAGGATACGACTGGCAATATGGACAATTTTTGCATAATCGCACGCATGGTTTTTCAAACTCCCCCAGGCATTAGTGTCACTCTTAAATAAAAAGGCAATACCACCGGAAATAAAGTTTAATACAACTAGCAACATAACATTCTATTGCAATAATAGCGCGCACGGTTCTCAATTCGCCCAGACCATAGGTCACACTTAGATAAATGGCATCTGGGCCACAAATAAACATCAACTCCACCTAGCAATATAGATAATTCATAGCAATAGCACACATGGCTTTCCAAACACCCAGACCATTAGGTCACATTTAGATAAAAGCTAATACGGCCTGATATAACCAAAATAGACTTCTGTCTTAGGTTGAAAGAGTCGTGCCTCAGCTAAGAGGCTTAATCCCCCATCTAACAAACAAACAAACAAACAAGTTGTGGTTGCAGCGGTCTCATATGGGGTGGGGGGGGGTTGAATAGACTAAGTCAATTTGGATAGTTGGTGTGGGGAGAATATAACATATCTAGTTTGAGAGAGTGAAAATATTCTTTGTACTCGACGCCTTTATTTTATTCTTCTGCATTCAATCTCAAACGTCTGCTGGTTTGCAGTATTTAGTGCTGAGAACAGAGTGTGTCGTTTCATGATTTACAGCTTGCCTGCGATATCTGCGACTTTCCGCCTGAGACACCAAATATCAACAAGTTATTTCAATCACTTTGGCTAATGAAATGGGACATCAAATTCATTAGTTGTCTCTTATGACATGTATGGTTATGCAGGTCACAACAGTACTATTATCTGCTCTTCCTTCAAGCCCCAAACAACATACGAGTGGATGCTTCATATAGTTATTGAATAATGTGTGTAAACATGTACTTGGCTTGAGAAAACTGGAGAAAATAAGAACGCGATGAGAGAAAATACAAATATAGACAGAAAAAAATAGTGTCAGTGTTAATGAAACGGAAGAAGAGGACTAAATAAAAATGGACACAGATGACACCCAGAGACGTGAACCCTAGAGTTGACTGCGTTCAGTCACGACCAGCAGTGAATCCTAGAGTTGACTGTGTCCTTTCACGGCGAGCAGTGAACCCTAGAGTTGAATGCGTCCAATCACGCCTAGCAGTGAACTCTGAACTTGAATGCGTTCAATCACTAAGTGAACCCTAGAGTTGATTGCGTCCAGTCACTAAGTGAACCCTAGAGTTGATTGCGTCCAGTCACGAAGTGAACCCTAGAATTGACTGCGTCTAGTCACAAAGTGAACCCTAGTGATGGCTGTGTCCAGTTACTAAGTGAGCCTTAGAGTTGACTACGCCCAGTCACGAAGTGAACCCTAGAATTGACCGCGTCCAGTCAAGAAGAGCAGTGAACCCTAAAGTTGACAGCATCTATTGAACACCTCCAACAGGAAATTTCTCAAATGACAGAGGGAAAGTCTTAATTAGAAAAGCAAAGAGTCCTTGTGTAAAAAAGAAAAAAATTGTCGTTACCATGTTTTCCTGTTAAGGAGTGCATGGAGGCTTTTAAGGCTGTGGAAATAAAGGCCGCTTTGCCAAAGCTGTATCCGCGACGTGTACAGGAAGAATATTTTGTTGCACACCCGAAAGACAAACATTCTTGTCCCAACCGTGGATTGAACCCGGGGCTGAACATTGAAAGTGTTTTCTCTCTGGATGTTTGCAGCAATAGTACACATAGCTTGAAAGTGTTTTCTCTGTGGATGGTCGAATCTGAGGATGGCGTTCTAGCCGTACGGCCACGCGCTCCACACGCGTGTGGACGCGTGTCCTTGTGTAAAATGATATTTGACCTTATATTACATGTGCTTTGGCTGCAACCATCCAGAGAGAAATCACTTTCAAGTTAGATGTGATATGGCTGCAACCATCCAGAGAGAAAACACGTGCATGCTAGATGTGCTATGGCTGCAACCATCCAGAGAGAAAAGACATGTCATGTTCAATGAATAAGTACAGCGGGTTGTGCATGAGTGGTTAGACACGTGACCAAGATATGTATATCTTCCACAGAAATCGAAGCACCGTATATGTGCTGGAGGACCTGTATTGAGTGCAGTTGTAACTGTGTGGAAACATGATACAGTTGTGTTTGACTTTTTTCAGAATATATTCATGCAAAAAAAACCCCACGTACATATTTAAAGTTTTCATTTGAAGCAATCTCATATAAATCTAAATTTTCTTTTTTATTACAATTTATTAACTGTTTTATGTCAGCTAATTCTTGTTTCTTTATTGGCAGGTACATTTTCATTCTTATTACTGTGGCCTGTGTGGCTATTATTGTACATGTTGGGGGTCGAGGAAATATCCTGGGGCTCTCTTCCGTGGGGTATAGTTCTACCCAGTGCTACTCTAACTACTGGTTAGTCCTTGTCTCATTAATTGTCTTGTTTCTATAGAATCCATGTGTGTGATTTATTTCTTTATACTGTGAGTTCTTGTAATTTTAGTTTTAAACGGCTCAAAATGTGTAAAGGATTGATTTAATTGTATTATGATCTCCCCATATGTACTACGTCCCTCTCAACAAAGCTGCATACCATCTGTCTACAGTATTACTCATAGCACGTATACCGTTGTTTTAAGCAATAAACCCCAGGGATCACCGAAAAAATTCACATTGAACACAAGACTTCACTAACCGAACTCAGAAATCTACCTCTTGAGCACAAATACTTCACTAACCTAATACAGCCGTCGATCTCTTGAGCACAATGCCAACAGCGTGACCGTTAAGCTACGGTGATCCCCTGATTTTTATTTATTTATTTCTAATGAGTGTTGATGTTTGTTTTGTTATAAATGCTTCATGTATTTTTAGTTCAAGTGAAGATATCTTGTTTGACACAAACTGATTTTTAAATTAAAACAATAAGGCAACACATATCGTCGATCATGCCCACTGACTTGTATCTCTCTCACTGATATTTGATATGTGTGTATGTGTATCTGTGTGCGTGTATTTCTTCAGCTGGAGAGGAGATGGGCACCACTAGCTAAACCTTTTGCCCACTGAAATACTACAAAGGATAATCACACACAGAGAATAAAGAGCAAAGCTCTTAAACTTATTAAGAAATAAAGTAGAGATGTGTTCAGGTGTTCAGCAGCCATCGCTTTCAATAAAGGCATGGACAGACAACATCAAGGAATTGACAGGGAAAGATATTTCCACACTCATCCGCATCGCTGAGGATAGTTTCGCTGGAGTACTTTGTGTGCTAAAGCATGACAATATGGTACCCCTACGACCCTGAAGAATTACGTGTTTATTGATTGATTATTGATTGATTTCTTCAGCGCCAAATAAGGTGAAAATGGCAGAAAATAGTACTCTCCAGTTTGAGATGCAGCGTATGCAGTTCTTGCATGTTGTTGAGACCCATTAAATTCTCACTTTGATGGTCGTTCTCCAAAGAGTTTCTCTCGATTGTCATCTATCTTATGCCTTCTGGTACCCAGTTAAATGCTTGTAGTGTTAGTATATTGTTGCTCATTATAGGTTCTCATCAGATAACATATCCTAGTCTAAACCATCACATCAGTCAAGATAGCAGTCATCACAACAGTCACGATAACAGTCATAATATCAGTCATTACATCATTCATTACATCAGTCATCACATCAGTCATCATATCAGTCATCGTATCAGTCATCATATCAGTCATCATATCAGTCATTACATCAGTCATTACATCAGTCATCACATCAGTCATCGTATCAGTCATCATATCAGTCATCATATCAGTCATCGTATCAGTCATCATATCAGTCATCGTATCAGTCATTACATCAGTCATTACATCAGTCATCACATCAGTCATTACATCAGTCATTACATCAGTCATCATATCAGTCATTACATCAGTCATCACAGCAATCGCATCAGTCAGCACAGCCTTTAAAACTCTTATATACAAATCTTTCTGCTTCTGTGATTGTTCAGACGATATTTGATATATTGCGTCCATATATTTCGTGGCCTTGTTAACCTTGTTATTTAGCCATTTTTCTTTTACTTTCAATTTTCTGTGAATGTCTCTACTGGTGATCTTTTTTGATCAGTGGTATTCTGAGCAAACACATAAAGAAGACAACAAATAAAGAGGTGCTAAAACACTTCATATGAAGAAAGAATTACTAAGAGAAATAAAGTTCAGGCAAATAAAATATGTTGGACACATTAAAAGACATAACACCTTATTGAAGACCTTACTTGAGGGTAAAGTCAAAGGGAAGCGAGCAAGATAGGCAGAGATACAAGTGGGAGCGTAATATCACACGATGGACAGGTTAGTTTAGCAGAGTGCACCACCACGACTAGAGATAGGGCATGTTGGAGATCCGTTGCAGCCAACATTCGTTGCAAAGACGGCACTTTATGATGATGATTATGAGCAATCTTCTGTCCTGATATAACCTAATTGGACTTTGTCCGCTGGTTGAAAGAAGCATGCCTCTCCAAAAGAGAGGCAAACTCTTTACCTACCTACCTACCTACCTACCGTAACGCGCAGATTAACACTACTTTAGATTTAAGTGATACTGGGGACTTTGTTACCTCTAATATTTTATGGTAGTGTGTCCTGATATAACCTAATTGTACTTTGTTGTCTGCTGGTTGAAAGAGCACGCATCTCCAAAAGAGAGGCAAGCTCATTAACTACCGTAACGCGCAGATCTTTGTTGCAATTTATATTTTCAACTTTGGGGTCTTTGTTGCCTCTAATAGTTTATGGAAGTGTATCCTGATATACCGTAATTGGACTTTGTCCTCTGGTTGAAAGGAGCACGCCTCTCTAAAAGAGAGGCAAACTCATTAACTACCTACCGTAACGCGCAGATAGAAAAACAGAAATAATTTGTATTGCGTGCTCATTTTTCTGCGCGCTACACACTGAGAGAGCCCTCAGTATAGTACGCAGAGGAAATGTAGAGTACATATATTATCAACAGGTAGTACTTTCTCTGCTTTGTAGAAATACAACCGATTCCTACTTATTTCTGGGGAGACTCAAACCGTCATGTTTGAATTGGCAGCAGCCATGTTTGTTATTGAATGTAGCAACAACCAGCTAATTGTCATGCGCAGTGACCATCTAAAAAAGTGGAATTAAAAACACGAGCAGTGTATTGGCGTCTACTAGGAAAGAGCCGAAAAGATATCCACAAACCAAAGAAAGCCCAGGTAAATAGTGTATTTGTTCCTGCTGTTGTAATAATAATGATGATGACGATGATGACCATATACATATTATTTTTGTGTAGTCTACTCTGGTGCCAGAGAGTGTACAGTACATTTGACGTATCCAGCCTTCACAGGGGCAGGTTTGGTGCTTGCTGTCCCACTTTGTGCAGGTAACACAACCGCTACCACACACATAATCACAACCATCACCACCATCATCATCATCCTTGTTACCAACAGTTGATGGTAATCGTATAGATCATGCAACCTTTTTCATAGAACACATCCTTTATTCTTTGTCTCGCTGCCACATGATTTTTTCTGAGCCTAGATTGAACTCACCATCTATCTGACGACTCACAAAAACGAAACCTAACTTTTACATCTTCGTTTGTGAAGAACGAACATCTGTTTATGAAATACTGGTTTATGCTTTTATCTAAGTATTCTTCTCCTTCTGTGTTCGCTCTCCAATAATCAGCATAAGTATATATGTGATTTGAGTCGGCGAGCGTCAAGTACGTTGTGCTGCCAGTTGTACAGCAGAGATGCGTTACTTTCAACGTTTAGCCCAGCATTTCCGATTTCGGCATGCTTTTATTTCAGGTGAAGAGTGGATAACAAACAAATCACATGAGAAACGCCCGTGCGTTGCCGGGGCCCGAAAGCGGAGCAAAGAATAGCAACACTGTTTACATTCCATGCATGTCGTAAAAGGCGACTAAGGAGGTTATGGGATGGAGTTAGCTGTCCCATCCCATATAGGGTCAATGACCCAAAGCCATGCTGAAGTCGGATGTGTCAGGCCGAAAGGCGCAGATATCGCAGCAATGCTGTAAACCATGACACAACGCATTCCGTTCTCCGGACTACATCCTGCTAATCTGCAGGAGTTTGAGAACGAACGCAAAGAAGAAGAAAAAGAAGACATGGGGAAAGACAATATACAATAAGACTCCTGTATCTACACGGTGGTTCTGATTTGCAGCTCTCACTAATGCATCTATACGGTGTCCCACTGGTATGTAATCCTTATCACCCGCTGACTAAAGAAAGGATATCATCTTCTTCTTCTAATTTCATTTTAAAACTCCTGCCTAGTTAACAGGATGTAGTCTTGGGAATGAAATGCATTGTGTCATGGTCTACAACTTTTACTGAAATATCTGCGCCTTTTGACACGACATGCGAGTTCAATATTCCTTTTGGAAATTTGCAGCGATAGAAAATGCAATGCAGAACTAAAAATAATGCCGGAGATGGCTTTAGAGTCCTTGTCAAGGGTGACGGTGATTTGGGAAAGGAACATCTGTGTTGGAGTGAAAGTCAATCTGTATAAGTCGCTGGTGATTTCTGTTGTGCTGTATTGTTGTGAGGGTTGGACACTCACTAAGGGTATGGAGAGACGATTACAGGCTTTCGAGTACAAATGCTACAGACAATCTTAAAAATTCTTGAGACTAACGGGAATTTAACCAGTCCGTTCAACGGCACCAAATCGCCTAGCAACACATTTCTTACAAATTTCTTATATGGTACATAAGACCAACGTGTACGTAAAAAAATAAAGTAGAGATGTATGCAGGTGTACAAGAACCATGGTTCAAAACATGCAAGTTTTAGTCGTTTTACTATTGAATGTAGTGACTGGTGAACCTGCGGGAATATCTATTTCATTTCTTACGTACACATTTGTCTTATGTTCTCTAGAGAAAATGCGCAACATTCAACACTTACATTCGAAGGTATGTATCCATCTTGATAATAATAAGACCAATGTGTAGTAGAGATGCGTGCAGGTGTCCAGGAGCCATTCCTTTCAATAGTGAAACGACGAAAACTAGCATCGTTTGGACATGTATGCAGACATGATTCCTTGTCAATAACAATACTGCAGGGAACTGTCGAAAGGGGAAGAAGCAGAGAAGGGCAAATAAAGGCATGGACAGACAACATCAAGGAATGGACAGGGCAAGATATTTCCACACTTATCCGCATCGCTGAGAATAGAATTCGCTGGAGTACTCTGTGTGCTGAAGCATCCAAAGTGGTACCCCTACGACCCTGAAGGGTTATGGGTTTATTGATTGAAACCTTTTGCATCATTTTGATCTATAGAATGAGACAGCCAACTGAATCTCCAGCCATTCTTAGTCGCTTTTATGACATACATAGTAGAACAGTGTTATCGCTCTTTGTACCCCGTACCCCAAAAAACATACATGTAGTTATGATAGAAATATACATATATACAACACACAAAACAGCCATCTCCAGATAACCCTTCTATCCCTGAAATTGCAAGGCATAAAGGGATATAAAGCGAGCAGGAAAAAAAAGAAAGAGATATACATGTATATGCCTTCTTTCTAATGCCCCCCCCCCCTTCCACTCTGCGCTCTGTAAAACAATAATTGTTTTCATTTTTTTCTGACAGCCGCTGATACCATCTGGAAAACTAGAGAATTTTCAGGAATGAAAATTGCTGCTTTGGCTCTGATCACAACTGGAGTTCTTCTGATTCTTCTTCCAGAGAATTGGCATTCATTTCTTTGTAAACACGTCCGGAGCAAACAAAGGGCTAGCGAACAGCAAGCAATTGGCAACAGTACCACTCTTAGGGGCCGGCTCAGTAGAACATCATACATGTGAGAGATTGGATATAAGTTTAGGGTGTGCTCTATACATGAGCAGTGACACGAGTAGATCAATTAGCGCAATCTGTGTGAAAACTGTAATCTATAATAATGCAACTGCGTATTTGTACATATTACTGCGAGAGTGATAATTCTGGAGAAGATAAATAAATAATACATGTCCAAACCCTTCATACAAGATATATATATATATATATACAACGTTGTAATGGTATTCCGGTTTGAATCATGGATGGAGATCAGTTGATTGTGCCCCACTTCAAGGCTTAACGTGCCAAATCCAATATCAAGGTGATTACATTCTTGAATATTGATGGATTATTAAAGCGCCACTAGTAAAAAAGAATGTCAATGCATAATTCTATGAAACGGCATACATAGTCTCGGCATTCACATGAGAAGTGACACACGGGTAATTGGAATGTGCATCATAGCAATGCTACTGCACGAAGTTCTCTCGCAACGATTTTTGTTTACAGTGAAACATACCATTCCACTGTTTCCATAATCCACATACTCATCGGATATTTGTCTGCTTCCACAAGTTAAGAGAAAAATGATAGGTTGCTGATTCGATAACATTTTAGAAGTTTCCAGTCAGTGAGACGAGAAAATTAAGCATAATCCTAATAAGTGCCTGCCAGGGCGTTTCTTTCACTGGCAAGAGCGCTGGAATAAGCGTATGCACTCATTAGGGAACTACTTTGAAGGAGATAGAACCAATTAGTCTGTAAGTCTAACGCTTTTCCTGAAGAAAAAAAAAATCATCCTCGGAACTTATTGAGCAGCCGCCATAAAACTTTGCTACATAAAACCCTGCACATATTTTCTGGCAGAAGACCACCGCTAAACAATATCTTACAGCATGTTGTTGATAAGATGACACGAGTACACTGAGTAATGTATTAGCGGGGAGGTAGTTATTGTGAGAAATGTAGCAGTATGGATAGTAATTGTTGTGGCGGAGATAGTTGTTGTTGTGGAGAAGGTAGTGGTTGTGGAAGAGATATTTGTTATTCTGGAAGAGAAAGTTGTGAGAGTAGTTACTGGTTGCATATCATATTCAAGACGCAAGACCAGCTTATAATTTTTGACTGTAGTGATTTTATAAGCAATATTTATATTCACTATTTTGCAATTTTTTCTGAATGGTTCGGATGCGCAGCTACTCGGGATTGAGACATGAATAATAGTATAGCATGCTCTAAATCATTGTAGTTTATCCTGTATTGTGAAAGATTGAAACCAACAAACCCAGGCTGTTGAGATAATATTAGAGAGTAGACTAGATTAGAAAATTGACTAGGTTAGAGAGTAGACGAGGTTAGAGAATATACTAGGTTAGAGAGTAGACGAGGTTAGAGAGTAGATTAGGTTAGAGAGTAGACTAGGTTAGAGAGGTAGACTAGGCTAGAGAGTAGACTATATTAGAGAGTAGACTAAGTTAGAGAGTAGATCAGGTTAGAGAGTATACGAGGTTAGAGAGTAGACTAGGTTAGAGAGTAGACTAGTTAGAGATTGGACGGGGTTAAAGAGTAGACCAGGTTAGAGAATAAACTAAGCTAGAGATGTAGACTAATCTAGTATTTGGTGCATAACACACAATGATGTGATTAATCCAGCGAAAGCAAAGGTTGTCTGGCACTTATTGGATAATAATCTACCTATTAACACACGGCCAGTTGCATCAATTGAAAGAGAACAGGATATTAAATATCTGGGGATAACCTTTGATAGATATCTCTCATTAAATAAGTATATCGCAAATGTGATTAAGAAGGCAAAGAGAGGGAGGGATCACTGTCATCAAGGTTATGGCGACCAAGAACATGCAGCAATGAGTACTTTTTCTGCTTCTACAAATGGTGATACCATCTGTCATAGATTATATCCTCGGCCTATTGACACTGTCACAGGTAGATAGATTGGAAATTTTTTTTAATGAAGCAATGAAAGACTGGCCACAACAGACTGAGAAGTTACATGTTCCGAAAGCTGAAGATTGGCGAGACGGACTCGTGCAACTGTAGACTGAGCCCAGAGACCGCAGAACACATTCTTCATACCTGTCAACTCTACCAAGAAGAGAGGGAGAAAATATGGCCTACTGAGACGGCACTGCTTTCAAACTTGAGGGGTTCCATGGATGAAGTGAAGAGAATCACACAATTCATTGCAGCTATTGGAGCTGTAACCTGATATCTGACTGAGAACGATGAAGAAGAAGAAGAAGCAATGAGAGTGGTACAGTTTTGTACTAGGGATATATCCATCACTACAATGATATTTGTGCTATATCTCCCCGGTATTAGAGTGCGACATCAAGTATAGCAGTGCAAGTGAAGTCATATCTAAAAGTAACAGAATATACTCACCACCCATTACACCAACGTCTGCATGAAACAACCAGAAAAAGAATGAAGCGGGGTATGTCCTGGATGGCAGAAGCAGAAGACATACTGCGAAGAGTATGTGAAATAGAAAAAGTAAGAAAGGGCAGTGAATGGGAGAATGTAGACATTGATGGAAAAATCACCGACTAATGTTTGTTTGTTTTGCGTTCGCTCCATTGTAACCATCACGGATATCCGTGCGATTTCCGCCGGTAGCGTGATTACGTTGTGCCACCGTTATGCGCCTTGTAGGCCTAGCACATCCGATTTCGGGATACCTTGACATTTCGGGTGGGCTACCCTTAGCCTGTGACAGCCTCTATATCTGTCTCCAGGCACGCGTAGTGGCGACTCTTCGCCCAGACGATTTTTGCTCTCGTCTGACTCGCACGAGGTGTTCCACGGTCTATGAACTTGACTCGTGTAATTGGACGTGCTGTGCCTGTGCCCATTGGGTACTGAACCGTTTCTCATCCGTGAGCCTGGTTCCTTAAGGGGAAGAACTCAACAGAGGAGTTGGACCCTGGATCTTTCGCCCTCTTAGCCGAGGTGTCATTCACCGACATCGTGTACCCCTTGTCAAAGTTCGAGTCTCACACCACGCGTTTGAGAGCAAGGCGTTCTCGAGCTGAGCGTCCTTGTCCCAATAGCGCCTGAGCCCATCAGGTACTGAACCCTTTCTCTCTTCAAGTGTATTTCCGGTGTAGGAAAACCTGACAGTAGAGTTGGGCCAGGGCTAAATCGTTGTCCCTTTTGTGCCTGAGCCCATCGGGTACGGAACCCTTTCTCTCTGCAAGTCACCGACTAATGTAATAATTCAACTAGATATATCGTGTCGGAAATGGACTAGTCTCATGGCAGAAGTAACAGTACAAGAGCTCGTCCAGCTATACTTGAAACCACAAGACAAAATAATATATACAGATGACTCAGTCAACAGAAATACAAAGAAATGAGGTTGGTGTTTTGTTGTCTACAGAAACGGCTTAACAATCTGACGAATACATTAAACGAACTACTATTTGAAGATGATCAAGCACTATGGCATCATCAGAAAAGGAACTACAAAGACAAATAGATAGATTACATCAAACATACCATACCTTTAACATGAAGATAAATATAGAAAAGATGGAAGCAATGAAGATAGGAAGAACAGAAAGAAACACCAATATATATATATATATATATATATATTATTGGAAACCACAGACTTAACCAGGTGACATAATTCACATACTAAGGAAGTAATATAACAACAGACGCAGCAAAGAAATACACAATAGATGTAGTAAAGCATACCAATCCCTAGGGCAAATGACACAAATCTAGAGAAATAAAAATGTAGATTTAAATACCAGAATAACACTATTCAAAACTATTATTATGCCAACTATGTGCTGCCAATGCCAAACATGGATAATAACATCACAAGACAAACGTAAAATTGTGATAGCTGAAATGGCATGCTTACGTAGAATATTAGGAATGTTACTAAGAGACAAAGTGAGATCTTAATACATTCGAAACAGGCGCCACCCCAATCATGGAATATATTAAGAGACAACAGATCAAATGATTTGCAAACATCATCAGACTACCAACAGACATCAAGCTATGATATACAGATACAGTGAAGGCAGAACTAGAGGCTGACCCCGAAAACGATGGGCCACTGAAATAAAAGAGGCGACAAATTCCACAATATACTCAGCACACAAGAGGGCCGTCTTCAGAAAACCATGGAGACATGCATACAACCAATGATGGTAAACACCTCTCCATGGAGACATGCATACAACCAATGATGGTAACCACCTCTCCATGGAGACATGCATACAACCAATGATGGTAACCACCTCTCCATGGAGACATGCATACAACCAATGATGGTAACCACCTCTCCATAGAGACATGCATACAACCAATGATGGTAACCACCTCTCCATGGAGACATGCATACAACCAATGATGGTAACCACCTCTCCATGGAGACATGCATACAACCAATGATGGTAACCACCTCTCAATGGAGACATGCATACAACCAATGATGGTAACATCCAAGCATGAAAGAATAGTGATAATACACTAATACGATACAAGAGATAGTTCTCATATCAATTTCTGGGTACCTCAGGTCTAGGGGTTTTTGAGCAACTTCACTATTTGATACCTTGAAACAGTTTGCAACCACAGACACTGCCCTCTTAGAATCAGTAACTCTTTGAGCAAATTGAATTCGTAACAATTGTATATTTGTATGACATGTTTCTGTTTTAACTACCGGGGTATGTTAAATATATTTTACACCTGACATTCTAGCATGTCTTTGACATTAGTTTCTTCTTCTTCTTCAGCGTTAATTCTCAAACTCCCACTGGATTTCTCTTGTAGTAGGACAATGGTCCTACAAGATTTCCAGTTGAATGTAGTCCAGAGAATGGAAATGCGTTGTGTTGCCGTTTTATTTGCGCCAATGGCCCAACACATCCGTCTTCGGTGGATGAAATTAGTTTCAAAACCTGTCTTATAAATAGTCATACACACTAGACGTGTCTGGAAACTAGCCACACTGACTAGACTTGTCTGAAAACTAGTGACACAGAGTAGACTTGGTCATAGAACTAGTCAGAGATTATACTTTGATAATTAGCCATACAGAGTAGAATGTGTCTGAGAACTAATCAGACAGACTAGATTTGTCTGAGAACTAATCACACAGTGTAGACTTTTATGAGTACTAATCACGCACAGAGACTTGCCTGAGAACTAGCCACACAGAGTAGACGTGTCTGAGAACTAGCCAGAGTAGACGTGTCTGAGAACTAGCCACACAGAGTAGACGTGTCTGAGAACTAGTAACACAAAGACTTGTGTGAGTACTAATCACACAGAATAGTTTGCCGCCTGGTTTAAGAGTGCCATATTGATAAATGTAGCGGTTCTCGAGCGCCAGCTGGGTCCGGTCATAGAGAAGCACGACTTAATGGCCGTAACCTGAATGTCCTGGGCGCCCCGATGGACCGTGCCATTAAGATGGTGGTCCACAGGCAAACCCGAATGTTTTTTTATGCTATACAGGTGTTCGCAGAATCGGCCTGCGAGCCTCCTTCCAGTTTCACTTATATATGTCATGACGCAATGCTTGCATATGATGGCATATATGACGTTGCGGGACACACATGTGAAGCTCTCCTCAATGGTGACGGTGACTTTAGGGAATGAGACAGACCAGATCTGGGTGACATAGGCACAAGTGTAGCATTTGCATCTGATGGTGCCAAAATGATTAGGAACGTCAGGCTAGAGGTGACTCTGGACCAGTAGATCCCTGAGGTTCTTGTCACGTCTGTAAGCAACAAGAGGGGGGGGGCACATAACACTTCCCGCGTCTCGGGGTCAGACTGAAGAAGGGGAAGGTGACGAAGAAGGACGTGGCGAACGGCAGCGCTATGGGGGTGGAAAATGAGAACACGCTTGACCCTGTCAGTAGAGGAAGACTTCCGAGTAGTCGAGAGAGTGTCCTGACGGGAGAGACTACACACTCGAAGAAGAGCAGACCTGAGGACACTTATGTACAGGCAACAGCGGAAGAAAGCCATCATTTCGTAGGCCTTCTCAAGGAAGTCGTCCTCGCAACTGCACAAGTGCCGAAGACGAAGAAGTTGGGAGAATTGAAGGGAATCATGACAGGCAGAGAGATGAGAAGAAGTGTATAGAGGAAAGCTATGGGCATCAGTCGGTTTGTAGTGTACCGATGTGCTAAGACAGAAGGGTTGGATAGTGATTGATATGTCAAGAAAGTTCACATGGGAGGTGGAGATCTCCAATGTGAACTTGATGGCTGTGTGAAAATTGTCAATGAATTGTATGAAGCGTGCCAGATCAGCTTCAGACATGTCAGTGATGCCAATCCCATCATCGATGTACCTATGGAACACCGATGGGAAAGGTCCACCATAGGATTCTCATACCTGGTGCTCAAAGTGGCCCACGAATAAGAAGGCATAGCTAGGTCCCATCTTGGTACCCATGGGGACCCCACTGATTTGGTCATAGAAGTGCCCATCGAACTCGAGGAAACTGAAAGCAAGCACGAGTTCTGCTAGAATCCTATGGGGGAAAAAAGATCATCTGGTGAAAGAGGGAGCTACTGATGATCAACCAGATATGCAAATAACGTACCATCGAAAGAAACAAATGATTACAGCAATTAGAAAATCAAACCCAACACAGGATGACTACAAAATTATGAACATACCAGACCAAGTTGTCATACAAAAATTACCACAAACATGTGACACGAAACAAACAGAAACTATGGATCGACTAGTCATACATGAGACAGGCGCTCATTAATACCGTCGGGTTTAAGAGTGCCATATTGATGTGTTTGAAATCTATGTATTAAAAAAAATTGTTTTCCAGGCGTTACAAAATGTGATGGTATTTATTGCATAGCTACTATACACGGACTGCTTAGTTTGGTCAATGGTATTTGCAGGTCCGGTAGCTTTCTGTGGAATGCTAATTCCAATAATCTAAGAAGTTTGAGAATGAATGCAGAAGAAATCTACAAACTAGTTGATTTTCAGAAACAATCATACAGACTAATTGACTTTCAGAAACAATCGCACAGACTGGGAGACTTTCAGAAACAATCGTACAGACTAGGAGACTTTCAGAAACAATCATACAGACTGGGAGACTTTCAGAAACAATCATAGACTGGGAGACTTCAAGAAACAATCATACAGACTGGGAGACTTTCAGAAACAATTGTACAAACTGGGAGACTTTCAGAAACAATCATACAGACTGGGAGACTTTAAAAAACAATCGTACAGACTGGGAGACTTTCAGAAACAGTCGTACAAACTGGGAGACTTTCAGAAACAATCATACAGACTGGGAGACTTTCAGAAACAATCTTAGACTGGGAGACTTCAAGAAACAATCATACAGACTGGGAGACTTTCAGAAACAATCATACAGACTGGGAGACTTTCAGAAACAATCATAGACTGGGAGACTTTCAGAAACAATTGTACAAACTGGGAGACTTTCAGAAACAATCATACAAACTGGGAGACTTCAAGAAACAATCATACAGACTGGGAGACTTTCAGAAACAATTGTACAAACTGGGAGACTTTCAGCAAACTGGGAGACTTTCAGAAACAATCATATAGGCTGGGAGACATTCAGAAACAATCATACAGACTGGGAGACTTTCAGAATGAAATGTACAGACGAGACGACTTTCTGAACCATTCAAACTGTTTCAATAGATGCAGGAACTTCTAGCTAAGACAAAGATATTGGAATCACATTTCAACAAAATCTTAACATCTGCATAAAATCATGTTATCGGACCTCTACCGATTGGACAAACTTTAGAAACCATATTCAGTTATTAAATTTATTTATTTATTACTTTTAGTTATTTAAAGTTATTAGTAAAGCCTTTTCAGATTACTGAATCTATCCAGCATACTGTGTAAGACCAATATTTTTCTGTGTCAAACAGCAAACTAGGATGACGTGGTCAGCAGCATTTTGGTTACCTTTCCTTTTCAAACACTGTTTTGGTACCCATTTCCTGGGCAAAACAATTGCGGTTGGAGAAAAATCCACATTAGCTATGAATCAAACTCTGAATAATAGCTAGGAAGCCAGTGCTCTACCGCAGTTTCTTAATGTCCTTTATCTGTGATCCGTTCTTCTCGACCAGACTGTCATGCTAAATCTTATTCAGTATTATTACAAACAAGTAAAGATAGGTCTGTCCAGCCATTGGTAAGAGTCATTGATCAATACAGCTGATGCAAAACTCAGCTAAATCTTATTCAGTATTATTACAAACAAGTAAAGATAGGTCTGTCCAGCCATTGGTAAGAGTCATTGATCAATACAGCTGATGCAAAACTCAGTATTTTCATTTTATTCTTACACTTCTACAACAATCATAAACCAGATTAGTCATTTATGAGCTAGGCTTAAGTTACTTGATAATCAATTTTATTACATTTCCAAGAAAACAAGCTATTTGAATATTTGATTTATTACATTTCCTAGAAAACAAGCTTTTGGACAATCAAAATATTACATTTCCAAGAAAAAACAACTATTGTGACAATTGATTTTACTACATTTTAAGAAAAAAATCTATTGTAACAATTGATTTTATTACATTTCCAAGAAAACAAGCTTTTTGACAATTAATTTTACTACATTTCCAAGAAAACGTATTGCTTATACAACAATTAACAAAGACAAGTTCTCAGTGTTTGTTTACATTGACATCAGATTGATGTTCCCCCTAAGTTGCATGGCTGCGTACATCCTTACAGAATGCTACACACTGAATTTAACCAACTGCACACAAAATCTAAGACTGCAAACCTACAACTTTAGATAAAGGTCTTCACAAACTGACTAAGAGTGATTTGAAGTTTTATAGCTGCCTAAACTGTTGTCTGATCTGTGCATATAAGATCAATTTCAGAGGAGGGAATGTAGCAGCTGACCACATGATCTTTCAAATGACAATGTCAAAATGAAAATATAATTTTTTTTAAACTAGTTTAACATGTCAAAAAGTTTTAAGAGTAAAAACTAGTTCAACAGGTCAGATATATGTACTATTAACAAGACTTATGTTTAATATTTTTACTTCCAACTTTATAGGCCGTAGTTTTACTATGACCTCTATTACTTTGTATAGTCACAGATCTGATAAAACAAAAATTGGACTGATGTTCGCAGTTGAGAGGAGAGTTCCTCAAGAGGTATATTTTTATTTTCAGAGCATTCATAAGAATAAACACTAGTTCCACAACAACAACAACATTATTCAAGAGTTCAGACATATGCTGCAGGAGAAAAACAAAAAAAAAATCATATTAATATGATTTACTTGACAGCAAAAATATATTATGTCAAAATTGTAGAATTCCACGTTCAAATATTCATCACACTTCAGGCACGAGCCATTTCTAGCAATATCTTTCTTACAAAAGTTTTATCTCAGCAGAAGTGAAAACAAAAATATAGAACAGGTGTAGGTCCTCAGGTTGATCAACTTGTACAGGTTAAGAGCCCACAGATTGATCGCAGCAGAACTAGAACAGGTGAAGGTTCACAAGTATCATTTCTCTTTCTGCAACGGTAATTTTATTCAGTAGAATTTTAAAATTAGTCTGTTCATTTCTTTTGCCGGGGCAAAACGTTTTTTTTGCAAACATTGATCGATTTCTGAACTCACAATGTGCAGACTAGACTTTCCTGAGTTAGTCATCTCAATATATGATGGTACCTACACTCAGATAAATGTCTCAACCCTGGGCTGTTCTTTTGTTCAGTTAAGTGTCTCAACACTGGCTGTTCCCTTGTTCAGATAAATATCTCAACACTTGGCTGTTCCCTTGTTCAGTTAAGTGTTTCAACACACAGCTGTACCCACGTTCAATTAAGTGTCTCAACACAACTGTACCCATGCTCAATTAAGTATCTCAACACACAGCTGTACCCACATTCAATTAAGTGTCTCAATGCACAACTGTACCAAATGCATCTTCAGTTCTTATTTCCATAAAGTAGAATCATGAATTAACTGAACTCAGAGAGTATTTTCTGTGAGAATTTAGTGCAGAACTTCACCATTGGGGATGTCACCTACTGGCAACATCAAATGCTAGCAAACTCTCATGGCAAACATCAAGAAAACTTTCTATGGGGGAGATTGAGGCTAGATTATCTCCCAATATGATAGATCAATAATACCAATCAATAACAGGATGATTTCAAGAAACATAAATCATAAACAGGATGACTAAAGGAAAAACTAAATCAATAACAGGATTTTTTCAGAAAAATTAATCAATAACAGAATTATTCCAGAAAAAATAATCCAATTACAGGACTATTCCATGAAAAATCTGTCACTAAGGATTATTACAGGAGGGAGAGGAGAATCTATAACAATTTAATTAAATTAAAAATACACCTAAAAAAACTTCCAAATACAAATATTTTCTTTTCAATCATTCCTAGAAAACTTGCTAATGATAAACCATGACGACAGTCTGAACACATATACAGATATCTACAAACGCTCTGTATGAACACTTATTGCAGTACTAAGAAATAAGGACAGTGGTATTGATATGCACGGTGGACAGTACTATTATTAGAGATATGGTGACCACACATTGAAAAGTCACCAACACAATATATTTTTTTTGCTGCTGACGAAGCATATTATGTATTTGTAAACTAACTGTAAAAGCAATTATCCATTCAATCTGAACCCTTTACACATATACCCTGCACTAGTACAGCCAGTAGATGAATATGAAAATGTGGATATGCTTAATTAAAAAGAAAATTATTTGTTTGTTTTGCGCTAGTTCTCAAAACTCCTTTTTGGATCTCCTTTATATCAGGACAATGGTCCTCTTAGATTTCCAGCAGGATAAAGTCCCAAGAACGGAGATGCCATTAATGTGTTGCTTTTTGGTTGTGACAATATTCTGACATATTCAACTTTATTAGTAAGGGAAATAATATTTTGTAGAACAAAATAACATGTTATATGCATGAAGTAATTTGAAGTTTTATTCAATAATTATTATGTAAATGAAACAATTTTCAGCAGAATGAAATAATGTTTATATCAATGAAACAATTTTAAGATGAACAAAATAATGTTTATATTAATGAAATAATTTTTATATGTATGAAATAATTTTATGCTGAATTAAATAATGATTTTAATGCAACAATTTCAAGCTGAATGATTTTTATTTGAGTGAAAATAATTTTACGTTGAATGAACAATAATAAGTTTTTTTAAAGGAAATTTGAGTTTTTTCAAATGACAGCACCTTTGAAAGGTTGATACACAACTAGAAGCAAGTAATCTATCTAGGAAGATGAACAACAGAATTAAAAAAATGCTGACACATTTTGGAATCACAAGTCAAATATTAACACAACGTAACACATGGTTTGTCATATTTAAACAGAATTCGACATAAACAAATGAAACATAATATTTTTAATGTTAATAAAACACTAGCCGTAAACATACAACAAATGAAACATAATTCAAAAGGTTACTAAAATATTAGCTAAAAACATACAATTGAAACATAACAATTATTAATTTAATAAATCACCAGTCCCATACAAACACCACCACCTATTCACATACAACAAAATGTGTACATGAAAAGAAATTTGTACAAATTTGAGGACAGTGCACACATCTATGTATAAGACTTCAGAACAGATGTCTTATATAGACGTCTATACTTGCCTAAGAATTAAACTCATGTACTGAACACATTTTTGATGACCTCAAATAACAAATTGTGTGGTGGTTAAAATGTTCAACTATTTTTTTGTAGCAACATATTGCATTTTACTTTTTCTTTCTGAAGAATAATTACTGCTTATTTCAACAAGTGGCAGAATTATGTCACACTCTCAATGCCATACATCTACAAATAGTTCATACACTATTAATGCCATACATCTACTTAATTCACACTATTAATGCCACACATCTACTTAATTCACACTATTAATGCCACACATCTACTTAATTCACACTATTAATGCCATACATCTACTTAATTCACACTATTAATGCCACACATCTACTTAATTCACACTATCGATGCCATACATCTACAAATAGTTCATACACTATTAATGCCATACATCTACTTAATTCACACTATTAATGCCACACATCTACTTAATTCACACTATCGATGCCATACATCTACAAATAGTTCATACACTATTAATGCCATACATCTACTTAATTCACACTATTAATGCCACACATCTACTTAATTCACACTATCGATGCCATACATCTACAAATAGTTCATACACTATTAATGCCATACATCTACTTAATTCACACTATTAATGCCACACATCTACTTAATTCACACTATTAATGCCACACATCTACTTAATTCACACTATCAATGCCATACATCTACTTAATTCACACTATTAATGCCACACATCTACTTAATTCACACTATTAATGCCATACATCTACTTAATTCACACTATTAATGCCATACATCTACTTAATTCACACTATTAATGCCACACATCTACTTAATTCACACTATCGATGCCATACATCTACAAATAGTTCATACACTATTAATGCCATACATCTACAAATAGTTCATACACTATTAATGCCATACATCTACAAATAGTTCATACACTATTAATGCCACACATCTACTTAATTCACACTATCGATGCCATACATCTACAAATAGTTCATACACTATTAATGCCATACATCTACTTAATTCACACTATTAATGCCACACATCTACTTAATTCACACTATTAATGCCACACATCTACTTAATTCACACTATCGATGCCATACATCTACAAATAGTTCATACACTATTAATGCCATACATCTACTTAATTCCCACTATCGATGCCACACATCTACTTAATTCACACTATCAATGCCACACATCTACTTAATTCACACTATCGATGCCACACATCTACTTAATTCACACTATCAATGCCACACATCTACTTAATTCACACTATCGATGCCACACATCTACTTAATTCACACTATCGATGCCACACATCTACTTAATTCACACTATCGATGCCATACATCTACAAATAGTTCATACACTATTAATGCCATACATCTACAAATAGTTCATACACTATTAATGCCATACATCTACAGATAGTTCACTCTCAATGCCATACATCTACAAATAGTTTAAACTTTGTTATTCACTTACAAATACACCCCTTTGTATCCATCTAGACACAGTAATCACAAACGGATGTAGGATCAATCACATGTTGTAGCAGTAGTTGCATGTGATTGTGGGATCAATCACACATGGCTGATGGGGCAATCACATGTTGTAGGAGCAACAATCACATGTAGTTGAAGGAGTAACAATCACATGTTGAAGAAGCAACAATCACATGTGGTTGAAGGAGTAACATCACATGTGATAAAACATACACATCCTGTAAATTTACTGCAAGGAAGACAGTGGTTTCATTTCACTTTCATTGCATTATTGGTTTCTGAAATATTTCTCTAAACCACATCAAAACCACATTTAAGAAAATCACATCTCTATTTTATTTCATTCATCTATGGCATACTTTTTCAGACAATAGATGAAACTGCAGCAAAACTATATAGCAAAAAAGACATACAATGAAAAAAAAATGTTTTGTGTACTTTTATAAATCATTAAGAACAGAATTCATGTTTGAACAGATAAAACTTTATCAAGAGAAGAATAAGACAGAGGACAAAACACTGCAACAGTCAGGCACAAGACACTAAACAATTATCGTCTTCTACCAGGCCCTTGCAACTAAATAATTATCTTCTCTACCAGGCCCTGGCAACTAAACAATTATCTTCTACCAGGCCCTGACAACTAAACAATTATCTTCTACCAGGCCCTGGCAACTAAACAATTATCTTCTACCAGGCCCTGGCATCTAAATAATTATCTTCTACCAGGCCCTGGCAACTAAATAATTATCTTCTCTACCAGGCCCTGGCAACTAAACAATTATCTTCTACCAGGCCCTGGCAACTAAATAATTATCTTCTACCAGGCCCTGGCAACTAAACAATTATCGTCTTCTACCAGGCCCTTGCAACTAAATAATTATCTTCTCTACCAGGCCCTGGCAACTAAACAATTATCTTCTACCAGGCCCTGACAACTAAACAATTATCTTCTACCAGGCCCTGGCAACTAAACAATTATCTTCTACCAGGCCCTGGCATCTAAATAATTATCTTCTACCAGGCCCTGGCAACTAAATAATTATCTTCTCTACCAGGCCCTGGCAACTAAACAATTATCTTCTACCAGGCCCTGGCAACTAAATAATTATCTTCTACCAGGCCCTGGCAACTAAACAATTATCGTCTTCTACCAGGCCCTGGCAACTAAATAATTATCTTCTCTACCAGGCCCTGGCAACTAAACAATTATCTTCTACCAGGCCCTGACAACTAAACAATTATCTTCTACCAGGCCCTGACAACTAAATAATTATCTTCTACAAGGCCCTGGCAACTAAACAATTATCTTCTACCAGGCCCTGTTAATTAAACAATTATCTTTTTCTATTGAGCCCTGGAAATAAAGGGGTAACTAAACAAGCATGAATCCAAATTATGAAGTGTATAGAAAAAATATATCAGTGAGAAACTTCTACACCTTTTTTCTCAAATTCCTGTTCGTGAGTAGAGGATGTTGTCAGAAGTACAGAATGTGTTGCGTTATGGTTTACAGCTTAGTTGTAATGTAATTTCTACACCTCTCAACCTGACATAGCATTATTTTTGGGTCACTGACTACCTCTACCCCCAAACTTTTTTAGTAAATTCTTATGGAATACATGACAAGTTACAGTATTGCTATTCTTTGCTTTATATTTCAGACCAAGGAAACACATATCAACTATTTATTTCCTTTTGGGTCATAGATGGTAGTAGTAATTATTTTCTATGTTTTCACCTTGTTGCAAGTTGCTGTAGTTCTTTGTGAGTTGATTATGGCCAATATTGAGACTTATACTTTGTGTTGACAGCCAATGAAAATCACAGAAAAGGTGAAACAAGTCATTTTCAAAGGCTGTTCTTCCATTAGCTAATAGGTCTTATATTGTCACCAGTCACAGCTCAGTTGGCACCAACTACAAGGTGATTTTGCGTTCCAATCTCGTCAGCAACACCTTGAATAGGATATGCTACAAACTAATTTCCAACAACCAGGTCACAGGCTAGATCTATATTGTTGGAATATATTTGATTATTTCTTACATCAAATACATGAACAATACCTGATCACCTATGAGGATACATCAAATACATGAACAATACCTGATCACCTATGAGCTTACCCTGAGTGAATCAATGCCAGTTCATAAAACACAATTTCTTCACAATACGGTTGTCTATTCAACAAGTCAGATTTTCTCGATACATGCCTTGTTGCAAATTTCTTCAAGATTCCTATACAGTTTTCTGTAGATGTATGTCTCTGTAGGCCAGTGCTCAGTCTGCGACTGGTTAGTGTAATGCAGTCCTGCAGGATATGTTCTGCTGCCTGTCCACATGAGATTAGGTGATGGTACCATTCTGTCTATGTGATTGTTTAGTCTGGTGTGTCTTGTCCTTGTATGAAACATGATCACTTGTTCTGCTCCATATATAAATAGATAACAGGGATAAAAATAGTTGTCTTTTCGGTGGTACACTTCCTCTAATAGCTGTGTTGAGAGTCTTAATTTCTCGAAAAATTAAACTATTGAAACATGAACGTTAACATGTATGTGTTTCCTGTAGGAAATTATTTTTTTCAAATTAGGTAGATGGGACAAAACAATCTAGTATTTTTCTTTATGTCCACATTAAAGAGCAATTTCACCAGCTATTTTTTTATTTTGTATATTTAATGTTTCCAGCAATTCTTAAGAAAATTTTGAAATAAAGAACGGAGGTCATGGTGGCCAGAATCTCATCCTCCACTATTTTATGATGAGTTGTGGTGGTTAAATTATCAGATGCACAACCTTCACTATTTTTAAGGGTTAAAAGTTCTGATGTAATCAAATCAGACTAATGTCCACGGTTGAAGAGAGCTCATTAAAAAAAGAACATAATTGTGTTAATAAAGAAACAAATTTGAAATATTGAGGGATGAATATGCGAGTACAATGTTTTGATGTAAAATAAGTCTCATGTAAAATATGTTGTAGGCAATAAAATAAAATTATCTAAAATGTTTACATTTTTTTCTTCCTCAAATGAGCAACTTGAATTGGCTTGTCATATTTCTAGTACCACTGGCAAGCCACATGAAGCAAAAGGCTGCCCGCTAAGAGTTATATGTTGAAATGACAAGACAGTATGTGGTAAAAGTTTTTTCTTAAATTTATGCTGCAACATTTCAAAACTGTTGAAAATAAATGCACTAAAATAAGGGAATGCTACAGCATCTCAGCCAGAAATCGTGCTAGTGTAGTATATTTACTGATATTTCAGCTATTTCTTGATTTTTCTTGTGCGGACAGTCCCATTTTCTGTAGCAGAGTTTTGATCAACTTCCGGTAATGAATCTAATTCTTCAGCAGGTATGGCAACTGAAAGGAGAAAAAGAAGGGTGATTATACAATTATGCATTCAATATGAGAAAATTTGTATTGCAATTTCTATGTTCCATTCAAAGTCAAAACCAGATAAGAATTACAGTTTGTTTCAGTTTTCACAAGACAGTTTTAGCAGTGACAAGACAGTTTTAGAAATGAATATTTAGCGATGACAAGACAGTTTTAGCAGTGACAAGACAGTTTTAGCAGTGACAAGACAGTTTTAGCAGTGACAAGACAGTTTTAGCAGTGACAAGACAGTTTTAGCAGTGACAAGACAGTTTTAACAGTGACAAGACAGTTTTAGCAGTGACAAGACAGTTTTAGCAGTGACAAGACAGTTTTAGCAGTGACAAGACAGTTTTAGCAGTGACAAGACAGTTTTAACAGTGACAAGACAGTTTTAGCAGTGACAAGACAGTTTTAGCAGTGACAAGGCAGTTTTAGCAGTGACAAGACAGTTTTAGCAGTGACAAGACAGTTTTAGAAATGAATATTAAGCGATGACAATACAGTTTTAGCAGTGACAAGACAGTTTTAGCGATGACAATACAGTTTTAGCAGTGACAAGACAGTTTTAGCAGTGACAAGACAGTTTTAGCAGTGACAAGACAGTTTTAGCAGTGACAAGACAGTTTTAGCAGTGACAAGACAGTTTTAGCAGTGACAAGACAGTTTTAGCAGTGACAAGACAGTTTTAGCAGTGACAAGACAGTTTTAGCAGTGACAAGACAGTTTTAGCAGTGACAAGACAGTTTTAGCAGTGACAAGACAGTTTTAGCAGTGACAAGACAGTTTTAGCAGTGACAAGACAGTTTAGAAATGAATATTAAGCGATGACAAGACAGTTTTAGCAGTGACAAGACAGTTTTAGCAGTGACAAGACAGTTTTAGCAGTGACAAGACAGTTTTAGCAGTGACAAGACAGTTTTAACAGTGACAAGACAGTTTTAGCAGTGACAAGACAGTTTTAGCAGTGACAAGACAGTTTTGTTTTAAGTGGCAAGGCAATGTTAACAGTCACAAGACATTTTACTAGTTATAAAAATTTCAGCAGAAGCAAGAAAGTTTCAGAAGTCACACACTAATTTAACTCATAGTAGACTGACTGACAACATATTTGCTGTTTCCAAATAGAGAACTTTTGTGTCTCTCTGTTCACTCAGTGTTTGTATTCTCCCCATTTTCTCCATCTCTACTATGGGTGTTGATTTTATTGCTCCTGCCTAAGTGCCTGGTTTTGCACCTTATAGCTTATACAATGTAGTATTTCATGCTGGACACCATGCAGTAGACCCATATTCCAGGTGGTTGTATGCCCTGCTGGTAAACTTTACTAAGTATATTCCCATTTGCTCCACATGTGGTTCCACTTAGTTTTCTAAGGAGCGCTAACTTCCTCCTGACCTTTATTGTTGCTTTGTTGATGTGTTCATTCCACATATGCCTACTGTTAAATGTGACTCCAAGATAAGTTGGCTGTTTGTCTTCCTTCAAGAGCTCTCCATTTATCTTGATGTCACTTGCATTTGTTTTGGTGAAAGAGTAAAGAGAGAAGTGCGGCACTTATCTATACTGATGCTGCCATCAATATAGCAGTTTGGCCACCTACAAGTGCATAGAATATGTTTAAAGTTTTAAGTGAAATTTCTATTCTGATTTTATTAAATAGTTTATTTTAACATTTACTTTGTCCTCATTTATTTTTTTTAAAACAATTATGAGATACATTTGTAACCATTGTAAACACATAGAGAATTCATTGTCAAACATCAAGTATATAATACACATTGTGGGAAATATAATTAAACAATTCATAATAAAATTAATGAGATCAGTCATAGATAAATATTCCTGCTGAAAAACAGGCTTGTAAAACCATGGTTTTACCCCTAGTCCACTAAAAGTTAAGCAGTTACACTGTAGCTATACAACAGTATAATTTTTCAGCAGTTAAAAAGAGTTTTCAAACATTTACATTTTTCAACTGTGACTTATCACGCATTTCATAAGAAGTGGTAAAAAGGGTTGGATGACTATCATCCAATGAAAAGCCAATGTGACCACAAATGTTATGCTGAAGTCAGATGTGTTAGGCTTAAAATGACATGCTAGTTGACATGTGATAGTTGATACGTGTTAGTTGCCACACGTTAGTTGATACATGTTAGTAGACACTCGTTAGTTGACAGACGTTAGTTGACACATATTAGTTGACACATATTAGTTGACACATGTCAGATGACATGTCAGTTGACACATCAGTTGACACATATTAGTTGACACATGTCAGTTGGCACATGATAGTTGACACACACTAGTTGATTGACACACGTTAGTTGATACGCGTTAGTTGACACATGTTCTTATACTGTACTTATTCTCAAACTCCTGCTAGTTAGCAGGATGTAGGCTGGAGAACAGAACACAGCATACCATTGTTTACAGCTTGGAAATTATATTAGTGCCTTTGGTGACCGGACACATACGACTTCAGCATAGCTTTTGTGTCAGTTTGACCTATGGAATAGGTCATCAAACTCTACCACCAAACTTCCTTAGTCACCTCTTACAACTTGAATGGTAGGTTACAATGTCACTATACTTTGCTCCCACCTCAGGTCCCGACAACACACAGGTAAGCAGGAGTATGCGAAGCTGACATATTTTTAACAAATTTACGATTTTAACAATTTGGTACAAACATGTTGACATATACGTTACCATATTAAAAATGTACATGTGCCATCACACGCATACATAATGTATGTAGTACAAAAGAACCCTTTTATGAAGGATTAGTACTTATAGTACAAGTTTGATAAACTATACAATGAATGCACAGACTATCAGACTATAGGGTATTGGTAAGAAAAAAATACAAATGACAGTTTATATGACATTTTCAACATTTCAATCTTAACCTTTAACAAACATCATTAAAATTATGCAATTTCTCCCCTGCCACTGCATTCTTTTGACAATATGCATTATTTTTAGTGGATGTTTGGAAAATGCAATATTTTTGTATTTAGAGATTTTAAAAATAATTTTTTCACATGTAAATAAAGAATTGAATACGATATATATTGGTGTTAGCTTTTTTTTTGTGTACGTCTGATACAAGAGGTTTGAGAAGGTCGTGAAGATGAAAAATACATCGAAAAAACCATTTTTGACAGACCTTTAGTTTTCTAATGTGTGGCAACACTGATAAAATTGTTCGACATATCTAGACCTAGTGTATTTATGATGTTTCATAACTAAACTAACATACATCACCTGTGAAAACAAATAAAAAACGTTGTTGTCACTAACCTTGTCTGTCCATTATTTTATTTTAGTATGACATAGTATAGTATAGTATAGTATATATGATATAGTATAGTATATAGAATGATATAGTATTAAAACAGGTCCACCAATTCAAATATCTAGGTACAATTATAACAGCAGATGGAAGAAGTTCAACAGAAATAAGATGCAGAATAGGACAGGCAAAAACAACATTCAGAAAAATGAAAAATATACTGTGTAATATGACCTTGTCATTAGAGGTGAGAAAGAGAGTTCTGCAGTGCTATATAACCCCTATACTAACATATGGGTGCGAGTCTTGGACAATAAACAAACTGGAAAGTGGGAGATTGGAGGCAACAGAGATGTGGTTCTACAGAAGAATGCTGAGAATACCATGGACTGCCAGAAAAACTAATGTAGAGGTATTAAAAGAGTTAAATGCGAAACGGACCTTAAACAACAATATAAGAAAAAGGCAATCTTCTTTTTTTGGCCACTTCATGAGACAGGCAGGTTTAGAGAACATAATCACAACAGGCAAGATTGAAGGCACCAGAGACAGAGGGCGACAACGTGAGAAAATATTAGACAGTTTGACAACCTGGCACGGCAAAGAAACAACAACGACTTTGATACATAATACTGTGGACAGAGAGCTGTGGAGAGCCATGACCGCCTACGCCACCCGGCATGGCACCTGATGAAGATGATGATGACATAGAATGTGGACATACTAGTCGGATGTGGCACATCCCTGTTAAAATTCTTCTACTAATAGGCCTATTGTATTTTTATAACTTTATTTTTTAACCAAACTAACAAGCTCATAATATAGTCTGCAAAAATACTGCTTTAAACAAATAAAACACATAGATGTCAATTACCTTGCTGGTCCATTTAAAATTTAGGCCTAGAAATATTTCAGTCAGACACACAACGTAATATTCAATGCTGTACATAATGTGTGGGTCTATTCTAAACTAATGTATTCATATTTTCTTTGAAAACAAATGTAAGTCACAAGAATTCCTCAACAGAATCACAATTCATAGTGAGTTTACTGAACTTGACATCATTATAATTCGATTCACGCTGATTGCTATGATGACTAGAAATTTAAAATTATAACTCTGACATTCTTCTCTTTTCCAAACACAATGCAAAAACAGGAGGAAGTATAATATTTTTGCTCTAGAATTAGCTGATTCTGGTCATGTGAACCATAATCATCACATAGTTCCTCGTCGACACGAGTGCACAGCAAGGGAGACTGGAATCGTGGCCCAGTGCATATGGAAATACTTCCGTCTGGGATTACAGTCACAGACTGCATTTAAAGGTTAAGGTCTTTTTCAAGCAAATACAAGATAAACAGCAAACAAACAGTAAAAACAATGGCACTATCACAAAAGCATTAGACAGCAAACAGCAGAGATGTCCAAGGAAACAATGATGTGTTTATAGACAATGCAATGTCATAGAAACCTGCATTAAATACATTACAAGGGGAATGAGAATGGAATAAAATAACTATACTTGAAAACAACATGAACGACAATACAACAAAGGCCACACCCATCCAAATCTAAATAAATGAATGATCGGAATTAAAACCACATGGCTTAAGGGTACCAAACTGAATTATATAGTAATTTTCTAGGACATGCCTAGCTCCATCATCTGTAATGCAGGATCGCACCGCATTGTCCTAAATATCATGGGCGCGATGATGATCAACATCATTGGAATGAAATGTGACAGGAGTATGTGTTTTGTGGTTAATGGCATGAAGATTATGGCAGAAACGGTCACTCAGTCATAAGCCAGTCTGTGATATATTTCTTATCACAGCATTTACACATGATATGTAAATGATGTTATGGGATTTATATGTAAAGACCCCATCAATAGTGAAAGTAATCTTAGGAAATAAAATGAATCTAACTAGATAGGAACGTGTAGCAACGACAGTGTTTGCAATGAACTGTGTCAAGCAAAAATGGTCTGGAACATTAGCTCTGAAGTGACTGTGGATCAAGAAGTCATTTGTCATGCCTATAGGCAACCAGAAGAAAGTCTTGGAAAATGGCACGAGCTTGAGGATCAGCGTGAAGAAGGGAATAATGTTTGAACAAGATTCAATGGACAGTACAGTAGAGTTATGGGGATGAAAAATTAGGAGACGTTTAACTATCAGAAGAGGAAATAGACTGAGTATTAGTCAAGGTATCATGGCGAGAGAATTTACAGACATGAAGCCAAGCCAATGAAAGGACTCATTTATCAAGAAAGTCGTTATCATCACTACATAAGCGACGGAGGCGAAGAAGCATGGAGAATGGTAAAGAGTTACGGCAAGCAGGTGGATGAGAAGTGTCAAGCAGAAAACCATTATACAACAGTAGATTTGTAGTAAACAGATGTGCTAAAGTAAGAGAGATGAATTTTGACAATTATGTCAAGCAAGTTTATAGAAGTAGTAGAGATGTTAGATGTGAATTGAAAAGCAGGGTTAAAATCATTGAAAATATTGATGAGACAATTGCACCTCAGGAATGTCAGTAATAACTACACCATCTACACCATCATCAATGTATATATGAAAAAGGAATGGAAAAGAACCTTCATAGGTCTCTCAAACCTGATGTCCCCAAATGTCCCATGAAAAGGAAAGCATAACTAGGCCCTGTTATTTACAATGATGAAATAGCCTCCTGAGTGTCTCTGGTTCCCTTCTTCTTAAGGTATTGCATACCATAGTGAGTCAAAGTCTTCCGCGTATAAAAGAAAGCTCTGGAGACATCCCACATAGAACATGGAAAAAAGAGCTAATCGCTCTCAATTACTGGGGATTCTTCTTCTTCAGCGTTCATTCTCAAACTCCCGCTGGATTTCTCTTGTAACAGGACAATGGTCCTACATGATTTCCAGTTGAATATAGTCCAGAGAATGGAAATGCGCTGTGTTGCCATTTTATTTTTGCCAATGACCCAACACATCAGTCTTCGGCGGTACTGGGGATTTAAACTAACAATCTATTACAAAATAACTTGACATTTACAAATTTTTTTAATCTGCTACAATGATACATAATACTTACAAGCCTGTGAACATTTGTAAATACTTGTGTATATAATTTATGTTATAATAATTAGCCATGCCTATTTAGATCTAAGTTAAATTTAACATTGAGGTTATGAACTGACATCACTGCCCTTTGAGCATTCATATGTAATATGTTTCTCATCAAGATATTGAAGGATTTGTCTGTCAATGGTTCTTGTTGCTTACGGGTCGAACACATTCCTAATTCTTCCCACATAAGACGCTGTTGGACAAAAGACATTCAAGAATGCCTGCACACGTCACTAGAAGAGGTCACTTGTCACTTGCTCACTTGTGACTTGCTTAAGACCGCAGAGAATTCAAGAGATTCACAGGGATGACTACATTCTGGAAAGAATATGTCACCTGATGATGATTAATTCAAAAGTAAAATAGTTTGCATTTTTCTGGTTGTCTCTTTTGCTGTTCTCCATGTTTCTTAGCTGCACTGATTTAAGATTTGAGTTGAATATTAGTATCTTTTTATTCTGCATTAGTTCTCTAGTTAGCAGGTTGTAGACAAGAGAAAGGTATCTTTTTCTTCTGCATTAGTTCTCTAGTTAGCTGGTTGTAGTCCAGAGAAAGGAATACACTGTGTCATGGTTTACAGCTTCGCTACACTATCTGTCTGACACTTCAGCATGACTTGTCATGACTTATGGAATGAGATAATCCACTTCATTCCGATAGTTTTAGTCACCTCTTATGACATGATTCGCAAGTCACAGCATTGCTTGTTTGCTTTTTTTTGGGTCCAGGATAACATAGGCGATATAAGTATCTGATTTCATTGTTCTAGTCAAGAAATGTTACTTTAGTGCTCACTGATGTTATCACTGGACCAAAAATATATTTCAATAAGAAAAATTGGAAGAATGAAACAAATTCTAATAAAAAATAAAAAAAACATGCCATGTTTCCAGAGTTTGAGAATAAAAATGGAAAGTAAGAAATTGTAAGAATTCAAATCAGAAGAAAAATTAGGAAATGAAATGCAGAAGTTGATAACAAGAAATACGTTCAGCAAACTCATTTTTTTAAAATACATAAGCATCTCAACCTTCACCACAAATTCATATTAGAATATGTATAATCTACTGAGAGAAATGGCATGCTTTTGTTGCTGTCTCATGCTCTAGGGGCATTATTAGATTTAGGATGGCTACTGGCATAAAATCAAACATGGACTTCTTTCATAGCAAAATTCTTTTTTGAGAGGTCATTTAGTGTTAGTTACTGTAACCCAAAATGGCAATTATCACTAACAACACAATGATGTTGAATATTGGGGTGAAGTTGGCTCTCACATACCAGAGGCTCAAGGTGATCTAGTACCTTTATGAAGTCGGAAGTATCAGGTTAAAAGGTATGAATAAGTTGTAAATCATGACACATTTCATTTCCCTCTTTAAACTATGTCCTACTATCTTCATGAGTTTAAGATTGAATGAATGCAGAAGAATAAGATTTGATAGGGTGTAGTTTTTGCCATAATTTTTCTTAAAATTACATAAAATTGAGTAGTTTAGAAGACCTTCAATTTCTTTAATGTTTGAAACTGTTCCAAAAAAAAACTTTATCAAATTTATAACACAAAATGTAAAAATATGACTGGATATGCAATATACTGAAAAGTCTACTGCATACTTTACTGTAAACTTATACTTTACTGTAGTCCTCAAAATAACATTTATGATAAGCATATTTAAAGATGTCCTGAAATGTTGTTGTTGTTCGTCCATCACAGGTAATGATGACCATTTGTTACATCCACTTTTGAAAATTCAATTTGAGTTACGTCCTTGATTATGAATTCATAGATGGCTAACGAGCCCTATTCGAGCTGTAAATGTCCTTGGACAGTTCGGACATGGAATGATGACAGTAGACGGATCTTGGTCTATCCGTGACTTTCTAGCGGCTCTCCGCTGTTGAGCTGCTGCATTTCTCCTCTTTTCACAAGATGGTGCGCTCTTTTTTATTTTAGAACGCCATGTAGATCTATTTTGTGCAAGTTCTTCCCATGTATCGTGGTTTATTTCAAAGGCTTTCAGTGAGTTCTTTAACGAGTCCTCATAGCACTTCTTTTGGCCACCTTGAGATTGTGTGCCCTTCTCCAGCTCACCATAGAGAAGTATCTTTGGCAGACGATGGTCTGGCATATGCACCAAGTGACCTGCCCAATGAATCTGTGTCTGTATCAGGATCGTGTCAATGCTGGGGATACCAGCTCTATCAAGGACAGTGGTATCTGGAAGCTTGTCTTATGTTCTGATGTTCTGATGTTCATAACTTTTCTGAGACAATTTGTGTGAAAATGATTCAATTTTTTCACATGACGTCTATATACAGTCCATGTTTCACTAGCGTATAACAGCACTGGAAGTACCACTGCTCTGTAAACTTCTAGCTTAGTCTGTAAGTTAATGCCATTTCTACGCCAAACATTTGCGTATAATCTTCCGAAAGTACTGCTTGCTTTGGCGATCCTTGTATACACTTCATCATCAATGTTGGCATTTTGTGATAACATACTGCCTAGATATGTGAATCTATTCACAACTTTCAGTGCTACACCATTTACCTTTATGCAGGGCTCAAGATAGCTTTTGCCAAGTGCTGGTTGTAACATGACTTCTGTTTTCTCTGTGTTAATGGTAAGCCCAAAGTTGGTACAGGCTTTGGAGAATCTGTCTATAATACATTGTAGATCAGTCTCAGTGGTGACATTTAGGGCACAGTCATCAGCAAATAGAAGATCCCTGATTGTGTGTGATTTAACTTTGGTTATTGCTCGGAGCCGCCAAAGGTTGAACAATTTTCCGTCTGCGATAGGTGATGTTTACTCCCAGGTCTAGACTCTCTGAAAGCATCATCCAACATATGTCCTGAAATAACTTATTTATGATAAGCATATTTAATGATGCTCTGAAATAACATGTTTATGTTAAATACGTTCACTGTTGTCCTGAAATAACTTGTTTCCAAAATAAAAGAAAGCAGAAATAAATAGAAACCAAAGAGAAGCCTGAGAAAATGACATTTGAAAATAAAAAGTATGTTTACGTACTACTGACATGACATTATTTCTTCACTCACTCTTGGCAGCTTTCTTTTTGACCGGCGATTTTGACTTCTTGCTGCTGCTTGACTTCTCCCTCCATTTACGAAGGTGGAAAGTTATAAAGTTCCACATGAGCCCAGCCTGACTCAAGCATATTGCCACCAGACAGTTGATTCTGAAAAAATAAACAAGCTTGAGTATAAGCTAACATATATATCCCTATTGTATCACATGTTTTCTGCCAATATATGTACCATACATACTCGTTTCAAAGCCAACACTTTTTCCCAGAAAAATCGCTGGTGGGGGAGGTAAGCTTGCTTATGAATGGGTAAGCTTATTATCCAATAGTCAAACTGTTAATTGTGACCACGTACAACAGCTGACTTTGCTATTTTGACATCACATAGGGAGCGTTAAGTTACAGGTATATTCCTGCTTCTGCGGAGATACAATGCAGACTTATTCGCCAAATATTTACTGCCATTATTTATGAAAGAATAAACGTAAGAAATAATATCTGTAATCTTGAAAATGAATAGTGAAATAGTCTAATGTAAAAGAACGATTTGTTTATGATTGATTATTTCAACTGAAATTAGTCAGTTATGCTGAAGGAAGCGATAATTGGGCAGCAGCTTGTCATTTTTGTATTGAGAAACATGTACACCGGTGGAGAAAAAGTAAAATGTTGATTGAAGAAATGTTAGAGACCAAGAAATGATGTTCAACACAGCGTGCATTATCTCCTGAATTAGAACAAATTTTAAAGATTGAGTCGTTGAATGTCATCAAAATAGTTACATTGTGACAAGATCTGGAATACATTTGCATGCTATGCAAATGGATGAAAGAAAAAAAAAAGTATCTAAAAACCTGAAATTGATCTTGTAATTTATTGGGTCATGGATGTGTGGGATTCAATTTCATCCAATATGATTGAAAAATCATTTATATATTGCTGCAACTGTAAAAAAAACTGGATGGATCGGAAGATGATGTTTTATTTGATGAATCAGATGAAGAAAAAACAACGAGGCTGAAGATTATAGCAATAACGTGTATGAGGACAATATTAAAATGGAAGAAGAGTTTCACGCATTGTTTGGAGACTCAGATGAATTAGACTTTGAATGAAGGATTTTAGCTACTGGTAGGTAGGCTTACAGTAATTTATTATACCTACCATTAGTAGATACCGTAATTGAAAGGCAACAATGATAAGAATGATGTATTTTCACTTTTTTCTTGTTTTCCACTTCCAGAATTTGGGATGGGGGGGGGAAGAGAGAATCGACTTATGGTCGGATGGGCTTTAGAACAAGTATAGACTGTATATGTTCTTACAGTGCCAAATAAGACTATAACGTAAAAGCAAAGGTAATCATATATAATTGTTTTCCTATAAATCTCAGGGTTAGCCAATAACCACAATCATAAAAGTAGTACATCCCAGAAATAGGTGTGAATTATCTGGTTAATCATTTAGGAATTGATTTCAGGTTCCAGAATGAGAAATGATTGTACCAAGACAGTCAATATGTTAAGGCTCTATTTTGGAATGTGGGACGTTTACAGGTGGCTCTGAACACACAAAAGATAGAGAAAGCTAACAATATCCAAAAACACTATCATTTTAACCCTCAATGCTGGCATTTAGGGAATATTCTACAATGGCCAAGGACACAGATGATACAATCTCCATGCTTGTTGAAAGATTAGAAGTCTATATCTGGCATGTGGAGCCTATCTAAAAGAAAGCAGCACAGAAAGACACAAACATCATGGTTGTACTCTAACAGCAGCCATACATCTTTTCTGTAGAAGCACAAGTTTTATTGTAGCAGCAACACACAACTCTACTGCAGCAGAAAAACATCTCTACTGAAGAAGAAGAAGCCAAACTCATTTCTACTGTAGAAGAAGAAGCAAAACTCATCTATATTGTAGTAGCACAACTCATCTCTACTGTAGTAGCAAAACTAAGAGAACTATTAGTTTCCACATCCAACTGACGTTCAGCAAGAAATGTCAATAGATCATTTTATCAATTTAAATCACCTATTTATAGATGCAGTAAATGTAAATAACATCCCCAAAAGTTTATTTTCAGGCGCATTACCAGGATAAAGTACAAGAACTGCCATAATTGACATAGGACTATCTGGATTGTATCTTTCTCATAGTGATTAAAGCAATAAAATATAAATAATAAAAAAACATTCATAAACAGAAAATACTGGGCAACAACATGCATAACTAACCTGACCAGGTTTGTGTTGTAATTACCAGCAGCAAAATCTATAGCTGCCTGGTTGGACTGTGTTAGACCATACCTGCAAGATTGGTTAACAGTTTCATCAGAAGTTTATTATTATATTTTAGGTATAGAAACCCATGTTTGGGTAAGAATATAGGGCCCATACAGATAAATCAAATAATGTGGATTTGTGTATGTGATTAGTACCCTTATTAAACAAGATCATATGTGGACTGGGATGCAAAGGGTCTCGCATTGCTCTCCTTCGGACCCAGGGTTAGCAGATAGTCAAGATCCTAAAACTACATCCTCATGGTGCAAATGGAAACAGAAATACAGCTGCTCTTGCTGTATTTCTGGTCAACACTTCTAGGCTCGTGTCTGTGGAGGCCACAGATAGAATGAGAATTGACTGCAAAGACAAGCAATATCTCTGGCATCTCTATGCCAAAACACACAGCATCATTATCGATACACAGTCAAGTAAGACTGGCTGTTCTTCCTAAACTGGAACCAGGCTCGTGGATGAGAAAAGGTTTAGTACCCAATGGGCACAGACACAATACATCTAATTACATGGAAAGTTCACTGGCTGCAGATCACCTCGTGCGTATAGATGTGAACGAAAATCGCCTTGACGTAGAGTCAATACACACTCGCTGTCTGGCGACAGAAGGCTGTCACAGGCTAGGGAAGCCCACCCGAATTAACAGCATGTCAAAGACGAATGTGTCAGGCACTGGCACAAATTAAAACAGTGGCACATCGCACTTCCATTCTCTGGACTACGTCCTGCGGAAATCTAGCAGGATCACTGTTCTGCAACATGAGAAATCCAGTGGGATGTTGAGAATTAATACAAACAAACAAACATGAGAGCTGTTCAATAAGTTCCAGCACATATTTTGTTCCTATAAAACTGTAATATGTAGTGCGGTGGTATGCGGGTAGTGCAAATGAGAATCATGTGCTAACGTGTATATTTAAAACTGAAAGCATGTAACTTGGTGCACGTGCTGTGTGGAATCCTATAAATAAAGGTGCCCTAATAGTACTTGCCACATTTTAAAAAAAAAAGAAGTTAATATTCAACAACATACGGTGAATTTATTTCTGCTTTCGTCTTCAAAAAAATAGTTCCAACCCTTTCAAAATGCTGCAGCTAGCTTTCGGAGAGTTGTGTCCAAGTCAATCTTAAACTACACAGACTTTGCCCTGAGAAGTGGTGCACATGAAATTGAATTCTACATGACAATGTCCCAGCACAACAGTCTACCTCCGTGAATATTTTTTGTTAAGATACACAACATTCTATCGCATCTACAACATCGACATGACTTTTTCAACTTTTTTATAGTCAACTTATGAGAACAATTTATGGTCAATGATCTGATAAAATGAAGAAGAATCAAGCCAACATGATGAGATAAAATAAAAGCTCTTTTGGTAGATGTCTGAGTACTGGAATAAGTGCATACACTCACAAGGAATTGGAAATCTAATCCCCAGAATTACCCAAAATCACCCATAGTTAACCAACCAACATCACCACAGTTAACCAACCTAAATCAGCAGTTAACAAATATTATTCACAGTTAACCAAACTACATCACCAGTTACCCAAAACCATCCACAGTTAACCAACCAACATCACCAGTTAATCAACCAAAATCAGCAGTTACCAAAAATCATTCACAGTTAACCAACATCACCACAGTTACCCAAAATCATCCACAGTTAACAACCAACATCCCCACAGTTAACCAACCAACATCACCAGTTAATCAACCAGTACACCCACAGTTTATGAACTAATATTCCCACAGTTTACCAACTGGCACCCCACAGTTGATCAAATGGCATCCTCACAGTTGACCAACTGGCAAACGCACAGTTTACCAACTGACATCCCTACAGTTGACTAACTGGCATCACCACAGTTTATAATAATAATAATAGAAGAATATCCTGTATAGACAACTGATGTTCAACTATTGTTGAATGTCTAGGCACCACTGATACATCTAAATGTACTGCCAGTACAATGTGGATGCTCAGCTTGTAAACCACAAGCAAGTTCAAGAGTTATCTGTCTGCCACTAAGTTATCTCCTGACAATTTCAATACTAAATAAGCATTTTGTGGAAACACATCAGCTTTCATAGTTACCATAATATTTTTATGAGCAGCACCTACACACAAATTAAACCCAAAAATATGGACACACAGGTTAACCTACCAGAATACGAGAACAGCCAATGTTATAGTTCCAAGTCTGACAACAACAAACAGCACATCAAAAACTGTGAAACTGTGGAAAGAGTAATGATCTCAGTGACCATATACCTAAATCTTATGTCAACAATCTTAAGTGGATGAAGTCTTATGTGAATGAATTCTTACGTTAAAGAGGTCCCACATGATTAGGGGTTATGTGAATGCAGTCTTATGTGGATGTCAAGCACCATGCACATGCCTAACAACCAAACCATCTGTGCATATAATCGTGTAACTAATCTGGAATTGTCACTGACCAATGTCTGCACTGACTCCACAGCAATAAAGCACTACTCTTTGCATTCCCTATAGAGTTTATTACTCAGAAGAATGTCACAATCTAAAGGCATATTTATCCACTCCACACCAGGTGCCACATCATGCACACATATTTTATGCCATCTGAGAAAGCCCCCATCCATGACTATCCTCTTTTTAGTATACTACCTTCCACTTTCTGTATTTCAAAATTCAGTGGGTGTTCTTTGTCAGCACTGATTTGGAGATAGGTTCTTGTTCAGTTGTATTCTATGTTTTATAGTTTGACAGTCAAACAAGAATTTCAAAGCTGTTACTAAAATGTCATTGTGCACCTAAGAATGATATGCATCACCTCATTCTGGATTTTATTACATTTGTCAATCTGCATTTGGCTGAACATCAAAATTGCCAATGCATGCTCTATCACAGAAACAGCCAAGCTGGTAAACCTCTCTTCACACTGAGTAATAGCCATAACATTCTTTGTTCCAAGACATTTTCTTGTCCATACAATTAAGTGGTCAAGATGATCTCTGAAACTCCAACTCTTGTTTAAAAAGTACTCCCAAATATTTTATTGTGCTGGTTCTTTCATGAGTGTTCCGACATAAAGTAATGCTTGGCAATGATGTCTCTACCATGTGGCTATTGTAAGATAACACCATCATAGATGCTTTAGACAGATTCGCTAATGCCACTGGGTACCACTATATAGCTCACATTGTAATTCCTTGACACACATATCTCAATTGTGTCCCCTGCCTAAACGCCAAAGTCTATCAGCATACCCCATAGTTCTATCGGTCCCTGTGATCTGAGTGCCAACCAAAATCACTAGGTCTTCCTCCATGTGTGCACCTGTGGGTCAGTTTAGTTTGATCTGTTGGTTACATTACTAATGGCTGATTATTGTCAACTAATATTGTTGAAGCAATGTCTGGTTATTGACAAATTATATATTTGAAGCAATGTCTGGTTATTGATAACATATGTTTGAAGCAATGTCTGGTTATTGACAAATTATATGTTTGAAGCAATGTCTGGTTATTGACAACTTACATGTTTGAAGCAATGTCTGGTTATTGACAACTTACATGTTTGAAGCAATGTCTGGTTATTGACAACTTACATGTTTGAAGCAATGTCTGGTTATTGACAACTTATATGTTTGAAGCAATGTCTGGTTATTGACAAATTATATGTTTGGAGCAATGTCTGGTTATTGACAAATTATATGTTTGAAGCAATGTCTGGTTATTGACAAATTATATGTTTGAAGCAATGTCTGGTTATTGATAACATATGTTTGAAGCAATGTCTGGTTATTGACAAATTATATGTTTGAAGCAATGTCTGGTTATTGACAACTTACATGTTTGAAGCAATGTCTGGTTATTGACAACTTACATGTTTGAAGCAATGTCTGGTTATTGACAACTTACATGTTTGAAGCAATGTCTGGTTATTGACAACTTACATGTTTGAAGCAATGTCTGGTTATTGACAAATTATATGTTTGGAGCAATGTCTGGTTATTGACAAATTATATGTTTGAAGCAATGTCTGGTTATTGACAAATTATATGTTTGAAGCAATGTCTGGTTATTGATAACATATGTTTGAAGCAATGTCTGGTTATTGACAAATTATATGTTTGAAGCAATGTCTGGTTATTGACAAATTATATGTTTGAAGCAATGTCTGGTTATTGATAACATATGTTTGAAGCAATGTCTGGTTATTGACAAATTATATGTTTGAAGCAATGTCTGGTTATTGACACATTATATGTTTGAAGCAATGTCTGGTTATTGATAACATATGTTTGAAGCAATGTCTGGTTATTGACAAATTATATGTTTGAAGAAATGTCTGGTTATTGACAAATTATATGTTTGAAGCAATGTCTGGTTATTGACAAATTATATGTTTGAAGCAATGTCTGGTTATTGATAACATATGTTTGAAGCAATGTCTGGTTATTGACAAATTATATGTTTGAAGCAATGTCTGGTTATTGACAAATTATATGTTTGAAGCAATGTCTGGTTATTGATAACATATGTTTGAAGCAATGTCTGGTTATTGACAAATTATATGTTTGAAGCAATGTCTGGTTATTGACAACTTACATGTTTGAAGCAATGTCTGGTTATTGACAATTTATATGTTTGAAGCAATGTCTGGTTATTGACAACTTACATGTTTGAAGCAATGTCTGGTTATTGACAATTTATATGGTTGAAGCAATGTCTGGTTATTGACAATTTATATGGTTGAAGCAATGTCTGGTTATTGACAACTTACATGTTTGAAGCAATGTCTGGTTATTGACAATTTATATGGTTGAAGCAATGTCTGGTTATTGACAATTTATATGGTTGAAGCAATGTCTGGTTATTGACAAATTATATGTTTGAAGCAATGTCTGGTTATTGACAATTTATATGGTTGAAGCAATGTCTGGTTATTGACAACTTATATGGTTAGACCAATGTCTGGTTATTGACAATTTATATGGTTGAAGCAATATCTGTTTATTGATCACTTACATGGATGAAGCAATGTCTGTTTTCTCTGAGAAATGAAACAGCAAGGCCACACGGTACAGGAACTCCACAGCATAATGTAAGACTAGCAGACACAGAGCTACTTTACTCAAACTGTCAGTACAAAGAGAGGGAAAATGAAAGCATTAGGTTTATTGTGACATCTTCCACAACTTGTAATCGTATTGCCACATCTAGCACAGCTTGTAATCATATTGTGACATATAGCACAGATTATAATCATATTGTCACATCTAGCACAGCTTGTAATCATGTTGCATACCTGTCAACTTATTGTTAATAAATTTGTATCTTGCAAAATTTAAATCTGTATTCTCATAAAAACATACACATTAACCTTTAGCACCACTGTGTTGACAAACCGGGTGAAGCATATAGCCCAAAAAGTGTCATTTCTGGACACCAAAGGCGATCTTACTTGAGAAAGTAAGCTGCTGTACAGATAAAAACTGCCACACAAACATACTTGAGAAAGTAAGCTGCCATGCAAATATAAACTGTAGCACACACTTACTTGAGAAAGTAAGCTGCTGTACAGACAAAAACTGTTGCACACTTTTACTTGAGAAAGTAAACTGCTGTACAGATAAAACCTGCTGTACAGATAAAAACTGCCACACAAACATACTTGAGAAAGTAAGCTGCTGTACAGATATAAACTGTCACACACACTTGAGAAAGTAAGCTATATAAACTGTCTATATAAAGGTGCAGATAAAAACTGTCCCACACACTTACTTGAGGAAGTAAGCTGCCGATATGAAGATGAGGTACAAGGTTGTGTACTGCAACCTTCCAGCAATCTCTTCCTGCAAATATTCACATCATATATTTATTCAACATCATTTTCTTTATCAACAAAACTCCGAAGACAATACTCCTCATAAATGGAACCTCGCTAGTGAAAGCGGAATCACCCGTCTACAACTAATTTTGAGGAAGTACTACAACTAGTTTTGTACAGAGTTTACAGAACCATGTTACATTATGCAGATACTACATTAGACTCCTTAATCCACTCAATCCTTTAGCAGCCGAAACCGCCAGCTATATACATATTACAGCAATTGCTGACTCGTCTGATGGACACACTGTCATTTAGATTGACATTCGTTACCAGCTAAATGCGAATCATCATCATCAAGTGACATATTCTTTCCAGAACGTCTTTGCAATTGATGTCCGGAACCCAACTCTATCCTGTGTCAATCTGCCTGCCTCCTCCAATGATATCTTCATACAATTTTTGATGTCATTTGTCCATCTCCTTCTAAGTCTACCTCTTCTTCTACTTCCTGAAATTCTGCCCTCTAATATGCGTCTTTCCATGCCATTGTGTCTTTTTATATGTCCGAAATATTTCAGTTTTCTATGTAAAATTGTATTCACCAGTCATCCTTCATCTATATTCAGCATATTCAAAACCTCACTATTCCGTATCTTTTCTGTCCAGGAAATTTATAATATTGCCCTATATTCACATGTCCTTGCAAATAGACATGCTAAATTTAGCCCTGACATGAGTACCGGTAATGACTGCTTCCAATATTGTTTTCCGATTGTTTATAATAGCTGTCATTTCGAACTGCGAAAGGTTTTTGTAAGGACCTTCAGTTTTTTTAAAAACTGGTAGAAATGGACTTACTTATGGTTCAGATGATGTTGATATGCAAATTTGTTATGGAATTTTAGAGAATGTGAATGAATCAGATGCTGATAGGAATTAGTTTAGTATTTAGAATCTTAAGTAGCAATGATCGTCGATCTGTAGTGTCGATCTAATTGATGATGTGCGCGTCTCCCCCACACCATAGACCTAGTAAGGATTGAGAAGTAAAAAAATTATCTATGTCAATATTGATCAATTTCACGAGAAATCCGGTCCTGCAAATGACACTGATTAAGATTATTCTGTTTTTTAATTAAGACTAGGCCTAGTTTTCACTATTTCTACGGGAGTCATTCTTTGGGGGTATGCGTAGAACATTGTGACAATCTTCAATCAACAGACAAGCTATAACCCTATCTATCAGTTTTAATATAACTAACAAACAGAGACATACCATCATGCGATGTAGCACACATTTAGAACCACTACGATACAATCTTCAATCAACAGACAAGCTATAACCCTATCTATCAGTTTTAATATACTAGCAGAGACATACCATCAAAACAGAAAGAATGGGACAGTCTTACCTTTCTGACTTTCTGGAAGTAAAGCTCTGGATAATTATGCAGCCAATAAGCAATTTGGGCAATGAAGAATAACTTGACATTAAACCTGTAACACAGTAAAGTTATAGTAACAAGTATTAAACAAGACAGTCAATTATGTAGTGACCAGTCTCAATAACAGTCAAGTCTGTTGAGACATCTTAACACAAAATAGTCTGTAGTGACAAGTCTTAAACAAAACTGTCAAATCTATAGTGACAAGTCTAAAAAAAACAGTCACATCTGTGGTGACTAGTTTCAATAAAAGTTAAGAATATTTTAACAAGTCTCAACAACAGTTGTCTATTGTGACAAGTTTTAACAACAGTCATTCAAGTCTGTAGTGACTAATCTCAACAACATAGTCTAGTCTGTTGTGACAAGTCTCAACAACAATCAAGTCTGTTGTGACAAATGCTACCAACACATTCACGTCTGTTGTAACAAGTCTAAACAGCAGTCAAGTCTGTTGAGATAAGACTTAACAACACAATATTGTAACAAGTCTCAACAACAATGATACTGTCAGTTAATAATACTTAGCTTCCTCCCATACAAGTATTCTTGACTTTTGATTAGGAAAGTCACAGCACTGGGGGCATCCCATATATGTTCTGCTTGTTGTTCCGTCAACCATCTAAAAGTGTATAAGCTCAGTGTCCCAGTCAGTTGCTAATTACGCGTTCTTCTGATCTTTCCGGAGAGGGAGCACTTTCTCTCATCGCCTCTAGTCACTCCCATTTCTACTATTCTCTGAATATGTACATTGTCTCGTTCGACTTCTTCATCATCTTCTTGTAGGGTATCCAAGACTGCTCTAATCAATTCAATCCTGTTTCTTCTTATCTCGGTGCCATACAAGTATTGTCATACTTCAACATTCAGATCCATATATAACAACTGTAGTCATACTCCAACATTCAGCTACATGTACAACAACTGTAGTCATACTCCAGCATTCAGCTACATGTACAACAACTGTAGTCATACTCCAACATTCAGCTACATGTACAACAACTGTAGTCATACTCCAACATTCAGCTACATGTACAACAACTGTAGTCATACTCCAGCATTCAGCTACATGTACAACAACTGTAGTCATACTCCAGCATTCAGCTACATGTACAACAACTGTAGTCATACTCCAACATTCAGCTACATGTACAACAACTGTAGTCATACTCCAACATTCAGCTACATGTACAACAACTGTACTCATACTCCAACATTCAGCTCCATGTACAACAACTGTAGTCATACTCCAACATTCAGCTACATGTACAACAACTGTAGTCATACTCCAACATTCAGCTACATGTACAACAACTGTAGTCATACTCCAGCATTCAGCTACACGTACAACAACTGTAGTCATACTCCAGCATTCAGCTACATGTACAACAACTGTAGTCATACTCCAGCATTCAGCTACACGTACAACAACTGTAGTCATACTCCAGCATTCAGCTACATGTACAACAACTGTAGTCATACTCCAGCATTCAGCTACACGTACAACAACTGTAGTCATACTCCAGCATTCAGCTACATGTACAACAACTGTAGTCATACTCCAGCATTCAGCTACACGTACAACAACTGTAGTCATACTCCAGCATTCAGCTACATGTACAACAACTGTAGTCATACTCCAGCATTCAGCTACATGTACAACAACTGTAGTCATACTCCAGCATTCAGCTACACGTACAACAACTGTAGTCATACTCCAACATTCAGCTACATGTACAACAACTGTAGTCATACTCCAACATTCAGCTACATGTACAACAACTGTAGTCATACTCCAACATTCAGCTACATGTACAACAACTGTAGTCATACTCCAGCATTCAGCTACATGTACAACAACTGTAGTCATACTCCAACATTCAGCTACATGTACAACAACTGTAGTCATACTCCAACATTCAGATCAATATACAACAACTGTAGTCATACTCCAGCATTCAGCCTCATTAAAAAAAACCAAAATCCAAAATTCAGTCCCATATGAAAGCATGGGTAGAACACAATTCTGACAGATGATATCAAACAGATCAAGGAAACACTTACGGTATGTTTGTGTGAGGGTATCCTTCCCACAGTTGACTTACACTTGTTACAAAACTCTCCTACAGAATAAACCAGAATTATTATAAGAATTTAATAATTACATGACAGATCATGAAAAAATAGGATGATAATGTCAGAGCATCCAATTCTTCTCTATACTTTCTCACTTTCTGCTCGTGGCAACTAGGCCCTGCATTTCTAGTTCAGGGTTCAAAGAATAGGGCCACTGTTTTATTTCCAGGCATGCCATAGACTAAGGAAAGTTGGGATAGGTTGAAACCTGCGACCTATGAAAAAAAATTTGTCACATCACGTCTCAATTTCTTAATTTTATCTTATATCAAATAACCCTCATGCATGACGAAGAGATGCAAACCAGTGGACATGCACCTTTGTCCTTTTTGTGCTAGACTCCTAGGTTATGGGAAATGTTAAACGTGCCATCACTATGGATAGGCCAACAAATCTAACAGAAGAATGATGAGTTAGTTGGCCCAGAAGTGTGTGATGTGTAGGACATGGTAATATCGGTGCACTGGAGCCCTTCAGAGACTAAACATGCATTCATAAACCCTCCCTTACCCATTTATGTCTTTGAGACCTTATATGAGTTTGGTTGTCACCTCAGTTAATGCTTTTGCCAGAAAGACTATGGGCTGTCAAGAGCTAAAGTGATTATTTCATCATCATCATTCTCAGATATCAACTGGAATATGTTCTACAACTACAATGTAGAGGCATAGTAAGGCTGTAAGCTGGAGCTCATTGACTCTGTTAAGTTAGCTCTGAACTTATTCATCTTTCAACTCCCAGTGGAGCATAGGTTCTCAACAAACCTCTTCCATCATGTTCTATCTTTAGTTATTGGTTCCAGTTCTTTCCATATCTTACCCATCCTTTAAGCACCTGTATCTAACTCATTCTTCCAGGTATTTCTAGGTATTCCTCTTACTTTGTGGGTTCCAGAACAATGCCTGTACTGACATTTCAGCAGAAAGTCTGGAATATTTCTGAGAGAAAAATGGGTCTGTCGATAACTACAGTTTCTTCTCTCTATGATGAACCATATGCCTTCTTCTTGAGAAACTTTTTTATATTCTGGGCTGTTGGATTTTTTTTTCTATGCTGGTGTAATAGCCTAGATTTTGTTTCATTTTGCATTTATACAGGTCAAGTTGGCTGGTGATTACCGTATGGGGGTTGGTAGTCAAGCTCACATCCACTCCTTAGTCACCTCTTATGGCAGGTGCTACTTTTCTCTTTTGGATCCCAGCAATACTTGGGTCACTAACAATCCTGATGCTGGTTGATATATTGTCACATATTTATACTGTCTTCACACTGTAAACATATTAAATATAAATGAAACATATCCTGCATATGCTCAACTACAGTAAGCATAACTTACACTAAACAAGTATAGAACATTGCTTCTCAACCACAGTAAGCATGACATACACTAAACAAGTACCGTTAAATTCTGAATATAAACCCATCCGATTGTAGGCCGATAACCTAACTATCCCTTCCCAAAAGTGGAGAAAGTCGAAAGTCCGACTATAGACCGACATCCCCAACTTAACAAAGCCGGCAATAATGAACTTCATCATCATAAGAAAGAACCGATACGCTAAATGGAAATTAACACAAACTTTTGCAACTCTAAGAAAATAGCATTCCTTTCATTTGCTTCACTCACATAACTTGAATGAATCAAGGAATGAAACCCCTGTGGCTACTGTATTCTGGATCAATATATCCGAAAATAATGAATACCCAGTAGGCTGACTTCCCTATCCATGACTATAGACGGTTTATGAGGTGGCAAGACTTTGGGGAACAAAGTTTTTCCTGAATGAATTGTCTGTGTTGGGTGTCTGGACGTTATGACGCGGAACAGCGCTAGTGAATAGTAATTACTACGTAACTATTATGTCACTGGCTTCTGACAGTGACGTTTAAGTGGGAAATGATGAAAGGCAAGACAGCAAGATCACGTTTGTTTTTATAAGATACAGAAGAGTTTGAACTTTGTTCCTGGTTATGTTTACCATGTGGGGAGAATACGGTAATAAAATAAACATAACAGAGGATTGTGAAATTGATCTCTTCTTCCACTAAATGTACAGTGGTTGGGGGAGGGAATCAATTACGGTGCAATTTTACTACAAAATGCCTATGATGTGTTGTGATTTGGAACCCCGTTTCAAATCTTCTATAAAGAAAGATTACATTTTAGTCACTTATCTGAATGGCATCACATAATGTGAGGGAAACGTGGATTGGTTGAGCCGATTGAAATGGGTAGGGCCAGTAGTCCATCTTCAGCCTCAGTGGGCTGGACTAATTAACAGAATATACAGAGTACCAGTATGTAACTACCGGTATTTGCCACCAAGTTCTCACAAAAATATTGCAGACAGTCATTCCCGGGCTTTGTTTTTAAAAGATACAGAATCAACAGTTTGAACTTAACAACGAGTTTGAACTTTGTGTGACCTGTATGTTTACCTTATACAGTAATATAAACATGAGGCACAGCTCAGACGAGTTTCACTATTTATTTCTCTCCGCCATCCCCCCAACACTGCCTAAGTAGCAAAGTTTTGGATGTCAGTTACATGTTTGTGCAAGACCGTTGAATGTAGAAAAAGACCTCTGTACAGAATTAATTAGGACTTCATTCTTTATGTTTCTGATTATTGTCTTGGTCCCTATTTATATACTTGGAGTCGCATGTTAAAAATTGGCAAGGCCGACCAGCACATGCACGGAAATACTCAAAATCTGCCTTTGATGTGTTTTTACATTTTCTGTACACAGGTCTTATAGCCTAGTAGACGGTCAGTAACTGTTGTAACATTTGCTTTACCCAAAATGAAAGTGTGTGACAGTGTTTAGACTACTGGTAGTCAGTGTTTCCCTACACAAACAAGACTGGGCCTTGATGATAAACATGTGTTACTGGTAGATCAGCTTAGGCTACCATATTTCGTTTTTTCACAGACCATTACCGTATTTTGGTCAATATATAAAAAACGGTAATACCCATTGCTAAAAATAGCATTTCCGGGGAAATTAAGCTCAGTAAAAATGGCGGGCATGGCATGTCGGAAATAACGATATAGACCTAGTAAGTGAGTTTTATCAAGAAATATCGGAGGTTTCGAAGGAAATATTGTATGATATATAGAAATTAATGTAATTAGAGGCTTAGCAGTATGGTAGTACGCTCTAGATTGTTGGAGAGCCCTAGTCATTTTATCCTGGCTTAATATATCGGGACATGTGAGTTGTCACTGGCATTTTTTTAAAGTGTTTTTCTCCTTTTTTACTGTGATTTGGACGTAATTTTTTTTTTTAATTTGATGTTACTCGATTATAAGACGAAGAGTATGAAGTCATCTCTGTTTATTGTCCAAAAATTCTCGGGTTATACACGGAATTTAACGGTATAGAATTTTGCTTCTCAGTCACAGTAAGCATACACTAAACAAGTAGAATATTGCTTCTCAACCACAGTAAGCATGACATACACTAAACAAGTATAGAACATTGCTTCTCAACCACAGTAAGCATGACATACACTAAACAAGTATAGAACATTGCTTCTCAACCACAGTAAGCATGACATACACTAAACAAGTATAGAACATTGCTTCTCAACCACAGTAAGCATGACATACACTAAACAAGTATAGAATTTTGCTTCTCAGTCACAGTAAGCATACACTAAACAAGTAGAATATTGCTTCTCAACCACAGTAATCATGACATACACTAAACAAGTATAGAACATTGCTTCTCAGCCACAGTAAGCATACACTAAACAAGTATAGAACATTGCTTCTCAACCACAGTAAGCATGACATACACTAAACAAGTATAGAACATTGCTTCTCAACCACAGTAAGCATGACATACACTAAACAAGTATAGAATTTTGCTTCTCAGTCACAGTAAGCATACACTAAACAAGTTGAATATTGCTTCTCAACCACAGTAAGCATGACATACACTAAACAAGTATAGAACATTGCTTCTCAACCACAGTAAGCATGACATACACTAAACAAGTATAGAACATTGCTTCTCAACCACAGTAAGCATGACATACACTAAACAAGTATAGGACATTGCTTCTCAATCACAGTAAGCATGACAAACTAAACAAGCGAAGGACAGTGTTTCTCAACTACAGTAAGCATGACTTACCCTAAACATAATATCGGATCCCCAAATTACTGAAGCTAGAAAGAAAACTAACAGCTGTCCTGACTCATTAAATCTGCTATGCTTGATTTTAGACAAGTGCATTTTTCTGTTCAGTTTCTATTAGAAAAAAATGTATCAGTTTTAAATATGAATAAATGCATTAGTTTTCAAAATGGATAAATTCATTAATTGTAAATATGAATTAATTCATCCATTTGAAACATGGATACATTCATTAGTTACAGAGATGAGAAATGCAAACAGATACTGGTAAAATACTGTGTTACCAAAGACAAATTTAAAAAATTGGATAACAGTTCCAACATAAGATTTCTTCTTACTCTTCTGCATTCATTTTCAAACTCACCACAGAAGTAGAGAGATGTGTACTCACCTCAAGAACATATACTACAGAAGTAGAGAGATGTGTACTCACCTCAAGAACATATACTACAGAAGTAGAGAGATGTGTACTCACCTCAAGAACATATACTACAGAAGTAGAGAGATGTGTACTCACCTCAAGAACATATACTACAGAAGTAGAGAGATGTGTACTCACCTCAAGAACATATACCACAGAAGTAGAGATATGTGTACTCACCTCAAGAACATATACTACAGAAGTAGAGAGATGTGTACTCACCTCAAGAACATATACCACAGAAGTAGAGATATGTGTACTCACCTCAAGAACATATACTACAGAAGTAGAGAGATGTGTACTCACCTCAAGAACATATACTACAGAAGTAGAGAGATGTGTACTCACCTCAAGAACATATACTACAGAAGTAGAGAGATGTGTACTCACCTCAAGAACATATACTACAGAAGTAGAGAGATGTGTACTCACCTCAAGAACATATACTACAGAAGTAGAGATATGTGTACTCACCTCAAGAACATATACTACAGAAGTAGAGAGATGTGTACTCACCTCAAGAACATATACTACAGAAGTAGAGAGATGTGTACTCACCTCAAGAACATATACTACAGAAGTAGAGAGATGTGTACTCACCTCAAGAACATATACTACAGAAGTAGAGAGATGTGTACTCACCTCAAGAACATATACTACAGAAGTAGAGAGATGTGTACTCACCTCAAGAACATATACTACAGAAGTAGAGAGATGTGTACTCACCTCAAGAACATATACTACAGAAGTAGAGAGATGTGTACTCACCTCAAGAACATATACTACAGAAGTAGAGAGATGTGTACTCACCTCAAGAACATATACTACAGAAGTAGAGAGATGTGTACTCACCTCAAGAACATATACTACAGAAGTAGAGAGATGTGTACTCACCTCAAGAACATATACTACAGAAGTAGAGAGATGTGTACTCACCTCAAGAACATATACTACAGAAGTAGAGAGATGTGTACTCACCTCAAGAACATATACTACAGAAGTAGAGAGATGTGTACTCACCTCAAGAACATATACTACAGAAGTAGAGAGATGTGTACTCACCTCAAGAACATATACTACAGAAGTAGAGAGATGTGTACTCACCTCAAGAACATATACCACAGAAGTAGAGATATGTGTACTCACCTCAAGAACATATACTACAGAAGTAGAGAGATGTGTACTCACCTCAAGAACATATACCACAGAAGTAGAGATATGTGTACTCACCTCAAGAACATATACTACAGAAGTAGAGAGATGTGTACTCACCTCAAGAACATATACTACAGAAGTAGAGAGATGTGTACTCACCTCAAGAACATATACTACAGAAGTAGAGAGATGTGTACTCACCTCAAGAACATATACTACAGAAGTAGAGAGATGTGTACTCACCTCAAGAACATATACTACAGAAGTAGAGATATGTGTACTCACCTCAAGAACATATACTACAGAAGTAGAGAGATGTGTACTCACCTCAAGAACATATACTACAGAAGTAGAGAGATGTGTACTCACCTCAAGAACATATACTACAGAAGTAGAGAGATGTGTACTCACCTCAAGAACATATACTACAGAAGTAGAGAGATGTGTACTCACCTCAAGAACATATACTACAGAAGTAGAGAGATGTGTACTCACCTCAAGAACATATACTACAGAAGTAGAGAGATGTGTACTCACCTCAAGAACATATACTACAGAAGTAGAGAGATGTGTACTCACCTCAAGAACATATACTACAGAAGTAGAGAGATGTGTACTCACCTCAAGAACATATACTACAGAAGTAGAGAGATGTGTACTCACCTCAAGAACATATACTACAGAAGTAGAGAGATGTGTACTCACCTCAAGAACATATACTACAGAAGTAGAGAGATGTGTACTCACCTCAAGAACATATACTACAGAAGTAGAGAGATGTGTACTCACCTCAAGAACATATACTACAGAAGTAGAGAGATGTGTACTCACCTCAAGAACATATACTACAGAAGTAGAGATATGTGTACTCACCTCAAGAACATATACTACAGAAGTAGAGAGATGTGTACTCACCTCAAGAACATATACTATAGAAGTAGAGAGATGTGTACTCACCTCAAGAACATATACTATAGAAGTAGAGAGATGTGTACTCACCTCAAGAACATATACTACAGAAGTAGAGATATGTGTACTCACCTCAAGAACATATACTACAGAAGTAGAGATATGTGTACTCACCTCAAGAACATATACTACAGAAGTAGAGAGATGTGTACTCACCTCAAGAACATATACTACAGAAGTAGAGAGATGTGTACTCACCTCAAGAACATATACTACAGAAGTAGAGAGATGTGTACTCACCTCAAGAACATATACTACAGAAGTAGAGAGATGTGTACTCACCTCAAGAACATATACTACAGAAGTAGAGAGATGTGTACTCACCTCAAGAACATATACTACAGAAGTAGAGAGATGTGTACTCACCTCAAGAACATATACTACAGAAGTAGAGAGATGTGTACTCACCTCAAGAACATATATACTGCAGAAGTAGAGAGATGTGTACTCACCTCAAGAACATATATACTGCAGAAGTAGAGAGATGTGTACTCACCTCAAGAACATATACTACAGAAGTAGAGAGATGTGTACTCACCTCAAGAACATATATACTGCAGAAGTAGAGAGATGTACTAACCTCAAGAACATATACTACAGAAGTAGAGAGATGTGTACTCACCTCAAGAACATATACTGCAGAAGTAGAGAGATGTGTACTCACCTCAAGAACATATACTACAGAAGTAGAGAGATGTGTACTCACCTCAAGAACATATACTACAGAAGTAGAGAGATGTGTACTCACCTCAAGAACATATACTACAGAAGTAGAGAGATGTGTACTCACCTCAAGAACATATACTACAGAAGTAGTGAGATGTGTACTCACCTCAAGAACATATACTACAGAAGTAGAGAGATGTGTACTCACCTCAAGAACATATACTACAGAAGTAGAGAGATGTGTACTCACCTCAAGAACATATACTACAGAAGTAGAGAGATGTGTACTCACCTCAAGAACATATACTACAGAAGTAGAGAGATGTGTACTCACCTCAAGAACATATACTACAGAAGTAGAGAGATGTGTACTCACCTCAAGAACATATACTACAGAAGTAGAGAGATGTGTACTCACCTCAAGAACATATACTACAGAAGTAGAGAGATGTGTACTCACCTCAAGAACATATACTACAGAAGTAGAGATATGTGTACTCACCTCAAGAACATATACTGCAGAAGTAGAGAGATGTGTACTCACCTCAAGAACATATACTACAGAAGTAGAGAGATGTGTACTCACCTCAAGAACATATACTACAGAAGTAGAGAGATGTGTACTCACCTCAAGAACATATACTACAGAAGTAGAGAGATGTGTACTCACCTCAAGAACATATACTACAGAAGTAGTGAGATGTGTACTCACCTCAAGAACATATACTACAGAAGTAGAGAGATGTGTACTCACCTCAAGAACATATACTACAGAAGTAGAGAGATGTGTACTCACCTCAAGAACATATACTACAGACGTAGAGAGATGTGTACTCACCTCAAGAACATATACTACAGAAGTAGAGAGATGTGTACTCACCTCAAGAACATATACTACAGAAGTAGAGAGATGTGTACTCACCTCAAGAACATATACTACAGAAGTAGAGAGATGTGTACTCACCTCAAGAACATATACTACAGAAGTAGAGAGATGTGTACTCACCTCAAGAACATATACTACAGAAGTAGAGAGATGTGTACTCACCTCAAGAACATATACTACAGAAGTAGAGAGATGTGTACTCACCTCAAGAACATATACTACAGAAGTAGAGAGATGTGTACTCACCTCAAGAACATATACTACAGAAGTAGAGAGATGTGTACTCACCTCAAGAACATATACTACAGAAGTAGAGAGATGTGTACTCACCTCAAGAACATATACTACAGAAGTAGAGATATGTGTACTCACCTCAAGAACATATACTACAGAAGTAGAGAGATGTGTACTCACCTCAAGAACATATACTACAGAAGTAGAGAGATGTGTACTCACCTCAAGAACATATACTACAGAAGTAGAGAGATGTGTACTCACCTCAAGAACATATACTACAGAAGTAGAGAGATGTGTACTCACCTCAAGAACATATACTACAGAAGTAGAGAGATGTGTACTCACCTCAAGAACATATACTACAGAAGTAGAGAGATGTGTACTCACCTCAAGAACATATACTACAGAAGTAGAGAGATGTGTACTCACCTCAAGAACATATACTACAGAAGTAGTGAGATGTGTACTCACCTCAAGAACATATACTGCAGAAGTAGAGAGATGTATAGTCACCCCAAGAACATATACTACAGAAGTAGAGAAAGATGTGTACTCACCTCAAGAACATATACTGCAGAAGTAGAGAGATGTATAGTCACCTCAAGAACATATACTACAGAAGTAGAGAAAGATGTGTACTCACCTCAAGAACATATACTACAGAAGTAGAGAAAGATGTGTACTCACCTCAAGAACATATACTACAGAAGTAGAGACATGTACTTACATCAAGAACATACATAACAGAAGTAGAGACATGTACTTACATCAAGAACATATTCCTGAATAACAGCGTGTATGACGATGCCAATAAGAGAGTAGAAGAAAACTGCAAACAAGTCTTTGCTCCCAGGAGAGTATACAACATGTTCCACAGCAGCTGAATCTGCAATTGTAAAACTTCAAACAATCAAGATGATCATAACACAATTTATGACTACAAAGTTTCATGACACAGAACCACCCTCGCCTCCCATCACTCACACATACACACAAGCAAGGTTTGAAACTACACCCAGACAAAAAATCTGGGTCATGATTTCTCATCTGACACAACCACACCTCCAGCCAGCCCAGCTGCAAATGGGTACCAGATGCATGAGTTAGGGAAGGTAAAGATAGCAGGGAAGGGAACTGGTAACCTCCACCTAATAGTTGCTGCGACTTAGTACATGAAAAGTTATCTTCATCCCTGACAGCAGGTTGCTGCTATGAGTGAGCCCTACTTTTACTGCCTCTTATACTTGCATCATAGTAAGTTCAGTTTTCTCTGCATCTCTGCAATATCACTTAAAATTTCTCTCTGTGATTTGAGCATTATGTTGTACCCTAGTATGAAGCAAAGCTGCAACCTCTACCTTTCAGCAAGATCTAGACTTCCACTAGGAATTCTGTGTCAGATCATCTCTTATGGTGCAGCACAGACCGCTGAACATATCCTGCAAGACTGCAGTACACTAAACCAGTTAAGGGAAGAAAACTGGCCCACAGAGATGGATATCCACAGAAAGATGTATGGGAGCACTGAGGAGCTTTCAAAATTACAGCAGAATTTATTAAGAAAACAGGACTTGCTGTGTAGACATGTCAAACTGCGAACAAGAAGAAGATCTCTTATGGTATGAGCAGCAAGTGAAATGTTACTATTCTTCATTTCTTTTAGACACCAGCAGTTTGTATTATACAAGATGAATACACAATAGCTGGGCACTGAATTTGAAATAAAAGATATGTGCTCCATATGATGTCATTAAAACTGATGGTTCTCTATGTTCCAGCGTACATTGGAACTCAGCAGATTGTTGTTAGCTGTAGAGTGAACTTGTTTTCACTGACCAAGAATGGTTCTAACCAATGAACAGAGTATTTGTGGTGGAACCAGTGTTTAATCAAGGAAGTAAATATATGTAAGACATTCAATAATTCATGCAGAAGTTTCCTGATGCACAAGTTTCAACATTTGCAGTAGAATTAATATCATTGTGCTATGAGCCACTTTACCAATATGTGATTGTCATTTAAATGTTGTTACATCAATGACATCACGCAGACCTGCACAAAATACGACAATTCATATGACATACTGTTTGGTGTTCATTCCATAATTATCAGCACGGATATTCGTGCAATTTCCACCAGGAGCGTAGTTACATTGTGCCACCTTGTAGGCTCAGAACAGCTGATTTCGGTATGCCTTGAGATTTCAGGTTGGCTACCCTAGCCTGTGACAGCCTTCCTATCTGTTGCCAGACAGTGAATGTGTACTGACTATGCTGAGATGGTTAAAAATGACATACTGTCATCTGCAATGTACATGAGTGCACAGAAATTTATAGACACTCACTTTATTGGCATCTCTCCAGATAGTCAATATTAATCACTTTATCATTTACTGCATCATCAACTTCCTGCTTGAGTTTATAAGCAAATCTCAATCTCTTATTCAGGATTCTCTTGGTAGGGTTACATCTTCATGTCAGGCATCAGGATGAAGCTACAAGTCTTCTCTAGGTCTCAGCCATAGTCCAAAAACTGTTGTCTCAGCTCAGTCCAATGTGGCCATGATTTGCTTCAAAGTTCATTGAAGTCTGGGTAATTTTCAAAAATATGCTCAGAAGTTTGCAGACATAGTTACTTATTTGTCTGAGCATTATCATTGCACTGTGGACACGGTTGGTTCTTTGTTGGTTGACAAATATTCTCTTAAGCCACAGTAGCACTCATGTCTAGCAATGCTGCATTTCAAGCCCAGTTCCTTTGTTCTGACATCATACTCATTAACTCATCATAAAAAATCATCATACTCATTAACTACATTTGTCTGTGTTGTTTCTCATGAGGAGCGAGAATGCGGTATCGTCTGTGGGTCTCACCAATGGCCCACTAGATAAACCACCCATGCAACAGAAAACCTTAGTAGATGACATGTTGTTATATTGAGGCTCTCTCGAAGCTTTGTAGCATGTCATCTATAAATTAAAGACTCCTCCAAGTAGAAGGTTCCTTCAATAGCCGAAAGCTGAAGTCTCCTGGGTATAAAAGAAAGATAAAAAAAAGCACCCACTGCCCAAAAGAAGTAAGAGCTACTCGCTCACAATTCTTGGGGTTCTCAATCAATCAATCTCATGAGTTCAAAATGTCAGCACAATCCATTGCTCTACCGCTGGTAGCAGTGCAAGCCAGTCAGTCCGCTCTCTCATTGCCCTGAATATCCACATGACCAGGCACAAAAATGAATGTGACCCATTCCAACTTCAACTGTTCTCAAATACAACCCATTTGTATTTTTCTGTTCATGCTCACTGATTCACTAGGTGCTGGGTACCTTCTACTTCCCTCAATCTTAAATTCATGCAGATCAACTGAATCAAAAGAATGTGTTGTGTCGTTTACAGTTTGGCTGCAAAATATGTGCCTTCTCAGTCTGACACATCCGACGTCAGTATGGCTTCTGGATCACTTTGACCCTTATGTTTTAGGGCAGCAAACTCCACCCCAAAACCTTAGTTAAATTTTACGACATGCTTGGAACGTAAGTGTTATTATTCTTTGCTCCCCTATCATACCTCGCACAAACACTGCGCCAAGGTACCTGATTTCACATCACAAAGATAAATCTCAAGTGTTAATAAATCTAAAAAAAAAATTACTTGGATGAACTTCAACCTTATTTCTGTACAAGTCACATGCAAGACTTGATCAATTGAGAAATTAAAACAAGTACTACTTACCATTAACAGTTAACTTGTACTGCATCATAATAAACAGACTAGCTACTGGAGATGTGGCCTGCAAGTCATCAATGAAAAATATTTTAAGTAAAAGCATTAAATCAACAATGGAGTTTAGTTTTCATCTTCTTCAGTCAGTCATCAGGTCACAGCTCCAAAAATGTTCATGATTTGCTTCAGGCTATTCTTACAGCTATGCAAGTTTAGAAGCAATAACATGTTGACCATTTTTCTTCTGTGTTTTTTCTCAAATTCCTGCTATTTAGGATGCAATCCGCATAATATATTGCACTATATCATTGTTTATAGCTTAGCTTTTCTGCATCATCCGGTTTCAGCATGGCAGTTTGGTAACCTTTCTTCTATGGGGTGGGATAATCAACTCCTAACTCTAAATATCCCCAGTCGCCTCTTATGACATACATGGTATGTCAGTGTCGCTATTCTTTGCTCCATTTTTGGGCCAGCAACATGCAAGTGTTCTCATAGTATGATTTTGCACTTATTTTGTAATGGTTGTGTTAACAATAGGAGATCATTGAAAACCATGAGCAAACACTACCATTACCACACCATAGAAATGTATTATGGAACTTTCCATTAATGTGTGCCTACCACATATTTCGTGTGTTTACGGGATGTGGACAAAGTTAGAAAATATGCAAATATTCATTCCTAGTGTTATTGTGCATACTATACACGTGCCTTCAATAAAATTATGTCATTAACAGACCATTCACAAGAAAAAACAAATGGCTAATGTTTTATAAAATTATGTCATGATTTAATACCACGAATTTTCAACAAATTAGAAGGGATGATCCAGAGTGGGGGGGGAGAAGGGGATAGACTTAATCTAATTCTAACCCTAGCACCCCCACCCCTTCTAAACTCTATTATAAATACCTCTGTATTTCAAGGGAGATAGAAGCTGTGTTGCTTCCTTATCATTCAAAGGTATCAATATGGGAGAAATTTCATTAAAAGAAATGAATCAGCAGAGTGGCATCACAAACTACTAAAAAATTATGACTGAACAATTATTTAGTTGGTTACTAAACACAATAACAAAAAGAAAACTACACCTGTTTGGTAATATAAAGAGACACAACTGTTCAGAAAGACAAATAATGGAGGGAAGAGTACCTGGGAAGAGGAGAAAGGGGAGACCAAGAAGACGATGGACTAACGACATTAAAGATAACATGAATACATTGCTTGAAAATGCAAGCCACATCGCCCAAGACAGAGAGAGGTTCAGAGAGTTCATTGGGAAGACAACGTTCTGGAAGGAATACATCACATGACACTCTATTAATTTATTGCATGATATTATCAAGCAACCAAAAGTGCAATAGAACGAAATCCGATCATCATTAAATCCTGCGACGCCTCACAGCATAAGAAGAGACAAGACAATAGACAGACTGAGTTAGTTAGGTCTACACTCTACACACTAACACAGACTAAGACTACCTACAGTACAGAGGAGCTTCTCGAGTGTACTCCTCAGTACTGAACTCTAGCTAAGTTAGAAGGCCCTCCAACTGAGTCCAACTATTACCAAATATTGTCGACATAGACAATTACCTGAAACATCAGTCCCACAACAAATACCATTGCAACACATGATACAATATCTGCATGGTTCTGAATAATAAATTCACTGCTAAAAATGGGCGGATTCTTGGAACTCTTGGGTCGTCTGGGTGCCATTCTATCTCGAGTTTCACGTTGACAGACAACTCGGTGATGTGGACAAACATACAATCAATCAAACATGAGCCTTTATATTGGAAACGTATGAAGTCTTTGAATTGAACTTGAAATCCTCTTATATTTAACTTTAAAATTGATATTATTTTTATTTTTATTCTTTTAATAAATATTTTACATGTGCAACTGCACTACAATTAAAAATACAATTTATTAAAGTAATAAAACAGACTGAAGGAAAATTTAAAGTAGTTGTATTGATTTCCATTTGGAAAGCTGTGGTTCCGCTAGACCTAAAACAACGTCTAGGCAAATAAAGATAAGCACACGGAAGAGAAGGCCGTTCAAAGTTACAACTTTGAATATAGAGATACTAGGAAATTATGGAAACTTGTAAAACAACTAAATGATGAAGGTACAGGGAGAAATACCAGGATCACACTTTATAAAGATGGAAACATTTTAACAGGTAAACATGCAGCTGATTACTTTGCAGATTCCTTTGCAGAAGACAATAACATCAAAGTCAGCCCAGACAAACAACAGGAGGTTCGAGAGAACCAGCAAAACATTGGACAAGGCGAACCTATACCTGAAGACATGGAGGCACCAATCACAATGAGAGAACTGGGGCATGCAATATCCAAATTGAAAATGAAAAAGTCCCCTGGAGCTGATGGAGTGGCCAATGAAATGACTAGAAACCTGGGAATTGCAGCAAGAGCAAAGCTACTGCAGATCTTTAACACAAGCTGGTCCACAGGTAATGTACCACATGCGTGGAGAGAAGCAATAATGATACCACTCCTCAAATCAGGAAAAGATGGCAACACAGTCTCCAACTACAGACCCATCAGCCTCACAAGCTGTCTATGTAAAACAATGGAACGCATTATCAATCTTAGGATGCAGTGTTACCTTGAAAGTGAAAACCTTCTGGTATCACAGCAAGCAGGTTTCAGACAGTGCTACTCTACTGAAGATCAGGCAACCTACCTCTCCCAATAGATTGAGGATGCCTTCCAAGAAAAGAAACTGGTACTAGCAGCATGGATAGACCTCAGGAAAGCATTTGATAAGGTCTGGAAAGAAGGGCTCCTAAAGAAATTGCGAAATTGCAGGGTTAGCTCAAGAATGTACAAATGGGTAAAAACATACCTGCATAATAGAAGAGCCAGGGTACAATTAGATGGTCGCAAGAGCAAGAAAGTTCTATTGCGTCATGGAGTCCCCCAAGGAGAAGTCCAGTCACCCACACTTTTCTTGGTTTACATCAATGACCTAGTTGCTGAACTACCACACGGGATCAAAGTGGCAATGTATGCTGATGAGCTGGTGATCTGGTGCACGGAAGAACATGCAACAGTGGCCACTAAACAAATACAAAGAGATATCAATGCCCTAACCTTATGGGCTAATAGATGGTGCGTCAGCATTAACACAGATAAGTGCAGCACTACACTCTTTACCCTCTCACCAAAACAAAAAGCTGGTCATATCAAGATAGATGGAGATCTCTTGAAAGAAGACAAACAACCCACATACCTCGGAGTTACTTTTGATGATAAGCTGACATGGAAGTAGCACATAAACAAAGCAACAACAAAAGCCAGGAGGAAGTTAGCTATCCTGAGAAAAACTAAGTGGAACTGCATGGGGAGCCAGTGGAAATATACTCAGTAAAGTTTACCAGCAAGGCATAAGACCAACCTGGAATATGGTTCAGCTGCGTGGTGTCCTGCATCAAACACCACATTACAAGATCTAGATAAAGTGCAAAACCAGGCACTTAGAATAATGTTGGGAGCAATGAAATCAACACCCATAGCAGAGATGCAGAAAATGGGAAGAATGCAAACACTTGGCAAACGCAGAGACACAAAAGTACTAATTCAAGCAGAAATGTTCCAGTGTATGCCAAGTCATCCAATGAAGGAAAGATTTCAAAATCTAGCAATGGGCGACTGAAAAGAAGCAGTTTTATCCATCAAGCTAAACGACTCCGTAGACAACTTACAGACCTACCTGAAGTTGACAGCCCCTTAAGGTCTGTACCAGAACAAACCCCGTGGAGTGAAAGCCATGGAATGCCAATATACATTCAGACCCATGTGAAAGGAATACTAAGCGAAGACGAACAGAACAGTGTGCAGCGAAGGACAGTCACCCTCAGTTTCCTGGATGAGGAATATCCACAAGATATATGGATCAGAGTGTACACAGATGAGTCAGCACAGAATGCTGTGAGGAATGGAGGTGCAGGTGTATATATAGAATATCCACACAAGCCTAGAGATACAATCAGAACACCAACGGGAAAATTCTGCAATAATTATGATGCAGAAATCCAGGCAATTAGTGTGGCAGCTAAAAAACTGCTGAACTCCAACTCTGGCCTACAGCCTGTGGTATTCCTGACAGATGCAAGGTCAGTGCTTCAAGCTCTCCAGTCTGGAAAACTAACAGACTTGAAAAAATTACTTAGCGAATTGTCTTACCAGTATAGGGTAGTGATGAACTGGGTATGTGTTGCCAATGAAGATTGACATTATCACAAACGCTTTTCTAAGACAGACACTATATGACCTAATTATTGAAGGCAACAAATTACTTGAAGGAAAATAGAGTAATAATAATACTGGTAACCAAGTAGGGTGCCACATCACAAAAATCCCACCAAACACCTTTAGTCTAAGCCATATGAACGAACGTAGAAAAAAATCATGGCGGGAGCATTTCTTGATGTTATCAGCACAATATTTTCTTTAGCCACACCTTCTGCTCCACTTCTTATTCTTCTTCAGGGTACATTCTCAAACTCTGGCTAGATCTCTCTTGTAGAAGGACAATGGTCCTACTAGATTTCCAGCAGGATGTAGTCCAGAAATTGGAAATTCGTTGTTGCCATTTTATTTATGCCAACGGCAGGACACATCCTTCTTCTGTAGGACATTTTATTAAGAAATGAACAAGAACTTTAAAAATCTTTTATCGAAAGGTTACAATGACACTCAGCAGGGATTGGTGCAATGGAAAGCTGATCTAATCTATAAATAAAACAATCGAAAACCGAGAACACAGAAGAGAATAATGTGGTCATATACACAGATGATTCTGTGTGGAGTGTCAAAATCAAGCTGGGGAATTTCTGCAATTCAAAGTCATTGTTGAAAAGTGTGAAACATATAGAACAACCTCCAATACAAGAATGGGGATTGTGACAGTTACATAGACACTAAAATGGACAATAGAAACATTGACAATTAAGGCCTTTATTGTGCCTGACTCTCAATCCATGATCTACAAAATTTAGAATGGATGGCTGCATCATGAGTGGATGGAGTATATTGGGGTTTCACATCTCCAAGGACTTATGTGGATATTTTGCTCTGGTCATGCTTTAAGTTGAGAATAATGAGAGATTAGCAACCTACTAGCATAAAAAAGCACATTATCAGGACAGGTAACAATGGACAGAGGGACATTGTAAATTTTGTATATATGCAAAATCTATTGGATGAGGACACCATGGTGGATAAGACTGTTATTAGGAGATTGTAGAAGTTTGGAATTGTTAAGTGATCGTAGAGGGGTACAATTGATGGGTAGGACTAGGAAAATATACAATCAAGCACCACGGAAACTATCAGCATATATACCATCCGCTGAAAGTGACAAACTCCTATGGAGATTTCCAGAGTTAATCACAGGTAGTTCATAAAATCACTGATCTCCAACTCTCAACTATTCTCTGCAGGACAGAATAACCCTTAGAAGTTAATATTATGTCAGTATATGGTCTAGCCATATGAGCTTACACCATTTTTTCACTATCAACTGTTCTTTCATGAGGAAGTACTAACGAAAGTGACCTCAGTTGTGAATGAGTTCAGAAAATGACATAAATCGATAACGGGTAAGAATGGACTATCACTAAGACTAAGGGGTTATGAGGTGTAAACAAGAAAACATACAAATTACAGTACACCACAATTTTACCACCACAGAGGCACTAGATACAATATTGATATGTAAACAGTACAAATTTCAAGGTGACAATAATGTATATGGAAACATAGTCATGGAAGTGGGTTTTGTTAAAAATTGGACGGAATATGATATCTGTAAAAATGCTCCCTAGATATTTAAACTTCTGCACTTGTTTAAGTGATTGATCAGTTATCTTTATGTTAATTGTATTGGATTCTCTGCCTATAGACATTACTCCTGTTTTTTCTGTATTGATCCTCATCATAGCTAAATGTTTAAAATATACTAATTGAAGGAAGAAGCAAGATGGCAGTGCAATTGTACAACCTTTATTGATCTCTCTAAAACATTACAGGCTGCAAGAAAATACTTAAAAATGGTGATTTAAAATAATGAGCACTCATATAAAGTGAATAATCAATTTCTTATATATATATAAAAATTATATATGTCATATTTACAAAGAAATCAAATGTACATTGTGTTACCAGGGCTAAAAAAATGAAGAAAATAACAGGACACTATTACTTGCTATGCTGGTCATGTAAGGCAACTAAGGAAGTTATGGTGTTGGTTGTCCCATCACAGTCAAAGTGATGCAGAAGCCATGCCAAAGTCAGATGTGCTGGACTGAAACTCACAAATATTGCAGTCAAGTTGTAAAGTTGTAAACTATGACATGATACATTCTGTTCTCTGAACTATATTCTGCTAATCTGCAGGAGTTTGAAAACATGCAAAAAAATGTGCGTTGAACCAATATAAAATAAAAAATATGAATATGTTGTAATTTAATGAGGGGATGCTTCAAGCTAGCAGGTAAGACATTTCTCCTAATAAGTTTTTACAGAGAAGCAGGATAAGTCTGCCAAGTGGAACTATTAATCCTAAAAATTTAAAACACTAAGAATCAGAAGAAGACCAAAAAGATGCTGGACTGAAGGAGTTACAGATGTCCTGAAACATCACAATATTATTGCATATAAAGATACTAAAAGCTTATCATCATTCAATCATGTGAAACCTTACAGCAAAAGCTGAGAAAATACCAAGATAGATAGACTGACAATAAATAGAAAAATATAAAAACTAATACATTTTATATCACTCATGGTGTCTGTTACTATATTCCTGTACATTTAGTAGCATGTTTCAAGAAAATAAAATTCTAAAATGTATTTTGTGTCTATCATTTAATATATTCATTTCATGAATACAAAAAGCTACTACCAATTTTATGAAAGAAATAAAACATTTTAAAAAACAATGTTAACACAAATTCAATATTACAGAAAAGAAAAGGAAGAGTTGTTTCAAAATAAGAATTGTGATATGTCATCATCATCAAACCCATAATCCCTCAGGGTAGTACAAATTCCACTCTGGAAACATCAACACAAAAATCCCAGCATGCCTCTCTGTTCATTGTTTAAGTGTGGAGAATCTTAATCCTGTCCAGTCTTTATATCAATCCATACTTTCTTTTGTCCTCCTCTTCTTCCATACATGTCTGATAACATGGGTTGCAACCTCATCCTGACAGTAAACTCTTGTCTGACAGCAGCTTTAAGCTATATTTGTCTTCTTCCTCTATATTCCATCTACCAGTACCTATTTAATACTTCAGTGGCATCAAATATGTTGTATCCATGTGATATGTCCTTTATAGAACGTTGTCCTGACTGTCCCTCTTTAATCTACTCAGTTCTGTGCAAGCTGCCCAGTCTCTTCCAGTGTCATGTTCAGAAAGACTTCAATATCAGCATCATGTTCTTTCCTGTAACTTTTCCCTCTATGATTAATCTTTCTAAATCAGTATATCTTTTTATATGTCTGAAAAATGTTAGCTTGTATTTTTGATAGTTTTGAGGAAACAGTATTCTTCTTTGTTCTGGTCTTTCTGTCCATTGTATTCTTAGGACCTCTCTCTATTACATTTCATTTTGAATGCCAATATTTTCTTTTACATTATGGTTGTCATTACCCACGAGTCACAACCATATGTTGCCACTGGAAAAAATATTGCTTTTTAATATTTGTAACTTTTTTTTCTCAAATACATTACACAAGGCAAAGATCAGTGATCTCCAGTTCAAGCAATGTAATACTTTGTTGTGTAATTCTTGCATGCTGTTGTGACTCATAGTCATGCCATCTTTGATGGTTGTTTACAATGTATCTCTTGGTCTTTCATTTTCATGTCATTTGGTACTCATTTTGAAGCTTGCAGTGGCAGTCTATTGTTATTCATCCTAAGTACATAAACAAAAGTTCATCATTTTTTCTTACTGCAGAAAACAATTCTTCTCAACTAATATAATCAAGAGTTTCCTAATATATTTACGCATGTGGTTGCGTCTGTGGGTCTCACCAATGGCCCACTAGACAGACAACCAATGCAACAGAAAACCTTAGTAGATGACATGCCATTATATTGAGGTTATCTTCTTATAGAAGCTTCATGGCATGTCATCTATACAATTATGCTTTTATTTTGTTGTTGAAATGTGTTTCATGTTTGCTTGAATATATGCATACACCCTCTGTGGTTGGGAGGAAGCCAGAGATGTACTGTGCAGCACTGGGGAAGAGGAAACTGACAGCACTGTTTTTTCCTATGGCTGAGACCCATTATAGAGGCACAGTGACTGATGACGTGATATTCCTTTTGACTTAACATTTGGTTGCATGCCTGGAGCAATAGAGAAGTTCGGCATAACCAGTAGTCAATTGGTGGTGGGGAATGAGCACAGTGAACTCTATCTTGGCTACAGTGGATCAGAGCAGTGCATAGGTTGAAACCTACCTTCCTGGAGGTGTGATAGTTATTCTCTGGCTCTGTCCCATGGTGAGCCGAAAATCCACAGACTTCCCAGCAATATAATGTCATTTAATGGCATTGGGTCAAAGGGCGTGAGCCCATGGACCGCTGGATCAGCAACCAATCAACCTAATATATTTATTCTATAATAAATCTCAATAAATAAAATGACATTAGAGTTTAACAATCGTAGTTTGGTAGATTTACCGGTACTTATGATTTAAAAAAAATAATTTCAGATCATCTGTATCCCCTCATGTTTATAATAGGTTTTAAGATGTACAGGATTAACATGGGAGAGGTTGAAGAGACGTTGAAGCGAGCATCTGCTTGCTTCGCTCGCCAGAACCAGGACTCATACTTGTTCAGACCTTGATACTCCTCCTCGTAGAGTACCCCAGGTAACAGAGCAATCTGGCTAAGCTATCAAGGATCGAACGATCTCCAGCTGAGGTGGGAACCTGCTGTGGACTTGGAAACTTCCAAGAGAGAAACGACTCTTCTTATCCGCAGTACGTCCCGGGATTAAAAGCAAGCTTCAGCAAACTTTCGACAGCCTTTTCGTCATTTTCACCAAGGCTCAAGTACTTTTCGTCAGTTCCCTGTCCGCACCCAGCGTCATGATATAACCAAAAAGTCCTTCTTAGGACTAGGCTGAAAGCTACGTGACTAGGCATCCCGAGATGGCCTAGTCGAATCCAGCACTAAACAAACAACAGGATTAACATCATAAAGCATGCTGAAGTTAGATGTTTCTTGCCATTGGTGCAAGCAAAACAGAGACACAGCACATTTCCGCATTCCCTGGACTACATTCTGCTGGAGATCTAGCAGGACCTTTGTCCTGCTACAAGAGATTCAGTGGGAGTTTTAGAACACACAAAAAACATTATACTCTAGTTTTCTCATATGTGCTCTGCCACGTTAAACAGAGCAGTAATCTGTCTGCAAAGAGCATCACACAAAGTCATGTATGTCTGTAGCTTAAGCAATACTCTCAAGGGACCTCCATCAAACTCACCTTTGTCAACTAGACAAAACTTTTTTTCATTTGCTAGTAATAATCTATAACAAACTTGCATGAGGATTTGGATGTATGCTGGCATGATTCCCTGTCAAAAAATGATATTGCAAGGTACAAAGGAGAAAAGAAAATCATTGGCAGACAATATCAAAGACTGGACAGGTCAAAATTTTTCCATACTCAATCACGTTTCTGAAGATACAAATCGCTGGAGGGCGATGTGTGTTGATGGATCTAATGTAGTACCCCTATGACCCTGACAGTTTATGGATGGATGGGCTGTCTATATCTTTAGCATCATCTCATGTACAAACTGGATTGTTTACTCCCCCCCCCCCTGAATTTTTCTTCACACCATACAAAATAATATTCATTGGTGTATTCAAAGACTAGTATGAACACCTTAATTGCCTGTGTGTTGTCAGGGCCTGAGAGCAGAGCAAAGAATAGCAACACTTTATGCATGTCCATTCATGCATGTCGTAAGAGGCGGCTAAGGAGATTATGGGATGGAGTTGGCTGTCCCATCCCATATAGGGTCAGTGACCCAAAGCCATGCTTATATTGGATTTCAGGCCAAAAGACACAGATATCGCAGCAATGTTGTAAACCATGACACTGCAGGAGTTTAAGAATGAACGAAGAAGAAGAAGAACCTTAATATATCATAATTTGCACATTCTTGAAGGATATGCTCTGTAGTTTGGTACACTTGACTGAATTACCCATTTTGAATGTTGTATACATATGTCTGCTTAGTCAGTTGTCCAGTTATGAGTCATATGACAACCTGTTCTTATATGTTTAGCAGATTGTAGTCATCTCGTGGAAGTAAGTTATACAATCCCTGTCTATCATGGCTTACTTTTTTTCAATAGCTGATTAGTACATCAGATTTTTGCATTTTAGCACCTTCCTTAGCTAGGTGTTCAGCTCTCACACAGCTTGCTATTCTACTAGACAAAGCAAGTATATTAACCACTGTGCCTCAGAGATCCCCATCATGTATGTATCTGTCTGGACTCCATCTTATCTTTCTAGTTTGCCTGTGTGCAGTTGAAGGAACTATGAAAGACATATAGTGAAGCACATTAAAAATGCACCATGATTATACTGACCTTATTAGCTGGAGAAAAAAGTGTGGGAATGGATTTTGCTCATATCTGACAGACAGAGAGCAAATGGCTGCAGGAATGAAAATCCCATGAACAAGTTTTTGTACTGACAAGAAAAAAATGAAAGTTGCATGCACAGCTATGACCCTGTAAATGTGTAGGCGTTTTGGTTGTATACTCAGAATAGGCAGTTGAGACAGAACACCAAGTATGTGTGCTTGAAATGCCACAAATATCTGCAAATTACTGCTAAGAAGCCATTGGTAATGTGGAAATCGGAATGAACTTGCATGCCATTGCCAGAGGAGTAAATTGCCACCACAGCACTATTGATGAACATTATGGAATCATTGGTAGTGTTCTTCGGAGTGGCCAACCGTGGGTTACTACCCCTGCACAAGATCATATTGTATTGAGCACACCTAAATGATTGTTTCCTTCTGGCAGTCTAAACAGCAAGAGAGATAGCAGGTAAAATGTGAACAAATCGCTCAAATGATAGTCATATGATGACTTATAGAAACAGGCCCTACTACAAGACATACTAGATGCTGACAATAGCATAAATGAATTTTGTTGTTTGCATTTTTAGTCTAAGCAATTTTCACAAAAACAGTATGAACATCAACAAAAATAATGTTGCCATTACAAACACTTTTATTTGCAGATAAATCACCAAAGTATAAATACACCAAACAGTTATCACAGTGAACAAAATCAATAAAAATAAATTAAACATTGTCAATGTCAACATGCATTTCCTCAACTTGAACACAGTCATCAACAGAAGAGTTCTCTTGAATCGAAGCATCAATTTGTTGACTGTTCAAACTGTCATCAACAGAAGAGTTCTCTTGAATCGAAGCATCAATTTGTTGACTGTTCAAACTGTCATCAACAGAAGAGTTCTCTTGAATCGAAGCATCAATTTGTTGACTGTTCAAACTGTCATCAACAGAAGAGTTCTCTTGAATCGATGTATCCATTTGCTGACTGTTCAAACTATCGCCAGAATTACAACTGGTTTCATCTGCAGAAGTGAGCGATTTCAACTCTAGTAAACCTAAAGCAGCTTCAATGTATTTCACAGCTTGTCTTCTAGCTTGCTGTATAGAATCAGATGACCCAGATTCTACAGAATCAAGTGCAAGTAAGCTTCTTGTCAGCATTTCTTCTAAATACCTGTACTCTTTGTCTTGTTTGATTCCTTTAAAAGTGTTTACTTGTTCTTCAAAGCCCTTGACTTTAGTCATGATGTTATTTATAACCTCAAAAGCATTTTCTTCTAGAGAAGCTTCGGATTGAGAAGGTGTCATGTTATCAGGAGTTGGCTCCTCTTGAGGACTCTCAGTTTGCTGTTGTTCTGAATGCAAGAGGTCAGGATTTGTATATTCGGTCTCTTGCAATCTGGTCATGGATTTTGGGTTAGATCTAGACTCTTCAGGAATTGCACATGAACTCTCCTGTGTGCATGTCATTTGTGTTGGACTAGCTTGTTCAGGACTTGCATGCAATGCCTCCTGTGCGCTAGCCATTGGCTCTGAGTTAGCCTTAGATTCTTGAGGACTTGAATATGAGGTCTGTTTGTTGGTCACTGGTTCTGGATTAGCTCTAGACTTCTCAGGACTTGCACGTGGACTCTTCTGTGTGCTTGTCATTGGTTTTGGGCTAGGTCTTGACTCAGGAGAGCATGCAGAAGTCGGAGTTGATGTACCGACTTCATGAATGATAGGAATAGAAACAGATCTTTGCTGCTGACTTTTTAGTTGAGAATCTGAAGGTTGATTGTTTGGTCTCCTAGGAGATTGTCTTTGTTGTGCAAATGATGATGCATTATTTTGACCCACATACTGAATTGGTATTTCCCAGATATCTCCAAATTTTCTAGGATGAAAAGATTGGGAGTCCATCCGTGAATGTGTGTTGGGTTGACGATTGTTGTGATCTTGATTACTCATAGGCTGCTGGTACTTTCCCCTTCTCTGTAACTGAGGGGCACTCTCAAATATGATGGGTATTTCTACATCTGTCTCTGGCTCATAACTGGTGTATGGATGCTGATACTTTCCCTGGTGATAGAACAAAATAACTCAGATGTCATTTATATAGCAAACAGAAATAATAAAGGAGTTACATATATTTTAATAGCATTCACAATATTCCTTTTATATTACAAATGGGGAGTGTAATCATATTAAGCATAATGAAAAATATGAAGAATCTTATTGCTTGTTTGAGAACACCAGGAATTGTGAGAGATTAGCTCTTACTTCCTATGTGCAGTAGGATGGTTTTTCTGAGTTTTCATTCATACTCAGGAGCCTTCAGCTTTTGGCTTAGTGCAATGCCTATTGAAGGAGCCTTTTACTCAGAGGGGATCTATAATTGTATAGATAACATGCTACAAAGCTTCCATAAGAGAGCCTCAATATAATGACATGTCATTTACTAAGGTTTTCTGTTGCATGGGTGATTTGTCTAATGGGTCATTAGTGAGACCCAAAGTGTAAATAACCACAGGGGTAAGTTAATTCCATTATATTTTAAATTTAGTAAGCACTGATTGGCCACTGGATGTATTAAATTCTTTAATCACTTTTTATTTTGACATAGGGCTCTATATAACTATTAAGAATGTTTGACATAGCAGAATACAGCTATTAATTTTTTTAAACATCGACATTCCTTTTAATTATGCAAATTAGATAATATTTTGAATATTAATTAGTTCTTCATGTATATGAAAATTCCAGTAATGAATGCATCCAGTAATGAATCAGATACTTCTGTCTTCACAAACACAAAAATGTATAAGTATAGTTTAAGTTTGTCAAGTTTGTAAGTTGTTTTATTGCCTCCATTTTGAATATCAATTAGTTTTGTGCCCATCTGAAAATTCTAGAAATGTGATCAATATAAGCCTCATGTCTCCACAAGCACAAAAATGTAGGCCTATATCTTGTGTATTGTATTATTGAAAATAACAATTCAGAAATTATCAGCTCAGCTACACTTTATATTTATGGTCACAAGTTTTATTTATATTTTCCTATATCATATATGATATGTTTCATGTAAATTATTTTGATGTCAAATTCATTAGAAAAAAATTCATAACTTTTTTTCAGGATTGACGAACAGACTTGGTTGAGGTATCGCTGAATTGCAATTTTCTGCCGTGATGAATTGCAAAAAAAGGGGTATCTCACTATATATTATTTATAATTATGTAGCACTATTTTGAAAATTTTGTCCAAGTACCTAATATTATATATAATTAAATATAATAAATACATATTTTGTCAATAAATAGGCCCTACCAGTCATTGGAATGGTAATAGGGCTGAATTATAATTTAATTAACTACTCTCAATCTACTGACTACTCTACTTACTTACAATATAAATAAGTTACTTTTTAAGTTTTAACTTTAAAAGTAGACAACATTCTTTAACATTTAACTTACCATCATATTCATATCATCAAAACGCGGGTCTATCCAGGTAGTATTTTTTCTGTTGTGGTCGACAAAGAATGGCCACCCTGAGACTCTGTCGAAAAACATTTCCCAACCGTCTGGTAATGGATCGTTTCTAGTATAAGGCATGTAAGTATTTTGCCTGCTAGACATTGTCACGGTCTTATATAGTAGCAATGTTTAATTGTTTATGTTGATGTCTGTTCTGGAAACATCCCATCCAGAAACTTCCGGACAAACCGGCATTGATCCAGACGTTTCGCGAAATTACGGTTCAAAGGTTAGACCGTAAAGCAGACATGTTCTTATTTGGGCATGTATCCATGGTACGGTTGAATATGATTTGAAAAAAGTAATATCAGTATTAATTACAGTAAAGATCAAACTATTCGGATCGTTAGTGCTAAGTATACTTTATATACAGATGTGAAAGCTGGACACCCAGTGAAATCATGGAAAGGAGGATTCGGGCTTTTGAAAACAATAGCTACTGACGCTTGTTAAGAATTAGAGAACACAAAAACCTTGTGTTGTCGAGCCCGGAAGGGGAGCAAAGAATAGCAACACTGTTTACCTTTCACGTATGTCGTAAAAGGCGACTAAGGAGGTTATGGGATGGAGTTGGCTATCCCATATAGGGTCAGTGATCCAAAGTCATGCTGAAGTCAGATGTGTCAGGCTGAAAGGCACATATATCGCAGCAATGCTGTAAACCATGACACAACGCATTCCGTTCTCCGGACTACATCCTGCTAATATGCAGGAGTTTGAGAACGAAGAAGAAGAAGAGAACACAAGACAAATATTGTCCGGCTACAAAAAAAACTTGTGGGTTATCAAGAACCATTATTGAAAGTGATGAAACTGTGTAAACATGTATGTTTTGGACATGTAACGAGACACCATTAACTTTCTAAAATTATTTTGCAATGAACTGTCAAGCGTGGAAGAAGAAGAGGCGGGAAGAGTAAATCGTGGATTGACAACATCAAGAAATGGTCTGGACATCATTTACGAATGGCTGATGGTAGAGATGTTTGGAGAGTTTGTTTGTGATGATGTCTCTAGTGTGACACACTGGCAGTTTATGAGTCTTATAATGAGTAGGCCTATGTTGTATTCTTATATTTTAGATGTATTCTTCTTCTGTGTTTGTTCTCAAACTCCTGCAGATTATCAGGTTTTAGTCGGGAGAACAGAATGAGTTGTGTCATGGTTTACATCATTTCTGCGATATCTGCGCTTTTCGGATTGACACATCCGACTTCAGGATGGCGTTGAGTCACTGATCCTATATGGGATGGGACAGCCACCTCCATCCCATAACCTCATTAGTTGCCTCCTACGACATGCATGAAGGGTAAACAGTGTTGATACTCTTTGCTCCCCTCTCGGGCCCCAACAACAGACAGGCGAGATGGCTCCATTTTATTATTAAATAATTTCAAGCAACTAGATTGTAAATGTTTCAACCATAATTCTCCGTTATCGTCAATATTGTAGGGAAGCAAAGGGTACCCCATTGCTCTCGGCGGACCAAGATCTAAATACCTCATGTGCACCGTGGAAACAGAAATATAGCTGCCCTTGCTGTCTTCCTGGTCAGCACTTTTAGACTCGTGTCCGTGGATATGTAGGCTATAGATGGAATGAGAATTTCTTGCAAAGAGACGGGCAATATCTCCGAGACCTCTACGACAACACATCAAGCAGCGCTGTCGGCACACAGTGACGTAAGGCATCTGTGTATCTCGTCTCAGTCGGCCAAAAAGACAGAAACATTGGAAACATTGACAGCCAATGTCAATGACCCGATATAGGTAGATCTCGCTAAGGTGTGGTGATCCTAAGAGTGCACATTGAATCTGGAAAAGGTAACACACGATATATAGAGGGCATCGTTGAGTATGTGAAACGATTTAGTGGCAGGAAGTTACAACTGTCGAGCACGAGACTAACTGGCGGAAGTGCTGTTCATGCTCGAGAAAACACAGAAGCTCAACATGTCAAATGAGCCAGGGCCCAACTCTACTGTCGAGTGTGTTCTACATCGGGAATCTTGCTCGCTGAGAGAAAAGGTTCAGTACTCGATGGGCACATGCATAACTCGCTCATGGAGACATGTTCGATTCAGCTCGAGAACAAACTTCTAGTCACTGGTGCTCCGAAATATTTATATAGACTCAGACTTGAAAGGGGTACACGACGTCAATGAATGACACCTCGGCAAAGAAGGCGAACGAGCCCGGGCCCAACTCTTCTGTTGAGTTTCACCTAAACCGGAACCAGGCTCGTGGATGAGAAAAGGTTCAGTACCCGATGGGCACATGTACAATACATCTAATTACACGAGACAAGTTCACTGGCTGCGGAACACTTCCAAAGTAGACGTGAATGACAACCCATCTAGGCGTAGTCAATAATTCGCCTCCTATCGGCAGATGTGAAGGTTGCCACAGGCTAAGGTAGATTACTCAAATTTAAACGCATACCGACATCGACTGTACTGGGCCTACATGGGGCATATGCCTAACGGTGGCACAACCTACCTACGCTCCATGCAGAAATCTCACGAAACTTCGCGATGATTATTAAGGAGCGAACGCAAGGTAAAAAATCAATAGACCCTATAGTTCAAGATATCATATCGACGTACTTGCATAGTTCTACCTGTTCCTGTGATCTATTCACCTATTATTTGTAGGGGCCTACTCAGTGTACACATTAAAAGAGAGGGGGTGCCTATGAAAAAAGGTAAATTGCGTATTCTCGGTATCAGATCGACCTTTCAATGTTCTTATTTCGTTCACTTGAAACATGTCTATATCTGTAATTCTGTCTCCTTAATAAAACTCAGTCTTTTGTAGTTCATACAGGAGTTCAGCAGTTTTTCAGTTGCTACCCTAATTGCCCGAATTTCTGAATCATAATTATTGCAGAATTTTCCTGTTGGTGTTCTTCTTCTTCTTCTTCTTCTACGTTCGTTCTCAAACTCCTGCAGATTAGCATGATGTAGTCTGGAGAACAGAATGCGTTGTGTCATGGTTTACATCATTGCTGTGATATCTGCGCCTTTCGACCGGACACATCTGACTTCAGCATGGCTTTGGGTCACTGACCCTATATGGAATGGGGCAGCCAACTCCATCCCACAACCTCCTTAGTCGCCTTTTATGACATGCATGGAAGGTAAACAGTGTTGCTATTCTTTGCACCCCTTTCGGGCCTCGGCAACACACGGGCGTCTTGGTGTTCTGATCGTATCTCTAGACTTGTGTGGATATTCTATATATACACATGTACCTCCATTCCTCGGCTGCATTCTGTGCTGACCCATCTGTGTATACTCTGACCCACGTCTTGTGGATATTCCTAGTCCAGGAAACTGAGGGTGACTGTCCTTCGCTGCACACTGTTCTGTTCGTCCTCGCTTAGTATTCCTTTCACGTGGATCTAAACACAAAGGCCTTTGACCGTGTTTGGCATGATGGTCTGTGGCACATACTGAGGCAATTTAATTTTGACAACACAATCATAGACATTATTGAAGCGCTGTATAAAAGTGCAAATAGTGCTGTCTTGTCAAACAATACAATTGGAGAGTTCCTCAAAACAAATGTGGGAGTTCGACAGGGATACATAATGTCCCCAGTACTTTTCAACATATACTTAGAGCACATCATACAAGAGACATTACATGATTACAATACGTCTATATCGATCGTAGGTCGCCCTATTTGCAACTTGCGTTTCGCTGATTATATTGATCTTATAGCTGGGTCAGAACAAGAACTACAAGAGTTAACAGCAAAGTTAGAAAAAGTTACCCGCAAGTACGGAGTGGAAATCAATACAGATAAGAGCAAAATCTTGGTTAACAACAGAGACACAGAAAGACAGACTAACATCATGATTAATGGACGCAGGCTTGAGGTGGCGAATACCTTCAAATATCTCGGATCTAGTATATGCTGCGAAGGCACATGCAAAGCAGAACTAAAAGTAAGGCTGGAGATGTCTTTAGCATCCTTGTCAAGACTAACGGTGATTTGGAAAAGCAACATCAGTGTTGGAGTGAAAATCAAACTGTATAATTCGCTTGTGCTTTCTATTGTTGTGAGAGTTGGACACTCACTGCGGACATGGAGAGAAGATTACAGGCTTTCGAGTGCAAATGCTACAGACAAATTCTACGAATTTCCTATAGGGAACATAAGACCAATGTGTACGTAAGAAATAAAGTAGAGATGTGTGCAGGAGTTCAGGAACCATTGCTTTCAATAGTGAAACGACGAAAACTAGCATGGTTTGGACATGTATCTAGGCATGATTCCTTGTCAAAAACAATACTGCAGGGAACTGTCAAAGGCGGAAGAAGCAGAGGAGGCCAAATAAAGGCATGGACAGACATCAAGGAATGGACAGGGCAAGATATTTCCACACTCATCCGCATTGCTGAGGATAGAATTCGCTGGAGGGCTCTGTGTGCTGAAGCATCCAATGTGGTACCCCTACGACCCTGAAGTTGATTACGGGTTCATTGATTGATACTTATATTGGTATTCAATACCTTTCACTCCAAGGGGTTTGTTCTGGTACATATATTACGGGGCTGTCAACTTCAGGTAGGTCTGTAAGTTGTCTACAGACTCGTTTAGCTTGGTGGATAAAGCTGCTTCTTTTCAGTCGCCCCATTGCTAGATTTTGGAATCTTTCTTCACTGGATGACTTGGCATTCACTGAAACTTTTCTGCTTGTATTAGTACCTTGGTGTCTCTGCGTTCTCCGAGTGTTTCCATTCTTCCCATTTTCATCATCTCTACCATGGGTGTTGATTTAATTGCTCCCAGCATTATCCTAAGCGCCTGATTTTGCACTTTATCTAGATCTTGTAATGTGATGTTTGATGCAGGTTCCACTTAGTTTTCTCAGAATAACTAACTCTGGCTTTTTTTATGTGTTGCTTTCATGTCAGCTTATCATAAAAAGTAACTCTGAGTTATGTGGGTTGTTTGTCTACTTTCAAAAGTTCTCCCTCTAACTTGATATCACTGGTTTTTTGTTTTAGTGAGAGGGTAAAGAGTGTAGTGCTGCATTTATCTGTGTTAAAGCTGATGTGGGTATATAGAAGAATAGGGAGAACATCATGGAAAGAGAAGAAAACAAATAAAGAGGTGCTAAAAACACTTAATATGAAGAAAGAACTACTAAGAGAAATAAAGATCAGGCAAATAAAATACTTTGGACACATTAAAAGACATGACACCCTATTGAAGACCTTACTTGAGGGTAAAGTCAAAGGGAAGCGAGCAAGAGGTAGGCAGAGATACAAGTGGGAGAGTAACATTACACGATGGACAGGTTACAGTCTAGCGGAGTGCACCACCAAGACAAGAGACAGTAGATGTTGGAGATACGTTGCAGCCAACCTTCGTTGCGGAGACGGCACTTGATGATGATGAAAGCTGATGCACCATCTATTTGCCCATAAGGTATCAATAGCTCTGTATTTGTTTTGTGGCCACTGTCGCATGTTCTTCTGTGCACCAGATCACCAGCATACATTGCCATTTTGATCTCAAGTGGTAGTTTGGCAACTAGGTCATTGATGTAAACCAAGAAAAGTGTGGGTGATAGGACTTCTTCCTGGAGGACCCCATGACGCAGTAGGACTTTCTTGCTCTTGTGACCATATAATCGTACCGTTCCCCCGACTCATGCAGGTATGCTTTTGCCCATTAGTATATTCTTGAATTAACCTTGCAATTTCTTAAAGAGTTCTAATTTCCAAACCTTGTCAAATGCTTTCCTGAGATCTATCCAGGCTGCTAGTACCAGTTTCTTATCTTGGAAGGCGTCCTCAATCTCTTGGAATAGGTAGCTTGTCTGATCTTTGGTAGAATAACACTGTCTGAAGCCTGCTTGCTGCAATACCAGAATGTTATCACTTTCAAGGTACCACTGAATCCTAAGATTTATAATGCATTCCATTGTTTTGCATAGACAGCTTGTCAGGCTGATGGGCCTGTAATTGGAGACTGTGTTGCCATCCTTTCCTGATTTGAGGAGTAGTATCATTATTGCTTCCCTCCATGTCTGTGGAACATTACCTGTGGTCCAGCGTGTGTTGAAGATCTGCAGTAGCTTTGCTCTTGCTGCAGTTCCTAGGTTTTTCATAATTTCATTAGACACTCCATCAGTTCCTGGAGACTTTTTCATTTTCAAGCAGAGCCACTAAAGTGCGAATACATTCAGAAAAGTTTCACTTTATGCCAAGTCAACGAATGAAAGAAAGATTTTTAAAATGTAGTAATGGGACGACTGAAAAGAAGTAACTTTATCCATCAGACCAAACTACTCCACACAAAAATCTCACTTACCAGAAGTTGACAACCCCCTAAACCCAGAACAAACCCCTTGGAGAGAGGAGTATGGAAAATCTGTTTACTTGAGTTGCAATGTGATTCAGTGACGCTAGAATGAACCTGGTTCAATTCCCGTCAGTTGTAAGAATTATTTTCATTTATTCTCATACTTCCTACTTGAAATTACTTGTATATGCTATTATTTGAAGCAATATTATTCTGTCCCTGTTATTTATGTTTACAAGAAGGCCGTTAGGACCTTGTGTTATGAATGTAGATGATCTGTGTATGGGTTCCTGAGGATACTTCAATGCTTGTACAGGATGTTAATTGTTGTTGTAATAGTCCTTGTTTCGATTGGTCCATTCTCAGTGACTTTGAGTACACAGGTTGAATGTCTTGACGAGATCCCATCTTATATTTGGGGACGTGATTAGTCAAGTATGGAAAATCTGTTTACTTGAGTTGCAATGCGATTCGGTGCCGCTAGTGCGGATCTGGTTCAATTCCCGTCAGCTGTTAAGAATTATTTTCATTTATCCTCATCCTTCCTACTTATGTTTGTTTGTTTTTCGTTCGCTCCATTGTAACCGTCACGGATATCCGTGCGATTTCCGCTGGGAGCGTGATTACGTTGTGCCACCGTTATGCGCCTTGTAGGCCTAGCACATCCGATTTCGGCATGCTTCCTACTTAAATTTACTTGGAGAGAGGATAGTGGTTTACCTATTCATATTCAAACTGACGTGAAAGGAATTTTAAGTGAGAATGGACAGAAATAGTGTACAATGAAGGACAGTTACTCTCAGTCTATTTAATGAAGAATACCCACATGACATACGGATCAGTCTATACAGATGGGTCAGCAGAGAATGTAGTGAAATAATGGAGGAGCAGGAATAGAGTTCTCAAACAATATTAGGGATACAATTAACGTACTAATGGGGAAATTCTGCCATAATTCATCATCATCAGGTGCCATGCAGGCTAGCGTAGGCGGTCATGGCTCTCCACAGTATTATGTATCAAAGTCATTGTTGTTTCCTTGCCGTGCCAGATTGTCAAACTGTCTAATATTTTCACACGTGTCGTCCTCTGTCTCTGTTGCCGTCAATTTTTCCTGTTGTGACTATGTTCTCTAAACCTGCCTGTCTCATAAAGTGGCCAAATAAAGAAGATTGCCTTTTTCTTATATTGTTGATTAAGGTCTGTTTCACATTTGACTCTTTCAACATCTCTACATTAGTTTTTCTGGCAGTCCATGGTATTCTCAGCATTCTTCTGTAGAACCACATCTGTGTTGCCTCTAATTTCCCACTTTCCAGTTTGTTTATTGTCCAAGACTCGCACCCATATATTAGTATAGGGGTTATATAGCACTGCAGAACTCTTTTTCTCACCTCTAATGACAAGGTCATATTACACAGTATATTTTTCATTTTTCTGAATGCTGTTTTTGCCTGTCCTATTCTGCATCTTATTTCTGCCATAATTACGAGGCAGAAATACAGGCAATCAAGGTGACAACAGAAAAATTGCTGAGCACCAATCTTAAATTACAGTATGTAGTATTCTTGACAGAATCAACATCTGTACTCCAAGCACTCCAGTCCAGAAAACTACCAGACCTGCAGGTACAACTGTCCAAACAGCACAATCAGCGTAAAGCAGCTATGCAGTGGATACCTTCACATTGTGGAACACATTTAGAGATGATTTCAGTATGACTTAGGTGACACACCTTACAACGTAATCAGAAACCTGGATACAGAAGAGTGTGCCCCTAGAGAAATTGTATGACAATCGTTTGAATATAGAGAAGACTGCCCCATCGAGGCCAGCTCCTTGTCACAGAGATGGGGCTTAGTCCAGTCAAGAAAGCAGATCATCTGGCTATGAAGAGAGCTGTTGGTGATCAACCAGATGATCAACATTTTCTTAACTTCCAAAGCAGCTGTTTTATTATGTGCTGTTTCTATTTTGGGTGTGCATTCTCAAACTCCCACTGGATCTCTCTTATAATATGACAATTCCACTAGATATCCAGTAGGATGTAGTCTAGAGAACAGAAATGTGTCATGTCACTATTATATTTGCAAAAATGACTTGAGACATCCAAATTTTGACAATCTATTTGTTTTCAACACTGATTCCTTTTCTTTTTTCTATGACCTTCAATATTACTTCCTCAAAAAGCTGATAAGATTCAACCTATCACCTAACATGACTGTCTAAAACATTCTTTTAATGAAGGGGTGGGCAAACTTTTTGTGCAGAGGGCTGCATTGAAAATTGTAAAGCTATTGGAGGGCCGCATATAATATTATTTATGTTTTTGTTTAAAATTCTTGGTAAGTAATCAATTAAATATTTTTATTGTAAAGAAAGGTAGTTTTACATAATGTAGATAACTTCTGAAATAAATTACATTTCTAACAGACTTACACTATAACAGTATATTTTCTAATATGGATAAAAGGTTTTGCAAATATTTTAACAATATTCGATTTTAAAATGTGTTTGAGGGCAGCAAAATATCCAATGGCGGGCTGCATGCGGCCCGTAGTTTGCCCACCCCTGTTTTAATGAATAGTGTTGTCGAGAAAATCATCGGCTGACAACATCAAAGAATGGACAGGACTTGAATTCTACACACTAGTCCATACATAACACAGGAGACATGAGAAAATTGAGATTTCTGTATGTTGAAGCATCCTGTACATAACCTGGCAGGATATACTATACTACATCATTTCTCTTCTTCTCTACTTTCAATATTTGTGAGGGATTCACATACTGTGCTTCATTTTGTGTATTTGTTCTCGAACTGGCCGTGTGGTTAGAATGCCGTTCTCAGACCCTTGAGGTCCCGGGTTCAAGCCACGGTTGGGACAGGATTTTATCTTTCGGAGGTACAATCGAAATCCTTCCTGTACATGTTGTGGCGTCTGCTATGGCAAAGCGGCCTTTATTTTCACAGCCCATAGAAAGCCTCCCTGCACTCCTAAACAGGAAAACATGCAGTAACGAATGTTCACAAACTGTAGCTCAGAGAATAAGAATGTGTTGACATGGTTTACAGCTTGGCTGCGATATCTGCATCCTTCAAGTGTCTATGAACATATTTGACTTCAGCAGAGCTTTTGGGTCACATTAACCTAAGGGATGGAACAAACAACTCCATCCCCAAACCTCTTTATGACATAAATGTAAGGTCACAGTGTTTCTATTCTTTGCTCAGCCTTTAGGGACTCAACAGCACACGTGTGGGTCTGATAACCAGACTTCAGCAAAAACTTTTGAGTCCTTTTGAACTAGGGATGGGGCAGCCAACTTCCTCTACACACCTCCTTTAGCCACATCTTGCATAACAAGTTACACTGCTACTTATTATTTACATAAAACATTAACTGGATATAACAACAAATGGCATATTCTGTGTTGTTCCTATCCACTGTGGCAAAATTCTTAAAGCTGATGGGAATTGAATCATGTCTGTTCTAGCAACACCGAACCGCCTTGCAACTCAAGTAAACAGGTTTTGTGTACTTGACCAACCACACCCCCCCAAAAAAGATGTGAGAAGTAAAAAGATCACATCTTTTTTGGGGGATATGATTGATCAAGTATGGAAAATCTGTTTACTTGAGTTGCAAGATGATTTGGTGCCACTAGAATGGACCTGGTTGAATTCTCATTAGCCGTAAGAATTTTTTCATTTATCCTCAGTCTTCTTACTTGAATCCACTGTGACAGCAGAGTATTTTCATACAAAATATAATTCATGATGGACAACTCAAAATTTCATAGCTCTATGCCATTTTAATGAATTATTTAAAAAGTACAGTAGTTTTCTAAGGAAATCTGCCAACATTCTTGGCAATGGGAGACAAGAATTCTTTAGGTTAATGATCAGCAAAATATGAACATTCTCATTAGTCTCTAGCTGTTAATTTATTTCATTCAATTATTATTGTTTCTTCTTTCTTTGTTTCTGGCATTACAAACTGTTACCTGTATATAAAATAGGCACATTCTATCCCCCATAATTCTTATTGTGATAATGTATTCACTGAACCCAGTATTTGTCAAATAATATATATTTATAAATGTATATAGCGATGAAATCATGTCTTTGATCTGCCCAATCTTTGACATTTCTCATTAAGCTGATTATAAATAATTAGCACTTCTATTCACAGCGGAATAAGGAAGCAGTGGAGTTAGGGAGAACTAAGGGAGTGTGAAGGACAAAAGTCATTATCAGTACACACACCCATGATAGAGGAGGAAAGGAGAAATAAAGTATAACAAAACAAGACATATCTTTTCGATAGGCACATGAAGTGTGACTTTCTTCTGGTGACAGGTCTCAAGATCAATAACTTTTACAGATGAAGAGAGTACTCCTAGAGAAATTACATGGCAATCACTTAAATCTAGAGATGATTGCAGTCAGTATGACCTAGATGACACACCTTACAACATAATCAGAAACCTGGACACAGAAGAGTGTGCCCCTAGAGAAATTGTATGATAATCGTTTGAATTTAGAGAAGACTGCCCCATCGAGGCCAGCTCCTTGTCACAGAGATGGGGCTTAGTCCAGTCACCAGAGGCTGGAAACTAAGACTGGCCAGACCCTTCTACCAGCATATGGAAGGTCAGGTGGCAACCACCAGACCAACCACCATTGTGTCAGCATCATACCGTTGGAAAATGGTGTTCCTGGTCCCAGGTCCTACTTTGTTGGATCAGCCCATTGGGTTTGAAAGCAAGTTCTAAAAAAATAACCCCAACATCCACACAACCGCATAAATAGACTACACCGCAAAGATCAAACCACAATATTTAGACTGTGAACAACACATGTACAACTTAACAAACACAAGGATTACAGCAGATCATACTACAACCGACAAGAGGAGGATACAGTAAAACACCACCTTATTGAATGTTCTGTACTACAAGACCTACAAAAACAACTGTTACCATCAAATCCCTCCATCACTAACACTCTTTATACCGACACAACACAGCTGAAGAAGACATGCACCTACCACCACCTGGCACAGGGAAGAAATAGTGAAAGCTCACAACCCCTGGAATCGGATAAGCAATTTTCGGATAATTGTCTTGTGACAATGCATAAGAGACCTGTGACAGAAACAACAAAAGATCTTGCCATATGACAGAAACACAGCAGAAGAGGCTTGCCATATGACAGAAACAGCAGAAAAGGTTTGTGATGTAACATAGACATAGCAGAAAAGGTTTGTGATGTGACATAGACATAGCAGAAAAGGTTTGTGATGTAACATAGACATAGCAGAAAAGGTTTGTGATGTAACATAGACATAGCAGAAAAGGTTTGTGATGTGACAGTAGAAGTTTCTTTTTACATGGTACATATGAAGAAGAATGCAATGTGACTCAGATACAATAGAGTTTTGTGATATGACACAGACAAGTTTTGAACAAAGGATAAATAGCCATTCTAATACCATAACCAAATGTCACCTTCATACAAACAATATTCCAGCTTACACCAAAAAAAACAAAAATTCACCAAATTCACTTCAGACAATAAATGACCACACAGCAAACAAGAATGTTCAACATTGTGTCAAGGTTACTTCAAACTCGTCAACCATGGGAAAAAAATATTAGGGTAATGAAATAAAGGAAACGTACAAGACATACAATTAATAATAGTTGTTTTTCTAGCAAATCATTATTTCATGTCATCATTGCATCTCTCATAATTTTATCTTTGTATCTCGTCTAACTCGAATGTTATCTTTGTATTTCACATCTAACTATAATGTCATCTTTGTATCTCTTTGTATCAAACTATATTGTTGTCTTCGTATCTATCATCTAACTCTAATGTAGTCATCATATACCATATCTATCATCTAACTCTAATGTAGTCATCATATACCATATCTATCATCTAACTCTAATGTAGTCATCATATACCGTATCTATCATCTAACTCTAATGTAGTCATCATATACCGTATCTATCATCTAACTCTAATGTAGTCATCATATACCATATCTATCATCTAACTCTAATGTAGTCATCATATACCGTATCTATCATCTAAATTTAATATCATCTTTGTATCTCTCATGTAACTCTAAAATCTCTTTGTGTCTCTCTCATCTAACTAAAATGTTGTCTGCGTGTCCATCATCTCACAAATGTTATCTTTGTATCTCTCTTGTAACTCTAATATTGTCTTTTCATCTATCATTTAATTCTAATGTTGTCTATATATCTCTCATCTCACAAATGTTATCCTTGTATCTCTCTTGTAACTCTAATATTGTCTTTTCATCTATCATTTAATTCTAATGTTGTCTATATATCTCTCATCTCACTAATGTTATCTTTGTATCCCACATCTAACTCTAATGGTGTCTCTGTATCTCATTGGACAGTAAAACGCTCAATGAACTTTATATAGCCTCATGTTATTTTTATGCCCTTTTCTGGTCAAATCAAATAATCTAACAATATGTCGAAGACTGTTTGACAACCATATCCACCATTTAACTGGTATCCATGGATACAATTTCCTGACCCATAGACATGGCATCCTTTTGAATGCTGTCATACATAGCAGCAAGTTCTGGGGTTGCTTTGATGTGACACATGAACTCATTCATCTGTGGGCTTTTATCTGAAGATAAACAGGTAAGTACAAAATTGTGAATCTGTAGACTTCTATCTGAAGAAAACATATAAATAAAAAATGGTTTAATACTTCGCTGACCAAGTTTGACGACTCCCACATTTCTTATATATGCTCTTGGTGACCACCTTTCAACACAAGTCAAATGTGCTGTAATACCGTAGCAGTATGTTAACCAAAGCAATAATATTACATCTTCTTCTCATTCGCAGCTATAGTTGGGTTGCATGATACCATGGTTACTGGTACGCCTCTTGGTCTGTTATCTCTGACTTCAGCACCTGTGCTTGCTTGGGCAGGACAGTGGTCCTTTTCGATATTGCATTGGCCCAACCAATCTTAGTTTCCAGCCTCTGTTGGCTGGACTAAGCCCCATCTTCACTTCAAGGAATTGGCTTCGATGGGTTATAATATTACTAAAAATAGCTGATCTGAAATAGTAAATAATTCCAAAAATGTGTCCACAAAATACAGTCATTTTACCTGATTTATACCAATATTGTGTTATGAATGTTGGACATGGACACTAACTAAAGAACAAGAAAGAAAGCTTACTATGTGTAAAATGAGATGTCTAAGAAAAACAGCAAACAGAAAAAGAAGAGATCTTGTGAGGAATGAAGAGATTACAAGAATTGTTGGAACAATGTCTGTGGTCAAATATATTGAAAAACAAAGACTGAAATAATTCTGTTACTTACTGAGAATGAGCCCGTATTGGTCAGCAGCAAGAACACAGTATCTCAAACCTTACATGTTGCCCTAATATACACTCTGGCCATTGACAAGGCTGTATTTTATCTCCATTGCTTTTCATCATATATATATATATTGTTTTTTTGGCCACTTCATGAGACAGGCAGGTTTAGAGAACATAGTCACAACAGGCAAAATTGAAGGCAACAGAGACAGAGGGCAACAACGTGAGAAAATATTAGACAGTTTGACAGCCTGGCATGGCAAGGAAACAACAACGACTAACAAGCACAATGCCAATCCTGGATTACATCAGAAGACAAAAAAATTTACTCTCTATGTCCACTGAGCCGCTAATATCTACATTTCGGAGACCCACTATGCCGAAAAGCAGCTCAAATCTACATTTTAATATGAATTTACTATCGTATTCGGCATAGCAGGAAAACCGTACGAAGACAAAGAGTTAAGTTGTTTTTCACATGCTTTTGGACTACCATGATAGTGCCCCTAAAAAAACATTGATATACAGACATGATGGATACAAAGCCTGGGGGTGGACCATGCAAATGATGGATTACAGAAATAAAAGAGTCCATGAAAACAAACATAACTGAAGCACAAGAAATGAAGACTCCAGAGAACTCTTCAACCCATGAAATTGCAAGGCATAAGGGGTATAAAGTATTTAAAAAAAAGAAAAGCATACAACATGAAAATAGAAATGGTAAGATGCAGAGGAAGACCAAGAAGGTGGATTGAATGAGTAAATAGCATTCTCACTGCACGAAATCTGTCTTGGCAGCTTTGGCGAATTAACAACAGAATACAACAAAATCAGAACGAAATGATCAACCAGTGCCTGGAGCACGGATTAATAATGAACACCTTTTTTCAGCATAGAAAAAGCCACATAAAAACACGGTACGAGTGGGACAACTTAAATCAAGCATTGCAAATGGATTTAATACTTATTAGGCACAAATAAAAGAGATAACCATAGATGCAAGACTACTCCTTAACATCGAACTAGATACAGACCACAGGCCTGTCATATTGACAGAAAGAATACCACCAAGATAGGCACAGTACATGAAGAATCCAATTAAAGACAAGCACAAGACCTAGGTGTAAACCTTCATAAACTACAGGATGAAACAATAAGAGACAGCCTACACCAAGCAATTACTAAAGTTTATGAAAAACTATCAACCATGATTGGCATCATAAACAACGGATGGGCAATTTTCAAAACATCAGTGACAAATAATCTAAAAACCTTATGTGGCGCCAAAAACAAAATGAAGGGGTGTAAAAGAACTCCTTGGTGGAATGAGGAAATCCAAACAAGCAATCAGTAAAAAGAAGAAAAAATTCAAAATATGAGTAACAGCAGGTAATCAAAAGGATTATGTTCAGTATCATTTAGAGAGAAGAAATGTCAAACAAGCAAAAGAAAATGTGTGGAAAGAATATGATGAATACCTGTCTGACATATGCACAAAAAGACCAAGAGACTTTTTAAAAAGTATAAAAACAATGAAAGTAAGAGAAGAGAGTTATAACCCCCACAACAATCATAAACAGCAGAAACGGTACCCCCCCCCCATACCAACAGAGAAGACAGGAAAACAAGGTGGCTAGAGTATTTTAAAGAGTTGTATACCCATCAACCAACACAAAAAACCATCCTTTCAATCCAAGATATTCACATGTTCCAGAACCAGAAATACTAGTCCGTGATATAGAGGAACATATTAAGAACAGCCAGTGAAACAAATCACCTGGCATAATAACTGAAGCCATCCTGGCATGCAAGGACGCTGGTGTAAGCTGGCTAAAGAGAATATTCACAGCGGCATGGTCAGAAAATCAAGTACCAGATGACTGGCAGAGAGAAATAATTGTACCCATATGGAAAAACAAGAGCAACAAAAAGAGAGTGAGACGTACAAAGGCATATCTCTGCTCAACCACATAGGAAAGATACACAATAATCATAGAACAGAGAGTAAGACTGATACTACAGCCCCCAGCTAAATAAGCCACAATTTGGTTTCAGGAAAGGTATGTGATGTACAGATGCTATTTTTGCGCTACGATAGCTGAGTGAAGAGACACTTGAATACGACCTACAACTAAACATCACCTTCATTGACCATAAAAAGGCATTTGACAGAGTACAAATAGAAAAATTCTGGTTAATATTGGAGGCCAATGGAGTACATGGACAATTACTACACAATGTAAGAGCTTTATACAAAAACTGTTGGAACGGGAACGTAATCAGAACTACTGAGGGCACAACAGACCCATTTGAAATAAAAACAGGCATTAGACAAGGTTGCATACTATCACCACTTCTGTTCGTAACATACATGGACAGGATAACTATAGAAGCAGACCCAAGAAACAAATTCACCCCATGCAGAAGCATCAAATGAAGATCACAGTTCACTCAACCAACTGCAATTTGCAGATGATCAATGTTTAATATACAAATCTGAAAACGAATTTCAGCAGCACACACACACTTGCTCCATACAACCTGCAAACAACACAACATGAAACTAAACACATCTAAAACAGAGACTATGAAGATAAGCAGAACACCAGGCCTGTTAAATGTGTCTGTCATCTGCATGGCTACGAAACGATAATTGATAAAAAGTACCAATTCTGTGTTACCAATGTCAAACATGGCCCTTGACAAAGACACTAGAGAAAATGATCACAGTTTGTGAAATGAGATGTTTGAGGAATGCTATAAATGTCATGAGAAGTATTCAAGTTTGTTTTTATACAAACTTTTTCAAGACAACGCTGATGTTACTTCAAAGATTTGTGAACACCCTTAGTAATAGAAGATAAGTACTCTCTGGATTGCTGATCACAGTGTTAATCTTTGCACTTCTATATGAATTAGATACAAAATTAGATACAGAAAAAGAGTGAATCTGTGGGATTCTATTTCAAGACAATGGTTGTATTGAAAACATGCAATCATATGGTCAGTGTGCTTAAAGTAGACAGACACTAAACACTTCCAGTTGGTTAGACTTTCATACCTACATCAGCCATATTCTACGAAGCATCCCTACATCAGCCATATTCTACTAAGCATGCCTACTTCAGCCATATTCTATCAGAAATAAATACATCAGCCATATTCTAATCAGAAATAAATACATCAGCCATATTCTATCAGAAATACCTACATCAGCCATATTCAACCAGAAATACCTACATCAGCCATATTCAACCAGAAATATCTACATCAGCCATATTCTACCAGACATACCTACATCAGTAATCTTGAAGAAATACCTACATCAGTAATGTTCAACCATACATACTTTAGTCAGTAATGTTCAACCAGACATACCTACATCAGTAATGTTCAACCAGACATACCTACATCAGTAATGTTCAACCAGACATACCTACATCAGTAATGTTCAACCAGACATACCTACATCAGTAATGTTCAACCAGACATACCTACATCAGTAATGTTCAACCAGACATGCTTTAGTCAGTAATGTTCAACCAGACATACCTGCGTCAGTAATGTTCAACAATGCTATAACAGCTCTCAAAGCAGATCTTTTGAGCTCCTCTTGTTTCTCATACTCTTGTTTTACCGAATGTGCTTTGACTTTAGTTGTACATGTAGCTCTGATGGGTTCTACCAATCGGTCAAGACCTGGAGAAGATGTGCAAATGACCTTCAAGCATATGCTCATGACGATGTAACACTGATGAAAATAGTCAGAGGCAATTATAAACATTGACATGTATATCAAGGGCAATGATATACAACTATATCATGTATCACTGATGATAATGTATGAATGACAAATATATCATGGACAATATAGATAAGAAGCATATCAAAAACAATGATATAAAAAGGATTATTATGCTAAGGACAACAATGTACACAAGACTAATATACGATGGACAATAATGTACACTACAAGAATGTCGAGGACAATAGTGTACAAATGACTAGAATGTCAAGGACAATAATGTATAAATGACTTATGCCAAGGACAATAGTGTACAAATGATAAGTATGTCAAGGACAATAGTGTACAAATGATAAGTATGTCAAGGAGAATAGTGTACAAATTATGAATTTTCAATGCTGTTTCCTTGGTTCTTCCTCCAATGAATTTGTTTACTTTGCATGAGTTTCTTATTGGTGGTATTTGTTAAGTATTCGGCGTAATCTTTTTACAGTACAGGATAGCCAATCTTCTTCTTCAGCGTTCATTCTTAAACTCCCACTGGATATATCTTGTAGCAGGACAATGGTCCAACTATATTTCCAGCAGGATGTAGTCCAGAAAATGGAAATGCGTTGTGTCGCTGTTTTATTTGCGCCAATGGTCCGACATATCCGTCTTCGGCAGGGGATAGCCAATATAACAGCCAACATCTTTAGTTCCCTCCTACTACATGTATGTTAGGTGGCAGTATCACTATTCTTTGCTCCCCTTTCAGTCCCCAGCATTTCATGAGTGAGGGTAATAATATAAAAATGACAATTGTGTCAAGGAAAGTGATCCACAAATGATAATTCTTCTTCTTCAGCATTCATTCTCAAACTCCCGCTGGATCTCCCTTATAGCAAGACCATGGTCCTACTAGATTTCCATCAGGATGTAGTCCAGAGAATGGAAATGCATTGTGTCGCTGTTTTATTTTAACCAATGGCCCGGCACCTCCGTCTTCGGCGGTAAATGATAATATAAAGGACGATGATGCACAAATGACATATAAAAGGCTATGATGTACAAATGACAATTATGTCAAGGACAACGAGAACAATTCTGTCAAAGGTAATGATATACAAATGACAGTAAGTGACTTACGCTGGAGCACAGCCAAGGGACACAAGTTGGACAGCCTCACTAACATTAGATAGGTCAACATCTTGATGTCATAATGGTCCTTCAAACCATCCTCTACGTGGTTGAGAAATTCAAAAATGTCCAACCTATCCAGGCATGAGTCCAGAAGGGTATACATACACTCAAAAGCAGCCTGAAACAACCAGAAATAATTGATTCACACAAGAAAAACCCACAGGACAACAAGTACTAGTTAATGCACAAGCAGACAAAACCATGATTCAGTGTTTCCTTTACTAAGTCAAATTTCTATTTAAGTTTACTTTATAATTACAGAGTTAACTGTTTATTACCTCAGTCAAGTTTCTATTTCCTAAGTCAAGATACTAACCACTAAGTCAAATTTCTATTTTCAAAGTTAAATTTTTAATCATTAAGTCTCTGTGCACATTTGAAAGAAACAATTGAACTTTCTATTTATCAATTGAACTTTATATTCACTAAGTCAAATTTCTATTGATAAGTGCCAATTTTCTATTCACAAAGTGTCAATATTCTATGAATACTGAATGCTCACCTTGCGAATGTCAAGACCATCATCCAATGTGTGTTTAAAAGGTCCCATCTCTACCTCTCGAATTAACTCTTTCTGTATGTGAGAAACAAAATGCTAGTCAATGACTGTTATAAGTTATATATTGCAATTCCATTGTCATATCATCTGAACAAACTAAATATTATCATTCTAACAACATTTTACTATATATAATATTAACACTGGTTTTGTACAAAGCCAATTAATTTCCAAGATGTAATCACTGGGCATAAGCTCCCCTAGTGTTTACAATAGTTCTATATGTAATTTCCTGGCCAATTCTGCATTCTGAGAAAAAATGGTGGTAGTCTCTCAGTATCTAGTCAGATGAAACACTTACCCAAACTTTATTTTCATTATACAAATGTGGTAAGACAGTCTCTAGTCAGATTAAACACTTACCCGAACTTTAGTTTCATTATACAAATGTGGTAAGACAGTCTCTAGCAGGTCTCTGATTAGAGATGGCTTATTGTGTGCTGCAGAATTGAAAGTAACAAGGGCAACTCTCCTGACAGTAAGATCCTCATCTTGAAGAGTGCTTAGGAAGTCCCCAATACACATCTTAAGTAAAGGATCAATTGGCTGGGGCTGAAAGAAATATGCAACCAGTGTGAGTAAAAATCTTTACTGAACAGACATTGAAAAACATTACAATTGTATAATAATGTACAACACAAGAGCTATACATAAACCATCGACATTGAACTTTCCTAGAGATATCCTACCACTAGTATTAGACTGACCACTACTTTCTTTACACAAATAATCAAGTTAATGTCTAAAAGTGTACCCAAAAGAAGATATTGACAGTCTCAGACTGACCACTACTTTCTTAACACAAATATTCAATTTGATGTCTGAATTTTTACACAGAAGATGTTGAGTCTTTGACCACGTCAAAGTGGAATAAACAAATGAAAGTGGAAGACAAAGCCGATTCAATATATAACCTCTAAAGATATCCACAGACCACACTATTTTGCCTTAGAGCAGGCCAATGCAGAATGTTGAGCCACCTTTGCCAACTGAGGAAATCTTACACAGATGAAATTCCATGTGGATCCTGAACCCAAACCTCTGACCACATACTTTAGGACTGTCCAACATACAAAGAGCAGAGATGGTGGATCTGGCCAGAGGATACAGATTTACGGCAAAAGCTATGAGGCAGCCGCGTTGACCTGGGGATTCTTCTTCTTTTGTTCACTTGAAACATGTCTATATCTGTAATTCTGTCTCCTGAATAAAACTCACTGTCTTGTGTAGTTCAGACAGTAGCCCATAGAGCTTTGATTCCAGTGTTGTTTCCTCTGGCCAATATGTCTGCCTCAGCATTTCATGCTCAGAACACTCTTGAAGTATATGTTTGGCACTCTGTGCTGCCTGTCCACATGGTAGTGTTGCCAATCTTGAACTTTGAATACATGTGACTGCAGAGTCGGTTACATATATACAGAGGTTGGCCAGAGGATACAGATTTAAGGCAAAAGCTAAGAGGCAGCCGCTTTGACTTCGGGATGACAGTGGACTTCATCTGACAACAGGCATGACAATTTAACATGAGCACCGATGCTAATGCAGAAGTTTATGTGTACAAGACAACTAAGCAACAAGGTCATGTCTACAAGACAAGTAAACTAAGACAAGTTTATGTATCTAGAACAACTAAATTAACAAGTTTATATTATATTTGCGACCAGCCCAAATCCTAAAGACAATATCAACCTCCTGGAAAGAAAAGACCAGAGTATCATATTCCGACTGCGCACACAACATGTACAGCTTAACAATCACATGAACAGAATACAACCACAACACACTCCAGGGTGCCGGCTGTGCACTCATCCCTATGAAACTGTTGACCACCACCTTTTTGAATGTCCAGCGCTGGATGACATCAGGAAAATGCTTCTCCGTCCAGGGCCAGATAAATGGAACACATTATATGGAACAAAACAACAACTCACAAACACATGCATATATCACACAATGGCATTGGGTCAAAGGGCATGAGCCCATGGACCGCTGGATCAGCAACCAACCAACCAACCAACCATATTATATTTGCAGGATAACTAAATTAACACAAGTTTATGTGTACAGTACAACTTAAGTAACAATAGAGGTTTAAGCGTACAGGACAACTAAAGTAACACATATTTATCTGTACAGTAAAACAAAAGTAACACAAGTTTAAGTTTTAAGTGTACAGGACAACTAAAGTAATATTTGTGTGCAGGACAACTAAAAATGTACATAGAAATAAAGTAACAATTCAAGTAACACAAGTTTATGTATACAGCACAACTAAAGTAACACAAGTTTATATATGCAGTACAACTAAATTAACACAAGTTTATATGTACAGTACAACTAAAGTAACACAAGTTTATGTATACAGCACAACTAAAGTAACAAGTTTATATGTACAGTACAACTAAAGTAACAAGTTTATGATGTATAAAAACTTCTGAATGCCACATTGAGGCAACAACACACATTATTTACAAATATTTCGCCATTAAAAAAATGTCACTGTTAGATGCTGATCCTACCTGGTCAGAAATTGTGAATTTAATAGCAGTTACAACAGTGCTCCTAGCCAGCGGGGAGGTATCGTTCAAGTGTTGTCGCAGACTACCAATCAGATTATGAGGGTCAACCAGTGTCAACTTGCCCATACATTCAGATACAACATTACGTGTTCCTTCTTCTGGGCACTCACAATTGTGAAACAGCATAGTCCTAGAGGTAGAGAGTATACTTGATTATTCTAGATTCACCACAAACATCTAGATATACAAAAGGACTTCCTTTCTCCTCTAACTCCTGTAAATTAGCAGGCTGTAGTCTGCAGAATGGAATGCATTGTTTCATGGTTTACAGCTTTTCTGCGATTTCTTTAGAATTGACTTCAGCATGACTCCTGGGTCACTTTGATCCTATATGAGAAGGGACATTCAACTCCACCCTATAACTTAATTACTCGTCTCTTATGACATACATGAAAGGTAAACAGTGTTGCTACTCTTTGAACACTTCGGGCCCCAACAGCACACGTGTGGCAAATGACTAACTATGGCATCATCTTAGGCTGTGGTTGTCTACAATCATTGCAGGATTTCCCCAAGTCTTCCAGAATAGTCCCACATTCTGATTTCACACAGCTTCACTCATCACTTATCATTTTGTGCATATCTTGTGTCACCAGTCAATGAACAGCATGGAAAAAGTCGGATATACTAAGATAAGTAAAACTGCAAGAGATCACAAAATTATCCTGTATGACTTATTTTGTTTTTTGGATTTGTTTTTTGAGAATTGGTTCAAGAGAGGAAATACTGCAAATTTATTGACAACTGCTACTCACTGTGACACCCTAGTTAGTTCTTGCTTCGCCCGTGTGTTGTCGGGGCCCGAAATGGGAGCAAAGAATAGCAACACTATTTACCTTCCATGCATGTCGTACAAAGTGACTAAGGAGGTTATGGGATGGAGTTGGCTGTCCAATCCCATATATGGTCAGTGACCCAAAGCCATGCTGAAGTCGGATGTGTCAGGCCGAAAGGCACAGATATCACAGCAATGCTGTAAACCATGACACAATGCATTCTGTTCTCCGGACTACATCCTGCTGATCTGCAGGAGTTTGAGAATGAACACAGAAGAAGAAATAAAAGAAGTTCTTGCTAACATATCTAAATGTCAGTAAATAAACACAACAAAGGGGATATCACTTCCACTGGCAAATAAATATTAATATGTTTACAATGTCCACTCAATCTCCTAGAGTAGATAAATAAAGTGACAAAAACAATACTACAGGGAACTGTCGAGGGTGGAAGAAGCAGAGGAGGCCAAATAAAGTCATGGACAGACAACATCAAGGAATGGACAAGGAAAGATATTTCCACACTCATCCGCATCGCTGAGGATAGAATTCGCTGGAGGACTCTGTGTGCTGAGGCATCCAATGTGGTACCCCTACGACCCTGAAGGGTTATGGGTTTATTGATTGATTGATTGAAATAAAGTGACTTTCTCTGTTGCTGACTTTAATCATCTATGAATATTACTTTTTATGAGGGAATTTTGCTGACCTGATGCATGTATTATTCTGTGCAGTACTTTCTACCTTTTTTGCATAATGTTCTCAAACTTCCACCGAATCTCTTATAGAAGGACAATGTTCCCACAAAATTTCCAGCACAATGCAGTCCAGATAATGGACATTTGTTGTGTTACTGCTTTATTTGTACCAGTGGACAGACTTCAACATTCGTAACTAATACACTCAGTGTTTTTATCACTTCCACTGAACGATGAATGTTTGTAACCATATCGCTAGTATAGTGGGCCAGCCATAATAGAAAATAAAATAAATTCAAATTGATTTAGCTTTGATAATAAGATATTTGATGATTTTCATAACATTTTTCAAAGAATACTTCAAAATGGGTCATGCCGATCCAAAGCTTCGGTGCAAAATGACTCTGATCCAGACTTTCTTAGCAAACAATAATGACACAACAGACTCAAAAATAGAACTGGACTATGGTTCAAGTATTGACAGTCATAGGTTGATATGAGATAACACTGCTGGTCCATAAGCGAGTGATGAACACCCACCTCAATTACAGAATGGGGCACTGCTACTGTTAGGCAAGATCATTCATAAAATAAATGAAAATTAAACTTTTATGATAAAACTTGAGATAAACATGTTTGGAAAGTCATTCATGTCTGAAAGTTTCAAAATCATAACTTTATTGGTTGATTTTTAATTTCTTAAAATTATTACCAGTTAAACTTATCATATCCAAAAAATGTTGTGGCAGTGGAAAAAATTTGGTTGAAAAAAAAGGGTGCAGCAGTGATAATATTAACGCGTTCCATGTAGATCCAAACTTCTTTAGCCTAATAATAGCATACAGTTAAGAGTATGTATGCTGATGATTCCTAAATTATACATATACTAAATTATCAATTCCTAAATTATACTTACCCTTTCAAGACAATGTCTACTTACCAGATAGTTTTCATATATGACTGAAGAGACGTTTACTTTCCAGAAAATTATCACATATGGCTACTAACCAGATAGTTTTCATATATGACCGAACTGATGTCTTTGATCACATAGTTTTCAAACACATCTGAACAAATGACTACTTGGCAGATAGTTTCCATATATGACTTAACTAATATTAACCTACCAGATAGCTTTTTGAACTAATACACATTAACCTTTAGCATGATGCTTGTTTACAATCGCTATGTTCTTGTTGAAAGAGATATACAGCAACGGGCAATTGGTGAATTGCAATAGTCACAGGCAGCTGCTTAAAATACATTTTGTCTTTCGATTATAGATGTTGGCAGTGTGGTAAAGGTTAACACACCAGATATGTTTCACATATGACTGAACTAATATTAACCTACCAGATAGTTTTCACATATGACTGAACTAATATTAACCTACCAGATAGTTTTCACATATGACTGAACTAATATTAACCTACCAGATAGTTTTCACATATGACTGAACTAATATTAACCTACCAGATAGTTTTCACATATGACTGAACTAATATTAACCTACCAGATAGTTTTCACATATGACTGAACTAATATTAACCTACCAGATAGTTTTCACATATGACTGAACTAATATTAACCTACCAGATAGTTTTCACATATGACTGAACTAATATTAACCTACCAGATAGTTTTCACATATGACTGAACTAATATTAACCTACCAGATAGTTTTCACATATGACTGAACTAATATTAACCTACCAGATAGTTTTCACATATGACTGAACTAATATTAACCTACCAGATAGTTTTCACATATGACTGAACTAATATTAACCTACCAGATAGTTTTCACATATGACTGAACTAATATTAACCTACCAGATAGTTTTCACATATGACTGAACTAATATTAACCTACCAGATAGTTTTCACATATGACTGAACTAATATTAACCTACCAGATAGTTTTCACATATGACTGAACTAATATTAACCTACCAGATAGTTTTCACATATGACTGAACTAATATTAACCTACCAGATAGTTTTCACATATGACTGAACTAATATTAACCTACCAGATAGTTTTCACATATGACTGAACTAATATTAACCTACCAGATAGTTTTCACATATGACTTCAAGATCTCCAAACCAGATTGAGAGCTGGACTCACAGTTGATGATCTGTAGAGAGGTTGATAGAGAAACTGTTTTGATATGTTCATTACCCCATGTACATTATATGTTCAGCAAAAAGTTTTTTTACATGTTAAAACTGTTTAAATAAATCTGTGTTTGTCAACAAGGTTACTAAAATAATACGGCACTCGGGAAGGTCTGACGGTCCCACCAATGGCCCATCAGACCAACCATCAAGTAACAGCAAACCCCCTAGTATATGGCACTCTATATTGTGAAGTTTTTCACTTGTGGAAGCTCCACAACACTTTAGATATCTATCCTCTCTGAACAGGAGGATTCTTTTTAATGCATCTTACACTGTTGAAAGTTGAATTGAGTCTTTCAGGTATGAAATACACTTTAGAGAAACAGGGTTTAACTCCTGGATTTTTCTGTCAGAGGGTAAATTAAAAAGCTAATCCTGTATATGTCATAGCAACAAACAGAGCATGCATCCTTTATCCCACAGTCACAAGTTTCTCCATGCACTCATGGGAAAACATGTATGAATTAATTAATTCATTCATTGGTACCATGCCTTCTGGCATAGGTGATCGTATCTCTCCACAGTCCTCTGTTTGTTATACATTTAAATATAGTTTCTGATGATTCTGCATCATGCCAGGCTTTTAAGCCACCCAACATTTTCTCACGTTGTCTTCGTCTGTCCCTCTTACCCTCGATCTTTCCAATTGTTACGATGTTCTCCAACCCATCTCTTCTTATGACATGACCCAGAAACTGTGATTGTCATCTTCTAATACAGTTAATAAGTTCTCTATTTGAGTTAACGAGTTGTAGAATTATAGCATTACTCTTTTTAGCTGTTCATGATATTTTCAACATTCTTCTATAAAACCACATCTTTGTGGCCTCCAGATGTTTTCTTGCAATATTGTCAATTGTCCATGCTTCATTACCATATAACAGTTTGGGCTCTATGTAACATTTTAGCATGTTCTTTCTTACTTCTATTGATAACAAATTATTACACAAGATGTTCCTCATCTTCTGGAATGCTGCTTTTGCCTGTGCTGTTCGACTTTTTAATCTCAGTGACACATCTACCATCTGAAGTAATAATTGTGCCCAAATATTTAAATTTGTCTAGTGTTCTCACATTCCACTTTCAATTAAAATGTTTTTTTAAAGACGACTGTGTTTTGACTTCATTTTTCATACTTGGGATATTATTTTATTAATACCATAAATTAATAATTAAATAAAATAATTTATAATTAAATTAATAAAAATTAAATAAATTATAAATTAATACCATTTATTTAAAACCTGTTAAGTAGCATACAAGATCAAAATAACAGATTCAAAAAAATGATTCGGAGAAAATGTGGTAGCTAATCTAGCCAAAACTGGAATCCACTGCCAGCAACAACAGCTAGAGAATGCAGTTTTAATTCCAGAAATTATGTTCATCATCAAAAGCTCTATGGGCATGAAATGGAACTCAACTCACCCATGCAGTCAAAATGGAACTCAACTCACCCATGCAGTCAAAATGGAACTCAACTCACCCATGCAGTCAAAATGGAACTCAACTCACCCATGCAGGCAAATTGATGATCCACAAGCTTGGAAGAAAGGAACAATTTTTAGATTTAGAATAAGCCACAAGATCAATAGAAGTAAGAAAAGAACATAGAAAACATACAAGAAAATTCTATGGAATTTTTGGGTTGGTGAAAACACAGAACATATTCTGCAGTACCAATCACTATATGCCACAAGAAGATAACTGTGGCCTTTTGAAAAAGCTCTGATAAACATGCTCTTAGGTCCTGCCTAGGGCTGATAATCATCACAAAACAGGTCGTAGAGAGCTGTATGACTTCAATAGTAAAAGAAGAAGAAATAATAGTCAACTTTCCTGGAACGAATATGAGTCAATCTGTAAGCAGAGTTGGTAAAAGACCTTTTGGTAGAAACATTGATTATGTACATTTTGTTCACTTATATAACACTAATTTTAATATTTTTTTTGTTTTTCCTTTCCTTTCTTTTCATGTTTGGATAGGTTTGAGAGTCTGATTCCTCCATGCCACAAAGGCTGGTGCCATTCTGACTTCAGTGGACCTGGAATGCTCTGTTTGAATGTCCTACCCATAGATAGATTGTCATTCTGATGAACATGCAAATTTGTATTTCATATGTTAGTTTGAATGCAGTCTCCCTTACATACCTCCTTCAACGAGTGTAGCAGCAGGTACTGTCGTTTAGGCTGGTTCTCTATCTCTTGAAGGACAAATGGTAAAAACTTTGGTAAGTTTCCAACACTGACATTACCTGGAAAGAATAAAGACATGTCACATGATAATTGAAACATCAACATCATATGTATATCTTTTGTGTGCAGGTCTATGGTCATGATGGATCATCTATTGTGTCACCAGGAAAGGCAGCTGTCTTCACCAGGTCGGAGCAGCTTTCTAATATTTTTTAAGATGTTTTCTACTATCTGGTCACAATAACCATTTTGTTCAGTCTGAAGCATGTTTCAGAGATTTGGGTAGTTGCATAGACAACAGACCATCATTTTTTTAAACTTATAATTGGCCACAGCAGACTACAGGGTCATATATACAGATTAAGGTGTCACACATACATGCCAATGTGGAAAAGGAATACAGACTTCTGTACAAATACTTCATTTGACAAACATTTGATGACCTACAAGACAAAGCCTGGCCACATTAAAATGAGGAACATGTTTTGGAGCTGAAACTTGGATCTAGAGAAGAATGGGAGTTTCAAATTGTTTACAGACATAACGATCTAGCCAAACCACACACAAATCCTGAAAGAAGATCTGGATACAGACTCCACGTGGGCATTTGATGTTCCCATCTATACCACCAGTTCATTACAGTGTGCTAGGAATGTATATATATATACTTATATATATCTATATATATATATATACATATATATATATATATATATATATATATATATATACATATATATAGGCTGGTTCTCTATCATTTGTGACTCCAAGATATTGATAATGATATATTGATAATATATTGATATATATATATATATATATATATATATATATATATATATATATATATATATATATATATATATATATATATATATATATATATATATATATATATATATAAGACATTTCACCTAACTAGACCACCAGGTCATCAGTTGCTAGATGTATCTAAAGCATGTTACAAACCAACTGGTCTACTAACTAATTAATGTGAAATCACAGTTAACTATTTATATCAATTTATAATTCAATTCACCCCCCCCCCCCCCCCCCCCCCCCAATTACCATTTGAAACTTATAAACTGAACATAATCAATGTCTTCAATTAGGTTTTCCTCTCTCTCCCTCATAGGTATTCAACCCTGTTCAGTATAAAGTATCAACATCAAAGCACTCATACAGCAGTTAAGTCAAAGCTCTCACAATATTTTTTTAAGTATTCACCTTCAAAAAGGTGCAATTTAAATAGAATCTGAACACCCTAAACTGAAAGGTCAAGACTACCCAATTATTAAACCCTCATTGATGGTTTTGAGTAGAAGGATTCCTCTCCAAGCATTGTACATTAGAGTGTTGGAATTTTCTGGGTATGAAATAAAGGCTCTGAAAGAACCTCCCCTATCTAAAAAAAAAAAAATTGCACAAAATGATACACGAGCTCTGATGCTGGCGATTCCTGAGGATCAAAACAATCATCTATCCAACTTGAAACCAAAAACTTCCAATTGTTTGAAGGTCTCACTATTTGATTGACCATTGTGCAAATATACATGAAGAGAAAACTACAAGTAAAACATTATCAATATCTTGGAGTCACAAATGATGGCAGATGTGAAGCAGAAGTTAAAAGGAGAACAGGAATGGCTAAAAGTACCTCCAATGACATGAGGAAATTATTAATATTTAAACAAATTACAAACAAGTTAAAAATTAGAATTATAAAATGCTACATCTATTCTATATTAATGTATGGCTCAGAAACACAGACACTAAATAAACAATTAGAAGACAAAATTGATGCCTTTGAGATGTGGGTATATAGAAGAATAGGGAGAACATCATGGAAAGAGAAGAAAACAAATAAAGAGATACTAAAAACACTTAATATGAAGAAAGAACTACTAAGAGAAATAAAGATCAGGCAAATAAAATACTTTGGACACGTTAAAAGACATGACACCTTATTGAAGACCTTACTAGAAGGTAAATTCAAAGGGAAGCGAGCAAGAGGTAGGCAGAGATACAAGTGGGAGAGTAACATCACAAGATGGACAGGTTACGGTCTAGTAGAGTGCACCACCAAGACAAGAGATGTTGGAGATACATTGCAGCCAACCTTCGTTGCAAAGACGGCACTTAAACAACTCTCAAAGCATTTGTACACCACTGAGAGTTAGTTAAGGTATAAATAAAGCTCTGTAGAAACCACCCCTCTGCACATACGAAGTAAGAAATAATATCGTAATCCCTGGGGATCAATACAGCAACTATACACTTTCATAGACATTAATTGTTGATACCTAATGCATAGGAAGCTGCTGACTTGACCTCTTCATTGGGAGACGAAAAACACTCCAGTATGACGCTCTGGATGTCACCATGAGGGCTGAGGTCTCTGTTGGGAAGAGAATGTCACAAACTTCATACAATATGCAAGAAAAGCAATATTATCTTGTCTCACCAGATCAACTACAATGCAATAGAAAAACCCTAGTTAATATTTTTACAACAGTGTATGCCAAAGTCAGATATGTTGGACAACTAGTGCAAATAAAATGGTGACGCAATGCAGTTATGTTCTTTGGACTACATCCTTATGGAAGTCTTGAGGGATCATTGTCTTGTTATAAAAGAGATTCAGTGGGAATTTAAGAATGAATGTAAAAAAAAATGCAAAAAAAAACAACAGGTTTTTGTCCCATCTAAGTAGGAGGCTTCTTTTCAAACGCATTGCAATAATGCAGACTTGAAGTCTTCTCATCCGACAAAAATAGATGTGTCAGGCCATTGTCGTAAATAAAATAGTGACACATTGCATTTCCATTCTCTGGATTACAAGTTGCTGGAAATCTAGTAGGACCATTGTCCTGCTACAAGAGAGATCTAGCGAGAGTCTGAGAATGAATGCTGAAGAAGAAGAATTCTTCTCAGTACATTGGAATCCCTCAACAGGGTATTATTTTAAAAATAGCCAATTATTTTTATTCATTTTTTTAAAATACTGTATATAACAATTTACACCGCCATTCTCCTAAATTGCACACACAAGAACTCTAATGCTCATAATTCCTAAACTTAAAAATTCAACGATTCTAGAATTGTACTTACATGTTTCTTTATCTAACCCTAATTAAACTTTTTTGCCCTTAATTATATTTGTTCTTATCACTAATCTTACCTACATGTTCTTGACTAATCCTACTTGCATGTTCATGTCTCTAATCCTACTTGCAAGTTTCATGCTGTTAATAGCTTATATAGTCATGCCTCTAATCCTACTTGCAAGTTCAAGCAGTTAATCCTACTTATATGGCCATGTCTCTAATCCTACTTGCAAGTTCAAGCAGTTAATCCTACTTATATGGCCACGTCTCTAATCCTACTTGCAAGTTCAAGCAGCTAATCCTACTTATATGGCCACGTCTCTAATCCTACTTGCAAGTTCAAGCAGTTAATCCTACATATATGGCCACGTCTCTAATCCTACTTGCAAGTTCAAGCAGTTAATCCTACTTATATGGCCACGCCTCTAATCCTACTTGCAAGTTCAAGCAGTTAATCCTACTTATATGGCCACGTCTCTAATCCTACTTGCAAGTTCATGCCTCTAATCTTACTTACATGTTCTTGCCGATCTCCCCGAGAGCTAGCAGAGAGAAAAGCACAATGTGCTCTGTGGATTTGGTACTCTTAATGTCATTGACAAACTGAGACACAATACTGGAAGCTTCAAGGGGACTCATTTCTGTCAGGGCAGCCACACATCTTGCTATGGAGTGGTATGCCTACAATAGATTGAAAATAGACCAGTCATCAACAACTAGAAATCACAACACCTGAGACTTCTTTGTATCAGTGACATTGGAGATACATTTTCTTTACAGATTAATTATCTGCTGAACTGATGGAAGTAATCACAAACACTCCAAGCATCCCCATAAGAATTCAATCTCTTTCATCAGCAGATGGCGGAGAGTAATCTAATAGTTCTATAGCTTGCTAATTTTATATCTTCCTCATCCCACCCCACAATCTTCTCTCCCTATCTCCCCAACCAATTTCAAAATCTTGCATTCCTTAACAAAAGTATTGCCGATCCGATCTATCATGCCCAAAAGACAAATACAGAGGGCATTAAACATTGTACCTCCCCCTTGTCCAGTCATCTGTTCTGATACATGTTAAATAAATCTTTCATTACCCTGAACACCAGTATGAGTGAAGTAAAATATCCAGGTGAAGTCCCTGCATGTATGAATCCTCAATATACTCCATCCATCAATGATGCAAGCATCTACTCTAAATTGTGTGGATCATATTTTCTTTAAAGAATCAATAAACACTAAAGCTGTAGTGTCTAGACACAATACACTAAAACAGGGATTCTCAATCTCTTATTATATCTGCGAATATGACTTTTTTGCTTGGAGAATTTTGTAGGCACTAGACCAGTTTTATTCAGTGAGGGACTTCCTCTTTATTACAAAATATAATTACAAAATTTCAGAGCTGGTTATTGGATTAATTAAACACCAATAATTTGAAATGAGGTACAATACAAGAATCAGTGGACAAATCACGTGACAACATGCCAACTTTTTAATTTCATATGCTATTGCACTATCTCAGATATTTAAAAAGTCATAACTTAAAATACCGATCTAGCGATTTGCGCGCAATGAACTGGCCATCCACCTTCCACTCAGTGTGCAGCGTGCATGTTGAGTGGTCCGGGGTTCTCAGCGCTCAACATGTCGAATATTGGAAGCGTCTGTATATGCGTCTTTATCAGAATTTTGTTCCGTTTAATTAATTAGCTATTTGTTCCGTAAAAACCTGTCCACTGATTCTTGTATTGCACCTGAAATGATTTTATGCACATGTGTTGCTAGGCCCAAAAACAGAGCAAAGATTAGTGACACTGTGGCCTGCCATGCATGTTGTAAGAAATGTCTAAGAAGGTTTTGGGGGTGGAGTTGGTTATTCCATCCCACAGAGGATCAAGTGATCTAGAAGCCATGCTGAAGTCAGATGTGTCAGTCAAAAATATTGTAACCAAGCTGTAAACCATGACACAAGGCATTCAGTACTACATCTTGCTAATCTGCTGAACAATGTCTGAATAAGAATAAGCGTTATCAGTTTATTTTAGCGTTGGTTTATTTAATAATTTCTTAAAACAAACACAAAACTCATACCTACAAAATGGCATGGAAGCAGGAAATACTTGGAGTAAGAAATTGCATGGTAGTTAAAACATTAAATATTGTTCAATTAGCTACCTTTGTGTGAAACCACCCCATATTTTCATATTTATTGTTTTTCTGTACGCACCACCACTGTAAATCGATTTGGCCATTAGAGATATGACCCACGGCCCACTGTGAGATCCACTGGACCTAAGTACAAAATATTTTGGCTAGGTTTCTATATCTTGTATTCACAGTGAACTATAACCAAGCTAGCAGGTTGGCAGGAAGCACTGTTGATTGTGCTGAAACAGCAAGAACTCATGTAGTTTGGGCATGTAATGAGACACTGTTCACTTTCAAAGATTATCCTGCAAGGAATAGTTGAGGGTAGAAGGAGCACAGGTAAAAAAAGAAAATCTTGGGTTGATAACATCAACAGTGGTCCTGGCATGATTTATGTATGGCTGAAGATAGGGATGTACTGGATCTCGGTCATTACATATATTTGTTATGAGGACTGGAACACCCCAAACTAAATACATGCAGTCAGTAATTACTTGACGTGTCAACAGAAAGAAAAATCAAGTTAACATTACCTGTCTGTGAATGGGTGAACTGGATGGGCGTGTGTCATATACTGGCATAATCAGCATCTGTCAATACAAGAATACATTTATCATTGTTTTACTTGCATCTGTCACTCATTTCTCGCAGCCTTTCAACCATCTATTACTGTCTCTCACTCAATTTTTGCAGCCTACAAATCATCTTTCTCCCTCATTTCTTACAGCCTCCCAATAATCACTTTGTCTCAATCATCTCTTGTTGTCTTCAACTCATCTATTTATGTCTCAATCATCTCTTGTTGTCTTCAACTCATCTATTTATGTCTCAATCATCTCTTGTTGTCTTCAACTCATCTATTTATGTCTCAATCATCTCTTGTTGTCTTCAACTCATCTATTTATGTCTCAATCATCTCTTGTTGTCTTCAACTCATCTGTTTATGTCTTAATCATCTCTTGTTATCAACTCATTTATTTATGTCTCAATCATCTCTTGTTGTCTTCAACTCATCTATTTATGTCTCAATCATCTCTTGTTGTCTTCAACTCATCTGTTTGTCTCAATCATCTCTTGTTGTCTTCAACTCATCTATTTATGTCTCAATCATCTCTTGTTGTCTTCAACTCATCTGTTTATATCCTGTACTTATCTATTTATCTATCTATTGCCATTTCCACTTGTGCCCTTAAGCATTGTGGTGAGGGGGTAAGTTGGAGTCCCAATTGGATCATATTGGCCATGGTCAGTCATTTCTCTTTAAGGCTTTTTTTTTGTCTCCACCCATCTATTTCTTGGTCTTCTTCATGCCTTGTAGATTAATCTTCTGTTGTACGCACGAATGCTGGATGCGTTAGTTCCATTCCCATGAGGTGGCCAAGCTACCTGGTTAGCTGTCTTTCAATATAGTCTTGGCATGAGATGGTCTTTTTCTGATATCTTCAATTCTCAGTCAGTCTCTTCTGGTGACAATTATAGCCTTCCTCAAACATCTCCTTTCACAAAATGTGATCATTTTTGCTAGATCCTTTGTCAAAGTCCTCTGTTTGCTTAAGCGATGCAATGAATAAAACTACCATAAAAATTGGTTGGTATAAAAATACAGTTTATCAATTATAATTTTGTAACTATGCAGATTATTGGGTGTTTGAGTATTGGTGTCAGCTGGTAAGTCATAGCATTGGTTTTCTGATCTCTTTATCAAGTTTCTGTCCTCTGTAAATGTGCTTCCTAAATATTTGAACTCTTCAGATCTAATTTAATTTTTTACCATTGACAGATTCATTTAACTGGCCTGGCGTTCTGCTTAACTTCATAGACTGTTTTAGTAATTTATGTCTGCCTATGATCTATTTGTGTCCCAATCATTAATTTATGTCTGCCTATGATCTATTTGTGTCCCAATCATTAATTTATGTTATCCACTCATCTCATGCTGTCTTTCACTCAATCTTTATATTTTCACACATCTGCACTCTTCTATCATAAATCGGAACCAGTGTGGCAACCAGGGCATATACTTCTAGGTCATGGTGCAATGAATAGGGCCACTTTTTTCTTTCTAGGCATGTCATATGGCTAAATAAAGTTGGGGGATGGGTTGCCAACATGTGAAAAAATCATTGTCACTGAGTGCCTCAACTTCATTTCTTACTTGTGCCTTCTGTCAAATGGTCCCCATGGATGATGAAGAGATGCGGGTCAGCAAACATTGCACTTTTGTGACAAACAATGCTAGGTGTGTCCTCACTGCAGATGGGTTAACAGAACTGACAGAAAAATGATGAACTGGTTGGCCCAGACATATGTGCTGTGCTTCTTCTGGCAGAACTTGATGATCCTGCCCTACTCGAATGCTTGAATATCTCCCTTTGGGAGTAAACCCCCCCCCCCCAACCAATAACACAACCATGCCTTTGAGATGGCATATCTTATGCAGGTTTGAGTGTCACCTCAGTTACTCAACTGAGGAGGATCTATGCTTTTGTCCGAAAAGCTATGAGCTGTCAAGAGCTACCTGCTCACAGATAAAGAGATTACTTCATCATCATACATTAGTAATTCCTTCAAACTTTTAATGACTTAACTTTTAGCACAATGTTGGCACATTGATCTTTTTTTTCTAGTGTTTAAAGCAGGAGGTAATGCAGCAGATTTCTAGTGAATATTATTCAGTTGTGTAAGCAATTTGTCAAAATTTTTCTAAATGGCGACCATCTTTCCCAGAAATTATTATTTATATCTGATTCTAATGACAAAGAATTTTTTTGGTTTTATGGATTCAGATATTGTTTCTCAGCTCCATGTAGTGGAAGATTGGGATAGTAGTCTGTATGTAGTCTGTATCATGGATGTAGTTGATAGTGCCCCTTCAGATTTTAATCATCTCTGGCTTCGCAACATTTCTGAAGTTGTAGGACCATTAGGCCTAGCTGATGTTAGTGAGATGAAATGTGTTAAGTTTGTTTTCACAGATGATATTATGAACACATCAGTTTGACTATTAAATGACATCAGGAAAAGAATAAGCATAGACATTTAGTGGTAATATGTCCTGAATTTATTATATCGAACAAGAATAGTTGAGTCACTTATGTTTGAGGAATTTTTCATTACATTTCTCATCTTCACCATTTTATCACATATCACACATACAACGACAAAACCTACATCATTACATTCTATAACCATTCCTTTTATTTCTGTAAAATTATACAAAAAGATGTTTAAAAAAATGATTGCTTTGTCAAATACTCTCCATAAAAAACACATACAGACAAAAAATAATTCAGAACAATGGAAAAATAAGCACTTTTAATGCAGTGTGGTAAAGGTTAACAGTGCCACATTAACTACTATTATCACATCACAAAATCACCAACCTGCAGCAGGTCTCTGAATCCTAGTCTTGGTAAACTCAGAGCAATAAGAGCTCTGAAAAACTCCAGAACAGCGCTCAAAGCTCCTCCCTGCAACAGCGGAGATTGCACTAGGATCAGTATCTGTGGTAGTATGTCTGTCTGTATATTGGAGATGGACTGCTTGTGTCCTCTGGATATAGTCGTCAGCAAATTCAAAGTCAACTGAAAAAAACAACAACAAAATGATAAATTCTGAATAACCAATGCACCATATTGAAACGTGGTAACTCAGTGGTGTTGCTGAGCAATGTTGGTCTGATCATGTGGCCTATTTTACACAGTAGTGGTAGTGGTGATGAAATAATCCCTCTAACTGTGAGCAAGTAGCTCTTGGCAGTCCATAGCCTTTCTGACAGAAGCACAGGTTCTTCTCAGTTGTGTAACTGAAGTGACACCTGGACTCGTATATGGTCTCAAAGGCATGGAGTAGCATCGGGTCTCAGCAAGCAGGAGTAGCACCGACCCTATACCCCAAAAGGCTCACCCCATGCAACTGGAGGTTTTTTTCGATCGCCTTGTAGAGCCAGGAGGCATAAATGTAATACCACTGACCAACAAACATTATTAACTAATAAGGTACCACTTACATTAATACAGTGGAATGCTGAGGGTCTAAATAGTGAAATAGACGGCTTTAGCAAGAAATTAGAATTAGAGAACATCCTCTTTAAGGAACAGGTCCAGCATTTGCTGCATACAAGAGATACACCTCAGCAAAGTAGCCATTAAAATTATAGGTTATTAGTGCTGCAGGGCAGATCGAGTAGACAGAAGAAAAGAAGGTGTATTAATGTTACTCAGTAATTATATCAGCTCATATAAAACTGAACTATACATTAAAAGCAAAAACAATAATCCGCAACACATACACAGCAAAGTGGAAGAAACAAATGGAAGGGGAATACGAACATGATGCAATACATCTCCAAAGATATCAACAGACCACAATATTTCGCCTTAGAACAGGCCACTGCAGACTGTTGGGTCACCGTTACCGATTAAGGATCTCATACACAGATGAATGTCCATGTGGATCCGGAACCCAGACCCCAAACACATACTTCAGGACTGCCCAACATACAAAGAGCAGAGACAGCAGACCTGGCCAGAAGATACAGACTTGAGGCAAAAGCTATGGGGCAGCCGCTCTGACCTGGAGAAGACAGTGGACTTTGTCTTGACGACAGGCCTAACGGTATAGCATGACCACAGATGCTGAATGCAGAAGAAGAATACATGAAAAGAACAGAATACCAGGCACGTCAGCTAAAGACCAAAAACACAGACTTTCATCGACTTAATTCTTATTGTCCAAATGACCAACCCCTTCCCTGGACTCAATACAATACAGAGGAAGACAATGTATGTGGATATTTTAACAGCCATTCAAATGGTTATGACCACATGGATAATAGAAGAACTTGAAAGCTAGCAAGATGACAAAGGTCTTCTATTAATTAACAAGCTGAAAGATCCTAAAACATACTACTCCAAAGGGCATGGCAAATCATTTCCACAAAAAAGTGGCATTGTACATTAGACCTAGCATAGAAGAAAATCAGTAGAACAGTGGGGAAGAAACTTGAAGGTAGTGACCACCAATCAGTCTTCCTTAGTATTTAAAATGAATCCCCATGGAATGTCTGTACCCTCTTAAGATGAAATTATAAAAAGGCAAACTTATTGAGGTAATTTAAACACAGCAGTAGTGTTTTAGCTGGACAAATAGATGATGGAAGGTAAAGACATAAACACCATAGTCAAAGAGTTCAATAAATGTATTCATCAAGCTGCCAAAGAAGAAATGCCAAGAGGAGCATACAAACAATACAAATCATACTGGAGTAAACAGCTAGAACTACTGCAAAAATAATTTTTAAAAGCACGGATGGAATAAAGTGTGGAGCAACCAACAAGGTGAAATGGAACATGCTCATACCAGAAACAGCAATTAAAAACAGCACCAATGAAATTATGGATACACTGTTCAAATATAGCAAATTAGAATTCGTGGTCTCTAAACTAAAGCGAAATATGTCCCCGGATGTTGGTGAAACAACAAATTAAATGTGAAATTATAAATCTAGGAACAACAGTAATGAGGAAAAAAATTGAACATATTTATTATTGCCTAGACTACAGTAAAAATCCCACAAATTTGGAGGGAATCAATTATGGTCCCTCCGCTTAAACCTGGAAAAGATGGAAAAACTGGCACTAGCTACAGATCAATTAGTCTAACAAGTTGCTTGTTCAAAACAAGGAGCATATAAATTTAAGATGAAAATTTCACCTAGAAAGTAGAAAATTCCTTGGACGACTGCAGGCAGACTTTAAACAATGCTACTCCATGGAGGATCAAAATATATAACTCTCACAGGAAATGAAAGATGCTCTTCAAGACAAGAGATCAGTATTGGTGGTAAAGATTAATTTACAGAAGGCTTTAGAAATGGCATCTTCTTTTGTGTTCACTATCTGATAAGAGTTAAAAGAGGTATTGTCCATAGTGAAACATCAGTGTAGAATCATGTTGCAATGGATTTCATCTCACTCTGGAATAGCAGGAAATGAGAGAGCTGATCCACTGACTGAAGAAGGCTCTAACATGCAACTGCATGATGTACCAATCAGAAATCCCCAAAAGAAACTCATGATAAAGGCACAGGGAAAGCCACTTACCTTTACGGGATGACTACCCTCTACCACACTGACAAGAACAAATCATCACATTTCGACTCAGAACTGGGTACAATAGCAATCATATATATATAAAATTAAAAATTGACATATCAACAAATTGTACATGTGCCCAAGCCAACCAAACTCCTCTAATATACCTATGAATGCTAAATCTAATGTACAAAACAACACATAGAAAATACTGTCCATTGATACATGGAACAACACTGCAGATATATACATTATTAGCAAACGAAATAAGAAGCAGAAGTGTGAGATATATGGAGGAAACTTGGAAATTTTTTTATGAAATATCTAGTATCTGCAAGTACATTACGGACAAAGTATAAATATTATTGATACTCATCTGAAGCACAATGTATTTTTACACATTGGCATACCTACATGTCATGCATGCAATCGTACCCAAGAGTTGACAGTTACCATTTATGAACAATATTATTATTATGTTCTGGGTCCGTGGAATTTGGACATCTATTAAAATGTCGGAGATCTATTAGTCAACCTTCTATGTGGAGATGGTACTTGATATGATCTAGACAAGAGACGGAGATCTATGAACTTTTAATGTGGAGATAGCACTTGATCTGATCTAGACAAGAGACAGAAAATGTTGAAGATTTATTGCAGTCAACCTTCAATGTGGAGATCACACTTAATCTGATCTAGGCAAGAGATGGAGATCTATGAACTTTCAATATGGAGATGGCACTTGATATGATCTAGACAAAATACAGAAAATGTTGGAGATCTATTACAATCAACTTTCAATGGAGGTGGCACTTGACAACACAAGTGTCACATTTAGTTGTTCACATTTACAAACTCTGACAGGAATAGCAATGTATAAAGGAGTTTCTGACCTGGGAGATGTGCAAGTCATTCTCGTTGATCAGAGGTGACATTTCTTTCATGACGTCGGCCAGCATGTTTCCATTGACAGCATTACCTGTTAAGAATATACAAGACAGATCCCCTCATGAATAAGACATTTGAGCCATACATATTACATTATGTCACAAATATTACTTCACTTTTGTAATAAACCTAACACTTCTGAACTAATTTTACACTTTTGTACAAAATCTGATACGTACAAATTTTTGCAACGCCATCGGTGCACACAAAAAACACACACTTCCGGGTGTACTGCACTCAGCATCATAGTAGCAGAATTGTGACCGGCGATAAGTAATTTTGTAACTATGATAAAGAGTTTAAATTTAGCTTTTCCTTCTGGGAAAAGTGAGTGACAACACTGCTATACTCTGTTCACTTTAAAAATGAAGTGGGTCAAAACACGCCTCCATATTTCTCTGCGACAACAGGTGATTTTTAAACAGCTGATGACATGTAAAAACAATATTATTTAAAACATTTAAAAACAATATTTAAACAACATTTTAGAAAACATTTAAAAATGAAATTTAAAAAAAAATACAATCGATTAATACGTACTGCGTCCAACAACCAATCAGAAGCACTGACCTTTATTCTTAGAGTGAACAGAGTATAACAATTAAATACACCCTTATTTCCAATCAAAGTCGAGTGGAAAAGACCTGCAAATGAATCACAATTTTCAATTATCATGTCCCAATCATTGCAAATCGAGTTGAAATGAATGCCATTTTTAGCGAAATTCTTATGGATTGTGGTTCTACTAATGCGGAATTGTTGGGAAATATGTTTATTTTCGAAGTATATATTTCAATATATATTTCATTTTTATATTTCACTGATAATATTTTTATATTATCAGCACATTAGTTTCATTATGAAATGACCATTGGTAGCATTAGGTCTGAATATCATGCAATAAATATATTATGTTACATGTGACTAAGAAATTCTCTTAGATCTACTATGTAAGATTGAACTGAGAAGCTTACTGGCATATAAGTGATTTATATGCCTTAGACTGAGCGACCGCTTCTGTAACCACTTGCATGCTATCAAACACAGAACACCCACTCCTGTGGCCAATCACTTCAACGGCGATGACCACCGTGGTGTCCTTGACATTCAGGTCACTGCCATCAGATCATGCACCACCGATGATAGATCTAGGTACGTCCTCGAAAATCGTCTCATTTTCGAGTTGGGTACCATCAAGCCATTTGGACTCAATTCCGACCACTCTTTCGCTTAGTTCTCGGTCGTATTGGTCTTTATTACGTCATCGTTTTGTTCCTCTCATTCCACCTGTATTATCGTCTTTGTGTACTTCCTGTTCGTATGCTTCCGGTATCTATCTTACTACAACATTTCTCTCGGATACGCATTCATTTCTACTTGTGGTTTTTCTTATGTTTGTATGTTATGTCCGTATCTTGAAAAAGGCCTATTGGTCCGAAACGTCGACTTTGTCCTGTGTATTGTCATGTGTAGATTATATTATGTGTTTTGTTTTGTTAAATGTACCATATTTACATCCGTTAGTGATAGTGTGTAGTGTTTTAGTCGTCATTCAGTAGGACTTCATTACCTGTCTTCCACGTGAGTATTATTTTGCAATAATAAACAGCAGAGTTGGAATACCTCTACTTAACCATACAGCTCTATAGGCTACAATATCTCCCTACGTCATCAAGTAACTAGGGCCAGTAGGTGTCTCCATTCATCCCCATTGCTATGCATCAATTCATCAGTATGGAATCACACAAAGTTACGCTCATATGACATAGAATTCCCGCCACACGAAGTTAGGAATACATCACAGCCTAAAGGTAAAATTCCTTTACACATTACGACTGTAAGAAGGAGAAAGCTGGCTGATTTTGTCAACTAATTTCTGGAACAACGACTGTGGACTTCCGACGCCATGTTTTACTATCAAACATAGTACCGCTTGGCATGGTACGTGATCATTGTGGTAAGTAATATCTACATGTGTTAGTTGTTGTTTTATTATAAGAATAATTTAGAATGAATGTTTATTCATTGAAAAATACACACAAACATATGTATCAGGGGTGCAATGTGTCTGCATTTAAAAATAAAAACGTATGTCCGGCTAGGCCTAGTCTTGAACGAATGGACATTGTATGTGATTTTTTTCACATTTTATTAGTTTGTTCAGCCCATATTATATTAGGTTAGATATGAAACAACATATATTGCTATACATTGCTAAATGAATTGCTTTTCACAGATGACCAGAACCTCATATACGAAAGCAAATAACAACTGCAAAATCACGTTAGCTCACTATCTACAACATAAAAATACAACACGAAGATCAATATACAAAAGACGGAAACTATGAAAATGTGTAGAACACTGATCACACTAAACATACAGATAGATAACACAGGAGTAAATCAAGTATCGGAGTTCAAATATTTCTGTATTTTCACAGAAAATGTAAACCTTGATAGAGAGGTGTTAAAAAGCGAATGCAGTAATATACCAACTGTCACCACTACTTCTTGACCCCAATATCGAGATTGAAGTTAAAAAACAAATGATTTACAGTATATTTCTACCAACACTGTGTTATCAGTGCCACACCTGGTCTCTCTCATCTTCACATTACAGAAAGATAGTGACTTGTGAGATGAGGTGTTTGAGGGAGGCTGCAGGGGTCATCAGGCGTGACAGATTATGAAATGAAGACATCAGGGAAAGAGTAGGTATAACACCTTCCACAGAATACACAGAGAAGCAGCAGACCAAGTGGTTTGGCCACATTATGAGAATGCATCACAACATGTTACCTGTAAAGGCATATAACAAAATGAGATCAAGGTACAAAGTCAGAGGAAGACCGCGGAAAAGATGGATAGAAAATGTCAGCGACATCTTGAACACAATCGTAGCACAGCCGAGGCAATATATCTGGCCTTGGAACACAAGCTTGAGCTTCAATCACCCCCTACGCTTAACGGCAAGAGTGGATAACAAACCATCTGGGGAAAAACAATAGACTAAGGTTTAACACTACTGACTCAGGTTTACTACTTCCATCAGACAAACCTGACTCGGGTTTAACACTTTTGTTAAACATATCTGGCTTTAACACTTCTGACTCAGGCTTAATACTTGTTAAACAAACCTGGATCAGGTTTAACACTTCTAAGTCAGGTTTAACACTTCTGTTAGACACATCTCGCTTTGGGTTCAACACATCTTTCTCAGATTTAACACTCTGACTTGGGTTTAATACTTCTGACTCATGTTTAACACTTCTGAAACTTTAACTCACCGTAGTTTTTGACCACCACATCCAGACACTGTAAAGTACTTAGTTTTAATGCTCGCTGATTTTTCCTTAAGAAAGATGCTAAAATTGGGAACCCTTCCTCCTGGTAACAAGAGAAGATAGTAGACGTGAGAAAACAGACACACAAATTAAATAACGAGAAAAGATAAAACTTTTTACTTTAGTTATTATGTACCATAAAAACATATTACTTTAGTTATGGAGTACCACAAAAATATGCTACATTAGTTATTGAGAACCATAAAAACATGTTACTTTAGTTATCGTGTACCACAAAAATATGCTACTTTCATTGTATGGACTTTGTGTCTTTTAGATGGTTTAGATGATGTGTATGCTTAAAGGCACTTTGCAGTGACCTTTTCTTTATTGTGTGTTATTTGTGTTCTAGCCTGTGCATCTGAAGTGTTTCAAAAGTTCTGATCTTCATGCAATGCCTACTTTCATGCACCCCGGTCATCATCTACATTTTTCCAAGCTACCGTGATCAATGAAAATTTTTTCATTAAATCCTCACATGCATCTTTGTATCACAAGAGTGGCTTTCTTCAAATGCTCTTCTCTTCCAAAGTTGCCAAACAATATCTTTTGTAAAATACGGTTTTTGGTCACATTTTACCCAACCATCTTAGTCATCTACTGTTGAGTGTTTCAATTGCTGATTAAAATGTTGCCCAATGCAGCACCTCTGTGGTTATGATTTTGTCCTGCCAGCTGGTGTTCATTATATTGAAAAGGATTTAGATATCCTGTACAAACATGATAACTTAAGTTTTTGTTACTTTAGTTATCATGCACACATAAGCTCATATTACTTTAGTTGTTATGTAACACATACTATGTGTTACTTTAGTTGCTTTACATCCATAAAATTGCTACTTCAGTATGCCTGCAACAAACAATTCATCACTGAGATTCCTATTCATGTTCTTCATGCACATGCAAGCAGCTATCAACTGATTACTGTATGGGACTAGTAAACTGATATAAAAACTTTGGTCTTGGACAACAGCATTCATACAACCTTCAAGCTAACTGTCTGTGATATCCCCATGTTCTGTAAGGACAAATAGGCTAATACTAAGGGGCTAATACTAATGATGCTGAGAACATCATGCTATTTTGGAGCAGATCTCTCATCCTTGGCCCACCATGTGACACTCTACTCTCACTTGTGGCTCCCTCCAAATGCTTTCAAGTGGTGGCAGCCACATTCCAGTAACATCTTTCATAAGTTTGTCAAACCTGATGTGGGGTTTTCGTCTGGAGGTAAATACAGTGCTTGTCCATCCAAGCATGTGAAGTCTGGATATTTTATACAATGATGATGAAACACCTAATGTTCAATAGGCTGGAAGGACTTTCCAGCAGAGCATTGTGTAACTTCAAGGGCTTTGTGTGGTGGTGAATGCGCTGGCTATTCTGATATACCACCTGATATACCACCAGGCAACCTGATATGATCCACTGGAATAGTTTGCCAAGAATAAATTGCCAAGAGAATAACATTCCACATATCTTGGAGATCAGACAAGGATACCCTCAGAGGACTATATCTTGGTTACATACATGCTGCTTTAGAATACAACAGTGTACTCCTGACAACATGTTCCAAGACAATTGTAGAATATCTAGACATAGTGCAGAACAATGCCCAACGTCTTATTAGTGGAGCAATTAGATGTACATCAATAGCTGAATGCGAAATATATATAAATGTGGAACCCCTTGAGATACAGAGAGATATGGCTGCAATGAAGGCTTATGAAAGAAGCAAAAGAATGAACAAAGACCACCCAAATAAACAACTGGTAGAAAAGTGGCAACTAAACCACAAAATGCAACAAAAGTTAGTCCATAGACACGTCAATGAAATAAAAGACAGCTATCACCTCTCAGACAAGAACTGCATAGAGTAGAAAAATGTTTACCACCACACACATGTTTTTTTAAATTACCAGAAGTCAAGACACACTTAAGAAATATTGCAACAAAAAGTTCTAACCCAGTAAGACTTATGACAGCAACACAGAAAACAATAGACACCTAAAAAGAACAATGGATTCATGTCTATATTCATGGGTCTGCTTTCAAAGCCACCAACCAAGCAGGTTATGGTGTCTATAAAGAATATCCAGACAAAACATGTGATGAGTTGTTTGATGCTTGTGGAGAGATATGCTCTAACTATGAAGCTGAAAATAACAGCTCCAGCAGTTGTCTTGTACCACCTGAAAACTATATTTGAGGCCTTTCCATCAAACGTCCAAAAATATGTGATTTTTACAGACTCTATGTCTGTTCCTCAAGCATTAGAATGTGATGACATTGTAAACCTGAGCTAGTTGAAATATATCACAATGCCAACCAGCTGTTTATATACGAGGGGGAGTCAATAAGTAAGTCACAAATGGCTCTTTAGAAAAAACTGAAGACGATAAAAACCTGAAAACTGTTTATTTTAACACATACATTATCCCTTTACTTCTCAACATAATTTCCACCAACATTGATGCAATTATCCCATCGTTTTATGAGTCCTCCCAAACCTGCTGCGTAGAACTGCGTGCTCTGCTTTTTAAGCCACATTTTCACTTCACATTCAACTTCTGCGTCAGTCGCGAAATGCTTCCAGCCAAGGTGGGTTTTTAGTGGACCAAAAAGGTGAAACCCAGCTGTGCACCGCTTTACGGGACAAACAATTGTCAGCATAAACAGGAAGCATTTCTTTATGAATGTCTTTTGCAGGCAGTCCTTTTGCCCATAAAAAACGCACAACAGCACGTTGTTCATTGATTGTACACTCTGTAAGTACAGTAGCCATTTTGTTTTTTGTGCTGCGCATGCGCAAGGTACAGCTAGCGCCATCTAGCGAACATAAACATAAAGTTCTATGATGATATCAACTATAAACAGCTTTAGAAACCACCTACTGCATTTTCCTGCCATCCAACATCAATTTGTGACTTACTTATTGACTCCTCCTCGTATTATGAAGTCAGCATTTTAAGCAGTGGATTCCTGGCTATTTAAACACACCTGGCAATGACAAGGCAGACAGACTAGCAAAGAAGGGGCACAACAAGAACAGCCATATACACAAATGACCATGCACACAGTTAAAATGATGTTGAAATCTGTGAACAAAGAGAATTGGATGAACAGATGGGCAATGGGAAATGCCGGGAGTGAAATCTATAAATATATAACCAGCCCAAATCCTAAAGACAACATCAACCTCCTGGGAAGGAAGAACCAGAGTATAATTTTCTGACTCCGCACACATCATGTATAGCTTAACAATCACCTGAACAGAATACAACACACTCCAGGGTGCCGACTGTGCACACATCCCTATGAAACTTGACCACCTTCTTTTTTGAATGTTCAGCTCTGGATGACGTCAGAAAAATGTCCCTCCCTCCAAAGCTAGATAAATGAAACACATTATATGGAACAAAACAACAGCTCACAAACACATGCATATATCACACAATGGCATTGGGTCAAAGGGCATGAGCCCATGGACCTCTGGATCAGCAACCAACCAACTGGAATAATTATATCAGTATATCAGGAAGAGAGAGAGTGTGGTTGACAATTGGCATAACTCTTTCCATGTGCATACAAACATTTCCCCTTATAACTCTTCCTGACTTTAAACAAAGTTCGGTGCTAGTCATAACTCAACTACTATCATTCCTTATCACCCATCGTTATACAAATTAAACTCAAATTCTCAATAAACTCTGACAGACAAACAACAAAGAACTAGAGCCATACATGTATACCAGAACACTTATCTACTAACCAGTATAAACCTGATGTCAATGTTGAGTTGGGACCTGGGAAAGAAAACAATAACATCTTTCACTACAAACATCAAGAGACAGCAAAACAATACAAGTCAATAAAATTGAATAATCAGTCAACAGTGCATTGCTGGAGCCCAAAAGGGAAACAAAGAATAATAAGTGTTCTGTTATGCACAGGAGGTTTGGCTACTCCATACTGTAGGTCATAGTAATAAAAAAATACCATGCTGATGTTGGATGCATTACGCATGCTGTTGCATCTCTGGGTTTCAACACTGTTCCATTAGACAAACCATCAATGCAACAGAAAACCTTAGTAGATGACATGCCATTATATTGAGGTTCTTTTCTTATAGAAGCTTCATCGCACGTCATCTATACAATTATGTATTTCATGCTTTTATTTTGTTGTTGTAATGTGTTTTATGCTTTATATATTTTCATATATGTAATAAAGCTCCTCTGTGGTTGGCTCCCTCCTCTGTGGTTGGGAGGGAGCCAGAGATGTACTGTGCAGCACAGGGGAGGAGGAAACTGACAACTGTTTTTTCCTATGGCTGAGGCCCATCATAGAGGCACAGTGGCTCAGGACGTGACAACTCTTTTGACTTGAACATTTGGTTGCATGCCTGGAGCAATAGATAAGTAAGAGTATGCTAAAAGGTTGACAATTAGATACATTCACTAGTATAACAGGGGTGCAAAGGGAACGCATTGCTCTAGGCGGACCCAGGGTTAGCAGATAACCAAGATCCCAAATGTACCTCCACGCGGTGCACCCTGGAAACAGAAATACAGCAGCTCGAGCTGATTCTGACCAAATCATTTGGGGATCGTGTCCGAGAATGTGGAGGTAGCAGATGGAAAGAGATTTGACTGCACAAGAGACAGACAATATTTCGACACCACCAGAATCACCACATATAGCGACACTGTCGACATACAGTAAAGCTAGTCAGTCCAGTCCGAACATTGGAGGGGCGGCCAATGTAAAATGCACGTAAAGGTAGATGCATGGCGAGAGACAAATAGATTTCATACAGAGTACAATGAAACAATGAAAGGGCAGAACAGCGCTAGAGGGCAGCGCGAACTGCAAATAGAAAGTGAAAAGTCCCTAGGAAAGGGGAACTACAAGCTCCGTCAGCTCGAGGGCGAGCTTCTAGTTACCTGTATTCCTTACAGGCAGAGACCCAGACCCATTCATTGGTGTCTGGTAAAGCAAGAAGACCTAATCCAACTTTAATGTCGAGCCTTCCTAAACCGGAAATATGCTCGCGAAGAGAAAGGGTTCTGTACCCGGTGGGCTTAGGCAAGAAAGGGACAACGATGGTAGTCCTGGCCCAACTCTACTGTCAAGGTTTCCTATACCGGAAGTACACTTGCAGAGAGAAAGGATTCAGTACCTGATGGGCTCAGGCGCTATTGGGACAAGGACGCTCAGCTCTCAAACGCGTGGTGTGAAACTCGGACAAGGGGTACACGATGTCGGTGAATGACACCTCGGCTAAGAGGGCGAAAGAGCCAGGGCCAACTCCTCTGCTGAGTTCTTCCCCTTAAGGAACCAGGCTCACGGATGAGAAACGGTTCAGTACCCAATGGGCACAGGCACAGCATGTCCAATTACACGAGGCAAGTTCATAGACAGTGGAACACCTCGTGCGAGTCATACGAGAGCAAAAATCGTCTGGGCGAAGAGTCTCCACTACGCGTGCTTGGAGACAGATATAGAGGCTGTCACAGGCTAAGGGTAGCCCACCCAAATTGTCACGGCATGCCGAAATCGAATGTGCTAGGCCTATAAGGCGCATAACGGTGGCACAACGTAATCACGCTCCCGGCGGAAATCGCACGGATATCCGTGATGGTTACAATGGAGCGAACGCAAAACAAACAAACAACTAGCATAACAAATATATTGCACAATTTTTTGCTACCTATTTTGTAAAAAACACCTGGCACAGAATTAAATAACTACTACTATTAACTGCCACACAAAAAATAGATCCAGTTATAAACTATACCTAAAGTATTGATCAAGTGACCTATATTTTCTATGGAACACTATGTGTTTTGAACACACAGATTACAAGTACCATACGGGACAATTGCCAATTGGCCTTACTGTGCAATTAGAGTTAGGGCCTTGACTGTTGTCAAACGTGTAATCTCATTCTTGAGTCTCTCCAGGAAGATGGGCAAGCATTCCTTCAGCTCAGCTTGCAGGTTGTCTCCCAAGTTGGCAACAATTTGGCCCCTGAAAATACCAGAAATATATGTGATATGATGAAGAACAGCAATGCACACTAACAACAATGCACACAGTTAACAGATGCTGAAATCTGTGAACATAGAAGCGATAAAGACAAGAACAGCCATTAACACTAATGATCGTGCACACAGTTAAAAAGATGTTGAAATCTGTGAATAAAGAAACTGTATTGAGCAGATGCGCCATGGGAAACACTGGGAGAGAATTCAACAAATATATGACCACCTTAAATCTCAAAGACAACATCAACCTCTTAAGATAGAAAGAGTACTATTTTCAGACTTTGCACCCAATATATACAAACACCTGCACAGAATACACTCCAGGGTGTTGACTGTGCACTCATCCTTATGGAACTAATAATCATCACCTTGTAAATGTTCAGGGGTCGATGATACTAGAAAAATGCTTCTCTGAGGTCAGATAAATAAAACACTCTGCACGGAACAAAACAACAGACCACAAACATATGCATATTTCATACACTGACATTGGGTCATAGGGCGGGCATGAGCTGTATCAGCAACCAACCAATGGATAAACTCATGCAGAACTACAAAAGTATAAGCTAGCTAAACATACCCAACTGTTACTGGCAACAAGTCTAAAACTTCATTCTTTATTTTTTTAACACTTTCAAAACAGACACCTCTATAGAAGATCTGATGTCTGCATCTTAAATACATTAATAAAAACCATCAGTTTGTAATACATTGGATGCATCAATACAGAATCATGATTTCAATCTTCAGTGATGTGGCAGTGTGTGGACAAATCTTGGCCAATGATGTCTTTGATGTTGTCTCTCCAAGATTTTCTGGGTCCTTTCCTAGGATAAGGGTCTATATTGTTAACAAAACAAAATTATGTTCTGAAAAAAGATTAGGGTAGTTAAATGCGAAACCCCAATGCGTTGTTTATTAATTACCCCACCCGACTAAATCTGTTCATTGTGCTTTATAACAGTATAGTTTCAGGTAGTCCTTTCCACAATGGAATTAGGTCAAGATCACATTATGTCTCCATGTAAATCTTTACATCTAGAACATTCATTACAACAGTAACAATTACTTTTCTAGTTGAACGAAAATTCAGCAAAATTACAGCTGCCATTTTGTAACTAGGAATGGAGCAGCAGAGTGACGTTACAAATTACTTTAAAATTTTGATAGAAACAAATTTCTTAAAAAGTTTGAATCTTCTTCTAAGAAAGGACCATTTTCTGTCTTCCTCTGCTCATTCAACCTTGGACTGTTTCCTGCATGATAATTTTTGACAGGAAATCATGTTGGTTCATATGTCCAAATCATGCAAGTTTTCACTGTTCTACTATTATTAATAGTGATTCTTATGGACTTGTATGCATCTCTAAGTTATTTCTTACATACACATTTGTCTTATGCTCTCTATAGCAGATGTGTAGAATTTGTCTGTAACACTTATATGTTTTCAAAAGCCTGAATCCATCTCTCCCCATCTGAAATGAGTATTCAATTTTCACAGCCATACAGCATAAAATACAGGATGTAGTCCAGAGAACAGAATGTAAAGTAAAAAGTAAAGTAACCCATAGCATTTATTAATGCTGTAGGGGTGTGAGATGTTAGCGATCTCACATTTCACAGGCTCTGCAAATGAGGGCGGTAGCCATCTCCTCTCCCTCGCAGTCTTTACTTCCCGGATTAATCCGGTACCCATTTAAGGTTGGGTCGACCTGGGAGCCGTTGCGATCTGAAAACATTTCCGCCTCAACTGGGGAATGAACCCAGGACCACTCATATGCGAAGCCAGTGCGCTAACCACTGCGCTAACGCGGCTCCGAATGTATTGTATCATGGTTTACCACTTGACTGCAATATCTGCACCTTTCAGCCTGATATATCTGACTTCAGCATGACTTCTAGGTCACTATGAGATAACCAACAACCCCCCCCCCCCCCCCCAAAACTTCCTTAGTCACCTATTATGACATGCACAGCAAGTAACATTGTCAATATTCTTTTCTCCCCTTTCAGGTCCAGCCAACACATGGGTTGTTATAAATTTTGATCTTCTCTCTAACATTGATCTTGCATCTTAACAACTTCTACTTAACTTCTAGCACGCTATAGGCGATTGTAAGTCACGGTCGATGATTGCTTTGCACTACTTTAGAGACGTAGTCTCTAAAGTGAGAATCACAAGATTGTTAATGTCATATGACCAGGAATTAGCGCTTTTAAATGGCAAGTCAAACTGAACTTCCTTTTTCTGCATTGTGTTTGAAATAGGGGGAATATTTGATTGACAATTTAATTTCTAGTCATCGGTCCTGGACAGTACGGATCGAATGAAATATTCAGTGACATTATTATGGAATGTGATTCTGATGAGGGGTTCTTAGGAATTATGTTTGTTTTCAAAGATATTAGTATTATTAACATGTTAGATTCTTATGAAATGATATGGAAAGAATAGACCCAGACATTTCGCAGCATTGAATATAATTACAATGTGTGTCTGAAAAGCACAGAAGGTCAGATCAGTCAAGATAAGTGATAATGTTCAGAATCTTCTTGCAGGACAATTCTGGAGAACTTGCATAAACTCAGACACAGAGAAAAAAAGAAAATGAACATCTGTACACCTACATGCAAGCTATAGCCCTCTCCTTGACCTCCTGATCAATGTCCGCAGCTTTCAAACGCTTGACGGTGCAAATGTACAAATTTTTCACATAAGGTTTGTAATCAAAGCTAGATGGTACATCTGAAAACAACAATAAGAGAGAGTTATAAGTCCAATTGATAACATTGAGATATCAATTTACACAGCTAGGACAAAAATTCAGAAGACCAATAAAAATACAGGCATTTTTCTAGATCACATATATTAAAAAAATGGAACACTGAAAAACATCCCGAAAACATTTAATATTAAGACATGTTTTAAAAAACAACTGAGACGGTAACAGACAAGATCTTAACCAGGTCCATTCAACTGACACCAATTAGCCTCACAACTTAAGACAGCACATTTTCTGAATTTGACTAAACAGTATCCCTAAAAACAGTTAACAGTAATTTGTGTATTGTCTTGAGTCTCTGCCTACTGGTCCATACCCCATAGTAACTTGAAAATATACACACTTGAGGTCTTTACTCAAATAGTATCTTTTCTTTTTTAGGAGTGAAGATTGAATGAACTTAGAAAATGTGTTGACTGAAGTTGCGAGGCTAATTGGTGTCAGCTGAAGAAACTTGGTTCAAATCTTGTCTGCTACATTCTAATATTACTTATTTACCCAGGTGAAAAAACTGGAAAAACTGCATCACATAAAATATTGGAACAAACTTCAAGTAAGAAAAAACTTAAGAGTAAATAGAGTATGGGAAAAACAACCTCACTATAAACTCTTTAGCCATTAACAAACTGGTTGGTGAACCACCTAGGAGTCATTTAAATACTTACAAACCAGCAATTTAACGACTTAGAAACAAAATCTTTAATTTCTTAGCCAGGTCCAATATACAAGATCAGTGAACCAAACTGACCAAGACCACACTCAATTCCAAGGGGAGGCCATAATAACAGATTTCATGGTTGCTATCTGGCTAAGCAAAATGGGATCAATGAAGGAAGATAAACTTGGTTCACCCATTTAACTGCTTAGAAATCCCAATAAAATAAGGATTAGCTACATAAAAACTATGTTATCTTACCTAATGGTCTGAGTACTTTCACCAACTGTTGAGTAACTAGCAAAGCCTCAGATGTGATCTTGTAAAATGGGTCTCCTACGGCATTGACAATTGGCTAGAAAAAAAAAGAAGAATCACAATATCATATTCTCAAACATCAGACAATTTGTCTTTTTTGCTTATTGTCTAGTGCCCAGGTGGATGGTGACGGACACTACATGTGCCCAATGCATCCAAATCTGACGTGCACAGGTTTCCGTAGAATGCATTAGTGGGAAAGTGCAGGTAATAATTTCCCATAGTGTTTTTTGTTATGTTCTGTGTAGAAATGGTGACACAGAATGGTGTGTCTATTAATGCAAATGAATGTTTAATAACAATTTAAAAAAATAACACAATTGTATATTTATCTTTCTAGTTGCTAGAAGTTCATGATGAAGAAGTAACATTAGAAATAGTAAATGTGTTTATAATGTGTAGCAGAAAAGTCACAGAAAACAATAATGCATTCATAGAGTACACATTTTTTCCCTGAACATGAAATGAGAATGCGTTCTATGAATGAGTTTAATAATAATTTGTAAAAAAACACACACAATCACTCATTTATCTTTCATTTGAAGTTACTAGCAGTTAGATGCAGTTCATGATGAAGTGGTAACATTAGAAATAGTAGAGGTGTTTATAATGTGTAACAGAAAATAATGATGCAATCATATTAAGAGTACACATTTTTTTCTCCCAACATGAAATGACAATGCAAACCCATGCATCTCAGATGTGGAAGCATTATACATGTATCATCTCGTTCCACATGAACCAAAAACTGTATTGTCTAGTAAGAGAAATGGATTGAATGATGCATTTGTAACATGTCTTTTAACACACAAATCTAAGGTTACCGCAAATGTTTTACCCTAAACTGTGTGACTGCACACCTCATCAAAATTGAACATTTCTCCACCGAAGATGGATGTGTCGGGCCATTGACGCAAATAAAACTGCGACACAGCGCATTTCCATTCTCTGGACTACATCCTTCTGGGAATCTAATAGGACCATAGTCCTGCTACAAGAGATATCCAGTGCGAGTTTGAGAATGAACACTGAAGAAGAACACTTCTAGTTGAACTTCAGATATAGGCATGTTCCAGGTGAACAAAAGAAGAACACTTCTAGCACGAAACATACACCTGTGAACCTAAGAAGAAACGGTTATCAAGAGTGACTCTAACATGCGGTATTAATACTTTTACTGCCAAGCCTTTTAAATCTAAGTGTCAGTCCCACAGCATCCTGTTGGCTTTGGCTGTCGAACATCATATTCTCTGTTGTCAGTCCCTTCCTTTTCCAAGGTAAAATTAGCATCTATTTGTTCATGTTTCTGCAACTATGATTTATTAAACCAGTGACAAGTAGTCAGTAAATCTCTCAATTTTCCTTAATCAACTATGACATACCTGGAAAAAAAAGGTGATCATATTCTTTGATTTCACACTAAAAGTCATGGCCACACAATGCAAGCTTACTCTTCAGAGACATTTTTGCAGAAATTTTCTCTTATTTAGAAAACATTTATCAATGCTTACAATGGGAAATTGTGTTTTCACACAGATATTTCCTTCTAATTAGAAAGACCCTGACTTAACTCTTACTCCCAAAAGACTGAATTCATACAGACATTTTTTTCTATTTAGGGTGCATCTGATATAACTCTTACTGTCCATCTATACAAGAAATGAAATGTATACCTACCGGTACTAAAAGTTTGATGTGGGGATGAAACACTTGGTGATTATGGTTAGCCAGAAGAGTACTCAGGAATGCCAAAGTATCAATCTTCATGTTGGAACTGGAGTTCTTATCACCAAGGGAGTACTGTACACCAGGCATCAAGTTAATGAGGTGTTGATCCAAGGCTCCTGGCAGCACTAAAATCAGCTCAGTCAGGAGGCTGAAACAGCCCTGCCTAGTCTTGATGCTCTTCTCCTTCAGCTGTCGATGAACAGCCTTAACAATGTCTGGTATCTGTGTCTGGAGCATCTTTAAGGGTCTGTCAATGACAAACAAGAAAAGTTTAGAGAAGTACTCCTTTTAGGAGGAAGATGGTATGTGTGTGTAGATCTGTCAATGACAACAGACAGCTTGGAGAGCAGGAAACATGTAAACTTGCTGAGATCTTCTGTGTTCACTCTCAAATTTCTGCTGACTAGAGAGATGTAGACCAGAGAACAGTGCTGCATTAACACTGTGTTAATTAGGCATCAGACTATTATCATGGCTCTCCGAACAAGTTCATAGTTACTTCACTCTTATATTCGGCATGTTCTTCAGCATATGGTAACTGAATGTTCCAGTTCTATGTTGGTTGATAACTTTTCCTGTGATTCCTATACGCTATTTGTTTCTTGCAACACCAAGCTTCATTCCCAGGTCCTGCATTTAAGCTATAGACACAGAAGAAATACACCCCATATTTGTATCTTTCAACTGGTTTCCAAACACCCTCAATAAATAATGAATAGTCTAAAAATAACGCAGCGTCAGGGGAAAATTACATAATTTGAACGCAGCATGCTAAAGGTTAAAAGCTGATGTTTTCTGTACTATTTCTCCAATAGATTGGTAAGAGGATTAGTGCATGGTGCATCTGTGGGAATTCAGAGAGAACCATGTAATTGTTGCTTTCTTTTGGTTCACCAGAGTTCCAGATACATTATATCACTGGCCAATGTGACATTTCATTTTGTAGATCTTGAACAATTTGTCTACTTTCTAATCTCTGATGGTACACCAGAATGTCATCTGCATAAGTGAGGGTTCTGCCATTTCCAATCAGCTATTTGCCCATAACCTTCATAGTGTGTGTGTGTATATATATATATATATATATATATATATATATATATATATATATATATATATATATATATATATATATATATATATAAATTAAAGAGCACAGTGAACCCTGCAGGCCTTGGGTATATTGTTGTCGGATCATATGTTTAACTGTTACTCTTCATCACTACCTTCCTCTAAAACAAGGCTGAAGAAATCTATTTGATGAGAAAAGGAAAGGCCTTATGTATGTTATAACAACCTATCCAGCAGGAGATTACATCTCCTTGCTTAACACTGGGTAAATGTTAGTAATATGATACTATTTTGATTCTCACTGCCTCTAAATATGCTATCAAATGGAATCAAACGTGGAGTTGGCTGTTCCATCTCATAAAGCAAGTGTCGACAACCAACGGCCCATGGACCGGGCTCAACCTACCTGTCCACTAGTCCTCAAACAAAAATTGTTACTGTTGACTCACGGTGTTCCTAAACAAACACCTAAAAAGAATAATCCCAGTGCTTATTTCAGATCTAGAATTACAAGACTACGAAAATTGTATCACTTTGTCTGCCTCCAAATATAGGCTACATATGCAAATGTCCATTAGTTAACAAAGTGTAATGAATGTTTAGTAATATTAATATGTTTTTGGAAATTCACAGACCATGTTCCTTGTGATTAAGGTTGACACATTTTATTACTAATCTTTTCTGCAATACATTGAAAAGTCTAACCTAAATATATAAACATAACCCGCCGAAGACAGGTGCATCAGACCATTGGCGCAAATAAAACAGGGACACAGTGCATTTCCATTCTATGGACTACATCCTGCTGGAAATCTAGTAGGAGCATTGTCTTGCTACAAGAGAGATCCAGTGGGAGTTTGAGAATGAAAGATATAAATATAACAGATAATGTGCATTCAAACTTTCAGGTTCATTATTTCTTCATCCAGCCTGCAATCAGCTATGTATTTGTGTATCCGACCCTAGAACCATAAAAGGTTGCTGACTTCTGCCATAGAGGGTCAAAATCTACAGGATATTGAGAACAAATACAAAAGAAGTTGATCACTCTAACACGAAGGCACGAGTCATGTACACTTACTGTAGAAGTTGGATAATTGGCGTAAATAAAACGGCAATATAGCACATCTCGTTTCCATGGATTATATTCTGCTTGGGATCTAGTGGAACTAAGAAAATCTAACAGAAGTTTGAGAATGAATGCTTAAGAGGAAGGAAAAAGAATTTTCATCTACACTAATTTATTCACCAGGTCACGACAGGATGTTCAAACATATTCTATATAACGATATTCAAAATGTACTGACCCTTCCTCGTCCTCCATGTTGTCACCACCAGTAGCAACAACAGGGCGAGTCTGCTTGAGTAAAGCAATATAAGCATGGAAGATGTCTGACTTCACATTTTCTTCTCTCTCTGTGGACATACAGCACAAGAGAAGTATATTTGTTACTGCTTCACAACAAGAACAGTTCAAAGCAATCACACACAGAACATAAAAAATTCAACTCTATGGCCCACACAACACAAAACAGTTTGATTTAACGACAACACCTATAATAATGTACTATTGTCACTGATAACAGATATTCATCATCATCATTTTCCTTTTGTGCTGAAGTTAGCACATAGGGCAGAGGTCAGATCCCTCCAATTCTGTCTGTTCAAAGCTATTCTGTGCAGTTCTTGAATAGTATGGATATTGACTGTTTTGCTTTCTCTAAGTATTGTTCTTCCGAGTGTTTCTTTTGGTCTACCCCTGGCTCTTTTGCCTGTAGGTATCCATTCAAGAGAATGGTGGTGTATTGATTACAGATATAACTAATAAAAAACAAAAATACTAAATGTAAAGTAATATCACTGAAAAATAGCAAAAAAACCAACAAAGAAACAATGATTTTTCCCATGCTACGGCCCAACAGAGATCCTTATCAAGAAACAGCCATGAACTAGAAATAAACACAAACAATAAGATCAATACAATGAGATGGTCTTACTGTTGCATTCCATTGTATTCGAACAAAAAAAGGCGCAATCATGTTTAGTTATAAGTAATAGTGTTGCTTGTTTGAATTGTGTGCACTATTGATAGGCAAAATTCAAGAGGGAAATAGAATGCTACAAGAAAATAGGTCATGTCATACCTGATTAAGTCAATGTTTCACATCAATGATGTTAACTGTACACACATATATGTACAAACATACAAAAAAGTGTACATGTGTAAGATCATATAGGCATTTATGGAGATCCAACTCAATAATACCAATAATTACAACATTACCAATATCTCAAACATAGACAAATGCTGGTAAACATGAAGCACAAGTTAAAAGGAGAATAGGAATGGCTAAAAGAACTTTTATTTACATGAGGAATATATTGACATCTAAATAAATTACAAACAAGCTAAAAATTAAAATTATAAAATGCTACATATCTTCTATATTAACTGTATCACTAAAATACATGGACAATGAACAAATAACTAGAAGACAGAATTGATGCCTTTGAAATGTGGATGTATATATAGAAAAATGGGGAGAACTTTCGTGGAAGGAGAAAAAAAAAACAATGAAGTTCTATGAATACTTTGTATGAGAAAAGAACTATTAAAAGAAATAAAGATGAAACACATAATGTATTTTGGACATATTAAAAGACATGGCAGCTTATTGAAGACTTTTTTACTTGAGGATAAAGTCGAGGGTAGGCGAGCAAGAGGTAGCAGAGATACATGTGGAAGAGAGGGACAGGTTAGTTTAACAGAGTGTACCACCAAGGCAATATTGAAGGATATTGAAGGTTCGTTGCAGCCAACCTTTATTGCGGTGACTGTACTTAATGAAGAATACAATAATGCATTATCATAGGTGTTATCGCTTCTGTTTTGTTACTGTGGCACTCTCCATCTTGTCGGATATCCTCTGACAGTTGGGTTATTATTGATTCAATGATTACACAACATGAACAGTTTGATTCAATGACCAACACAACATGAACAGCTTGACTCAATGAACAACACAACACAAACAATTTTATTCAATGACCACAACATGAACAGTTTGACTCAATGACCCATACATGAACAATTTGATTTAAGGAACCATACAAGATAAACAGTTTGAGTCCATAACCAACACAAGATAAATTGCTTGCCTTAACACACAAAAACTGTGTGAATCAAAATGAAAGATGCTCAATACTGCAGAGACTGCTCTCTGACTGACTGTCTCACCTTTAAACCTGGTAATGAGAGCAGGAGACACAGTCTTGTAAAATTCTGGTAACATGTCATGACGAGTACTGACGACTGCCTCAAGGCACTTGGCAGCTGACCTTCGAACCTTCCAGCTCATGTCATCGTCATCGCTATACTCATCCTCAGATTCTCTAAGCCAGCACAAGAGAAACAGAATAATGTTTGCATGTAAATGTACAACTGAGATGCAATTAAAAAAATGAGATGCAATAACAAAATGAGTTATGAGTGCATGCCATTAGATCACACCGGACAAGCTCATAGGTGTTCAATAAATCCATCATCAGAGTGTAGCAGCTCACAGTTTCAGCTCTGTGTTGATTTATCAGTTTCCTCATATATCAATTATGTTTCTCTTTCTGGGCCGATTCAATTTTTATTACAATCTCCCACAACCATGATTTATGAAAATCTACTAAATAAACATGGTCCCCTCAGTGCAGAGACTGTCAGAACAATATACTTTGGATATTGAGGCCATGATCACCAGCTTATTAGCAGACTTATTATCCTCATGATCTCCAGCATTCATTTTCAAACTCTCGCTGTATCTTTCTTGCAGCAGGATAATGGGCCTCCTAGATTTCCAGAAGGTTGTAGTCCAGAGAATGGAAATGTGTTGTGCCATCGTTTTATTTGCATCAATGGCCTGACACATCTGTCTTCGGCTGACTCATGTTCAGGCATGAGCATAATGAAGGTTACCTTCTTTTACTAGCAGATGTGCTAACAAGTTCAATCATTGCCACAAGCAAATTACATTTTACATGTGCAGAGCAACAACATCAGCAGCACTACTAACAATAAGAATAATATTGAACAGAAACCAACGTCAACATGAACAGAATAACATCATCAGGAGCAGAACACAAATAACAGCATCAGCAATAGCATGAACAACATTAGCAGCATCTTCACTAAAAATAACTCGGAATATAAACCAACATCAATAACATAAATATAATAAGATCAGCAGTATAAACAGCAATAACAAGGAACACTAACAACAACAATAAAATGAACAACATGAACAGAACATCAGCAGCACCGCCATCAGTAGCAATAATATCAGCACCACCAACAACAACAGCAATAAATGGAACAGAAATCAACAGCAGCAGCACCACCGCCAGCAACAACTGAGAACACAAAATCGGCAATAATATGAACAACATTAACAGAATAACAACAGTAACACCACCAACAACAAAATCAATAACATTGAACAAAAACCAACATCAGCAATAGCATGAATAACAAATCAGGAGCACCACCACCAACATTGAACATAAACCACTGCCGAAGATGGATGTGTAGGGCCATTGGTGCAAATAAAACTGCAGCACAGTGCATTTCCATTCTCTAGAGACTATATCCTGCTGAAAATCTAGTAGGAGCATTGTCTTTCTACAAGAGAGATCCAGTGGGAGTTTGAGAATTCTTCTTCTTCTTCTTCAGCGTTCATTCTCAAACTCCCACTGGATTTCTCTTGTAACAAGACAATGGTCCTACAAGATTTCCAGTTTAATGTAGTCCAGAGAATGGAATTGCATTGTGTTGCCGTTTTATTTGCGCCTGTGGCCCAACACATCCGTCTTCGGCGGAGAGTTTGAGAATGAACGCAAGAACAAAAACCAACATCAGCAATAGCATGAATAACAATATCAGGAGCACCACCAACAACAACAACAGGTAACAGAAAAAATAACAATAATAGCAATAACAAAATATACACCAACAATAACACCACAACCCAACAACCACAGACACACTAATAAGTCACATTGATCAGCCATAAGACACAGCTGAAGAGTTGGGGATAGGGTTAGCTGTTTCATCCCATATAAAATCAAAGTGACCTAGAAACCATGCTGAAGTCAGATTTGTTGGGCCTGAACACAGATATCACAATCAAATTATAAAACATAACAACACATTCCATTCTCTAGACTACATCCTGCCAACCTGTAGGAATTTGAGAGCACTTTCAGAGGAATAAGTAACAACAGCAGAAACAACAATAAACACAAAAACACACTTCTGAAATACATATCTGAACTCACTCATCATCTTCGTCATCTTGTGTGTCCGTGTCCATGTGTTCATCCTCGTCGTCGTCATAGTTGTAATTGGGGTCATGACAAATGTATTTGAGACAAATGGCTACAATCTAGGCAGAGTTTGGAGAGAGAATGAGAGGAGATAACATTGCAGGCTAATCATATCATTGTTTATAATGCAATTGTTGCTACAAAACTAGAACATTCTAAAGGATTCGTCTCTGTATGGGTATCCTCTAGTTCTCTTCTTGATGTGTTCGCTTCTGAACAGCGGTGGAAAAATATCACCAGGGAGTCAAATCTAGCTTGGCATGCCTTTTTTACTGGTCTGCCAAGCTAATTAAACAAATTATTATGATCAGCACCACCATCACTGAACAAAACATTGGTCTCATAGCTCACAAAATTTCAAAATCACAAGCTATCATGGCCAAACTGTAAATTACACTGAATTCCCTTCTCTAAACTACATCATGATAACTGGCCAGAAGAAGAAATCTTAGACCCCCCCCCCCCCCCACACTGTTAAAGAGAAAATGATTACACTGAGTCTTTGAATGTACGAGTTAGATATGGTTTCTCAACCAACTAAAACAGGAAGTGTTTGTCAACAACTTTGATAATGAGAATATGAGGAGATAAAAGAGAGATAAAATATGAGAGTTGTGGAACGCCATGATCACCTACATCAGCCGTCATGGCACCTGATGATGATCAATATCTTGACATTGGTCTCACTATCATGGTGTGAGATTCCAGGACAGTTGTTTGTGGACACACTCTTGTGACAGTTTATAGGTTGTGTTGACTGAGAGGTCAAGATAGTTGCCTGCTTGAAATCACTTCTCATTTCACTGCAGTCTTACACATCTCAAAGTCAATTCTAAAGTGTAAAACAGGTAGGTAATTCACCTGAGAGTTCAATCTATCCATTTCCAGGACGTACTACAAGGAAGTGCTTTTATAATCTTGGTTATAGACCAAACCTGCAGTTCGCATGAGAGCAATGCACATCCCATTGTATGTGTAACCTAGCAATGGCAATTTAAATTGTTTAAATATCTAGTGTTTGACCCTTATTTCATATTCAAAATATATGCCTAAATCAAGTCCTTCTCCATTATATGTCCTGAGTACTGGTCATACGGTTAGTTGACTAATATGCACTTCTCACTGGTTAGTGATGCAAAGTATATACAATGCAACCAATGAAAAGCTCAGATCAGACAAGATAAGTGATGCAGTCTGCAGGATTTTAGTCCAGAGAAGGGCTGGATTGAATCTGACAACCAAACATTAAGAACAACATTGACTTACATCAGGAATGAAATCTGAGACCTCCTTTGGACACCTCCGGACAAACGACTCAAAGGCTTGAAGGCAAAACTCTGTCAACTCGTCATCGTCAGTTTTACAGAACTTAACAATCAAGGGCACCATCTTGTCCAAGTACTCACCAAAACGACCGCCAGCTTGACGGCTTTCAGAAACAGAAAATTTAATGCAATTTAATAGATTTTTGTTATACAAATATAGGAAACAGAATTCATCAACATCAAGTGCCTTCTCCGCATTGAAAGTTAGCCGCAATGGACCTCCAACATTCTTGGTGATGCACTCTGAATTTGACTTTTTGTCATTCTCATGATCTCTCATTTCCACTTATATACCAATTGTTATATTCTTTCCAGAACATGGCCTTCGTCATGGAAACTGAACGCCTCTCTCATCTAGGCAAGCAGGCCTGCATTGGCCAGATACATGTGCATACATTCTTCGATGTCGCTGGTCCATCATCTTCTTGGTCTTCCTATTCTTTTCTTGTCTGGCACTCTGCCCTCTTGAATCAGACTTTTGATAACATCATGGCATTTTAAGTGTCCAAAATAGCTTCCTTCTTATGATGGTATTTAGAAGCTACTCTTCATTTAGTATCAATAATTTCAAAACTTCATTTACACCCCTTTTCACTGTATCCATTCTGAATTTCTAGGCACCGTAATCCTGTAGGGTGCCACTTCTTTCGGAAAGAAAATCTAATTTGACGCTTTATGGAAAACACATTCATTTTCGTCTGCTATTTTGGCAGATTTTCACTTATATCTTTGAATATCTGAATGCCTTTCTTGCCATTCCTCAACTTTATCTTTAAGTAAAGTCTTCAAAAAGAAGTCATGTCTTTTTATATATTCAAAACATTTGATTTGTTTGACTTTTATAGCATTAATAGTACTTTTTCCATACTTACGAACAACTTAGTGTTGCTAAAACACTTTTGTTTGTTATATTCTCTGTCCACAAAGTTCTCCCTTCTTTTATTTATCCACATTTCAAATACAAAATTATGTTTTCTATCTATTCATTATCCCTGTTTCTGAACCATACTTTAAGCTAGAGTTGGATGTATCACTTCATAATTTTCATTTTTAGTTTTAAAGGAATTAACTGATCCAATTAGAAGACAAAATTGATGCCTTTGAGATGTGGGTATATAGAAGAATAGGGAGAACATCATGGAAAGAGAAGAAAACAAATAAAGAGGTGCTAAAGACACTTAGTATGAAGAAAGAACTACTAAGAGAAATAAAGATCAGGCAAATAAAATACTTTGGACACATTAAAAGACATGACACCCTATTGAAAACCTTACTTGAGGGTAAAGTCAAAGGGAAGCGAGCAAGAGGTAGGCAGAGATACAAGTGGGAGAGTAACATTACACGATGGACAGGTTACAGTCTAGCAGAGTGCACCACCAAGACAAGAGACAGGAGATGTTGGAGATACGTTGCAGCCAACCTTCGTTGCAGAGACGGCACTTGATGATGATGAACTGATCCTAAAACAGAACAAATGATTTTAGAAGATAGTTCACGATGTGATAGTGATATAGATTTATGTTTAGATTCAGGAAGTAAATTTGATGATGCAAATAAGTTATTTTTCAGATAGTGATTTAGAAATGCCTTCTTACAATAGTATCACTGACAATAGTGGCAATTGAATATAAATCATAGATGAATGATGAGATTGACGATTTTCAAGATGTGCAGATATAAATTCATTGTCAATAAATACATTTCCATTCACTGCAATAAATATTGGTGTTCAGATCAGTGGCTCAAACATTCCAGGCTGTGTTCATGAATATTTCTTCGAGTATTTCACTATAGAGTTACTATGAGAGAAAGTGCAGGCAACTAATTGCTACACCAGGAAGATCAGTGCTGTCTTGAAGGAAAGACAAGGATTGTTTCTTTATTCTATGTACTTAGTATGAGCCATTGTTACAAGTTTAGCAGATAGTAGACAGAAATGGTGTAGTGGAAGAGATTGCAAAACCCACAGTAATAATTGAATATACCAAGCATATGGGAGCAGTTGATCACATGTGCAACAGCACTCTTTTACTTGAAAATCTCTCAAATAGTGAAGATAGACATCTTTTTGGTTACTTGACGTTATTAATATTTTTTAATGTGCCATGAAACACACCCAGGTAATACCATATCGCAAATCAAATTTAGAAAGCAATTGATACTGGAGTTGGTCCTACAGCAAAAAAAAACATCTCATGCTCTGTACTGTCACATAAAAGTGATCAATAAACACCTGGTGGCAGACATAAAACTGTATTATTGTAAAACATGCTCTCAAAAATACCACACAAGTGTCTATTTGAGCTAAAAACAGTTATAAATTTGATTCATTAAATGTGTGTGTAAAATATAACTGATATTGTGTTTTTCTTAGATTTATCTATTATCAATGTAAACGTAGATCCCATGGCAGCAACCTGCCATTGGGAATGAAGATAACTCTTCGTGTACTAAGTCGCAATAACTATTAGGTGGGGTGGCCAGTTCCCCTCCTTGCTGTCTTTACATCCCCTAACTCATCAATGTTCAGTAAGTTTGATTAAAAAATATTCCGACCTGGCTGCTAGGACTTTAAAAACACCTCAGACTGGAAAGGGTTAAAGGAAATGAAACAGTGGGAAACAGCAGTAGGAAATACAAGCAGTAAGGCGTGGACATCACAGCCAATCTGTAACTCACAACACCCTCCACTCTTCGGACTACATTCAGCTAAGCAGCAGAATTTTAAAAGCACCCACAGAAGAATGTACTTCAGTTTCTGCATTCTTTATCAAATCCTGAATTTTAACAGAATGTAGTTCTGAGATCGGAATGCGTAATGTTATTGACTACAGCTTATCTGCAATATCTATTCCTTTTTACGTTTTGGTTCTGTATGGAATGATATGCCCACATTTTCAACAAAACAAACCATACTTCTTCAGCGTTCATTCTCAAACTCCTGCTGGATCTCCCTTGTAGGAGGACCATTGTCCTACTAGATTTCCAGCAGGATGTAGTTCAGAGAATGGAAATGCGTTGTGTTGCCATTTTATTTGCGCCAATGGCCCGACACATCCGTCTTCGGCGGGAAACAAACCATACATTATTTAATTAAACAAACTTTCACGTTAAAGAAGGCGCACACAACGCAGCATTCATTTGATCTACGTGCAATGCACTGAGAGCCACCTTCCCCTTTCTCCCTCCCTATAAGATCCTTGGGAGGAGGAGGGGGGGACCTCTCAGCTCAATGCATTGTGTGGGTATTGAATATGTGCTGCGTGTTTTTTATCTCTGCGTCACAGAAGTTGTGTGAAATCAAGCCTAATATTAAAAAGTTGGAATATGTGGGCATATCATTCTGTATACAACCAGTCTGACACATCGAAAATCAGCTTGACTTAAGTCACTTTGACATATGAGATGGGGTAGCCAACTTGCTTAGTTGCTTCTTATGACATATATGGCAGGTCATAGTTGTGCTATTCTTTGCTCCCCTTTTGGGAAAAACAAAAAAATACAAACTTTAGTATAGAAAAGTAGCTATGAATTCAGTTTCGTATTCACACTAAAGCATTCACTCCCAATTCAACTAGCCTACCTGATGGCTCCCACACATTGGATGTAAGTGCGGGTAGTTGATGTGGAGGAATTCTTGGTGAGTTCAGTCAGTAGGAACTCAATAAGTTCATGGAACAGGGATGTGCTGCAACTCATGACCAGATGACCTGACCAGATAAACAAATTACACAATGTTCTTAAATCTGGAAAATCTTCAATAAATATGAGCAAAAATAAATCACACAAAAATTGTTAATACTTTCACCATCATACATTCTAAGCCACGTCCCACTTACAAACCATTCTTTTGATATGATGAATATTGTGGGTGGTAATTTTAAGAAGTGCTTCTTAGGTAAAGGTAGGTCCCATGGCAGAAACCTGTCATCAGGATGATAATTAACTCCTCATGTACTAAGTCTCAGCAACTACTAGTTAGGGTAGCCAGTTCCTTACCTTGCTGTCTTTACCTCCCCTAACACATGAGTCAGGTACCAATTTACAGTTGGGTTGACTGAAGGAGCGGTCATATCAGGTGATAAATCATGACTCAGATAATTTTGTTGTTGTTGCCTGGACATGGTTTCAAAGCTGCAATGCAGTAACCCGGTGATAGTAAGCAATGTCATTATCAACTAGGTTACCACACTCACTGCTTAATAAGTCTATAAATTGTTGAACTGATTTTTAAAATCCAGAAAATATTAGAATGATCACAATAAATCTAGAAAATATTTAACTGACTACAATAAATCTAGAAAATATTGAATTGACTACAATAAATCTAAATATTAACGACCTACAGTAAATGTGTGAAAAAAACGTACCTATAGCAATGATAGCCCTTTTCCTGACAGCCAACCTTGGACTTGCCAGCTGCGGGAGCAAGGCTTGTTTAATGGTTATATGGAAGGTAATAAGGAGACCTGTAAAACACAAGAAACATGTCTTTTACATCAACATGGATGCACATGCAGAAAGTCTGACCAATGCTAAAACCAGACCTACCACCATTCAAGAACAAACCCTTAATAGATAACATGCACATAAAGTGAGACTTTACTCTTCTGGAAGTTCTACAGCACATCATCTATACAATTATTTTTTACATCCTGAGTAGAAGACTCTTCTTGAAGTACTGCACACAAAGTGAAGAATTGAAGTTATCTAGGCATAATGTAAAGCTGCTACGGAGAACTCCTTAACATCCCCTTTTTCTATTGAAAAAAACAATACAAGAGCTCTATTATTCACAATTCAAGGAGATCAAAACAATCAACCATGACAATCAGTAGAGAAAAGCCAAAGAAAATCATGAAAACAAGTGGAGAGATTACTGCAGCAGTTTCTTACACCTTGAACAAATAATCAAGATAAATGTACCATAAACGGTTATATCATCAGTAAACGGTCAAGCAAGTTTGACTAGAATGGAGTATAAGCACATGTAGCAATATATGGCTGGGCTACTGATTTTCATCCACCACTCAGTGGCAAGTGGTAAAAAACACTTAATGTTAGTCACCACTGTCGAAGTCAGATGTGTTGGGAGACTGCCACAAAAAAACCATCATAATGCATATCTGTTATCTGGACGATATTCTGCTAGAAATCTAATAGAACCATTGTCCTGCTACAAGGCAGATCCAGTAGAAGTTTGAGAATGAACGCTTTAAAAATAAATCAAGGCATAATCACAATAATATAGACAAATAAAAGTTGGAGAGGAACTGCAGAGTTTTTAAAAAAAATCATAATTGCACTGGGAATCCGTCACTTAGAATCACTCAATGTGGCAAAGCACTCAACGTGCACTAATCAACAAGAAGCATTAATTTTCCAAGATACAGACAAAGCATGCTCCTCAAAGGGATAGAAAAACAAACACACTGATGTCCATCTGTGACAAGTGTCCCACGTGTAGCAGGGGAATCAATGCCAGAATGTGGCTTTTCGTAATCTCTGCACACACCAGATGCAACAACACACATCTGAAACTGTTGTCATCATTGTCTGCGAGCAACAGCTATTATTATTATTATTATTCATTCATTTTCCTTTTACGCTGAAGTTAGCGCATAGGGCAGATCTCTCCAATTCTGTCTGTCCAAAGCTATTCTGTGCAGTTCTTGAATAGTATGAATATTGGTTGTTTTACTTTCTCTAAGTATTGTTCTTCTGAGTGTTTATTTTGGTCTACCCCTTGCTCTTTTGCCTGTAGGTATCTATTCAAGAGATTGGTGGTGTATTCTGTTGGTGTCTGCGCGTAGGACATGCCCAATGTAGGACCAACGCCGTCCTCTGATAACATCTGTGATGAAATTTTGATGTATCTCTTCTCTGATTTTATCATTCGATTTGAATTCACTCCAATGGGTGTTAGTTATCCTATGAAGACATTTGTTCTCGAAACTCAGTAATTTCTTTTCTGAAGATAAGAAGCTTTTCCAGCTCTCACATCCATATAATAGCACCGAAATAACGCAGGAATTAAATAAGCGCATTTTCATGCGTGTGCTGATTGACTTTGACTTTCAGATATTAGACAGTCTGTTAAATGCACTTGATGCTATTATTATTATTATTACTCACCTCCAAAACGACTGAGTAGATCTCCCAGAATATCTAAAGCCTCCAACTGCACTGAGACATCCTCTTGCTGGAATCATACATAAAAGAAAAGAGTTAACAAGATCAAACAGTGATAGAATACTTCTTATGGGCGCAAAAGGCATAAAACTTTATACCAAACTAAGGCTCTGCAATACAAATACTATAAAGTTCCAACCAGATTTCTCACCATGATGTTCAAATCCATTGAACACAATGACATCATTATCTCCTGTGTTATCAGATGATCTATTTCTAGGTTTGCCTTTTCATTGCCCAATCTCTGCATTCCCTGCCAAGGGTGATTATAAGAAGAGTTCTCAGATGACCACCAAAATAAAAGAGGTGACAACAGCACACACGAGGGCCATCTTCAGAGAACTCTTCTACCCCTGACGCTGAAATGCAATAAAGGGTATAGCGAATAGATAGATAGATAGGTTATTATAACATTGTGGAAGCCTGCCATGGTCCCATCAAGTAACTGCCATTATTTCCCTGTTGATAAATTTGTGACTGTGACTCTCTTATTGTCTTTTCAGTTAGTGGGATTCATAATATACTACATTCTATTCTATTGTCCATTCGATATTCCTATCACTATGTTCCTATCACACTCCTGCCAAAACAAAAGGATACTTGCGTAATGCCTCAGACCAGAGACCTATTGCACTAGAACTAAATACATTTCAACTAGTCAGCCCATTTGCCAATCTGTTAAACATGTTTCATTTGCGTTGATTTTCAGAATCTCTAACTATTCTCATGATATGATGCAATACCAATGCAAAAACTTCTTTTGTATAGGTCTCTTCTTTTGTATGGGTATGAGACATGGATGATGGAAAAGGCAACCAAACAGATAACAAATATCTGTGAAAAACTGCTTGAGAGATATTTTAAATATGAAATGGCAAGGTAAGAAATGAAGTGGTTTAAGATGATAACAGGACTTAATTTGCTTACAAATTATAATTTGGAAATGAAAGACATAAAACTATAATTCAAGACAGACACTGACATAGAATCTACAGGGCAAGAAAAGAGTGAAGACTTGGAGAAGAGAGACAATGAAAAGTTCTCAGTGATTTTCATCACATGGAATGATCTGGAGTGAATTCTAAAGATAGACTTAACCTTAAGCACGTTTACATGGAGTGTATTCAACAACTTTTTACACATCTCTTGTCAATGGCTGGAGAGTGTATTTGCCCCCCCCCCCCCCCCCGCAAGCTCCATTGCTAGGGCAATGTAATCAATAAAAGATGCCAAATTTCCAAAATGTTGGTTACCAGATTATTTGAAATCTGGCAAGTTATTCATTTGACTACATCATTCTGCAAGTTTTAGTGGCAACATGGTCCTAAGTAAGTGAAATTTTGAAATTTTCGCAAATTGTCAATATCTTCAAAGCTGGCCATTGCCATGAAAGTGAATCGGATTTTATAGACTTTTATTTTATTGTATTTTCAGTAAAATCATTGTGTATTGTAATTTGGAAGATGAATTCTAGAGAGATACGTTGTTAATCAAACTCAAAAATACATTAGATCTCGCCGTTTCATATATTTTGACTTTAAACTTCAACTGTCTTGGAGTGATCCGGTTAGGAATAGATCTAGTTTTAGAGAACAATTTTTTAACAAATCTTTAAGGTTTTGTTTTTTCCCAGTGAAATTATGAAAATTTGACCAAAAATACATTAGACCTCGCCGTTTCATATATTTTGACTTTAAACTTCAACTGTCTTGGAGTGATCCGGTTAGGAATAGATCTAGTTTTAGAGAACAATTTTTAAACAAATCTTTAAGGTTTGTTTTTTTCCCAGTGAAATTATGAACATTTGACCATAAATACTGTCAAATTAGCTATATATCCAGTGTTTCCACTCCAGGAAAATTCCAAAATAAAGTCAGAAATTTTAAAGGTTTTTTTCCCCATTTTTTTGGGTTAAAATTTGTCTTTATGACGTTCTCACACATCTCATATCACACACACAAATAAAATGTACACCAATATATGCAGAATTCATATCTAAATATCTTTAACATCAAACAAGTTATCGCATTTTCAAAACAGTAAAAAACTGTTATGCAACATTTCCAAAAAAGAATCCAGCTGCAGGAGAGAATATTACATAATTGTAAACTAGCGTGCTAAAGGTTAAACCAAAGAATCGATTATGGCAAGCAATGCAACAGTTATTTCTGCTTGCACCATCCATGACATTCAACTCTTTAAGTCTAGAACCCTTAAGATTAACCTTTGACATCACATTGGTGAGATGAGTGGTAATCTTCTTGCCGATGCTTAACGTGTGACAAATATCCAAATAAAGATCATGGGAGATATTTTTTCAGCCCAATGACTGAAAACTGAGTCAGGTGTAAAAATAATAACATAGCTAACCTTTGAGATGGCGTTGGTGAGACGAGTGGTAATTTTCTTGCAGATGCTGCCTGCTAGTGTTGTTGATGATGGAGGCAGTTCACTGATGACAGTCTTCAGACCTGCCAGAATAAGGTAGTAGATGCAACAAGGATAAGTTACTCGTTGAGACAAGAATAAGGTACTAGATGCAACAAGGATAAGTTACTCGTTGAGACAAGAATAAAGTAGTAGATGCAACAAGGATAAGTTACTCGTTGAGACAAGAATAAGGTAGTAGATGCAACAAGGATAAATTACTCGAGACAAGAATAAGGTACTAGATGCAACAAGGATAAGTTACTCGTTGAGACAAGAATAACGTACTAGATGCAACAAGGACGTTATTGGTTGAGATAGGTAGTAGTTGCAACAAAGATGAGTTTGTGGTTGAGACAATGCCGGCAGCTGAGACAAGGAGAAATAAGCAGTTCGACAAAGTCATTGTTGAGGCAGGGATAATGCATTTGTTGTTGATGAAAGGGTAGATTAGTAATAATTTAAACAAGGACAAGATAGTAATAGAAAGGATAAGGTAATAATTAACCCATTAGCTGTGGAGGTCTCCTTAAGGATACAATGATCAATCATCCTCTTCTATCTCTTCCTCATCGGTAGTTATTGAGACAGATAATGTAGTAATTGAGACATGGATGATGAAGTAATTGAGACAATGATAATGTAGTAATTAAGACACAGATAAGGTAGTAATTGAGACAATGATAATATAATAATTTAAATGAGATACGGTAGTAATTTTAAAAAGATGAATGTGTCAGGCCATTGGTGCAAATAAAACGGTGAAACAGCGGTGAAATTTTCATTCTCTGGACTACATAACTCTGGAAATCTAGTAGGACCATTGTCCTTGTACAAGAAATAGCAGGAGTTTGAGAATGAAAGCTTAAGACAAAGAAGAAGATAAGAATGAAGAGACAAGCGAAATATTGCAAAAAGGAAAATAACACAAACTTTAGCAACAGTAAGATGCAACGTCATTTCTTCCATTTGAGCCCTACCTGTACTCAAATAAAATATATTACAACAAATATAACACAGTGCAACCTTCCACAAGAGGTACTGTCAACCTCATAAAACCCAAAACCATTAGGTATAATGTAAAAATTTCCAGCAGCAGGCTGTTTCCCAACAATGAGTTATATCTCTTGACCACCAGGTACTAGAGTATTAAAAGATATTGGATTCATTCATGCCTTCAATGTGATCGCAGCGACAAAGATTAGCATCAGCCATTACAGTAAATTCAAAGTCAGTCAATGAATCGATCAGGTTAACTTTTATCTTGACTTTCAGATTTGACTTCAAAAGCAGAATATAAGAAAAAATGGAAGCAGATGCACCCAATAGCAGAACCAAAACATCCTCTTCAGACTATGAACTGGCCATAACAGACTGAGAAGTCACATGTTCCAAAAGCTGAAAATTGACAAGACAGACCTGTGCAACTGTGGACTGAGCCGAGAGACTGCAGAACACATTCTTCATGTCTGTCAACTCTACCAAGAAGAGAGGGAGAAAATATGGCCTACTGAGACAGCACTACTTCCAGACTTCAGGGGCTCCATGGATGATCTGAAGCGAATCACACAATTCATTGAAGCTATTGGCGCTGTAACCTGACATCTTACTGAATAATGATTATGAAGAAGAAGAAAGATTTCCCTTCAAATCGCATGGTGGAAAGAAAAAGTGTGAAGACAGTTTTTGCAAAGACGACTGGACATGAGAAGACACATTTCACTGTTGTGTAGACATGCTAAACATTAAACAAGAAGAGTCATTTTCGATGTGGGCACTAGTAATTACATCGACCATTATGAAATGGTTATTGAACTAACACAATAAAACCATTAAATCTACTATTATTTGCATTATATCAATCTGATTATGGCCGCAAAAATATTGGTGTTAATTTTTACTGAAACTCCAGCATACAATAATATCAGTGTTGGGTCATCAAAATTTCAACTAATAAAAGTCATATTCCCAAACAAACGTTATCTTTGACAGATTTTGTGCTTCAATAACTTTTATTGGGCGCACAGCGAAATTGTTAAGGATCTTTCACTAGACCCGCAGCTCTAGATTTTGTGAGTAGAGTGTCAGATTCTGTGTACTGTTTAGAAAATTAGAGGGAATCTTGCCTGGTGACTACATTGATGGTTAAATAATATTTAAGTCCCACATAATTTAAAGAATTATGTTGACACAGCTGACATCGTCCTTTAAAGTCTTCTCGTTTGTTCCGATTCCCAGGAATAAAGCAATGCAGCTCTTATATCCTTTTATGTTATGGGGAAGTTTTTCCAGAGCTTTTCCAGAAAGATCCCACCTTTCAGAGCTGATCAATGTTTTCTTCTTCTTCTTCTGCGTTCGTTCTCAAATTCCTGCAGATTAGTAGGATGTATTCCGGAGAACGGAATGCGCTGTGTTATGGTTTACAGCATTGCTGTGATATCTGCGCCTTTCTGCCTGACACATCCGACTTCAGCATGGCTCTGGGTCACTGACCCTATATGGGATGAGACAGCCAACTCCATCCCATAACCTCCTTATTCGCCTTTTACGACATGCGTGGAAGGTAAACAGTGTTGTTATTCTTTCCTCCCCTTTGGGCCCCGGCAACACACAGGCGGATCAATGTTTTGAAAAGAAGTCTCTTACACAGAGACTCTTATTATTTAAATAACTATATATTCAGTACAAAGTCTACATCCCTTTCTGCATCCAGTAGACTGACATATATGTTATAAACAACACCCTGAAAGCAGAAAAGCATAAGTCACAATAACCTGCTAGTAATACAATTACCAATGCTAGAAATATCTCTCAATTGTTCCTTGTCAGATAGCATGTTGCTGCACAGAGTGTCAACAATAGTCTCCACTTGAAACTCTTTAACTTTGCTGACTAGAGGGCCCAAACTGAAAACAAAAACGTATAAATAACAACTTGTTTAAGTGACACATATATGCATGTGGTTGAATCTGTGGGTCTCACCAATGGCCCACTAGACAAACCATCCATGCTAAAGAAAATCTTTGTAGATGACATGCCATTATATTGAGGTTATCTTCTTATAGAAGCTTCATGGCACGTCATATATACAATTATGCTCCTTGTGCTGTTATTTTGTTGAATTGTGTTTTCATGTTTACTTGAATATATGTATGCACCCTCTGTGATTTGGAGGGAGCCAGAGATGTACTGTGCAGCACTGGGGAGGAGGAAACTGACAGCACTGTTTTTTCCTATGGCTGAGACCCATCATAGAGGCACAGTGACTCAGGACGTGACAATCCTTTTGACTTGAGCATTTGGTTGCATGCCTAGAGCAATAGAGAAGTTCGACATAACCAGTAGTTATTTGGTGGCGGGGAATGATCACAGTGAACCCTATCTTGACTACAGTGGCTCAGAGCAGTGCATAGGTTGAAACTTACCTTCCTGGAGAAGTGATAGTTATTCTCTGGCTCTGTCCCGGGGTGGGACGAAAATCCAGACTTCCCAGCAATATAATGCCATTTAGTCAAATGGCATGAGCCCATAGACCGCTGGATCAGCAACCAACCAAGTGACACATATACACCACTTACGTGATGTTTGACATTGAGATCACGTTCCCAGATAAAATGAATATAATGATTGAGAACTAAGATAAAGTAACACATTTATTTGTTTCAACCTCCAAGAACTGCAAGAAATAGAGTTCTTGGGATGTTTATTTCATACCCAGAAGACAAGCTTTCGGTAGTGTGCAATGTTTTGTTCTCCTACTCAGAAAGGGTACATTTGCTTAGTAAAACCATTTATATTTCTCTTTGTGACTGATTCACTTTAGCACTACAACTCAGTGCTTCTAGTTCACAGCAGAGCTGCCATATTTTTACCTTTCAAGACTGTGCATACGCTATCTAAAATTTGCATTTTGCTTTTATACGGAAATTTGGTAGCCAACCATACATCCAACTTCTTACGGCATATGAGGCAGGTCAAGTGTTACTATTCTTTATTTCTCTTTCGGGTCCCAGTAAGACATGTACAACTTGGACTTAACATTTACCAAGTAAAGATAATATAAAGAAGATATTACTTACCATTTACCAGGTAGCGAGTCTAAATATTATAGGTCTTAACATTTATCATGTAATGGATTATCTAATGGTAATAAAACTTACCATTATTTTACATATGAAGTCATTGCGTGGCACTGTGGTTTACAGCCTTGGCAATCATGTCCTTGCTGGACTATTTTGTATGTTTCAGTCCAGTGTCTCCGTCTTCCATGTTACTTTTGGATCAGGATTTGTTTCCCTAGCCCTTACCCATCCAAGGATTGTCCATAGGGCAGTGGATGTTTCATTCTGGAGTTTTCCTGCTCCTAGACAGCTTGTCAACCAGAGTTAACGAGCACCATCTACCTGGGGTTTGAAGTTGGAGTTCCCCTCTCCTAGGATAATTTTTGTGTGCAAGGGATTCATTATTCTTCCACTGATCTATCCCACTCAAGGATGGCGATTTAAGAGTATTCCTCTTTGTTGTTCCAATATCCGTAATTCTCCCTTACCCTACCCAACACCACCTCCCCAGCATGTTCCCGGTGTGGTGTTAATGATCCTATAGTGACTCACACTCACTTGATGCTGCCCACATGGGGTATTTCAGTAGGGATATCAGCGCAGCCTGATATCCTGCTCCGCCCTGTTAGGCAGCAACACTAGTTTGATCAGCGACTGCTTATTCACTCAGAGAAATTCTTGATATATCGCAGCTGCCTATATCTAGAGGCCTTTACACTATCTGCCACCTGTGGATGCTCCTGGTAGTGGTGCATTTTTTAAGCATTCATTTTCAAAATCTTACTGGATCTCTCTTATAAAAGGACAATGGACCTATTAAAATTTCCAGCTGAATGGAGTACAGAAAATGGAGATACGTTTCATCATGGCTCATCATGTTTCAACATGGCTTAATTTCTACTATTTGACATGACGCATCTGGCTTCGGCAGTGGTATGTATATACATTCAGTGTTTTACCAATTCCACTCAATGGTTCACGTCTGTAATCATATTGATTAGCCTTTTTGCCACTGCCTGAATTGCTATTGGCTGGATCACAGACACCAACTACCATGCAATGATAATATACCAATGATATGAAGTACTTCTGTATTCATTCACAAATTCATGCAGATTAGCAGGATGTTGTCTGGAGAACAGAATGCGTTGTCATGATTTCCAGTTTGGTTGCAATATCTGTACCTGTTGAACCTGACACATTCGAATTCAGCATCACTTTGGTTCTAAATGGGATAGGACAGCCAACCCCCACCTCCAATACATTAGTCAACTTTTACAACATGCATGGCAGGTCACATCAGAGCTATTTTTTTGTTCTTCTTTCTTTCTTCTTCTTCTTCGTCGATCATTACTCAGTCAGGTTGGGACTTCGGATTCTATGATATAGGCTGCTGTCTGTTTTAGAGTGTCCACTGTGCCATACAGTTTCTCTTCAACACTGATTGGGGTGGGCAATGTCTTGTTTCTCAGGTCTGCATACTGGGGACATTCTTATAGGATTTGTTCTGCTGTCATATTCGCAAGGCTGCAATGGCAGAGCTCAGTTGTACCTATTTTGAATTTGGTGTAAAAATGATGTCTCATTTTGTTGTGCCCAGTTCTGAGGCACAGCAGGATAACCTGGTCTCTTCTGGACAGTTGGTAATACCCGTCATCTACATTATATTTGGGGTGGTCTTCTTTCCACTTTTTGTTATAGTTGTCTTTAATGATGGTCTTCACTTCTTCATAACTGACTAGATAGTCTTCTTGAGGTAACTTCGCTCCTTCTTTGGCCAGTCTATCTGGAACTTCATTCCCTTCACTGTTACAGTGTGATGGTATCCACTGGATCACTACTCTTTGGAAATTATTGTACAACTGAACTAGAATTGCCCTCAATTCATTCAGTTCAGTGTTCCTGTGTACCTTCAGTGCTGTTATGACAGAGAGTGCTTCTGTTAGTAGTCCTTTGCACTTGTTCTTCTTTCTTTCACTCCAACAACACATGGTGATAAGACTTACCATTTAACAGCCAGATTTTGAACTTCTCCATTTTTATCCTCCAGTAGTTTCAGCAGCATTTTAACAACCTATAAGGCAAATGAAAAATACACTGTGTAATATGACCTTGTCATTAGAGGTGAGAAAGAGAGTTCTGCAATGCTATATAACCCCTATACTAACATATTGGTGAGAGTCTTGGACAATAAACAAACTGGAAAGTGGGAAATTAGAGGCAACATATATGTGGTTCTACAGAAGAATGCTGAGAATACCATAGACTGCCAGAAAAACTAATGTAGAGGTGTTGAAAGAGTCAAATGCGAAACGGACCTTAATCAACAATATAAGAAAAAGGCAATCTTCTTTTTTTGGCCACTTCATGAGACAGGCAGGTTTAGAGAACATAGTCACAACAGGCAAAATTGAAGGCAACAGAGACAGAGGGCGGCAACGTGAGAAAATGTTAGACAGTTTGACAACCTGGCACGGCAGGGAAACAACATCGACTTTGATGCATAATACTGTGGACAGAGAGCTGTGGAGAGCCATGACCGCCTACGCCAGCCGTCATGGCACCTGATGATGATGATAAGACAAATGAACAGTCACACATACAAATAATCACAGAAATAAACATGCGCTAATAAAGTCACAAATAAATAGCCACACAAATGTAGGCATCTGTGGCTATGTCGATAGCGATGTAAAACAGTGTCGGAAAGAAGTCAAGTATGTCCGACCATGGTTAGCTTTGAGCTTTGTGACCAGCATGTAAGTACAAGAATCAGTTCTCTCATACGACTGGACTACTATACTAGCGACTTGGCCACAGATGTCCACCATTCAGGGAAAGTGTCAAAAATCTGGACGCATTAGTTACCAATGTTGAAATCATATGTGTCAAATCGTTAACACAAATAAAACGGCAACACATTTCCACTTTCTGGACTACCTTCTGTTGGAAATCTAGTTGAACTATGTCCTGCTATAAAAGAGGTCTGGTGGGAGTTCAAAAATGAACACACATGCAGGCACGCAAACAGTCCCACGAGCATGCATGTGAATAATTAGCCACATGAATTCAGTCTGTACCAAAACAAACCCTTGGAGAGAGAATAGTGGATTATCTCTTCATTTCCTGACTGAAGGGAAAGAAATTTATTAGCAAGAATGAAAAGAAAAGTGTAGAACATAAGACAGTTACTCTCTCTCCTGGATGATGATTGTTTCTCATATGATTGTAAGACATATGGATCAGAGTATATATAGATGATTTTGTACATAATGTAGTGAAGAATGGATGAGTAGAAATATACATAGAGTAGATAAACAATGTTAGGGATACACTCAAAGTACCAGTGGGGAAATTCTGTAATTATGATGAAGAAATCAAGGCATTCAAAGTGGCTAGGGAAAAACTATTGAGGACCAAACTTGGCCCACAGTCTGTCGTGTTTCTGATAGATGCAAGATCAGAACTCTAAGCGCTCTAGTCCACAAAACTACCAGACCTGTAAATATCATTGACCAAACTAAGATGGCAGCTCAAAGCAAACATAAAGTGAATACTATCACACTGTGGAATACTTGAAAATGAGAAAGCAGATCAGCTGGCTAAGGAGGGTGTTGCAGATGATCAACCAGTGTGCAATAACTTACAAGCAAAAGAAACAGATTATCAAAGCAATTAGAAAGCTAACATCAACACAAGATGACTTAAACAGATCAGAACACGTTGTCATTCTATGCCTTAGAACAGGAAACAACAGACTTTGCAGCAACATATATAAAAAGCAATGTTGGCAACATAGTCATGTGTACATGTGGATAGGCACCTCAGACAGCAGAGCTTACATTTAAAAAATGTCTCAAATATGAAATACTGAGAAGACAAATCATCGCAAATCTGTATGAGTTACAAAGCACAGTCAAGAGTATTGAAGAGACAATACTTCAGATATAATCACATTCCAAGCAAATGAAAGAAGAAACAGTCACATAAATAAACAGTCTGACAAAGTCACACTGTATTGCATCTACAGAACATAATTCTGGGAGAAAGCATATAACATTCTTCTTCATTGCTTTTCATCAGTCACTAGTGTCACAGAAAAATGTAGCTGGGATGAACTGTCTGATTTGTTTCAGGTAATCTATGGAGCCCCTCAGAAGCAGCACCATCATTTCTTCATCTCTTCTTGGTACTTGAATGAAGGTTGAGAAATCTTCAGTATACTCCACTGTCACATTAAGCATTAGAATGGAGATAGAGGGAGTAACAGCAGCATTTAATTGGTTGATAACATCAACACACTCAGTTATACTTACAGACTCGCAATGCATGCTACGCAAGATGGAAAAGTACAAGCTGAAAAAAGAATGGTGGGACATTGAAAACTCAATTGTCCAGAGCATTACTTGGATATACTGCCCTGGTCATGTTGGGGTCAGAGGAAACGAGAGAGCAGACTTATTGGCAGGCAATGCCGCGATAGACGGCACAATGCTGAGAAGAGATAAAGCAGACTTGATCAAGGCAGTAATAAATTCATTTTAGGATGTAGATGATGTCAATGAGGCTGAGAACGTACACATACAGAGAATTTTAGAAATGGGAGTATCTAGAGGTGAGGGGAGGGAAGGAAAATAAATTTTAAGGCCTCTAAGATCACGCAATCAACACCTGACCAGAACTCTGAGTCTACATACACTGGGATGCCTGCTGGAATGGAGGGTGGAGCACTTATGGAAATGTCCCACGTACTGTGAAGCTAGCTTCTAATCAAGAAGGATGTGATCTGCAGTCTCTAGGATCAGTAACAAAATATAAAAGTCTATTTCATGATCAAAGTTTGAACCTCAACAGTTCAGTCATGTATGTCTGATCTACAGAATTGCATTCATTACCAGAAGACTCCAACACTTGTCTACTATGCAATGTCTTAAATTAAGAGGAATCTTTCTACACAGAGGGAGGTCTTTGCAATAGGGCAAATCTCATTCCTTGTTCTAATTCCCATCTTCTTATGTGTTCATTCTGGAATTCCTGAAAAGTTAGAAGGACAGTCCAGAGAATGGAATGAATTGTGTCATAGTTTACAGATAGGCTGTGATATCTGTGCCTTTCAGTCTGACACATCTCACTCCAGCATGACAGCTGTGTCACTTTGATCTATTTAATGGTGAAACCAAACCTATGTAACCTTACTTAACCTCTGATTATGACAAGCATGGCAAATTACTATGTTACTTTTTTGTTTCCCTTTTTATCCTGACACCTATGTATTGGGGGGCTATAAAAGCTCAATTGTTAATGAACTGGGGTGTTTACTATAAGGGTGATCCAAGGTTCAATTTTCAGTTCAACTGGAAATATTTTTAAATCACCAACCCTGCCTAAAGAAATGGGTACCAAATATTATGAGAAAGTAAAGGCATTAACCACACCATTCCAACATATGCTGTTGGTTAATGAAAAATACAAGCATAACACTTCTATTCCCCAATGCATCTTAATGGCAAACTTTACTTTACTCATGTACTATTGGGATCAAATGTGGAGCATAGAATAGTAATGATGTGGCATGTCATAAAAGGCAACTAAGGAGAGTTGGACATGGGGCTGGATACAAAAGTGTAAAGTGACCAAAACATTCCACATAAGCTAGATATGTTGGGCCGAAAGGTGCAGATATCACAGGCTATCAAACACAGCTACGCATGTGGTTGCGTCTGTGGGTCTCACCAATGGCCCACTAGACAAACCACCCATGCAACTGAAAACCTTAGTAGATCACATGCCGTTATATTGAGGTTATCTTCTTATAGAAGCTTTATCTATACAATTATGCTCCTTGTGCTGTTATTTTGTTGTTGAATTGTGTTTCATGTTTACTTGAATATATGTATGCGCCCTCTGTGGTTGGGAGGGAGCCAGAGATGTGTAATGCAGCACTGGGGAGGAGGAAACTGACAGCACTGTTTTTTCCTATGGCTGAGACCCATCATAGAGGCACAGTGACTCAGGACATGACAATCCTTTTGACTTGAGCATTTGGTTGCATGCCTAGAGCAATAGAGAAGTTCGGTATAACCAGTAGTCATTTGGTGGCGGGGAATGAGCACAGTGAACCCTATCTTGGCTACAGTGGCTCGGAGCAGTGCATAGGTTGAAACCTACCTTCCTGGAGGTGTGGTAGTTATTCTGTCCCGGGGTGGGCCGAAAATCCGCAGACTTCCCAGCAATACAATGCCATTAATGGCATTGGGTCAAAGGGCATGAGCCCATAAACGGCGGGATCAGCAACCATCAAACATAGCTATTCAAACTACAACCTGTTGCTAACTGGAGTTTGAGGATGAAGATAGAAGATGAACTCCAACAACACATGGGCATGGATAAGGATGAGGTCTCAATGTATGCTAGATAAATAACAGGACATGATAAAACTTCAGACATAAAATTTAAAAAACTGTATTATTTCTATAAATAAGATTAGAAATAATAAATCGCCCGTGTGTTGCCGGGGCCCGAAAGGGAGGCAAAGAATAGCAATACTGTTTACCTTCCACGCATGTCGTAAAAAGCGACTAAGGAGGTTATGGGATGGAGTTGGCTGTCCCATCCCATATAGGGTCAGTTACCCAAAGCCATGCTGAAGTCAGATGTGTCAGGCCGCAAGGCGCAGATATCGCAGCAATGCTGTAAACCATGACACAACGCATTCCGCTCTCCTGACTACATCCTGGTAATCTGCAGGAGTTTGAGAATGAACGCAGAAGAAGAAGAAATAATAAAAACTACCAGACTGAAATATTGTCGAACTTTCTATCAAAATGATGGATGTATATTTTGAGAATGAACTTCTGTTTCTAGACATTTATCAAATACAGCAAAGAAACAAAGAACTGCATACCTTCCTCTCACTATCATCATCAAGCTTAATTGAATCTTTCTGTAGTTCAGCCATCAGGTCATTGGTGGCCATGAACCGAAAATCTTTGTCTGTGGAGGTCATCTAGAGGAATCAAAATGACAAAAGATGTTAAAATACTTAATGAATAAATTAATTTGATTTATTAATAATAGTGGTCTTTTTTCTTCTGCGTTGAGAAGGAAACACTTTAGTTTCCATTAATGTCGTAAGTGGTAACAAAGGAGGTGATGGCATGGAGTTGCCTGCCCTATCTCATATAGGGTCAAAATGACCAAGAAACCATGCTGAAATTAGATATATCAGGCTGAAAGTCACAGATATCGCAGCAAAGCTGTAAACCAAGACAAAATCTGTTCTCTGAACTATCTTTTGCTAATCTGCATCAGTTTGAGAATGAACACAGAAGAAGAAGACACAACACATCCATTCTCTGGATTGTATTCTGCAGTTGTTTGAGAACAAACACAGAAAATAATTGGTGTTGTGTACTAAGTACATCTGGACCAGGACTCACACTAACAAAGACATTATTATTGTTCTGCATTCAGGAATCTTGTTTCCAGTCTTCCCAGGTCAGAGTGGCTGTCCTAAAGTTTTTGTTTCAGTTCAGCATTGCCATGTCTTGCCTAGCAGTTCTTTGTATTCTGGACAGTATTGGAGTATGTGTTCAGGTGTCTGTATGTCTGTTCTGCATGGACATTCATTTGTGTGGGTCACCCTGATCTAGTACAGGTGGCTATGTAGCCTGCAGCGGCCAATTCTAAGTCGAAAGATAATGGTCTGTTGTTGCCCATGAAGTTGGTGTAAGGGGTTGGTTTCGAGTCAATATCCATATCTTTCTTCCACTGTGATGTATAATCGTTGTAGCTTAGTGTTTTGGCCTCACTGTATAGCAGAGGATAGCTGAATTGTTCTACTTTACCTCCTGCTTTCACCAGAGTATCAGCTCTCTCATTTCCAGTGATACCACAATGTGTGAGTAGCCATTGAAGAGTGATATTTGAGCTGTTTTTTTATATTTTGTGTATTGTATTTTTATTGTTTTGTAATGCTTCCAATATAGTCTGTGAGTATTACTACATTGAATGGTGTTGCCCGCTGAATACGGATGTGTCGGACCATTTGCTCAAATAAAACGGCGACACAACGCATTTCAATTCTCAGGACTGCATCCTGCTGGAAATCTAGTAGGAACATGGTCCTGCTACAAGGCTGAAAATCTTGCTGGGACTACATCTTTTTTTGAGGATGTGGTTGGTCAAGTAGAGAAAACCTGTTTACTTGTGTTGCAAAGCGATTCGGTGCTGTTAGAACAGACCTGGTTCAATTCCCATCAGTTGTAAGAATCAGTTAAAAAAAAAACCCTACATAAAATTAAAATAAGAAAGATAGGCCTAATTATTATTTGCAGCTATTTAGAAATACGAGTACTGTAGATCAAGATCTTAGTAATTGTAATTATAAATCAAAATGAATAATTCTTTGCAAGATTTTTATGTTGTTCAGTTACGGTAACTCAACGCGAGAGGAAATGAGCGTTTAGTCTAGATCTCAGTCAGTACCGAACTATCCAGGCCAACCAAATGAATTCATACTAGAGTAGCTAAACTAGCCTGCTAAACCAACCAAATTCAATCATCTTTCTCTACTCCTGTGAAATAGAGAAATCAGAAATGAAATGTCCCTGATCAGACTTCTTAAGAATGCCTAGGGTCCTAAGTAGGTGACTGAACATTGTGGGTTTTAAATGTGGATATATCTGCATTACATTACCTTTTCTAGCAAATTTGCAATATGATACGATACGCTGGCCATTATGTGTCGATTTCCTTTACTCCACAATGATAAAGTATAATCGTAGACAATTCCAGCAACAAAACCGTTGAGATCACTCCATAAACAGGAAGTTCGGTGAGGCTTTTACACCGAATATGCGCAGAATATTAAGTCGTCATATTCATGTTTCACCATTTTGTGTCACTGTAGTTTCTTGAATTGCATCGTCCGTTGAAGACGCATGTGTCGGGCCACTGATGCACATAAAACTGCGGCACAACGTATTTCCATTCTCTGGACTACAACCTGCTGGAAATCTAGTAGGATCATTCTTATGCTATAAGAGAGATCCAGCGGGAGTTTGAGAATAAACGCTGAAGAAGAATTTAAACATAAAAATATAGTCATGTCTGTGTTCTTCAACGCATAACACAGTGCATATGATCGAATCCAGTGCTCTCCAGTTCGAGAGATGCTATACTATTTTGTGTAGTTAGTACATATTATTGAGACCCATAGTTGCAGCGCCCTCTTTGTTGGTTGCCCCCCCCCCTCCCTACACCCACGCCGCTTGTTCTCAAACTCCCTGAATCTCTCTTATAAACTCGGTTCACTCTAAGAATTAAGTCGGTCAACACACACTCCCACATTACGCCGCGACAACAGACAGCTGATGACATGCAAAAACAATATTATTTAAAGACAATATTTAATTATTATTAAAATAACATTTAAAAGCAATATTATTGGGCACTTAACATAGCCCCAGGTTATTTTGAGAAATCACATGAGATCGCCTGCGGGGGCTACCGACCCCTACCATGAGAGTCTACAGGTGGCGGATAGTGGAAAAACCTCTAGAGGCCAGCTGTGACTAACCCCCATGGCAAATAATCAGCCACTGACGAAACCGGTGTTGCTGACCACAAGGACTGGGCGGGAAGACAGCTTTCATAAGAGAGAAAACTTTATACCACCAACTACTGCCTTGTAAGTGCCAGGGGGGGAGATGGAAAAGCTATGGGAGCAAGCCCAGATAGAAAATCACAAACTAGCCTGCCGAAGACGAAGTGTGTTAGCCAGTGATGGCGCAGGTACTGTAATAAATTAGGGCACACACGCTATTACAGAAATTGGGTCATGCGACAATCAACCCTGTCATCAAGGCGTCGCTCCTATCAGCTAAAACCAGGGAGGAGCGGAGCCGGGCCCCTTGCCTCCAAAGGGCCCACCCAAGCAACCGGTACCTCTGTTAATCAAGAGGTCAGGGAAAAACAGAGTAGTGCTATTGACTAAACCAAATGCCTCAGAGTTGCTCAGTGGAATGTGGAAGGAGTGCGAAACAAAAAGCCTGAGCTACAGGATTCCATGAGGAAAAACCAGATCGACATAATGTGCATACAAAAGACGCACCTAAAGGACACGCATAGATTCTTTATTCGAGGTCATGGGTCCTTCCGCCAAGATCGATCCAACAGAGTCAAATGAGGTATAATGACATTTGTAAAAACATCAATACCAGCAGTAGAAGTAAAAAGATCCGGGGGAGAATTCGAACATAAAACTGTAATTGCTGTTGCCTGACGGAGAAATATCAATCACAAACTGCTACAGCCCTCCTGCCACAAACATAGAACTTTGTAAACTAAAGATGAGGAATTCTGAATTCAATCCACAGAGAAGGGAATTACAAGGGGCAGAAAAAGTGAATACACGCCTTATTGGAGTGAGACTATAAAATTGCATAACGAGCTGAATGAAGCAAGACATACAATGGAGCAAAATCCTACTGTAGAAATCAAACACACGTTTAATGAGCAGGAAATAACAGAGATTCAAAAGAGCTGGCATGAAAAGACTTGCAGCCTAAACATGACAAAAGACACAAGAAAACTATGGAACCTTATAAAATAGCAGCAAACATTTTAGTTGACTTCTATAAGGAAATCTAAAAGAAAACTGAAGAATCAAAATCCAGAGCCATGCATAAAGACACCCTTTACCATCGCAGAACTAAATGGTCAGATTCTTTAGTTGCGTAGGGATAGCAATTAAGAAAATGGTCAACTCTAGACTAATAGCATACCTAGAGGAAAACCAAAAGCTCATCAAGACACAGTCGGCCTATATGAGAAATCAAAGCACTGAAGACCAACATTTATTTAAGACCAACACAGGAAATCGAAAACGCTTTTCAAAAGAAGGAAAAGGTGATGGCAACTTTTATGGACTTGAGAAAGGCCTTCGATAAGATGTGGAAAGATGGAGTCCTCTTCAAGCTTCTCCAAAACAAAATTGAAGGCAGAATATTCAGCTTGATAAAAGATTTCCTCTGCTAGCGCACTGCAAGAGTAAAAGTAGATGGTAAACTAAGCAAACGCGTTACTCTCCAACAAGGAGTGCCTATTTTGTCTTCAAGGATACGCAAACCTAGTCCAACTTTACTGTCACCGTTACCCAACACGGCTCATACAGAGAGAATTGGGTTCAGTACTCAATGGCATCGAGGGAAATGATGCCTTTCTTACATGAGATTTGTTCGCCTGACTGCGAAGCTCCTTGTCCAGGATAAGCGTAATATATCTACTTCTTTGAATGATGAACGATAGTGACGTAGCGTCAATAGACGCCAAAACGCTCTACGTCCCCTTTTAAACAAATTAAATATCCCACACAAATTAATATCTATTTGCTATAAACATTGCACAAAGATAATAGCTGGTTTATTGTTTATTTCACTACTATCCGCCCTTGAGGAACACACTAATTATCAGCCTTTGCAATATGAAGCCAAAAGCCGTTGGCGCCAATAAAAATTTAAAAAAAACACTATTTTTCTGCACTGAAAGTTTGACGTCAAGAAGCTTTGGCGTTCAAAATAAGTATATGACAATATAGGGGTGGGAGAAGTCTGGTAAAGCACAGGCTGAAAAACCCATTGATCTTTAAATATCTACCTTGCTGGTGTGAATGCTGGCTTCATACCAATCAAAGGCTTAGAAATAATGTATGATGGTGAGTTTTCTGAGAATTGCAAACAGAAAACATATATCTGTTACACTGTGCATAAGCGATACGCTATTATTTATTTGTGTGTGTAATTAATTGTGGTGTGTATAACTGTTGAAATATGGAAAAAGTAAGTTTACCAGACGCAAATATTGTTAACTTTCTTTTGACAACTTCTGTGTGTAATTTATCATATGAACACCGACTTGTGTTGAAATTGCAAAGACTAACTCCGCGTTATCACAGAAATCCGTGGATCACAGAAATCAAAGAAGCCACAGGAACAAGCTTACAAACAGCGCACAAGAAGGCCATCTCCAGAGAACTCTTCCACCCCTGACGCTGCAAGGCAAACAAGGGACACAGCGTATAGATAGATAGATAGAACTCCGCGTTTGCCAATTAAAGAGTTTCGTAATAATAGAAATCGAAATTTTCAATCATCCTGGTATGACAGATTTCTGTGTTATTCTATTTCACTTCCTAATTTTGACAGAACATCAGCTTACTCATTTCCCATGATTCCAAAGTGTGATGAAGGCCATTGAAGGGCAATAGTTGATGATTTTTTAAATGATGATTTATGTCTTAGCTCATTTCTGATGTAGTACAGAAGGCTTTCATTTCTGTAGCTCTGGATTGATTCCAATAGGGACTCGAATCTGTGAATTGTTCTTTGGTATCGTCATTGGTCTTGGCAGTCCTGGTCTATACCTGAAGTCATGGAGGCACCAATCACAATGAGAGAACTGGAGCATGCAATATCCAAATTGAAAATGAAAAAGTCCCCTGGAGCTGATGGAGTGTCCAATGAAATGATTAGAAACCTGGGAATTGCAGCAAGAGCAAAACTACTGCAGATCTTTAACACAAGCTGGTCCACGGGTAATGTACCACAGGCGTGGAGAGAAGCAATAATGATACCACTCCTCAAATCAGGAAAAGATGGCAACACAGTCTCCAACTACAGGCCCATCAGCCTCACAAGCTGTCTATGCAAAACAATGGAACGCATTATCAATCTTAGGATGCAGTGGTACCTTGAAAGTGAAAACCTTCTGGTATCACAGCAAGCAGGTTTCAGACAGTGCTACTCTACTGAAGATCAGGCAACCTACCTCTCCCAAGAGATTGAGGATGCCTTCCAAGATAAGAAACTGGTACTAGCAGCATGGATAGACCTCAGAAAAGCATTTGATAAGGTCTGGAAAGAAGGGCTCCTAAAGAAATTGCGAAATTGCAGGGTTAGCTCAAGAATGTACAAATGGGTAAAAGCATACCTGCATAATAGAAGAGCCAGGGTACAATTAGATGGTCGCAAGAGCAAGAAGGTTCTACTGCGTCATGGAGTCCCCCAGGGAGGAGTCCTGTCGCCCACACTTTTCTTGGTTTACATCAATGACCTAGTTGCTGAACTACCACACGGGATCAAAGTGGCAATGTATGCTGACGACCTGGTGATCTGGTGCACAGAAGAACATGCGACAGTGGCCACTAAACAAATACAAAGAGCTATTGATGCCCTAACCTTATGGGCTAATAGATGGTGCGTCAGCATTAACACAGATAAGTGCAGCACTACACTTTTTACCCTCTCACCAAAACAAAAAGCCGGTCATATCAAAATAGATGGAGAGCTCTTGAAAGAAGACAAACAACCCACATACCTCGGAGTTACTTTTGATGATAAACTGACATGGAAGCAGCACATAAACAAAGCAACAACAAAAGCCAGGAGGAAGTTAGCTATCCTGAGAAAACTAAGTGGAACCACATGGGGAGCCAGTGGGAATATACTCAGTAAAGTTTACCAGCAAGGCATAAGACCACACCTGGAATATGGTTCAGCTGCGTGGTGTCCTGCATCAAACACCACATTACAAGATCTAGATAAAGTGCAAAACCAGGCACTTAGAATAATGTTGGGAGCAATGAAATCAACACCCATAGCAGAGATGCAGAAAATGAGAAGAATGCAAACACTTGGCGAACGCAGAGACACAAAAGTACTAATTCAAGCAGAAAAGTTTCAGTGTATGCCAAGTCATCCAATGAAGGAAAGATTCCAAAATCTAGCAGTGGGACGACTGAAAAGAAGCAGTTTTATTCATCAAGCTAAACGACTCCGCAGACAACTTACAGACCTACCTGAAGTTGACAGCCCCTTAAGGCCTGTACCAGAACAAACCCCGTGGAGTGAAAGACATGGAATGCCAATATACATTCAGACCCATGTGAAAGGAATACTAAGCGTGGACGAACAGAACAATGTGCAGCGAAGGACAGTCACCCTCAGTTTCCTGGATGAGGAATATCCACAAGATATATGGGTCTGAGTATACACAGATGGGTCAGCACCGAATGCCGTGAGGAATGGAGGTGCAGGTGTATATATAGAATATCCACACAAGCCTAGAGATACAATCAGAACACCGACGGGAAAATTCTGCAATAATTATGATGCAGAAATCCAGGCAATTAGTGTGGCAGCTAAAAAACTGCTGAACTCCAACTCTGACCTACAGCCTGTGGTATTCCTGACAGATGCAAGGTCAGTGCTTCAAGCTCTCCAGTCTGAAAAACTAACAGACTTAAAAAAACTACTTAGCGAATTGTCCTACCAGTATAGGGTAACCATGCAGTGGATACCCTCTCACTGTGGAATACCAGGAAATGAAAAAGCAGACCAACTGGCTAAGGAAGGTGCTGCCGAAGACCAACCAGAAATACCAATCACCTACCATCAGAAAAAACAGATGATCAAGTCAATAAGAAAGCCACAAACACCAACACAAGATGACTATCATATTATGAACAGATCAGAACAAGTTATAATTTTACGCCTCAGAACAGGACACAACCGACTCCGCAGTCATATGTATACAAAGTTCAAGATTGGCAACACGGCCATGTGTACATGTGGACAGGCAGCACAGAGTGCCAAACATATACTTCAAGAGTGTTCTGAGCATGAAACGCTGAGGCAGACATATTGGCCAGAGGAAACAACACTGGAATCAAAACTCTATGGGACACTGTATGACCTACAAAAGACAGTGAGTTTTATTAAGGAGATAGAATTACAGATATAGACATGTTTCAAGTGAACGAAAGAAGAAGAAGAAGGCAGTCCTGGTTCGGTAAAGATTCTCAGTGCTTGCTAGAATGCAACTGCTTCTGCTTTAAAGTTAGAGGAGTATTTCCCGGTTCGAAAAGTTTTTGATATTGTTTTCCCATCTTTATAAGTCTTATACGAATTCTACCTCATCCATTCCTTACTGCTCCCTCTGCCAATCCATATGTGTATACATGTGTCAATTCCTTGGGATTGTATTTTATTTCTATCATCTCTAGTGTCAGTGCTTTTGGTTGAAGTGGAGTCCAGTATTGCTTATTAAATATTCAAGGAACCTCTGTTATTGTGGTGACGTTTTGGAGACTTGTCTAGCTCTTCAAAATCCGTTAGTGTTTCAATTTCAATTGGGAGGTTTGTGAGGATATCTGTGTTGTTGATGGAGATGGTTTGAGATGTGAAAGATGCTGGTTCTCTTCAACCTGCTTGTGGTTGATCTAGAAATGTGCTGATGCATTGGATGTTTTGGCATGCGCTTAATTTTTTCCCTTTGCACAAGCACTTTTTCTTTCTTCTCTTCTGTCATCCAGTGGGCGGATGTTTACGTATTTTTCCATTGCATGTATTGGAGTGGTTTTAATCCCTCCTGAGATAAGTCGAAGTCCTGAATTTTGTATTTTAGTTAAGCGATCAGTATTTGTTTTGATGCTGATGTCCAGGCTGTCATTCCATATTATACTACAAGTTTGACTGTACCCATGTAGACTTTTCGGAGAATATTTCCATTTGCTCCCCAGCTTGTGTCTGCAAGTTTCTTCATCAAGGATAGTTTCCTGGTTACTTTTTCCTCAGTGGCTATCAGTTGCAGTTTCCATGTGAGTCGTTTGTCATGTTTGACACCCAGATATTTATGGTTCTCCTCATCTGCTAACTCATTTTCATTTATTTGAAGATTTGTGTATTCTTTGTGGTTTGAAAGTGAGAAAATGGTTGTCACAGATTTGGAGAGGTTGATCTGGACTCCCCAGTCAGATGCCCATTAACTTAGGGTGCCAAGTGTGGTAAGAATTCTGTGGTTTTTTTTGCAGTGAATAGGGTGCCTGCGACATTCCAGGCAACAAAGTCATCTGCATGAAGATCCTTTGAAATATGATGTGACAGTTTCTCTCCAATATCTTTGATGAATACTAGGAATAGTGTAGGAAAGATCACTCCTCCTTGAGGCACTCCTTGTTGGAGAGTAACGCGTTTGCTTAGTTTACCATCTACTTTTAATCTTGCAGTGCGTTAGCAGAGGAAATCTTTTATCAAGCTAAACATTCTGCCTTCAATTTTGTTTTTGTGGAGAAGTTTGAAGAGGACTCCATCTTTCTACATCTTATCGAAGGCCTTTCTCAAGTCCATAAAAGTTGCCATATCTTTTTCCTTCTTTTGAAAAGCGTTTTAGATTTCCTGTGTTGGTCTTAAATAAATGCTGGTCTTCAGTGCTTTGATTTTTCATATAGACCGACTTTGTCATGGTGAGCTTTTGGTTTTCCTCTAGGTATGCTATTAGTCAGAGGTGAGAAAGAGAGTTCTGCAGTGCTATATAACCCCTATACTAACATATGGGTGCGAGTCTTGGACAATAAACAAACTGGAAAGTGGGAGATTGGAGGCAACAGAGATGTGGTTCTACAGAAGAATGCTGAGAATACCATGGACTGCCAGAAAAACTAATGTAGAGGTATTAAAAGAGTTAAATGCGAAACGGACCTTAATCAACAATATAAGAAAAAGGCAATCTTCTTTTTTTGGCCACTTCATGAGACAGGCAGGTTTAGAGAACATAATCACAACAGGCAAGATTGAAGGCACCAGAGACAGAGGGCGACAACGTGAGAAAATATTAGACAGTTTGACAACCTGGCACGGCAAAGAAACAACAACGACTTTGATACATAATACTGTGGACAGAGAGCTGCGGAGAGCCATGACCGCCTACGCCACCCGGCATGGCACCTGATGATGATGATGATGCTATTAGTCTAGAGTTGACCATTTTCTCCATTGCTATCCCTACGCAACTCAAGAATCTGACTGGTAGGTAGCTAGACTTGCTGGGTTTTTTTCTTTTTTCTTTTTTTTTCATTGGGATGACGACAGCTTCACTCCACAAGTCTGGAATTTTACCAGTTCTCGATGATTGGTTGAAGATGGTAAGTAGCTTGTTTCTGCTGAATGGCCCTAGGTTCCTGATCATATCATTGGTTATTCCGTCTTTTCCTGGGGTCTTTTTGGTTTTTAGTTTTCATATGACACCGTTTAGTTCTGCGATGGTAAATAGTTATAAAGCCGATAGCTCTTCGTGCATGGCTCTGGATTTTTATTCTTCAGTTTAAAAAAATAATTCTTTTTTGTGTGACTTGTTTGATACCAGTATGAGAGTGTTGTTGTGTTTTCTTCCTTGTAGAATTCTGCTAAAATGTTTGCTGCTATTTTTCCTGTGTGGAATTTCCCCGCTTCTTCGATGATATTCTTGTAGTGTGAATTCTTTGTTTCTTAATTTAGAGTTCTTATAAGGTTCCATAGTTTTCTTGTGTCTTTTGTCATGTTTAGGCTGCTGGTCTTTTCTGCTCTTTTGAATCTCTGTTCTTTTTCTGCTCATTGATCGTGTGTTTGATTTCATTGTGTTTGTGTTTTCTACAGTAGGATTTTGCTCCATTGTATGCCTTGCATCATTCAGCTCGTTATGCACTTTTTATAGGGTTTCACTCCAATAAGGCTTGTATTCTCTTCGTCTGCCCCTTGTGCGGTTTGGAGTATCACCTTGTTTATTTTCGAGATGTGGTTTATGTTGTTTGTGAGGATGATATTCAAAAGCTGGCATCGTCTGCCAAAGATACTTCTCTATGGTGAGCTAGAGAAGGGCATACGATCTCAAGGTGGCCAAAGGAATCGCTACAAGGACTCGTTAAAGAACTCACTCAAAGCCTTTGAAATAGACCACAATACATGGGAAGAACTTGCACAAAATAGATCTACATGGCGTTCTAAAATAAAAAAGAGCGCATCATCTTGTGAAACCCCATCGAGGCCAGCACCGTGCAGTGGTGATGGGGCTTAGTTCAGCCATCAGGGGCTGGAAACTAAGACTGCCCGACCAGTCCCACTCGAGCAGGACCATAGTCCTGCCCAAGTAAGCAGAGTGCTGAAGACGGAAGCATCCAGCCAAAAGTCGCACAGATAATCATTATACCACGCACAAAACACAATGGAAACATGTCTGTATTTATAAATAGTTATGGTGTCTGCCCTGTGGCGGACGTTCAGGCAGGGACGGTGCCGGGCCCTATACCTCGAAAGGGCCCAACCTCAGTTACTAATTCTACTTCTCAGAACAGGACACAACCGACTCCGCAGTCACATGTATACAAAGTTCAAGATTGGCAACACGGCCATGTGGACAGGCAGTACAGAGTGCCAAACATATACTTCAAGAGTGTTCTGAGCATGAAATGCTGAGGCAGACATATTGGCCAGAGGAAACAACACTGGAATCAAAACTCTATGGGACACTGTATGAACTACAAAAGACAGTGAGTTTTATTAAGGAGACAGAATTACAGATATAGACATGTTTCAAGTGAACGAAAGAAGAAGAAGAAATGTTGTGAAAAGAAGAGAAATGCAGCAGCTCAACAGCGGAGAGCAGCTAAAAAGTCACGGATAGACTAAGATCCGTCTACAGTGGTCATTCCATGTCCGAACTGTCCAAGGACATTTACAGCTCGAATTGGGCTCATTTCCATCTTCGAACTCATAATCAAGGACATAACTCAAATTGAATTTTCAAAAGTGGATGTAACAAATGGTCATCATCACTTGTGATGGACGAACAACAACATCCAAAAGCTGATCTGTTTGTTCATTGAAGAGGGTCCAATTTGCTTTTTTTGAAGTTCCAGCTTTGATGTTATGTACTTCCTGTCTTTAATATTTGCAGGATGGCTTGTACATGGTAATTCTTCCCAGTTGACTTTCAACTGTTCTTTTAATGTATTTATCTATGTCATATGTTGCCATGGCAAGATCTGGTGAGCTAGTTTTTTTCCAGGCGTAGAATATTGGTGTATCGTCTGGCTGGTTTATTATAATTAGTTTATTTTCCATCATCCTCTTCTATCTCTTCAACTCTTTGTTCTATATCCTCCTAGTCGCAGCTTGGCGAGTGGCCAATAAGTCACCTAATAGGTGGATATAAAGTTAAGTATCCACTTTATACTTATCTGGATAAAGATTCCTCTATCTCTAGTTTGCATATTTCTGTTTTTGTGGTAGGAGTGCTGTAGCAGTTTGTGATTGATGTTTGACCGCCAGGCATCAGCATTTGCACTGTTATATATTCGAGTTCTATCTCCGGATCTTTTTACTTCTACTGCTGGTATTGATGTTTTTACAAATGTCAGTATTCCTCATTTGACTCGTTTGGATCAATCTTAGTGGAAGGATTAATAACCCGAATAAAGAATTTATGTGTGTCCTTTTGGTTTAGTCAGTAACATCACTCTGCTTTCTCCTGACCTCTTGATTAGCAGAGGCACGGGTCGCTTGGGTGGACCCGTTATAGGCAAAGGTCCGGTCCGCTCCTCCCCGGTTTTATCTTATTGAAGCGACACCATAATGACAGGGTTGATTGTCGCATGACCACATTTCTGTAATAGCGTGTGTGCCCTAATATATTCCAGTATTTGCGCCATCACTGGCTAACACAATCCGTCTTCGGCAGGCTGGGTTGTGCTTTTCTGTCTAGGATGTCTCCCATAGCCTTTCCATCTCCGGATGGCACCTACAAGGTAGTGGTTGTTTGAATTTAGAGTGTTTTCTCTTAGGAAAGCTGTCTTACCGAACTTATGAGCTTTTCAAGCCCAAGTGTTTTCCCACTAACCCTAGCCCTGACCCAAACGCACCCCCCCCCTCCATTGGCAGTTTCACTGACCCCACTCCAGCGACATGAGCATATAATGACTCACACTCGCCTGTTGCTGCCAGTCACTGGACACACGGTGTATTTCTGAGGGAATACCAGCGCCATCTGATATCCCGCCTCGTCCTCGTAGTCATCAACACCGGTTTGGTCAACGGCTGCTTATTTGTCCAGAGACATATTAGAAGATGGCCTTTTATAGAGGCTTTTTCACTTACCGCCACATGTGGACGCTCATGATAGGGTTCGGTAGAACCTCCAATGTGCCCCAGATCTGAAAGTAAAGCCGTGGGGCAACTATGAAGACGTCCTGATGACAACTGTATTCATAGAGGCTGTCCTCATGCATGTATAGGCTTGTTATAGTCATGCAACTGCGGGCATAGAGACGATTACAGGCGTTGGAGTACAAATGCTATAGACGAATAAGTATAAGACAAAATTGTACATAAGAAATAAAATATAGATGTATGCAGGCGTGCAAGAACCATTGCTTTCAATAGTGAAATGACAAAAATTAGCATGGTTCGGACATGTATGCAGGCATGATTCCTTGTCAAAAACAATACTGAAGGGAACCGTCGAAAGGGGGGGGGGAGAGAGAAGCAGAGCAGGGCAAATAAAGACATGGACAGACAACATTAAGGAATGGACAGGACAAGATTTTCCCTCACTTATTCTCATCGTTGAAGATCGACATCGCTGGAGGACTGTGTGCTGAAGCATACAATGTGCTACTTCTACGACCCTGATGGATTCGGGTTTAAAGATATAGGGCCTATAGATAGATGTAAAGGCTTCTGAGCATAGGGAACTGATCGCGGAAGTGTGAGTTTGCTACTGGATAAAGCTTTTATTAAATGCTTTTCTTCAAATAATTTTCTTTGTCTCATTGTAATTTGTCTTTACTTTGTTGTAAATACATACGAAAACGATTTAAAATTAATGACATCAGTACTTGATGAACTTTTGCCAATATAGCACCAGATGATAACGCCATACACTTCCCCCATAATGCTAAGTGAATCCAAAATGGCCGTCGCGTTAACAATTTGATAAACAATGATCGGCGGCAATAGCAATCCAAAACAATCGAAGTGACAAGCAATATATATTTGGAAGTTTGTTGACAATTATAAATTATTGAATAAACAGCGTGAAGGTGTAGGCATTTTTGTATGAGAAAAATGTTTATTTACTGATGACAAAGAAATACACGCTGGGACTGTTTACATGATCCGATCCAATGATATGTTATCTTTGTTATGGACTATTAGATCGGCAATGAAGTGAGAAATTTCTTAGATGCCAGTACCAACAATGAATATATCTTCTTGGGAGAGCACACAGACAGTGCCGAACCAGCGAGAAATGATGGGAGTGAGACAAAACCAAGGCCCTCGATCACAGGACGATGCCAATGTTGGATATTTATACCAAAGAAATCACCACAGCGATGTTCCAATTGGCGGTGTGTTTCCACCCAAACAAAGGTGGGCTGTCGGAGATGATAGCATTATTGAGCAGGTAATTGTACATTTCTCTTAATAATCATATCTAAGTAAAATGAATTATTTGTAGATTTGATGCGATATCAGTATTTGTCTAATAAAGATCAAAATGTACATTTGGCCTGGCCTAGGCAATGGGGGTTTTAGTTAATATTTCATTGAAATGATTGTGATGCTACAAATATTTCGCATTTTTCATTGTAACATCTAGTCTTGTACTACTTATTCAGTGATTATGAATCACACACTGCCGTATATTTTACTTGTTTAGGCTAGGGTCTATCTATAAAACATAAATGGAGTGATTCATGTAGTTTAAGTAAGCCTAGCTAGGTTCAAATATCACCGACTTCATATAAAAATGAGACTTCCTGTTTCAAAGTGACTGATATTTTCAGTTTCACTTGGGTTAAACCAGAAAGGTTACCATAATCAAATACAAATGACTAATACAAATAATAATGTAGGCTCTACTTAAAATTACAATGTTGATTGTTTTAATCTGGGAGCAGCAGACATATCCACCAAGCAGACTGCTAACTTAGGACGTAGCCAGACTGAGACCCCTAAGAAGACTACACAATGTAACACACTGACCACACAACTCAATGTCAATATTCAATACTATAGCAATAAATTAGGTCTTTGATTACATTTCCTTTTTAGTTGTCAGTTTCCTATGCTCATAGGATATAAGTCTAGAGACTAAATTCAACCGTCAGCAGGAGGTCCTCATGGTTGCCCCGCAGAAGTCTAGAGACTAAATTCAACCGTCAGCAGGAGGTCCTCATGTTTGCCCGCAGCTTTGTTCTCAAACATCCTGCAGATTAGTAGGATGTAGTGAGAAGACAGAATATGCTGTGCCATGATTTACATAATTGCTGTGATATCTGTGTCTTTCTACCTGACACATCCAACTTCAGCATGGATTGAGTCAATTATAATATTAAATATATATTTTGATTTTTAAAATCTGTTTACGCCCGTGTGCTGCCGGGGCCCGAAAGGGGAGCAAAGAATAGCAACACGGTTTACCTTCCACGCATTTCGTAAAAGGCGACTAAAAGGAGGTTATGGGATGTTGGCTATCCCATATAGGGTCAGTGACCCAAAGCCATGCTGAAGTTGGATGTGTCAGGCCGAAAGGCGCAAATATCGCAGAAATGCTGTAAACCATGACACAACGCATTCCGTTCTCTGGACTACATCCTGCTAATCTGCAGGAGTTTGAGAACGAACGTAGAAGAAGAAGAAGAAATCTGTTTAAAATGTGGATAAGCGTTTATAATTTAATTTAAACTAAATATATGTTCTTCTGTGTTCATTCTCAAATATATTATATATATATAATAGTAAACATATTTTAAAAATCTTATTCACGACGTAGTATCAAGTCAACAAGTTTTTGGCTGTAGTGAATATCTAGGCAATATATTATGTTCAGTATGTTGCTATTATGCTCTGACTGTCCACATACATAGCTGCCTGCAGCTGAATTTGAATCTGGTGTATTGGTAAGCCTAGGTCTTTATAAGTTAAATATAAAAGTATAGACCTACTCTAGATAAAATACAATCTGTGATAACTTCATTCTGTAATTGTTATATATGTATGTGTTGTCATTATCTCTATTTTCATCATTAAACTTCACACAGTTTAACATTACTCTTATTCTCAGTATTTCTCTCTCTTTCCCTCTGTTGTATAGTTGTGAACACATTCACAGTGACAAATAAGAACGGCACTTTTGACGTTCACATAGCAGAGCTAAATGTTGATATAACTGGAAAGAGTTAAAACTATAAGGTCAGAGGTGAAACACAAACAGAAAATAGACAAAACACACCAAAATATTGAAACAAGGCAGAGAAATGATGAAACAACAGGGTATCATCCAAACAAACGAGTGATGGTCATTGATCCCAAAGGGTTCAATCATGCAAGATTTATATATATATATATCTGCGCATCAGGGTCAGCGAACCAAAACTGATCAAGACCCTAGGACACTTCCATGCAGTGAGTCTGGAAACAGGAGTACAGTAATGAAGCCTGGCCAAGTTCTAGGGATTGAAGTGGGAAGAACAACCCATCCACAGAAATAACAGTGCAGAAGTTGGATATGTCGAACGAAATGTGAAGTATCGCAGCTAAACTGCAAACAGACATAACGCTACAAACCTCCTTTTCAGGATGAACGACGAAGAAGAAATTGTGCTTCTTGGATGATACTCAATAGTGCATGACAACCTGAACATCTATCAATTTGGTTCAATAGAGCCCTTTAGGATCAATGTCCATTATTCTTACTGGTAGATGTTGTTTTATTCTGTCACCTTGCTATCTGTTTTGTTTTATAGATATTTTGTTGTTGTTCTGTCAAATATTTTTATTTGTTTTGTTTGAATCTATATTTAGCTCAGTCATGTGGACAGTGCCGTTCTTACTCTTCATTTTTATGTTGTGATTGTGTTCCCGATAAAGACATTTGTGTGAAATGTTGATTTCCTATGTTATAATGTGTATCCAATGATTAACAAAAGCTTTATCACCTTTTCCTATCTTCACCTGCTGGATTTCAGTTTTACTGCAATTATTACCTATTATTGATTCTCTAGAAAATGACAATATTTTGGCCATATTAAATGACATGACTGTCTAGGAAAGACAATAATTGAGGGATGATGCCAAGACAATGAAAATGAGTTAGACCACAAAGAACATGGATGAAAGATATCAAAGACCACTTGAATATGATACTCACAGAAGCAGGAAGATTGCAGAAGTTTCGATAAGCTGTGATAACTGCTACATCCTGTACAAGATATGCTACATAGTGATGAATCTTCTTCTTCTTCTGCGTTCGTTCTCAAACTCCTGCAGATTAGCAGGATGTAGTCTGCAGAACGGAATGCGTTGTGTCATGGTTTACAGCATTGCTGCGATATCTGCGCCTTTCGGCCTGACACAATCCGACTTCAGCATGGCTTTGGGTCACTGACCCTATATGGGATGGGACAGCCAACTCCATCTCATAACCTCCTTAGTTGCCTTTTACGACATGCGTGGAAGGTAAACAGTGCTGCTATTCTTTGCTCCTCTTTTGGGCCCCGGCAACACACGGGTGATAGTGATGAATGATAATAGCTATAATATTCACGAAGTTACTTCATATTGTTTACATGTCAATAGTGTATCTAGTGCCTCTTTGGTGTTAACATTGTTTTTACTGTTTTCATTGTTTTTCAGTGTTTGTTTTATATATTCTTGAGAAACAATTTTGTATACTTCTTCTTTATCATTCATTCTCAAACTCCCACTGGATATCTCTTGATTAGATTAGATTTCCAGAAGGATGTAGTCCAGAGAATGGAAATGCGTTGTGTCGCCGTTTTATTTGCGCCTATGGCCCGACACATCCGTCTTCGGCAGAAATTTTGTATACATAATCAGAACATTTAAATTTGAAGTGTGCAAAATTTCATGTCTCTTATCTCCATTATTAGTTGAGAAAAATCATGTGGGACATTACTTTTTGGAGATTGCTTCACAAACCCATCAAACTAGGTGGTTTGAATTCCAATCATCCACATTGTACTGGTGATACGATTGCATATACCATATCAGTCCTTCATGTGTATATGGCATTTTTATTTCTTTACTTTTGAAGAATGTGAAATATTTCTTATTCAACAGAGTCGTCAAATGATAAGTGTTCAAGATTTGGAGAGACAGTTCCTTGGAATGGCAGTCTCTGAAGCACCAGATAGACCTGAGGTGAGAATAGATGAAAGATTCTGCCTATAATCATAGTGATCAATAATAATCACAGCAATAGTCAAATGAGTCATTAAGAATGCTGTATTTCTTATTTGCTAGTAGGTCTCTATTGGAGACAGTCAATGATCAGCCGGTTTTTGAAGTTCCTCTTTAGAAACAGAAGAACTTATCAGTTAGTATATTCCTGTTGCTATCCTTGACGATGATGATGAATAATCCTTTTAACTGTGAGTAGGTAGCTCTTGATACATGATGATGATAAAATAATCCCTTTAGCTGTGAGTAGGTAGCTCTTGATACATGATGATGATAAAATAATCCCTTTAGCTGTGAGTAGGTAGCTCTTGATACATGATGATGATAAAATAATCCCTTTAGCTGTGAGTAGGTAGCTCTTGATACATGATGATGATAAAATAATCCCTTTAGCTGTGAGTAGGTAGCTCTTGATACATGATGATGATAAAATAATCCCTTTAGCTGTGAGTAGGTAGCTCTTGATACATGATGATGATAAAATAATCCCTTTAGCTGTGAGTAGGTAGCTCTTGATACACGATGATGATAAAATAATCCTTTTAACTGTGAGTAGGTAGCTCTTGATACAAGATGATAAAATAATCCCTTTAGCTGTGAGTAGGTAGCTCTTGATACATGATGATGATAAAATAATCCCTTTAGCTGTGAGTAGGTAGCTCTTGATACACGATGATGATAAAATAATCCTTTTAACTGTGAGTAGGTAGCTCTTGATACAAGATGATGATAAAATAATCCCTTTAGCTGTGAGTAGGTAGCTCTTGATACAAGATGATGATAAAATAATCCCTTTAGCTGTGAATAGGTAGCTCTTGACAGCACATAGCTTTTTTCAGTTGTGTAACTGAGGCGACACCCAGATTATTCTTGTGTTCGTTCTCAAACTCCTGCAGATAAGCAGGATGTAGTTCGAAGAATGAAATGTGTTATGTCATGGTTTACAGCGTTGCTGCGATATTTGCACCTTTCTGCCTGACATTCGACTCCTGCTTTGGGTCACTTTGACCCTATATGGGATGGGCAAGCCAACTTCACTCCATAACCTCCCTATTCGCCTCCCTATATGATATGCATGGAAGATAAATAGTGTTGCTATTTTTTGCTCTCTAACTTGGGCACCGGCAACAGACCCTAGGATATCCCGGAGTCATATATGGTTGTCTCAGAGACATGTTTGTGTAAGGAGGGTTTATGGATGCCCGTCTGGAGGCATTCCAGTGCTCCAGGACTACAATGTTCTGTAATTAGCACAGCACATACTGCTGGGGGCCAACTATCTCATAATTCCTCTTTCAGATTTGTTAATCCATTGGGAGTGATGGCACATCTAGCATTCCCAGTCACCTTGGAGTCTGGGGACTTGGTGACACAAAAGGTTTGATTATATTGATTATTGATTAGAAACTGGCCTCACAGCATGTGGGGCATTCCCATAAGTGCTCGGCACTCTGTTCCAGCAGCCATCCAACTTGATGGTGTTTCGAGTCTAATGCCACTGAAACACGTCGACATCAGGGCACAACTCTGGCCCATACGTCAGGTTTCTTTGTTGTTCCGTCCACCCACGCTGTGCCCGTAACTAGTTCAAGCACAACGTTAGCCTGCCGGAACAACAAGGTAACTGTTATCGAAAGTTATGACTACAGGATTGTATAGATGACGTGCCATGAAGCTTCTATAAGAAGATAACCTCAATATAAAGGCATGTCATCTACTAAGGTTTTCTGTTGCATGGGTGGTTTGTCTAGTGAGCCATTGTTGAGACCCACAGACACAACTGAATGCGCTGGCTTTATCCTGAATAGGATATGCTACCATTTTTTATTTATCCTTCATTAAGTTGTTATTATATTCTTGTTGATATCATTAGTTAAGTTATTATTATATTCCTGTTGCTATCATTTGTTGGTTGGTTGTTGATTCAGTGGCCCATGAACTCATGCCCTTTGACACACATTATAGTGCTGGGAAGTCTGGATTTTTGACTCACCCTGGGCTAGAGCCAGAAAATAACTATCACACCACCAGGAAGATAGGTTTATATCTATGCACTGCCCAGAGCCGCTGCAGCCAAGATAGAGTTCACTGTTCTCATTCCCTGCCACGAGTTGCCTGGTTATGCTGAACTTCTCTATGGCTCCTGGCATGCAACCAAATGTTCAAGTCAAAAGGCTTATCATATCCTGAGTCACTGTGCCTTTATGATGGACCTCAGCCATTGAAAAACAATGCAGTCAGTTTCACCCCTCCCCAGTGCTGCACGGTACATCTCTGGTTCCCTCCCAACCACAGAGTATAATGCGTATATACTAATAACAATGTATATACATTTTTTTTAAAAACCACAAAATATAACACATGAAAAGCATAATTATATGAATATGCATGCTACAAAGCTTCCATATGAGAGCCTCAATATAACGGCATGTCATCTACTACGGTTTTCTATTGCATGGGTGGTTTGTCTTGTGGGCCATTGGTGGGATCCACAGCCGCATGCGTCTATCATTGTTAAGTTGTTATTATTTTCCATGATGCTATATCCTTCATTACGTTGCAGGTAACACAACAGCCCAAGAAAATTTGGGAAGATGATGTACATAAAATTGGGGATGGTCAACCAAGGGGAATGTTTCACCATGGCTGGACCACAAGAGATGATACTTGGACTAGTGGACCAACAGGTAGAACATCTATTGTTCTCTTCTTTTTTAAATTTCCTTTGTATTCTCTGTATGTATGACCTACAGATGGCACTGTTTAACAGAAATATAGCATCTCATGACTTAATGTTATATTTCATCAAGACACAATCACTACATTTTATCCTTCTATTTAAAAAAACAATCATAATACATATATGTTCGAAGCATATCCTGTGTACGAGTAAACCCATACAGAATATCCGGAGGAGAGATCCTAAGGCAGTCTACTGTACATTATTGTACATCATCTATGGTGAACTGGAAAATGGTACAAGGTTTCAACTTGGCCAAAAAAAAAGGGCTAGAAGGACTCATTAAAAAAGACCATCAAAAGCCTTTGAAATAGACCAAGATACTTGGGAAGAATGCACAAAATAGATCTATGTGGTGCTCTACATTCAAAAAGGGCGCATCATCTTGTGAAAAGAAAAAAATGCAGCAGCTCAACAGTGAACAACTAGAAAGTCAGGAATAGACCTACCATCATCTACGGTGGAGACTAGCCCATTCCATGCCGACTTCCAAGGACATTTGTAGCTCAAATAGGGCTTATTAGCCATCTATGAACTCATAAGCATGGACATATCTCGAACTGAATTTCAAAAGTGGATGTAACAAATGGTCATCATCACTTGTGGTTGACGAACAACAGCAAAATATACAATCTTCTGACATCTCCTGCAGTTCTACTAGTTTCCAAGGAGAATTGGTGTTGCCTTTCCCTTTGAACTAATCAACATAACCTAGATAGGGTTATTTGTTAGTGTCATTTCAACTCTTGTCTGTTGAGACAGCTGTACTTTTTTTGTGTAGTCATCCATTTGACATAGACCTACAAATAGGACGAAGCGCTGACTCAATGAATCAGAAATTTATAAACTTTTGGAAGAAAGTTTTTCTGATAGATCTCATCAAATAGCATGTCCTGAACAAGATGTAACAGTCATCACAGCATTTGCATGATGTCATGGCATTTGTTCCAATATTGAATTTGTTGTAATATTGTGTTTAGTACAGGATATCATTTTTTGCAGCAATATGTTTGTTGTAAAATTGTTAGCTGTATGACTGAGTTTGTTGCAAGATGTCATTTGTTTTAATATTCTGTTTATTGCAGGATATCATGACATTTGTTGCAATATTCTGTTTGCTGTAAGATTGTGTTCGTTGACGGATATAATTTATTGCAATATCCTTTTTTGTTGCAAGAATGTGTTATCTGCAGATTATCTTGCGTTGCTATATTGTAAGATTGTGTTTGCAGGATATTATTTGTTGTAATATTGTGTTTGTTGCAAGATTCAGTTTTTTGTAATATTGTATTTATCTCAGGGTATAATTTTATGCAAGTTTCTGTGTGTTGTAGGATATAATGTGTTGCATGATTCTGTTTGATGCAAAATTCTATTTATTGTATGATTATATTTGTGGCAGGACATAATTTATTGCATGATTCTGTTTGCTGTAAGACTTAGATTGCTGCAAGATTCAGTTTACTGTAAGATTGTGATTTCTGTAAGATTTTGTTCATTGTGCTGTACAACATACTCCACAGAAACATCAGGTCAGATAGGAGTCAACATGGTGGAATATGTTCTGGGAGGATCTCCCAACAAAATGGAACTTGGAGTCTTAGGCACAATGAAAGCTTTTGTAAGTAATTCTTGTTTGCTTTTGCTGGGCAAAGTTTGATATTGTTATTTCGAATGGCAGTTTTAATCTTGTTTATTTGATGGACAGACACTTTAATTGACAGTGTACACGTTATTGTTGTTGATATCCAAATTATGCTTAGTTGATATACTCTTGGCAGCTCACTGCAATTTTACAAAAGTGCAGGACTTTTGAAGTTGACTTAGCTATAAATATAATGAGTAAGAGTGTCTTAGAGAGAAGGGCAATCAGTGAGGATGTGTTCGGTTGTTACATTGGGAGGAGAACAGTGTCTATCTGTGAGTAGTTGCTGAGGGCTGATACCGTTTATAATACAGTCACTCTAGCATGTTCTGTTCGAAACTGAAAGATAAGGGATTGATTTCTCCAGCTGAGCTTATTTACGTTGTCATTGTAACAATCAACACCTGACCAGGACTCTTGAGTCTACATACACTGTGATGGTTGCTGGAATGGAGGGTGGAGCACTTATGGGAATGCCCCACATGCTGTGAAGCCAGTTTCTAATCAAGAAGAATGTTGTCATTGTCTTGTGGTCGTATTATTTGACTAAATACATTTGACCTGTCTGCCCATCTGTTCATCCTTGTGTTGTTTACAGCACATTGAAACTTCTGATTGTGAATAACATGATTTGTGAAGTTTTGAAAGATGATAATCTTTTCTTTGTTTTGTTTGCTACTTGTTGTTTACATCATTAGACAAGTCTTATGGATGAATTCCATCATTGTCTGAGGCTCTTCCTTGGTTCCGTATACCTTTTCTTGCAGGGTTAGCCATTGGTCCAGACGGACTATCATTAAGGGGTTATGTGGTGTAAACACGGAAACATACAAATGACAATACACAAGACATTTTCAATGTTCCGAACTGTTAGGTCTTTTTCAATGATATATAAAACAAACATTGAAAAACAATGAAAACAGCTAAAAAATGTTACAATACCAATACATAGTAAACAATACAAAGTTCAAGGTGACAATGATGTATGTGAAAACATGTAGTCATGGAAGTAGGTTTTGTTGAAAGTGGAACAGATATAACAATTATTACCCAATGCAACATGGACAGCAATACAATAAGTACCACACTAACACAAATTTAATAAATTTGCCAATGCAACAGTCACGAAGTGGGTAGATGTCAAGGCAAGACCCTGCCGAAGACAGATGTGTCTGGCCATTGGCGAAAGTAAAACTGCAACACAACTCATTTCCATTCTCTGGACTACATTCTGCTGGAAATCTAGTAGAACAATTGTCCTGCCACAAGAGAGATCTGGCGGGAGTTTGAGAATGAAAGCTGAAGAAAAGACGAATAGTAAGAGTTAAAAAGATAAAATATTGACTACACTGAGAGAGCAGTGCTATGTGCAAACGGAAAGGGAAAATGTTAAAAGGAAATCAGAAATAGTGTGATTAAGCTCGACAACAAGCGTCTAGTCTCTGGTGCTCCTAATCAGTCAGGCCTAACTATACCATCAATGCTTTTCTGTACCAGAAACATGCTCACGGTGAGCGTTTTGTTCAGCTCAAGAATAAACTTCTAGGCCGCTGTGCTCCTAAAAAATGTGTAGAAACTCAGACTTGACAGAGGGGTTCATGATGTTAGTGAATAACACCTCGGCTAAGAGGCCGAACAAACCCAGGACCAACTCTACCGTTGATGCTTTCCTATACCGGAATCATACTGTGGACAGAAAAGGTTCAGAACGTAATGGGCACTGGCAGCGGAATACCTTGTGTGAGATAGGCATGGTCGATCCAAGCCTAAATTTCTGACTATGGAGACTGCCACCCAGGGACATGTTTTGGTCTGAAAAATCCAAGTGCACAGTGGGTGATAAACCGTCACAATGTAGAATCGACACATATTCGCTGTCTGGCGACAGATAGGAAGGCTGTTACAGGCTAGGGAAAACTCACTACCCGAATTAAAGGCATGATGAAAATGGATGTGCTGGGCCTCAGATAAGCTGAGCCAACCGAGGTGCAAATAACTCAGGTTTGCTGTGGAACTAGCTGCACAATGTACTTCACATCCCCTGCAAAAATCACATGAACTTTTGAGGTGGTTATCAGAGAGCAAATGCAGAAGAAGAAGGAACTATAGGATAGAATATCTTTCAACTTCTGAGGGAGACTCTGCACCTATGGGTGTACCCACTGTACTGTGAAGTCAAATAACAAATTGAACTGTTTTAAAAAATATTGGTTTCAGGTGCCGTACCCTCCACGGCACGTCCCACAGGAAGATGGCATTTTGAGTGAGAAGAAAGGTCAGGCATCCTCTACATATGAGAAAGGTGGAGGGGATGCTGGGAAGGAGTTGCAGACAAATGGTTTGGATGAGGGAAGTTACAGGTAGGTGTTCAGTGTTGCTCTCATTCAGTTCATGACATGGACTTTGTTACTCAACTTCCATCCTTAGTGTAGATATGTTCCACTTCTCTCTTGGAATGAAGAAATGTTCCACTTCTATCATGGGGTAATGAGATGTTCCACTTCTATCATGGGGGGAAGAGATGTTCCACTTCTGTTATGGGGCAATGAAATGTTACACTTCTATCATGGGGGTGAAGAAATGTTACACTTCTATCATGGGGGTGAAGAAATGTTACACTTCTATCATGGGGTGACAAGATGTTAACTTCTATCATGGGGGTGAAGAAATGTTACACTTCTATCATGGGGGGGGAAGAAATGTTACACTTCTATCATGGGGGTGAAGAAATGTTACACTTCTATCATGGGGGTGAAGAAATGTTACACTTCTATCATGGGGGTGAAGAAATGTTACACTTCTATCATGGGGTGACAAGATGTTACACTTCTATCATGGGGGTGAAGAAATGTTACACTTCTATCATGGGGTGAAGAGATGTTACACTTCTATCATGGGGGTGAAGAAATGTTACACTTCTATCATGGGGGTGAAGAAATGTTACACTTCTATCATGGGGTGACAAGATGTTACACTTCTATCATGGGGGTGAAGAGATGTTACACTTCTATTATGGGGTGAAGAGATGTTGCACTTCTATCATGGGGGTGAAGAGATGTTACACTTCTATCATGGGGTGAAGAGATGTTACACTTCTATCTTGGGGACGCATGCGGTTGCATCAGTGGGTCTCGCCAATGGCCCACTAAACAAACCACCCATTCAACTACCTTAGTATATGACATGCCGTTATATTGAGGCTCTCATGGAAGCTTTGTAGCATGTCATCTATACAATTATAGATCCCCTCTGAGTAGAAGGTTCTTTCAATAGGCATTTGGACTAAGCCGAAAGCTGAAGTCTCCTGGGTATGAAAGAAAGCTTAGAAAAATCACCCCACTGCACATAGGAAGTAAGAGCTAATCATTCCAAATTACTGTGGTTCTAAATCAATCTTATCATGGAAGTGAAGAGATGTTCCACTTTTATCTTGAGGGTAGTTACACTTTTATGCTGGAGTGTACTGACTGTCCTTATCTTTCTACTGACAGGAAAAACTTTTACAGATACCTTTAAAAGTCACTAACCCACTCTATGGTCACTCAGTTAACTTCAGAAGAACTGCAGTTTTTTAAGAATGCCATTGTGCTGCCAAGAGTAGAACTACTTAGCAGCATTTGGATATTGACAACAACATGCTGGAGTGTAGAGATGTTCCACTTCTTGGGATGTAGGAATGTTCCACTTTTATCTTGAAGTGTAGATATTTATCTTGAAGTGTAGAGATGTTCCACTTCTATCTATAAGTGTAGAGATGTTCCACTTTTATCTTGGAGTGTAGAGATGTTCCACTTCTATCTTGGGGTGTAGAGATGTTCCACTTCTATCTTGGGGTGTAGAGATGTTCCACTTCTATCTTGGGGTGTAGAGATGTTCCACTTCTATCTTGGGGTGTAGAGCTGTTCCACTTCTATCTTGGGGTGTAGAGATGTTCCACTTCTATCTTGGAATGTAGAGCTGTTCCACTTCTATCTTTGAGTGTAGAGATGTTCCACTTCTATCTTGGGGTGTAGAGCTGTTCCACTTCTATCTTGGGGTGTAGAGATGTTCCACTTCTATCCTTGATAACTATACTGATGGATATGCTTTCATTGCTACCACCAAAGCAGGTTATACAGAGTATTCAGAGGGAAAAGGACATCTTATGTGTGAAGGTTATTTATAATCTGCTGTAATAAATCTTTAATTTGAGAGTTTTTCCTTTCAGATAAACCTAAACTTTACGATTGTTTCTGTCCAATTTCAGAGGAAACATGCAAACATTGCCAGTAGATGAAGATAGACTGGGTCATGCTGGGATATCTATGAACAACCAAAAACATCATCTTCGGGATTCTGGAGACTATTTGGACAATTCACAGCAACAAGTGACCTTTGGTCAGGACTCTAATCAGCATCACTTTGAACAGATTGGCCTTGACCCTCTTCAATTTGGTGGGGAGTTTAACAGCCACCTCATTCCTAATATGACGAGCCCTAACAACTACAGTATGGACTTCAGTCAGGTAAGAATTTGATATAGATGTATATATTCTGGTAGTTCAGGTCACAGTACCCAATTATTCTGTTGGCCATCAGGTCACAGCACCCAGTTATTTTGTCGGCCATCAGGTCACAGCACCCAATTATTCTGTCAGCCATCAGGTCACAGCACCCAATTATTCTGTCGGCCATCAGGTCACAGCACCCAATTATTCTGTCAGCCATCAGGTCACAGCACCCAATTATTCTGTCTGCCATCAGGTCACAGCACCCAATTATTCTGTCTGCCATCAGGTCACAGCATCCAATTATTCTGTCGGCCATCAGGTCACAGCACCCAATTATTTTGTTGGCCATCAGGTCACAGCACCCAATTATTCTGTCAGCCATCAGGTCACAGCACCCAATTATTCTGTCTGCCATCAGGTCACAGCACCCAATTATTCTGTCAGCCATCAGGTCACAGCACCCAATTATTCTGTCAGCCATCAGGTCACAGCACCCAATTATTTTGTTGGCCATCAGGTCACAGCACCCAATTATTTTGTTGGCCATCAGGTCACAGCACCCAATTATTTTGTTGGCCATCAGGTCACAGCACCTAATTCTTTTGTCGGTCATTTCACTTATTCTTTCCAGAAACTAGTCTTCTTTATGGATATCCTTTCCCCTATTACCAGCAACCAAACCTTCCATTACTAGTTTTTCATGCTATTTTTATAGGACCAGAAATTCTTGATTCACTTATTGTAATGTTGATTACAGCCAAAGTCTGATGTGTCGAATCATTGATGCAAATAAAATGGACACAAAACAGATCTTTGTTTTCTGGAAAAGTAAAGTTAACCCATAGCATATATTAATACTGTAGGAGTGTGAAATGTTAGCGATTTCACATTTCAGTGGTTCTTCTATATGAGGGCGGTAGCCTCTTCTTTCCCTCGCAGTCTTTACTTCATGTATTAATCCGGTACCCAATTAAGAGTCGACCTGGGAGCCATTGCGATCTGAAAAATATTTTGGCCGCAACTGGGGAATGAACAAATGCAGAGCCAGTGCGTTAACCACTACACGCCATGGCCCCCAAAGATTCTTTGGACTGTATCATGCTAGAAATCTATTAAGACCATTGTCCTGCTATAAGAGAGATCCAGTGGAAGTTTTAGAATGAACACTAACGTCCAAATATAATGTAGATTTGGAGCCAACCTTGTTCCATATTTAATGTATATCACTTCTAGATTTATGTTAGTTGTTGCTGTAATTGAAATGTCTGATAGGGAACAAACGCATAGGATCACAAAACAAAATAGTACAGGTAGAAGTTGTTCATAAAATGAAAAGATTCATGCTTAGCAAGTAGTTTTCAATGGGAATTCAAAAAAATCACTGCTTCAATGATATCTGCTTCTGTCATATGGGAGCTAATCAAGAGCAATAACTAAACAAACAAATAGGAAATTAGAGGTCACAGAGATATAGTTCTATATAATAATTATGAAAGTTATGTGAACAGCTATAAAAACTATTGAGGTACTCATTAAGATTATCCTTTTATTTTTGTTTTCATATTTGTGCAAATTAGCATGATGCAGTCTGTGCAATAGAGTGTGCACCTTTATGTCTAACACATCTGACTTCAGTATGGCTTTTGGGTTCTGTGACTTATGGAATGGGACAGCAACACTCCTCCCCGAAACTCCTTAGATGCCTCTCACAAAATACATAACAGACCTTGGTGTTGGCGTTCTATGTTCCCTGTTTAGACCCATACAACACAGGAAGGATAAGGAAGATTAACACCAAAAGAAGGTTACCAAGATTTAAAAAAAACATGAAAAAGAGAAGCTTAGAATGAAATGTAACAATATGCAAAATTGAGGGGAAATGAGACAAAGCAGCATAGAGAGAAGATACTGTGTAATTTGACATGTCATACATGGTGAACTGGAGCTCTGGTTGAACCCAAGGACAGCAGCTACAACATGGTTCTATCTGAACAACCACATTTTCCATACACTAATGACTCCTACTAAAAATCTGTTTAAAGAGATAGTACAGAGATCATTGACTTTAACCTTTAGTGCGCTGGTTTACAATTACGTAATATTCTCCTCTGCCGCTGCATTGGTTTTCGCAAATGTTACGCAATCGTCGGTGGCTGTTTTGAAATCGCGATAACAATGAAAAATTTTTCATTGTTACAGATATTTAAATAATATTTGCACATATAAATAAAATAATAAATTCTGCATATATTGGTGTAAGTTTTATTTGTGTGTGTGTGATACGAGACGTGTGAGAAAATGATAAAGTCAAATTTAGACCTATCTCGATCTAGACATACCGTATTTTTGATCGATCGTAAGCTGTGAAATCTCTTGAATATTATATATTTAACATAATGGAAACACTGGAATACTTTATAATCACAAATGAAGAACTTACCTTTGATAATTTGCAAATTTCCAGCTGTTTAATCATTGATTTCACTGAATATACTATTAGCAAATAGTATAATAAACACAATTCATTGTCTTGTTGCTTCAACATGATGCAGAAAACTACAAATTCCTCGAAATTTCAGTGACACAATCACTTCATATTGGCTTACCCGCCAATTTAAACAAAATGCCGTAAAATTTCTACCTAATGTTGCCATCGGATTCTGTCAAAAAGTTACACAATTTTCGGAATTCAATTTTTTTGTTCGGCATCGGGTTTTCCTAATCGGGCGGAGACTTTGACTTCAGCGATCAATATATGCCAAATTCCGGCGAAATGCTTCACCCAAATTGTATACACAGCATGCTAAAGGTTAAAATACCTGGGAGTGCTGTTTGACATGTTTATGTTTCACTGAGCATGTAAATTACAATCCTCAGAGCTCAAAAAGGATTAAAAATACAATGAGAGTGATGGCTGCTATTTTTTGTGAACAGCAAAGGTTCTGGTGTGGAACGTGATTATTTAACTTGGCTACCTTTATACATTTATCATTTATTAATTTAAATATAAATTTGGTTAGGGTTAGTTATGTAAAACATAAGTAACTCTAACCATAAAAATTGAGTATTTAAATTAATTATTGATATAATATTTAGATTAATTAATCCTAAAATAAGAAGGGAGACAAACCAGAACCGCTACTTTTTGCACTGCTTTATCAGGGGTATTTCCTGTCAGTGGTAAAGTATGTCTCATGCCAATCGCAAATTGATAGATGTGATAAGATATAAAATGTAGCTGTGCGTATCAATCTTGGATGCCCCAGAGATACAGGAATAGTGGTGTTGGATTATCCTACTTATCCTTCTTGCTGGATTATTCCTACTTATAATGCAAGGAACAGATACTTGACAAGTTCATTCATATCTGCATCATTGCTGACAAGAAACATCCACTGCATGATATTGAAAAAATCAAAGGAAATCAGATTAAAGAGGGGGCAGTCACGGCTTAGCAAAGTCTAGGAGTTATTAAATGGGTAGATAACATTAGGGGATACAAAATCTGGAGAATGGTGGAAAACAGTCTATCTAATTTTACAACTTCCATTGCAGTGGTCATTACACTTTCCAAGAAACATGACAGTGATATTCCAGTGTATATAAATTTAAAAGTCCAGATTCTAATCAGTGAGTCTCATCTGGCAATACATGATGAGACCTCTGCTGCAAGATGGAAACTAGACCAACGGAAAGCCAGACACAATGTCAAAATACCGTTTCCATGTGTCAAGATGGTAAAAACAGACATTATCATTGAAGCTGTAAATTAGTCACGACACATTCTATTCTCAGAATTACATACTGCTAACCTATATGAGCTTGAGAGAACAAACGTAGAAGGTAAATTGTCTAACTAAATAATAGACTTTCAGTAACGTCTATAAAACAGATGAAAGAAGTGACCACATTTTCATAGGAGTGATTGCTTGCTTATCTAGCAGCCTGTGAGAACGTGCACAGTACCATTGTATGGTACATGCATTTGTTTGTTATCTGTTTGGCTTCTCATAGGGCATTTATTTATTCGGCTCGAATAATTGTTAGTTGATTAGTTTCTTATACAGCTTGTTCATGAGCTCATGTCCTTTGATCTAATGCCTTTTGTATAATATATGCATGTGTTGTGTGAGATGATTTTTTTGTTCCATATTAGGTGTTCCATTTATCAGGCATTGTAAGGAGAAGCATCTTTCTAATATTATCCAGTGCTGGACATTAAAAACAGGTGATAATCAAGTCTTGTAACGATGAGTGCATAGCCGGCATCCTGGAGAGTATTTTTTTGCATTATGTTAAAATGATTTCTTATATTATGTTTAGGTGATTAAGATGTGTATGTTGGGTACAAAGTCAGAGCAAAGTCAGGTACTCTGGTCTTTTATTTCCAGGAAGTTGATTATTTATTTGGGATTTCTTCTTCAGCGTTCATCCTCAAACTCCAGCTGGATCTCTCCTGTAGCAGGACCATGATCCATTCTAGATTTCCAGCAGGATGCAGTCCAGAGAATGGAAATGCATTGTGTCACTGTTTTATTTGCGCCAATGACCCGACACATCTGTCTTCGGCGGGCTTTGGGATTTGAGAATTATTGTTAATGAGGTCAATCTAACTTGTTCTATTGTCTCAGCTTTTACAGCAGCAGCAGCAGATTGCCATGTTGACACCTCAGCAGCAACAGCAGCAGCAGATTGCCATGTTGACACCTCAGCAGCCTTTCCCTTTACCTGGACAGCAGACACTAGGTACGCAACAGGTTATTATCATTTGTTTCTTGTTCTATTGTCTTGTTGTTCTACTACAACAGGTTGTTATCATTTGTTTCTTGTTCTATTGTCTTGTTGTTCTACTACAACAGGTTGTTATCATTTGTTTCTTGTTCTGTTGTCTTGTTGTTCTACTACAACAGGTTGTTATCATTTGTTTCTTGTTCTATTGTCTTGTTGTTCTACTACAACAGGTTGTTATCATTTGTTTCTTGTTCTGTTGTCTTGTTGTTCTACTACAACAGGTTGTTATCATTTGTTTCTTGTTCTATTGTCTTGTTGTTCTACTACAACAGGTTGTTATCATTTGTTTCTTGTTCTATTGTCTTGTTGTTCTACTACAACAGGTTGTTATCATTTGTTTCTTGTTCTATTGTCTTGTTGTTCTACTACAACAGGTTGTTATCATTTGTTTCTTGTTCTATTGTCTTGTTGTTCTACTAGAACAGGTTGTTATCATTTGTTTCCTGTTCTACTGTCTTGTTGTTCTACTACATTTGTTCTCACACTTCTGTAGATTAGCAGGATGTATTGCAGAGAACAGAATGCCCTGTGTCATGGTTTTCGACCTGGTTGTAATATCTGTGTGTTTCAGTCTGATACATCAGACTCCCGCATGGCTTAGGTTGACGTTGACCTATCTATGTGGTGGTACAGTCAACTCCACCACCAAAACTGTCTTAGTCGCCTCTTGCATCAGGCATGGCAGGTAAAAGTATCATTATTCTTTTCTCTGTTTCATACCCAAGCAACATATGGGTGTGTCTTGTATTATCACTTCCTAAAATATTTTCTTCTTCTGCGTTCAGCATCTGTGGTCATGCTATATTGTCAGGCCTGTCGTCAAGATGAAGTCCACTGTTTTGCTGATAGGAGCGATGCCATGATGACAGGGTTGATTGTCGCATGACCACATTTCTGTAAAAGCGTGTATGCCCTAATTTATCCCAGTATCTGCACCATCGCGGGCTAACACACTCCGTCTTCGGCACGCTGGGTTGTGATTTTTCTGTCTGGGTTGTCTCCCCTAGCCTTTCCATCTCCCAAGGGTGATTGCAAGGCAGCAATTTTGAAGAAAGAAAAAACTCCCCTCCCGCAGCATGCTCCTGACTTGGAGTTAATAGCTTCATTCCAGAAGTTCATTCTCGCTTGAAACTGCCCGTCATTGGACACTTGGGGTATTTCAGTGGGGATATCAGCGACGCCTGATATTCCGCCTCGTCCTGGTAGGGAGCAGCACCGATTTGGTCCACAGCTGCTTAATTGCAGCTGGCACTTCATATATGGAGGCCATCCACCATCCGCCACCTGTGGACGCGCCTGGTAGGGGTCGGTAGCCTCCCCCAGGACTAGAATATTTTGTCCACCACAAATGCAAATGTTCTACAGATCATCCTGCTAATAATGGAAGTTTGAGAATAAGAGCACAAGTATTCTTCATTTGACATTTTGTATGTATGATTCTATCTATCATTCATTTATGAATGAATTAAAATCAACGGGCATAAATGCTCAAGACCTGCAATCCTTGGCAACTGACCAACAGGCATGGAGAATTATGACCAAATTTGGCAAAAGAGGAACTGACTGACTGATGGTTCTATCTCCTGTCATCTGTGTGCTGTCGACATCTTGTATATTTATAGTTCTATTTCCTGTCATCTGTGTGTTGTCGACATCTTGTAAATTTATGGTTCTATTTCTTGTCATCTGTGTGTTGTCATCATCTTGTATGTGTGTTGTCAGGGCATTCAAGAGAAGCAAAGAATAGTAACAATATGCTCTAATATTCCTGCCGTTAGAGATGACTACGGAGATGTCTAGAATGGGGTCTGCTGAGCCACAGAGTGTCAAAATTACCAAGAATCCATACTAAAGTCTGATGTTTCAGGCCAAAAATCACATATATTGCAACCAAGCTGTAAACCATGACACAACACATCTCCTTATCCAGATTACATCCTGCTAACTGGCAGGAGAGAAGTAATGCAGAAGAAAAAGGATGGATGTAAAATCCATTGTGACTACACCTGTGGGAAATTGATTGTATCTATGTCTTGGAAATACAAAGGTGCTGGGTAATGTGAGAGCTGATAGACTGGCATCAGTGGTAAATATGGTCAGTCCGCTGATTATTGATCATCATCATCATCAGGAGCCATGCCGGCTGGCGTAGGCGGTCATGGCTCTCCACAGCTCTCTGTCCACAGTATTATGTATCAAGGCCGTTGTTGTTTCCTTGCAGTGCCAGGCTGTCAAACTGTCTAATATTTTCTTACGTTGTCGCCCTCTGTCTCTGTTGCCTTCAATTTTGCCTGTTGTGACTATGTTCTCTAAACCTGCCTGTCTCATGAAGTGGCCAAAAAAAGAAGATTGCCTTTTTCTTATATTGTTGATTAAGGTCCGTTTCGCATTTCACTCTTTCAACACCTCTTCATTAGTTTTTCTGGCAGTCCATGGTATTCTCAGCATTCTTCTATAGAACCACATCTCTGTTGCCTCTAATTTCCCACTTTCTAGTTTGTTTATTGTCCAAGACTCGCACCCATATGTTAGTATAGGGGTTATATAGCACTGCAGAACTCTCTTTCTCACTTCTAATGACAAGGTCATATTACACAGTATATTTTTCATTTTTCTGAATGTTGTTTTTGCCTGTCCTGACATACATACACACACAAACTGTGTTCCCTTTATGAATATCACTTCAATGAGGATACCAGTAATGGAATCTATTGATTCAAGATCTGCAGGAGAATGGTCTTTTGGTCTCATTAGTGACCCACCATGCAGAAGCAAATCCATAGTAGGTGACATCCCTAGATAGTGAGGCTTCCTTCTTGTAAAGCACCACAGCATTTCATCTATGAAATTATGTTTCTATTCTCTCTGAGTGGGAAACTTCTGAAAACATCACACACTACTGAGAGTTGTAGTACTCTGGGAATGAAATAAAGTTCTGTAGAAATCTCCCCATTTCATATAAGGATATAAGAGCTTTATTGTTGCCATACCTTGGAATTAAAACAGATATACGATATAGTAAATTAGGAATTGTTCCCAGAGAGAACATGTGGGGAGATTAAGAAGTGTATACAGTATTTAGCACTTTGTTATCAACTGAATGAGACTGAGCCCCTATGGGAGTGCCGTGATGTCAGCTCAGCTGATTGATCACTAATAAGTAAATCAGTTATCTGGAACTTGACAAAATCCCAAGAAACTTTCTCATATAAAATATGCCAGTTTGGAAAGTAAATCTAATCTGGCAAGTAAAATGCCACCACCTGGTATAGGGAACAAGAGTGACAGATGCGTACTCCCTCAGGGTTCTATAATCACCATCATGATTCAGTTTAGTAGTAGTAGTAGTAGTAGTATTTGCCACAGAAAGTGCATGGCTTATAAGTGTGTACCTTATGTTCTTTTCTAGAGGTGGCAAGTCCTAGCACAATCAACCCCGCACCGTACATGGTAGCACAGGATGCATACACGACGGCGGCAAGCGTTCCATATGCAGGTCAGACCCTGTAATCTCTTGTCTTTAGTCAGTAATCTGTCAGACTTTTTCTGTTCGAAGTTTAACCTCTTAAAAATTGACCTCATTTGTATATATGTCTACCACCTGATGTTATAGTATCATATTAGTTCCATTTGTTCTTACTAGCCAGAACTAGCATGATATGGGGTTTTAAGCCGGAACTAGCACTATATGGGGACCTTAAATCAGAACTAGCACTATATTTTTCCTTTAGTCAGAACAAGCACTATAATGGGCATGAAGTCAGAGCTGGCAAGATCAATATAGTCACTGTTGTAAACGTCTAAGCCACTTTGTCAATCTGAATGACTGCCCTCTAAATATGAAGCAACTTCCAAACTTCATCAGCTATCAAACAACAAATAATATTGCTTGGTCTGCCATTATTGTTTATTATCCTAAAATAGCCGTTACTAAAAATAATTGTACTTTTCCTGTTTGGTTTATGTAGATGAGTACCACACAATTTGGGTCCACAGAGTTGTAGACAAAATGAATTATAAATGCCTTTAAATCATGTCTTACCCAGCTGGACATAGGATCTGAAAGTTATATCGGATCTTACATTAGATAATACACTCTAGTAGTATCAGAACTAACATATGGGCCCCTCTAGTTAGAACTGAACTATATAGGCCCTTCTAGTAATAGTTAGAACTGAACTATATAGGCCCTTCTAGTCAGAACTGGCCCTATATGGGCCCCTCTAGTTAGAACTGAATTATATAGGCCCTTCTAGTAATAGTCAGAACTGGCCCTATATGGGCCCTTCTAGTAATAGTCAGAACTGGCCCTATATGGGCCCCTCTAGTTAGGGCTTCCGCCAAAATGGCTGACTAGAACGAATGTGTTCTCTTTACGGTGCTCGATTAACGGTTGTTCCTTCCTGAAAGTAATGGCAACCTACGGGAATATTGTGCCTAGAAATTTCCAATGGATTAACCGAACTTTTTCTCTAAGATTGTGATCTTGTGGTGTAGCAATTAGCATAATATTCATAGAAAATTGTCGGTGAACAGTAATAGGCTTTATTCAACATCATGGATATCAATGTAAACAGAAAGTTCAAACACATTAAATTAGGAACATGGAACGTTAGAAGTTTAAAACACGGGAAACAACAGGTAGTAATAGAAGAGATGAAAAGAACACAAGTAGACATACTGGGCATAGCGGAACATAGATGGGCAAAGAAAGGTCATTTCACATTAACAAATGGAGAACTGTGTATTTTCTCCGGATCAGAAATGGTAGGCTTAGCGGTGTCGGATTCTACCTCTCCAAAAATATCAAATCTTCTTTATTGGAATATTACCCCATAAATGAGCGTATAATCACCATCAGAATAAAGGGAGCAACAAGAAACATCTCTATTACACAGATTTATGCCACAACAACAGCGGCAGACGAAACAGAAATTGATGAAATTTATGAGCAACTACAATTCGCGCTTGAAAAAATAAAAAAACCAAACATAAAAATAGTTTTGGGCGACTCAACGCAAAAGTAGGTCAGGTCAGAGATCAACATAACCCGTGTCAAGGTACACACGGCCTAGGCATTAGGAACAATAGTGGAGAGCGTCTGCTAGCCTTTTGTGCAGAAAACAGCCTAGCTGTAATGAATACATTTTTCAGACAACACCATAGAAGACTATACACCTGGACGTTGTCAGACGGAAAGACCAGAAACCAAATAGATTACATATTAATAGATCAAAGATGGAAAACAAACATTCTTCAATGCAAGACACTACCAGGCGCAGACTGCGACACTGATCATGAGTTACTCATCGCAAAATGTTCAAGGTAAAGATAAAAAAGACAACAAAAACTTCAATGATTACCAGATACAATATGACGTCAATACCGAAAGAATACAACATCGAAATTCAAAACAAATTCGAAAAATTACTTGAAATACAAGAAGAATACTCCCCAAATGAACTTGAAAACAAAATAAGTGTCATTTTCAATGACTGTGCAAAAAACATGCTACACAAAAAGAGCAGGAAGAAGGAAGAGTATATATCAGAAGAAACTATGAGCATTATCCAAGAGAGAAGACACATCAAAAATAGTTGTAAGAACAGAACAAATTATAGAATCCTGCCAAGAGATATAGAAAGAAGAAAGAACAAGCCAAACTACATAAACAAAATATGCCTGGAAATAGAAGGGCAGAAAAGCCAAGGTACCAGTAAAACGATGTTCGAAAATGTACGACACCTAAGAGACAGCAAACCTCAACCATCATTAAAAGTGCTGAAAGATAAACAAGGAAACATACTAACAGAAGGGAAACATATCTTACATAGATGGAAGGAATACTGCAGTGAAATGTATAATGACCCAAGAAAAACCAAAAACAACAATAAACGAATATGAAAAGGAGCCAGAACCCACAAAGGAAGAAAGATACGCAATAGAAAGTTTAAAGAAAGGTAAAGCCCCAGGCAATGATGGCTTAACAACAGAAATGATACACGCAGGCGGCGAGGCCGGAATGAAGATTTACCACAAACTCTGCTGCAAAATATGGGAAAACGGCAGATGGCCAGATGAATGGAAAAAATCATTATATATACCCCTCCCAAAAAAGGCGACCTTCAGATTTGCTCTAACTACCGAACTATAGCCCTTATAAGTCAAGCAAGTAAAATAATGTTAAACATCATAATGCAAAGAATCAAACAGAAATTAGAGATGGAGATAAACGAAACACAGGCTGGTTTCAGATCGGGCAGAGGAACAAGAGATCGCATTCTTAACATGAGATTGACCATAGAAAAGTGTAGGGAATTTTCAACTGACCTGCACATGTGTTTCATAGATTACTCAAAAGCGTTCAACTGCGTCCAACACCAGCAACTAAAGGGAGATAAAGAACAGCATGGGTTTCCCAAGACATCTGATTCATCTAATAGAGGAACTTTACCAAGATCAAAAGGCTGCAGTGAAGTTAGAGGACGATCTCTCAGAGTGCTTTGAGGCACAGAGTGGAGTAAGGCAAGGATGCACACTCTCCCCATACCTGTTCAACATCTACGCTGAAAGTATAATGAGGAATGTGAGAGAAGACATACACAACACTGACTACCACGCTTTAAACATAGGCGGATTCCTAATCCCGGAACTACGCTATGCAGACGACACAGTGCTTCTTTCAAATGATATAAAGGGATTGGAACAACTAATCAAGAACACAAAGAAATATAGCGAAGCACAACATTTGTATTTAAACATGCAGAAAACAAAAATCATGTCAACAGATATAACAACACAACAACCAAAAATCAGAATAGACAATACCGAGATAGAATGTGTGGATAAATTTGAATACTTAGGAGCAAACATCAACGGTGCAGGAGACTGCATGGCAGAAATAGGGAAGAGATTGGCAATGGCATATTGCAAAATAACACGGCTGAAAAAAATAGAAACGAAAGTGCTAATGTTACGAACTTTTATTTTTCCGGTTGCAACATACGGCTGTGAAACATGGACTCTAAGTAAAACAGCTGCAAAGAGTATCAACGCCTTCGAGCTGAAATGCTACAGGAAGATACTTAGAATATCATGGAAGGGTAAAATCAGAAACTCAGATATTATAAACACATTGAATATTCCAGAGTGTTGGTTACTAAACACAATAACAAAAAGAAAACTACGCCTGTTTGGTCATATAAAGAGACATAACTGTTTAGGAAGACAAATAATGGAGGAAGAGTACCTGGAAAGAGGAGAAAGGGCAGACCAAGAAGACGATGGACTGACGACATTAAAGATAACATGAATACATCGCTAGAAGGTGCAAGCCACATCGCCCAAGACAGAGAGAGGTTCAGAGAGTTCATTGGGAAGACAACGTTCTGGAAGGAATGTGTCACATGACACAGTTAGAACTGAACTATATAGACCCTTCTAGTAATAGTCAGAACTGGCCCTATATGATGTCCCTATATGGGCACCTCTAGTTAGAACTGAATTAAATAGGCCCTCTAGTAGTAGTAGTCTGAGCTAGCCCTATGTGGGCCCCTCTAGTAGTATGAGCCCCTCTAGTAATAGTCAGAACTAGCCCTATATGGGCTCTTTTAGTAGTAGTCAGAACTAGCCCTATATGGGCCCCTCTACTAATAGTCAGAACTAGCCCTATATGTGCCCTCTGTTGTTAATATTGTAATATTTTGTGCCCCCTCGATTAAATTTTAGAATGTTATATATAGTAATTTGTTTTAAAAACTCTCATGAAAACTTATGCATGTACACACACACTCATATATATATATATATATATATATATATATATATATATATATATATATATATATATATATATATATATATATATATATATATATATATATATATATATATATATATATATATATATATATATATATATATATATATTGTGTAGTTTTTGTGAACAAGCCCAGCATTAAACAAAATCTGTGATTTTAGAAACTAGTTGATAGTCAACAGAATGGCCTGAGGAGGGGAGTTCCCCTACCAAACCAATCCAATTAAAAAAAAAACAACCCTGCTCTCTCAATGTGTTCTGGTAGGAATTGGTGTGTTTCTGTGTATAAAGGGGAGATAAGTCATGAGCTGTGAGTTCAGCATGAAAAACATGATTCTTGTGTTTATTTCTGTGTGAATAATGCCTACAGCCTACCAGTTTCTGCAGTCTCACATGTCATGTTGATGATATTGTTGGTACAGCCTACCAGTTTCTGCTGTCCCATAAGTCATGTTGTTTGGGATCCACACCTATATTTTGCCATCAAGTTTCACATACTGTATTTGAAATATTGATGTGGAATAGATTGTGTTATTGTTATCTTCATCAAAATAGTGTAACATTATTTTCTTTCATTTTGGGATGTGAATCAAGTTGAAGAATTTGAGCCTGTTTATTTGAGATAGAATATCAGTCTGCTGTAACCATGTCTAATACTGATCACAATCTTCACAAAAATACTTTCTGTGCAGAAGTAGTACGGTCTTTGGGAGACTCTGAAGATGACAATTTAGAATTGTGTAGGCACTCATCCAAGGAACTTAGTTCAGAAACTATTGCTGTGTCTAGAAACAATAACTCAGCCTCTGTAGAAATATGTCAGGAGTTTGATCTGGAGATGATTACTTTAGTAACAGAGTTGGAGAGAAATACTTTAGTTACATCAGAAATGGAGAGGAATACTTTAGTTCCATCAGAACTAGAGAGGAATACTTTAGTTACATCAGAAATGGAGAGGAATACTTTAGTTACATCAGAAATGGAAAGGAATACTTTAGTTACATCAGAAATGGAGAGGAATACTTTAGTTACATCAGAACTAGAGAGGAATACTTTAGTTACATCAGAACTAGAGAGGAATACTTTAGTTACATCAGAACTAGAGAGGAATACTTTAGTTACATCAGAACTAGAGAAGAATACTTTAGTTACATCAGAACCGAAGAAGAATACTTTAGTTACATCAGAACTGGAGAATACTTTAGTTACGTCAGAAATGGAGAGGAATACTTTAGTTACATCAGAACTAGAGAGGAGTACTTTAGTTACATCAGAACTAGAGAGGAGTACTTTAATTACAACAGAACTAGAGAGGAATAGTTTAGTTACATCAGCAGTATGTGACTTTCAAAGCATCGGCTTAGAGCACCTCAAGATTGACAACAGTATAACAGAGTTCAAGGACACAGGGATGTGTTCTAGTAGTGGTGTGTTTGTGCAAGTAAGTGGTAGTGGTTCTGATCTAACACACACTGCAATTTACAATGTTGGTGAATACTTTGATAATGTTCCACAGCAAAAAATGGTGGGTTGTAGACAATTGTTGTCGGTGTGGAAAAATATTTCCGACGATGTTGCAGTTTATGAGTCGAGTTCTCGTTATTTGAATCTTGTTGAAAGTGAAGCAAGGTGGATTAATTCCTGCTATAGTAGCGAAAGTGGTATAGATGACAGAGCAACAGTGCCCAGCAATCATCTTCTGATGACAGGCATCACATCTTGTGTAGAAAAGGGTATGTCAAATGTGTCATCTTGCATAGAGACAGCCAGTCTTCTGGTTTTGTCAGATGTGTCATCTTGGGAAGAGATGGATATAAAAATGTTCGACAAAAAGTTTGATTCTAAAAACAAAAGTAGGAACACAAATCTAACTGTTCAGGAAGTCAGTATTGATTCAACATGTAACGAGGTCAGCATTACTTCAACATGTAGCAATGAAGTCAGCACTGATTTAATATGTAACAATGAAGTCAGCATTGATTCAACATGTAACAATGAAGTATGCATTGATTCAACATGTAACAATGAAGTCAGCATTGATTCAACATGCAGCAATGAAGTCAACATTTATTCAACATGTAATGAAGTTAGCATTGATTCAAAATGCAGCAATGAAGTCAGCATTGATTCAATATGTAGCAATGAAGTCAGCATGGATTCAGTATACAGCAATGAAGTCAGCATTGATTCAACATGTAATGATGAAGTCAGCATTGATTCAACATGTAATGATGAAGTCAGCATTGATTCAAAATGCAGCAATGAAGTCAGCATTGATTCAAAATGCAGCATTGATTCAACATGTAACAATGAAGTCAGCATTGATTCAACATGTAACAATGAAGTCAGCATTGATTCGACATGTAACAATGAAGTCAGCATTGATTCGACATGTGACAATGAAGTCAGCATTGATTCGACATGTGACAATGAAGTCAGCATTGATTCGACATGTGACAATGAAGTCAGCATTGATTCAACATGTGACAATGAAGTCAGCATTGATTCAACATGTGACAATGAAGTTAGCATTGATTCAACATGTAACAATGAAGTCAGCATTGATTCGACATGTGACAATGAAGTCAGCATTGATTCAACATGTGACAATGAAGTCAGCATTGATTCAACATGTGACAATGAAGTTAGCATTGATTCAACATGTGACAATGAAGTTAGCATTGATTCGACATGTAACCGTGAAATCAGCATTGATTCAACATGTAACAATGAAGTCAGCACTGATTCAACATGTAACGAGGTCAGCATTACTTCAACATGTAGCAATGAAGTCAGCATTGATTCAACATGTAACGAGGTCAGCATTACTTCAACATGTAGCAATGAAGTCAGCATTGATTCAACATGTAGCAATGAAGTCAGCACTGATTCAACATGTAACAATGAAGTTGACCATCATCCAACAATGACCTGTAACAATGAGAATGAAAATATGAATAACTATGTGCCTAAAAACTCTGAGACAGATGCTTTTATGAATGAGAAAGTGAATGATGACATTAGCCAAGGGGGTGCAGCAGTGTCCACTCTCTTCTCATCTTCTGAGGACCCATTTTACCACATTGGAAGATTTCTGGACAAATTGAGTAAAGAACCAGAAGAAAAGCAGCAAACGTTGTGGGAGTTCCTGTCTGGTGTGGTCAAGCTAGGACTTGGCATAATACCTTCATCGTCAGACGACAAGGATACTCTACCAGAAAGTGATCAGTTTTCAAATGATACAAATCAGTTTTGTGTTGACAAACAATATATTGATGTTTGCACATCGGTGACCTGTGCTCATATATGCCCACCTCATCACAGAACAGCAATAGTTTGCAACAAGTCACCATCTGCGGCTGTACACAAATTTCCAAATCCTTCTGCTGAAAGCTTGAGTGTAAATCCTCATAAAATTTTGTATCAAGATTCTACAGTTATGCATGGTTGTGATGGAAGCAGTTATTTGAACACCAGCAACATTCCCTGTGATCAAATGTCTTTATATGATCCAATTATTGTGAGATACAAGATTCTGTCAATGCAACCTTCAGTAGAATCATCATTTGATTTTACAGACTTGATAACAAGTCTACATCAGACAAACTATGGTAGCTATTTTTTTGTATATCTGTTATACATTTTTTGTTTGTTCTGTTGTTAGCTGTCAGCTTTTGAGTTGTTGTTTGGGGAAAGCCTAGTGTTTGGATAATTATTAAAGATTGTCTTCACTGTGCTATAAATAGCACAATGTTTACATTTTTAACTAGCTCACGTCATAAAATTCCCTGGAACAATACATGGTAGGGTTGAGAAACTGTAACAATGTGGATAAAACCACACACACACACACACACACAACACCTTATTCAGCATTCTCTGCGGGATACACTTTTTTAAATTCCAGAAACGAACTCCATGAATATTCCCGCTATTCTATATACTACTATTATACCATAATTGTAAATACTAAAACTGATTCTAATCTTTAACCTTTAGCAAGCCAGATTAAAAAATACGAAACGTATCCCTGCCACCGGATTCTTTTTTGAAAATTTGCATTATTGATGGTGACTGTTTTGAAAATGTGATAATTTTTTGGTTGTTAGAGATATTTAAATAATATTTGCACATATAAATAAAGAATTGAATTATGCATATATTGGTGTAATTTATGTACGTGTGTGTGTGATACCAGACGTATGAGAAAGTGGTAAAGACGTTTTTCACAAAAAACATATTTTATAACAAATAAAGAGGAAAAAAATAAGAAAAAAAATAACTTACCTTACATATCGAATTCCTTGGCAACACTGTCAACTAAATCACGTAAATCTGTTGTATTTATGTTCTTTCACTGCGAAATTATCAAAATATAGCCGGGGGAACTGTATAAAACATGTAGATTTGCAGTAAAATCGTTCTTTGAGCTTAGGCCTAGAGTTATTTTTTCTGCCACTTCAAAATATTCGATATCAAACGTACAAGTCCCCAAACCAGCACGGCATTCTGTATATTCACTGCTGTGAAACTAAATAACCTAATAATCCATGATTCAATCCACGATTCAATGTTATTTTATTCGAAATACGATGAAATAAAGGTCTGTAAAACCGATCCATCATCATGGCATCGTACCGGTGTACAGATGTGGTCAGATTAATTGCTCTTAAACTTTTACGAATAGCCAGCCATTCTCAAAAACGATCATGTCGGAAGTGGGGGATGTACCGGCTTCGATTGCGCATGTCTCCAGCTATGTGCACGAACTGTGGTACGTGTAAATCTCACGATAATCTCGCTGGGAGGGACGGCCCGCCATCAGCGCGCGCGGCCATTTTGTTTTTCGGCGGCTGGATATCATATCGGCTCGGTGAAGGTTAACCCTAAACACTAATTCTAATGCAATCGTTTTCAATTAATAATATATCATTCGACCTCACATGCTTTCTTCTCCATCATCATCATCAAGTGCCGTCTCCGCAACGAAGGTTGGCTGCAACGTATCTCCAACATCTCCTCTCTTGTCTTGGTGGTGCACTCTGCTAGACTGTAACCTGTCCATCGTGTAATGTTACTCTCACACTTGTATCTCTGCCTACCTCTTGCTCGCTTCCCTTTGACTTTACCCTCAAGTAAGGTCTTCAATAAAGTGTCATGTCTTTTGTGTCCAAAGTATTTTATTTGCCTGATCTTTATTTCTCTTAGTAGTTCTTTCTTCATATTGTCTTTAGCACCTCTTTATTTGTTTTCTTCTCTTTCCATGATGTTCTCCCTATTCTTCTATATACCCACATCTCAAAGGCATCAATTTTGTCTTCTAATTGTTTATTTAGTGTCCATGTTTCTGAGCCATACATTAATATGGAATAGATGTAGCATTTTATAATTCTCATTTTTAACTTGTTTGTAATTTGTTTAGATATTAATAATTTCCTCATGCCATTGAAGGTACTTTTAGCCATTCCTATTCTCCTTTTAACTTCTTTTTCACATCTGCCATCATTTGTGACTATGTGTCCAAGATATTGATACTGTTTTACTTGTTGTAGTTTCTCTCCCTGTATGTTTATGTTTACCTCCTGTTCTTCTGTGTCTTTGCTGATTATCATGGTTTTTGTTTTTTGAATGTTTATATCCAGTCCATATTCATTACTTGATTTATTGACTTGATCTATTAGTCTTTGTAGTTCATGTTCACTATCTTCATCATCTTCTCCATATATGAATTTATAACAAAAGTACGGTCACATCTAACACGTGCCATAGCGGTTCTTTCCGTCTGCTAATGTATACCACTGCGCATGTCCTGGTATATCTTCCCGCTATTGTATATAATTTATCTTAATTCTAAATGCTAGAAACTGATTCTAATTCTTAATCCTAACCCAAATTCTAATGCATTCGTTTACAATAAATATTACTTAATTTTAAATACTAATTATATTCCAAACTCAATCATACAACAATAGCGCAGTGCATGGCAATCACAATACAAAGGTTAGGAAACTCCTCCAATCTAGAACAAAGGTCACAGTGAAGACTTATACTTTACTTGCGCCTTATTTGTTAGTTTATGGTATGAAATTTATTATAGTTTATGATATGACATTTATTTGTTAGTTTATGGTATGAAATTTATTTTAGTTTATATGACATTTATTTGTTAGTTTATGGTATGAAATTTATTTTAGTTTATATGACATTTATTTGTTAGTTTATGGTATGAAATTTATTTTAGTTTATATGACATTATTTTGTTAGTTTTTGGTATGAGATTTGTTGGTTTATATGAAGTTTACTTGTTAGTTTGAGGACATAAAATTTATGTGTTTATTTTTGCTAGTTAGTTTATGAGGACATGTTTATTGTTTAGTTTTTGTAAGACACTTGTGTGTTGCCAATGTCCAAAAGGGAGCAAAGAATAGCGACACTGCAGCATACCATAAGAGGTGACAAGATCAAAGCGACCAAGATCCCATGGTATCGAGCTAAACTGTAAAACGTGTTCCATTCAAGGGACTATATATACCCTGTTAATCAGCAGGTGTTTGAGAATAAACGCAAATGGCGTTCGCAGATGAGCACATGGCGTTTGCTTGTTAGTTAACGAGGATATGTTTATTAGATAGGATATGAGAAAATTATTCACAAGCAAACAAATAAAGAGGTGCTAAAGACACTTAATATGAAGAAGGAACTACTAAGAGAAATAAAGATCAGGCAAATAAAATACTTTGGACACATTAAAAGACATGACACCCTATTGAAGACCTTACTTGAGGGTAAAGTCAAAGGGAAGCGAGCAAGAGGTAGGCAGAGATACAAGTGGGAGAGTAACATTACACGATGGACAGGTTACAGTCTAGCAGAGTGCACCACCAAGACAAGAGACAGGAGATGTTGGAGATACGTTGCAGCCAACCTTCGTTGCGGAGACGGCACTTGATGATGATGATGATGATTCACTAGCAATATTTCCTCTAATATATTTTCTGCGTATGTGCTTCTGAATCATTACTTACAGCTCCAAAATCAGTGGGCAAATCTCTCTTGGTGTGGTGCTTGATGACCTTTTTGTAAAAAGGTCCAGTGTTAATTCCGAGCACTGCACACTCTGAGAAGGCGCACAACCATACAACTGTGCGGTTTTGAGGGAACATTGGTCACTTGTGTATGTAATAATGAAAATATTTGAAGCATATCCTGTATAGGGCAATTGCTATTCAACTATTGTTGAATTTTTACATTCAACTACCATAACACATCCACCTGTATCAGTACAATACGGACGGCCAGAATTCAAACCATGAACAAGTTTAATACCGGTAGTTGTATTTGTGAAGATCAAATAACCACTCTACCACTGAGTGGACACTAGTGTATGTAGTGTCTATATTCTAGTGGTAGCACGAGGCAGAATAGTTAGAACACCTGTCTCAGTCGTAATGGCACAAGTTCCATTCATGGTACAGACTTTTGTTTTCTTATGGAATTCTTCCTCTGCGTTAGGATTCTTATGGTCTTGCTAGGTCTTCAGGCCAGTCGCCAGGATTCTTCTTCTTCAGCGTTCATTCTCAAACTCCCGCTTGATTTCTCTTGTAACAGGACAATGGCCATACAAGATTTCCAGTTGAATGTAGTCCAGAGAATGGAAATGCGTTGTGTTGCCGTTTTATTTGCGCCAATGGCCCAACACATCCGTCTTCACGAGTGCCAGGATGAAGCTCCAAGTCTTCTCCAGGTCAGAGCAGCTGCCCCAAAGTATTTGCCTCAGTTCAGTCCAGTGTGACTATGTCTTACCTCACAGTTCTTTGTATTCTGGACTCTTATGGAATAAAAATAAACAATTCATTTTTTGCACTCTTTAATCTAGAGTAGAACAGACCTTATTAGTGCAGCCTATCACATCCTATCTACACTCCTTGACAGGAAAGCTTACAGTGATGGAAGAATGTCCTAGCTTGCACTGAGACGGACAGATTATCTTAGCAACTTTTTATATAATTTAGAGCTGACCTGTTTGCTAAATTATCATGCAACACTTCACAGGTCCGTCTATGATGCAGCAGTACTACCAGGTCCCAATGATGTTCCCAACTACAAACATCCCCAACCTCATGCCGGGACAGCAAGCTCCCCAAACACTTCAACAGCAGCAGTTTGTTCGGGGTCAAGCTGCATCACCGTCACAGCAAACAGACTTCCTTGGTTCTGCAGCTGGTCAGTTAACTAGCCAGGGCATACAGACAAGTAAGTTTTAGTACAGTTGGTCAGTTAACTAGCAAGGGCATACAGACAAGTTTTTGTACAGTTTGTCAGTTAACTAGCCAGGGCATACAGACCAGTTTTAGTACAGTTTGTCAGTTAACTAGCCAGGGCATACAGACAAGTTTTAGTACAGTTGGTCAGTTAACTAGCCAGGGCATACAGACACATTTTAGTACAGTTGGTCAGTTAACTAGCCAGGGCATACAGACACATTTTAGTACAGTTGGTCAGTTAAAATGTAAAAAAAAAGTAGAGGATATATGAGCTAATAATGTAAAAAAGTAAAGAAACATGAGCTAATAATGTAAAAAAGTAAAGACACATGAGGTAATGTAAAAAAAAAAGGAGAGGATACATGAACTAATAATGTAAAAAAAATAAAGATACATGAGCTAATGTAAAAAAGTAAAGATACATGAGCTAATGTAAAAAAGTAAAGATACATGAGCTAATAATGTAAAAATATAGAATACACATGAGGTAATGTAAAACAAAAAGTAGAGGATACATGAGCTAATAATGTAAAAAAAAGTAAAGACACATGAGCTAATAATGTAAAAAAGTAAAGACACATGAGGTAATGTAAAACAAAAAGTAGAGGATACATGAGCTAATAATGTAAAAAAAAGTAAAGACACATGAGCTAATAATGTAAAAAAGTAAAGACACATGAGGTAATGTAAAACAAAAAGTAGAGGATATATGAGCTAATAATGTAAAAAAAAGTAAAGACACATGAGCTAATGTAAAAAAGTAAAGAAACATGAGCTAATAATGTAAAAAAGTAAAGACACATGAGGTAATGTAAAACAAAAAGTAGAGGATACATGAGCTAATAATGTAAAAAAAAATAAAGATACATGAGCTAATGTAAAAAAGTAAAGACACATGAGGTAATGTAAAAAAAAAAGTAGAGGATACATGAACTAATAATGTAAAAAAGTAAAGACACAATGAGCAAAGACACAATAAGCTAATCATGTTTGTTTGTTTGTTTGTTTTTCGTTCGCTCCATTGTAACCATCACGGATATCCGTGCGATTTCCGCCAGGAGCGTGATTACGTTGTGCCACCGTTATGCGCCTTGTAGGCCTAGCACATCCGATTTCGGCATGCCTTGACAATTCGGGTGGGCTACCCTTAGCCTGTGACAGCCTCTATATCTGTCTCCAGGCACGCGTAGTGGAGACTCTTCGCCCAGACGATTTTCTTGCTCTTAGTCTGACTCAAACGAGGTGTTCCACTGTCTATGAACTTGCCTCGTGTAATTGGACGTGCTGTGCCTGTGCCCATTGGGTACCGAACCGTTTCTCATCCGTGAGCCTGGTTCCTTAAGGGGAAGAACTCAACAGAGGAATTGGACACTGGCTCTTTCGCCCTCTTAGCCGAGGTGTCATTCACCGACGTGTACCCCTTGTCCAAGTTCGAGTCTCACACCACGCGTTTGAGAGCAAGGCGTTCTCGAGCTGAGCGTCCTTGTCCCAATAGCGCCTGAGCCCATCAGGTACTGAACCCTTTCTCTCTTCAAGTGTATTTCCGGTGTAGGAAAACCTGACAGTAGAGTTGGGCCAGGGCTAAATCGTTGTCTCATTTGTGCCTGAGCGAATCGAGTATGGAACCCTTTCTCTCTGCAAGTTACTTCCGGTATAGGAAACCTTGACAGTAGAGTTGGGCCAGGACTGCCATCGTTGTCCCTTTCTTGCCTACACCCATCGGGTACAGAACCCTTTCTCTTTGCAAGCATATTTCCGGTTTAGGAAGGCTCGACATTAGAGTTGGGTTAGGTCTTTTGCTTTACCAAACGCCGATGGATGGGTCTGAGTCTCTGCCTGTTAGGAACTCTGGTGACTAGAAGCCCGTCTCGAGCTGACGGAGCTTGTAGTTCCCTTTCCTAGGGACTTTTCACTTTCTATTTGCAGTTCGCGCTGCCCTCTAGCGCTGTTCTGCCCTTTCATTGTTTCATTGTACTCTGTATGAAACATATTTGTCTCTCGCCATGCATTTACCTTTACGTGCATTTTACATTGGCCGCCCCTCCAATGTTCGGACTGGACTGACTAGCTTCACTGTATGTCGACAGTGTCGCTATATGTGGTGATGCTGGTGGTGTCGGAGATATTGTCTGTCTCTTGTGCAGTCAAATCTCTTTCCATCTGCTACCTCCACATTCTCGGACACGATCCCCAAATGATTTGGCCAGAATCAGCACGAGCTGCTGTATTTCTGTTTCCAGGGTGCACCGCGTGGAGGTACATTTGGGATCTTGGTTATCTGCTAACCCTGGGTCCGCCAAGAGCAATGCGTTCCCTTTGCACCCCACTAATCATGTAAAAATATAGAATACACATGAGGTAATGTTAAAAAAAAAAGAGTAGAGGATACATGAGCTAATAATGTCAACAAGTAGAGGATATCTAGGCTAATCAGCTCTAAAATTTGAGGAAACCTAAGCTGTCAAAAAACTTAATACTGCATTTTTCCCATTAGACAGTTAAGGGAGGTCTTGAGTAGTGGCTGTTGCCACATGCTCAGGGTGAGTTTTTAACTCCGACAGAAAAAACCCAGTCCTTATCGGAAGTGAACTCTGGACATGACGGGTGAGAGACCAAAGCTCTAACCTCTGCCATGCACCATACTGAAAACATAAGCTAATCTAAACAATTTGAAGAAACCTAAGCTAACCTCAAAAGTGGGTGATATGTCAGAGGAGGCATACTCTAATAATTTGAAACACCTAAGGAGCAGAGGATTGACTTCATTGCACTTTGATTTCCCTATATGTTCAATCACTCGACATGGTAGCAAGACTATCACTTAGAACATGTAACTACAAGGCTCAATAGAAAATCTAGAGATCTCTGAAACAAATGCACTTGTTTAAAATATGTACAGTCCAGTTTTAAAACTCTAGAACCCTATGAAAACTAAACAAATGATGAGCAGAGTGCTTCACCAGACCCACAAATCATCAAACATTAGAAACTGATCCACTCATGTGTTCCTGAAAGAGGAGTCAAAAATAACACATGACCTGCCGTACTGAAATTGGATATGTCCAACTGGAAAGTAGCAGCCATGTTGTGAACCAGAAAACTATTCCGGACAACATACTGCTAATTAGTAGGAGTTACAAATGAATGCTGAAGAGGAAGAAATTTATCTAGAAGATATGAGCCAGTCATGGAATGGACTACTGAAAGAATTAGTGAAGGACAAAGATGTTTGTTGAATACATGTTCCAGAAGGGTGCTGGAAGGTGAAAAATACTTAAAACTAAAGAATTGCTATTCTATTATACCAGAACTCTTGACGTGAAAAGTTGTGTACTTGTTAGAATTGACTTGAAATGTATCGATAAATTTCAGATTCCGGATTTCAGCTGATGGCTCCAACATACATAGATCAGAATGGACAGATAGTCAACCCGCGATTGATAGGGCCACAGGTTCGGCTTCTTTCTCCTGGACCTATTCTCATGAATGCTGCAGCTACACAGCAAGGTAAGTGCTAAAATCTCCAAAAGCCGCCTTCTTCTATTTTCGAGATTAACATATACAAAAATGTGTCTAGTTTCTTCTTCTTCAACGTTCATTCTCAAACTCCCGCTGGTTCTCTCTTATAGCAGCAGGACAATGGTCCTACAAGATTTCCAGCAGGATGTAGTCCAGAGAATGGAAATGCGTTGTGTTGCCGTTATATTTGCGCCAATGGCCCGGCACATCTGTCTTTGGCAGAATTGTAGAGTTTGAAATCTTCAAAACGTGCTCCCAGCTGTTTTTCTGCTTGGTCTCAAGCTGGAAAAGTAAACTAAAGAAATTAGTCATTTTAAATCAATTTTCGAGTGAGTTTTCTGATAATTTTTTTGATATATGAGGTTAGCATTAACAAAGATTAACAGCAAATTTTAAACTTGTTAATGTTACAATTTCAATAATCTCAGTAAATGTTATGCAAGTGTTTTGATGGGACCTGAAAAGGGACCAAGGAATAGTGACACTGTTATTTGCAAGCATGTCGTAAGAGGAGACTAAGGAGGTTTTGAGGTGGAGTTGGCTGTTCCATTCAATATACAGTCAAAGTGGCACAGAAGCAATGCTAAATAGAAAGTATTAGGCAGATATTGCAGCTATGATGTAAACCATGACAACACATTCCGTTCTCTAGACTACGTCCTGCTGATCTGCAGGAGTTTGAGAACAAACGCTGAAGACGTCTAAATGTTATATGGTTAAAATACTATTTTTCTATTTGCGAGGATTAAATGTATTAAAAACTTTAGTATTTCCTAGGTTCAAGTGTTGTAGGTTCTTGATTAAAAACTGGCTTTACAGCACGCATGACGTTCCCATAAGTGCTCCGCTCCAGTAGCCATCCCAGTGTATGTAGACTCAAGAGTCCCGATCAGGTGTTGATTGTGTGATCTTCGGGACTTTTCAAAAAATTTACTTCTCCTTCCCTCACCTCTAGATACTCCCATTTCTAACAATCTCTGTATGTGTACGTTCTCAGCCTCATTGACATCATCTGCATCTTGAAATGAATTTATTACTGCCTTCATTAAGTCTGCTTTCTCTTCTCAGCAATGTGCCATCTATCGCCACGTTGCCTGCCAATAAGTCGTCTCATCCTGACATCCGTCCATTTTCGACACGCTTTATCTAGTTGTATTATTACTTTAGTCAGTGATTTATTCTCAGTGTCTACCTCCACCCATTCACTCGACGCATTTTCTCTTTGATTTATCTAGACAGTGGTGTAGTGGGTGGTGGTTGTATTCTGTCACTTTAAGGTACGACCTAACTTGTGCTACCTGATGTCACACTCTAATGCTGGGGAAATCAAGCAAAAATCTCATAACAGAGATGGGTGTATCTCAAGTACACCCCAGTACCGCTCTCATTGCCCCATTATGGACTTTTTCCAATCTATCGACTTGTGTCTGTGACAATGTTAGTAGGCTGAGGCCATAATCTATGACAGATATCACTATCACTTGTAGAAGCAGATATCACTATCACTTGTAGAAGCAGATATCACTATCACTTGTAGAAGCAGAAACAGTACCCATTGCTGCATGTCAAAGGTCACCATAACCTTGATAACACTCCATCTTTTAGCCTTCTGAATCATATTTGTGACATGTTTGTTGAATGAGAGACTTCTATCAAAGATTATCCCAAGATATTTAAGGTCCTGTTCTTTCAATGAATGAGCCCATGCAACTAACAGCTGGCAGTGTGCCATTGACCAGATTATTATTTAAGGAGTACCAGACGACCGTTGCTTTCGAGGGATTGATCACAATGTAGGTTCTATTTAAGTTCAAATGTATTGTAAAAATGTTTTTTTTTTATTTGCTAGGTTCAAATCCTCTAGCAGGTAGCAATACACTACGTTTGCTGACTACTCAGGGGCAGCAAACTCCACCAGTGGCTAACAACACACCTGTGGTGACAGGAACAAACAATCTGGGTAAGTTCATGATATAATATATAAAACATAATATATAACAACCCCCATCAGAGTAGTAAGGGTACACCATTGCAGACATCAGCACAAAAAGCTAAACACATCTGTACTCAGTTCATGATAGGTTATTTGGTAAGTTCATTGATGTAGATCTGTGCTACGTAGGTCTCGGACATTTTGCATATGTCCGAAGGAAACCGCGATGTTTTACCAATGTGTCTTGATTCTTAAGCCAGTTTTCCAGAGATTGAAACTCAGACATAAAATAGCTGTTGCAGTCCTGTATTGTCAGACCCGAATGGGAAACAAAGAGTAGCAATACTGTTTACCTTCCATGAATGTTAAGGTGCGACTGATGAAATTATGGGATGGAGTGAGCTATCCCATATATGGTCAAAGTGACCCAGAAACCACATGGCCTTTCAGGTTACAATCATCCCTGACCCAAGCGACTTTTCTGATGTTCCGAGCCACTAGGCCTAGCAGATAAGGTTAGTGAAGCCGACATATTTCATTTGTTTTACGTTAGTGAGGGAAACGAATCGCAGCATTCCAAAACTGTCATGCTGAAGTTGGATGACCATATCCAAATTGAGAAATCACAACCACTCTATAAACATGACACAGTGCATAGCATTATTTGAATTCCATTTGCCTAAATCACGTGTCAGGCTAACGAAAGATGCAGATGTCGCAACAAAGTTGTAAACCATGACAAAGCATTCCATTCTATGGACTACATCCTGCTAATCTGTAAGAATTTGAGACGAATCGTCGGCTACTCAAGTAAAATACTGAACTTGTCTCATGGTATTGACCTCCTCTTTTTCTTCTTCAGCGCTCGCTCTCATATAACCACAACGAATATATCGTGTGATTTCCGCCGGGGAGCGTGAAGTACGTTGTGCTGCAAGTTCTACTGTAGAACTGTGATATTTGCACCTCGGTTGGCCACTTGTGGTCAGGACGTCCGAAGTCCAGCAAATCCATTTTCGTCATGCCTTTAATTCGGGTAGGCTTCCCTAGTCCGTGACAGCCTGTCTATCTGTCGCCGGGCATACTGGTGTGTAGTGCCTCTTCGCCAAGAAGCTTGTCGAGCTCGTCTATCTGGCACGAGGTGTTCCACCGTCTATGAACCAATCTCGTGCAATTGGACGAACTCTGCCTGTGTCCATCGGGTACTGAACTGTTTCTCATCCGCGAGCCTGGTTCCGTATGAGGAAGAACTCGCCAGAAGAGTTGGACCCTGGCTCGTTCGCCCTCCTACCCGAGGCGTCGTTCAGACATAGTGAACTCCTCGCCCAAGTTCGAGTCTCACACTACGCGTTTGAGAGCAAGGTGTTCTCGAGCTGAGCTACCTTGTCCCAATAGCGCCTGAGCCCATCAGGTACTGAACCCTTTTTCTCTGCGTGTATTTCCGGTATAGGAAATCTTGACAGTAGAGTTGGGCCAGGACTGCCATCGTTGTCCCTTTTTTGCCTAAGCCCATCGGGTACGGAACCCTTTCTCTTCGCGAGCATATTTCCGGTTTAGGAAGGCTCGACATTAGAGTTGGGTTAAGTCTTCTTAATTTTCCGAACGCCTATGATTGGGTCTGGGTCTCTGCCTATAAGGAGCACAGGTAACTAGAAGCTCGTCTCGAGCTAACGGATCTTGTAGTTCCCCTTTCCTAAGAACGTTTCACTTTCTATTTGAAGTTCGCGCTGTTCTGTCCTTTCATTGTTTCATTGTACCCAGTATGAAATCTGTCTCTCGCCATGCATCTACCTTTACGTGCATTTTACATTGGCCGTCCCTCCAATGTTCGGACTGGACTGACTAGCTTCACTGTATGTTGACAGTGTCGCTATATGTAGTGATGCTGGTGGTGTCGGAGATATTGTCTGTCTCTTATGCAGTCAAATCTCTTTCCATCTGCTACCTCTACATTCTCGGACACGATCCCCAAATAATTTGGCCAGAATCAGTTCGAGCTGCTGTTTTCTGTTTCCAGGGTGCACCGCGAGGAGGTACATTTGGGATCTTGGTTATCTGCTAACCCTGGGTTCGCCGAGAGCATTGCATTCCCTTTGCACCCCAACCTCCTCCTCTAAGTAAAAGACTTACCTTAATGTTTAAGAAAGCTCTTGAGAAATCGCACTATTACACATAGGAAATAAGAGCTAATTGCTTGTAATTTCTTAAGATCAAAACAAAAGTATTGATTCCTATGTGCTGAGTTCAGAGTTAGTAGGTGGTATTTTGATTGCTCCATGAAAATAGTTAATTCTATCCTGTACCTTAGAGAGTGTTGGTTTCAGAGCGTTGGTTACTAAACACAATAACAAAAAGAAAACTATGCCTGTTTGGTCATATAAAGAGACACAACTGTTTAGAAAGAGAAATAATGTCGGGAAGACTACCTGTGAAGAGGAGAAAGGGCAGACCAAGAAGACGATGGACTGACGACATTAAAGATAACATGAATACATCGCTAGAAAATGCAAGCCACATCGCCCAAGACAGAGAGTTCATTGGGAAGACAATGTCCTGGAAGGAATACGTCACATGACACACCTTAGAGATCATTTCTTCTTATTCTGTTATTTCCTGTAACATTGATGACTTTTATCAAACATCTCATCTCACACACAGTTATCTTCCTCTTGTATGTTAGTGTATCAATGTTTGACAACAGCAACGGTATGGTATTAGCATACCATAAGGAAATATAGTCTTATATTTTGATCAATATGTAATGTATGTAAATTTGATCCCTGAGAGTGTCCATCTGCAGGCTACTCTCCGACCAGTAACCTGGGATACACCAGAGTGACCACTAGCCTATTTAACCCTATGTCCACCAATGTGGCAGTTACAGCTCCATTACAGAATGGCCTAGCTAACAGTGGTTTTGGTGGTGTTGGCTCTATTCCTCCTGGAACTATAGGTATGGTTACGATTGGTAGCAACCTTGTTAGTTAAGTTTGGTAACAACTTTGTTAAGATTGCTAACAATCTTGTTAAGTTTGGTAACAACCTTGTTAAGATTGCTAACAATCTTGTTTATTTAGGTAAATTTCCTCAGAAGACGGATGTGTCGGGCGATTGGCGCAAATAAAACGGCGACACAACGCATTTCCATTCTCTGGACTACATCCTTCTGGAAATCTAATAGTTCCATGGTCCTGCTACAAGAGATATGCAGTGGGAGTTTGAGAATGAATGCTGAAGAAGAAAGAAGTTTGGTAACAACCTTGTTAAGATTGCTAACAATCTTGTTAAGCTAGGTAAATTTCCTCAGAAGACAGATGTGTCGGGCCATTGGCGCAAATAAAACGGCAACACAACGCATTTCCATTCTCTGGACTACATCCTTCTGGAAATCTAATAGGACCATGGTCCTGCTACAAGAGATATGCGGTGGAAGTTTGAGAATGAATGCTGAAGAAGAAAGAAGTTAGGTAACAACCTTGTTAAGATTGATAACAATCTTGTTGGTTAGGTATGGTAACAACCTTGTTAGTTAATATTAGTAGTAGTATTAAAACAGTAGGTTTCATGTCTTCTTAGTACATTCTTGTCCAAAAAGGTGTGTGTCATGTTAAAAATAAAAGTAGGTCACTACTTGACAGTGCTTGAGTACCTGACACGGCCACTAGTTACAGGTCAACGTAGCAGTTTCTTCATAGACCAATGAATGGGTTTCCTGTTAGTAATTCCATGATTGTCCCATGCAGCCTTGATCTGGACTGCTCCGTAGCACGTATCTAACACCCCCTAATGTATATATCTAATCTAGCCTCAGTCCATCCTTTGTTCACCTTATTTCATCAACTAGTCAACAGCGATTTCTTTTTAAAACATACTTTGTCAACAAATCTAAAATTATCTAGTAACCTTCCATTTTTTTAAAGACATCAGAATAATAGCCTCCTAAACTCTCTGGGTAGTCTAACAATATATATAGTAGTTTCTCTAACAATTTATGCTTAGTTTCTAGTAACATCACCTGACTATACCGATCTACCTTGATACTTTCTATCACCAGCTCTAAATGTCTCTTGAGACATTCATAATAAATGGCATTTCATCACAGTAGTCTAATACACAAATTCTTTAGTCTATGTAACACAAATTCCCATTTATACTATTCAAATGCCTCTGAAGCTATGATCACTAACTGTAAAATGTCTCTTGAAGTATACACTGTTCGTAGATTATGGCATGGCAACAGTGGAAAGTCTAATTCACAAGTTCATTAGTCTATGTAACACACAAGCTCATTAGTCTATGTAACACACAAGCTCATTAGTCTATGTAACACACAAGCTCATTAGTCTATGTAACACACAAGCTCATTAGTCTATGTAACACACAAGCTCATTAGTCTATGTAACACACAAGTTCCTAGTTATGCTATTCAAGGATCTCTGAATTTATGATCACAATTACTCTAAAATGTCTCCGGAGATCTCATTGAAATAGTCAAAATGCACAACAATATTCAGCCGCACATAAGTTATCTAGAACTCCCCTTCATCACTCATTAGAGCACCCATATCATCAATATCCAGTATCTTAAGCTCCTTTTTTCCTTATTTTTAAAAATCTGGATCTGTCTTTTCTTTGCTTTCTTTTATCAGAGTTCATTTTGTGCAGTTCTATCATTGTTTCTTCTCATGATGTGCACTACATATTCCCACTGTCTTTTCCTGATTGTTGATGAAATTGTTGGTTGCATACACATTTCTCGTTACTTCTGTATTAAACTCATTCTTTTTTATACAAAGTATTAAACGTTTATTTTATATGTATGTTTTAGTATCATGTTGTTGATTGTAACTGCATATACTTCATCTCCAGGGCAACAGAGAGAGTCTTTCAATATGCAACGTCAGCAGCAGATGTCGGCTTTAAGTAACTATTATGCTCCCTTTGCTGGTATGACTAACTCACCTGCAGGCAGCATGATGGCCGGCGCACAGTCTATGACTCCATCACCATCTCTGTCTGGCTCAGACACAAATCTTCAACTTGGTACGTCTCCACATCTAGCTGGGTTTTTAAAGGTCGTGTACAAACTCAACACATCCATTAGGCATGCGCCGGCAGCGGTGTGACAAAAATTTTTAGTAATTCAGTTAGATAACTAAAAAAAAGGTTGTCACTTGTACTTCTAAACCTACACTTACTACTTCTAAACTTAACACTTACCATGTCTAAACTTAACACTTGCTACTTCTAAACTTAACACTTACCATGTCTAAACTTAACACTTGCTACTTCTAAACTTAACACTTACCATGTCTAAACTTAACACTTGCTACTTCTAAACTTATCACTTCTGAACTTAATGCTTACTACTTCTAAACTTACAGCTTCTAAACTTCATACTTACAGCTTCTAACTTCATACTTACAGCTTCTAAACTTCATACTTACAGCTTCTAAACTTCATACTTACAGCTTCTAAACTTCATACTTACAGCTTCTAAACTTCATACTTACAGCTTCTAAACTTCATACTTACAGCTTCTAACTTCATACTTATTACTTTTAAACTTAACATTTTACTACTTCTAAATTTAACATGTGCTGCTTCTAAATTTAATACTTACTGCTTCTAAATTTAATTTATCCAACACCATCCTTGAATATTGATGGAGCAGAAGTGTTGCAGTGGTACATATAGAACAAAGAATAGCAACACTATTCCCTGCTATGTAAGTTGTAAGAAAGTACTTCATCTTCTGCGTTCGTTCTCAAACTCTGCAGATTAGCAGGATGTAGTCCGGAGAACGGAATGCGTTGTCATGGTTTATAGCATTGCTGCGATATCTGCGCCTTTCGGCCTGACACATCCGACTTCAGCATGGCTTTGGGTCACTGACCATATATGGGATGGGACAGCTAACTCCATCTCATAACCTCCTTAGTCGCCTTTTACAACATGAGTGGAAGGTAAACAGTGTTGTTATTCTTTGCTCCCCTTTTGGGCCGGCAACACATGGGCGTAAGAAAGTACTAATGAGATTTTAGGGGATAGGGTTGACTATTCCATAGAAAGCTGGTATGCCTGAAACCTACAAAAGTCATTTGTGTTTGGCTGAAAGGCGCAGTTATAACAACTACCGGTAATCTATAAACTATGATACAATGCATTCCACTTTTCATACTAAATCCTGCCAATCTGCAATGCAGAAAGAGCACAAAATGTATGGTGACCCAAATGGATGTCACTGACTGAGCTAGTGAAAGTGGTTTGTGTTACGTTGCTTGTAGTTGGTGTCTATGGATGGATGTATCTTGTTCAAGTCTTGACCTTTGATTTTTATAATTAATTGAAAAATTCCTACCTATATATTTGTTTTTATGATTAACCAAGTCTCAGAACTTATACCGACTTGCTAGTGTGTATTCTTTTGTTAGGACTTGCTTTTGGAAGTAGACCATACTCAGTCGCCCCTGGAGCTGAGGCAGCAAAATTTAGAAGTCCAGGCCTAACGTCCACAGCCAATGGTGTGTTTGGAACTACAGTATTTCAGAATAGAACAGCTACAAGAAGGTATGCACAGACAACTCTGATTAGTTTTATCATTTGTTATTGTCCTTAGAACATATCTTGCCACTTATATGATTTGATATTATTGCTAGTTAAGGTTTGTTGTTCAGCTACTTTAGAGATGATATATTTACATCTATCAGTTCAACAGATTTACTTTCAATTAGCTGAATCTATCTCCCGCCGAAGACGGATGTGTCGGGCCATTGGCGCAAATAAAACGGCGTAAACGCATTTCCATACTCTGGACTACATCCTGCTGGAAATCTAGAATGGATCATGGTCCTGCTACAAAGGAGATCCAGCGGGAGTTTGAGAATGAACGCTGAAGAAGAAGAAGAATCTATCTATTCGCTAAACTTTGTTTCCTTTCAGCATCAGGGATAAAGAATCGTAATGCAGAATATATCACGTCAGTAAGAAGTATGAGTAACATATTTCTCATAAGCATCAGTTTCAATAGTAACAGGCCTTCGAACTATGTCACTACAAAAAGCAACTCCAAGCGCCAAGGTTTCTGTTAGTTACTTTAACCTGTAGAACACTGTATTTACATTTACGTAATTTCTGTCCTGCCGCTGAATTAAGTTTCGGAAATGTTATGTAATAGTTGTTGACTGTTTTGAAATCATAACATTTTTGTTGTTAGAGATATTTAAATAATTTTTGCAATTATAAATAAACAATTGAATTCTGCATATATTGTTGTAGGTTTTGTTTGTGTGTGTGAGATACAAGACATGAAAGACAGTCTCAAAGACAACTTTCACAAAAACCCAGCAATATTTTTACCTTTAGAATGAAAATACAATTGCACGAAGTTTATTAAATATTCCAGAGTGAAAACAGTATAAGATGGACTGAGTTAGCATGCCATTCACGGATTAATCGTTATAATTTAACGGACTACAAGGATTACACCTTTAGGTCACCTTTCTTAAAATCCTTCTATAAATCTAGCTCTAGTCCAGAAATGTATCGTTCGAACTTGGTTGATGTTTTAATATCAAATTTGATAAAACAGCGTGGTGTAACTAATTTTCGAGTGTGGAAATGACTTCTCTCCATAAATAATCATTTGAATTACAATCCTTAATAATACGATAAAATATACGTCTATAAAACAGAATTTACCATCATGGCGATGCTTTTGTTTGAAATTATCAATATGTTGTGTAAATATCGATATTTACATGACATTAGGCATATGGTTGCCACTAAAACTGCTGGAAAAGGTAGTCAATTGAATAAAATGCCAGATTTAACAAATCTGGTGCAAAAAATATTAAATATTGATTTTTAATTGATTGAAGTGTGCCTAGCAACTGTGGTCTACTGCGGCAAATATACGTGCCGCTCGCTAACCAGAAAAGGGGAAATGTTGGTGAATAAAATTGCCGCACGCGTCCTAAAGGTTAAGTATACTTTGTTTTGTTAACTAATGAAAAGCATGGATTTGAAACGCCTGTTATTGTCGCATGGTCACAGCGCTAGTGTTGTGGAAATGGACTTATTTACTTTCAATCAATCAAGCCACTGTCCCTCATAAAAGCTCATGCCATAAATGTTGTCAGCCCTGTCCTTAAATATTTCCTTTTGCATGATACATTTTACTGATTTATTTTGATTCTGTTTGTAGTTAAAAGATAGTAGGCCTTTACTCCAAACTAGTAAGTTGTCTCTTAGGACTTCCCTGGAAGGTGCTTGTGGTACTAATTTTATCTTCCCAAACTCTGGTCTATTTGAAGTCTTGCGATTGCATGGACTTGGTGTGTAAAATCTTGGACAGTAGGGTGAAATCGATGTGTCAAATCACATGGACTGGTGTCAAAAGTGGCCAACATTGCCACCAAATAGTTGCAGGCTTTCATGTAATTTAATGTCCTCGACAAAATTGTGAACTATTTCTTCTACATGAACTATTTCTTCTACATACACACATAGACACATTCTGAGTAGGAGACTTCTTTCCAAAGAATGACATACAGCTGAGAGTTGGAATATTCTTGACATGAAAGCTCTTGAAAAATCCTCATCCGGTACCTCCATCCTCCCATACATTGCACATAATAAATGTAAGTTTTCGTTTGTGGGGAGCAAAAACAAAAAATGTTCCCAAAATAAATCCTGGACCTTGGCAGCAATACTTGTTACCTAAAAAGTTATTATAGGTGATGTGATGGCTTTAGTTACTTCAAAATGTGAGGTGTCCAACAATAATATTACTGACTTCTCTCCTTGATCAGCTCATCCAAGGAAGGGACAGGACGCAGCCGATTGCTGGAAGACTTTAGAAACAACAGGATTCCCAACTTGACATTGAAGGACCTGGTGAACCATGTCGTTGAGTTCTCACAGGATCAACATGGATCCAGGTTAGTCACTGCACAACAGTATACTTGTTGAGAATGTCATGGGAATCATCCACATTTCATTTGTGAACTAATATTGTATTGTATATTGTTTATCTACCCTTTGTTCTTCCTTTAGGTTTGTTGTCTATCCCTCCATTGTATTCTCTATAAAGTAATACTGCGTGAAACGTAACAATAGTACTTATGTAGAACAGGTTTAGGAAGTTCCACTTGAACACGACAATCACTAAAACCAAGGAGTTATGAGGTGTAAACAATAAAACATACAAATTACAATACACAAGACATTTTCAACATTTTGAACCGTCAGTTCTTTCTCAAGAATATTTATGTCTATAATTAACACTACAAATGCACTATATACAGGTCAATAGTGTATCTAATGTCTATGTGGTGGTAACATTGTTTTTACTGTTTTCATTGTTTTTCACTGTTTGATATATTCTTGAGAAAGACCTGATGGTTCAAAACGTTGAAAATGTCTTGTGTATTGTAATTCGTATGTTTTATTGTTTACACCTCATAATCCCTTAGTTTTAGTCCGCTGTGTTCAAGTGGAATTTCCTAAACCTGCGTTCCACGTAAGTACTATTGTATTCTCTAGGGATTTATGTTGTCTATATCCCTTGTCTATATTTCCTATGAGAAAGTAATGACACTAAAGTAACCCTTTTAAGATCATGTTTTCCCAGTGGTAACATGGATGCAAGATTTGGACTTTAAACAAAACAATATCCAAAAGAATAAGTTCATTTGAAATGAAGTGCTACAGAAAAGATCCTACGCATGTCATGGGCAGAAAAAAAGAATATTAAAGGTTTGAAATTCGGAAAAATCTAAATGAACAATTGCTGAATGAAGTATGACTTCTAAATACTATTATAAGAAGGAAACTACAGTATTTTGGACACTTAAAGTGACATGATGGTATGAGAGGCTGATTCTGGATGGTAGAGTGCCAGATGAGAGAAGAAAAGGAAGAGCAAGAAAACGATGGAAAAGCGACATCGAAGAATGTATGCATGTCTCTGGCCAATGCAGGCCTGTAGGGCTGGAGTAGAGGTTACTTGTTCTGCTCTTTGAACGGCTGATTCTTTCTGTTATAGATTATGGTCGGGGACTCCTCACAGTGACAACATGTGATGCATATTCAGGATGTGGGTAAGAGTATAGTCGTTGAGTGTATACATATTCCCAACTTGTGATTGAGATACATGCTGGAATTGGTTTCTGCCACATGTAGGTATGTGCTGCCTGGGGTCAGATATTCTATGAAAGTTGTCAGTGACAAGACACCCACTACATGAAAACGTATCTGATGTTAAAGGTTCATGATTCCTACGAGGCGTGTCATAGATGGGAAATGTGAAGTAGATCATTGTTCTATTCATTTGTGTTGAAAAAATATTCACTGGAGAGGAATGGACGAGTAGAAGATATACCAAGTTATTGAAAAGTTATTACACTCGCCAGGTAGTTGTGGAGTGGAGAACTGAATGGATGGCTGCACCATGAGTGGATGGAGTATCACACCTGGAGAGGTACTTATATGTCCTGGGCGTGTTGGAGTTAGAGAAATGAAAGAGTTGACTTCAAGATCACAATGACGACAATGGGCAAGGGTGACATTTTGAATTCCCAAATATGCATTATTTAGATAAGACACCATAATGGATGATGCTGTTATATTAAGAGAATGAAGCAGTTTGGAATAGTTTGAGGGAAAACGACTGAGGAATAGGATGAGAAAGATATACAATCTATGGGAACTGTCAGTAAACATACCCTTTGGAAACGAGAAGAGTGCGTCGTGGAACTACAGAAGGAGCTGGACAGACTGACAAATTGGTGTCGAGATACGGGAGCAGTGGTTAATCCGTCTAAGGCATTCATGACGTGGTTTTCTTTGAACAATCACATGGTAAAGACACCCACGCCACAAGTTTCGTTGTCCGGGAAAAGTTTAGAAAGAACTAGCACAATGAGATATCTGGGTGTGTTTTTTGACAGAAGCCTGAGTTTCAGGGAACATATTGACCACATTATCATAAGGGCAGGCAAAGGCTTAGCAGCAATGAAGCTATGGCTGCTGCGCAGTGTGAGCAAAGATTATTTCTTTTGTACCAGGGTTTGGTTGTGGCTGTGGTGGAATATGCACTGGCAATTCTCTTAGCCAAACTCAGATCAAAAGACTGAATAGAGTCCAGAATGCAGCAATGCTTATCATTCTGGGATGCACAAGAGACACATCGACAAGAGCTATGCGATACCTACTTGACTGCCCAACAGCTGAGCATAGATTACAGTATTGCTGTGCACGGGCGTACCTTCAAATACATGCAGATAAGGAACACCCGTTGCATTCCGAAATACAGAAAGTTAAAGGCAGCAGACTCAAGAGAGGAAGGTCGTGGATGGGACGTGCTGAGGATGTAATACAAAGCGTGTGCAGATTACAGGATGTGGCAGCAGGTGCGGAATGGATAGGTCTACCCACAGATTTCGAAACTTGTTTGAGAGTAGTAATATCACTTAGCAGGGAATGCAGAGAATGGTGTCCCACAGCTGTGGAGAAAGAAGTGCAGGCTTTAATCAGTGAGAATACCAAAGAGGGGGATGTGATTATATACACTGAAGGATCTGTAATTAGGCATGTTCGCACTGCTTGGGCCTTTACAGCTCAGTGCGCAGGTAAAACGATCAAGGGGGAAAGTGGTGCCTTTGCGGTCACTACGAGTAGTATGACCATGGAGACTATGGCGGTGACCAAGGCATTTGAGTGGCTACGCACACAGAAGATAACGCAGGTCTGCATCTTGAGTGACTCTGAGTATGATTAAGAAGGTACAAGTGGGTCTCGTTCGCGAACAGTGGATTGAGGCCTTGAAAAATGCGAGCTTGAAAGCGGTTACATTTATTTTCGTGCCGGGACATGTGGGCATTCGAGGCAATCAAAGAGTGGATCAACTGGCATCGTGTGCGATTGTGGCACAGGGCGATGGGGCAATGGATCGCGCTGACGTTGTGAACTCATTAAGAGATATAACACGCGAGAGTGGGACTAATGTGGATGATGATTCCTTTTCAATGGCTAGGATTAAAGATCAGGGATTGAAATGCGGTGTTGCTGAACAATGAGGTGAACATTTTGGAGGGCGCAGAAGAATGATGGTCAACCAGCATAGGACCGGTACTGTCAGCAGAAGTGTGATGACGGATACACTCAAGGAGAGATCGGAGCAACTGTGGATGTGTCCAGTTTGCAGTGATGATGATCCGACGACTAACTAACTATACCCTTTGGTATCTGTGGAATGAGGCTGAACTCTTATCATGATATCCAAGTGTACTGCAGTCAGTTCAGGAAATATAACAACAAAATATGTCAGGTCTACTTTTTAATGATTCTCTTTGTCTTCCTCTGCTCCTTCGACTATCTCCTGGAGAATAATTTTCTATACAGGATCATTTCCAACTTATGCCTTGAAACTATGAGATTTTGTTGATTTACTATTGAAAGTAATTCTTATGGACCATCTAAAATTACAATAAGAAATGTCAAAGATGTTTTTGGTTATTTTCAGATTTATCCAACAGAAACTAGAGCGAGCTACTCCCCAAGAAAAAAATCTAATGTTTGTCGAGATCTTTTCATCAGCGTACTCTCTAATGACAGATGTCTTTGGTAACTATGTCATTCAGAAGTTTTTTGAGTTTGGTTCACCTGAACAGCAGCAATCACTGGCGCAGAGGGTCAGAGGTCATGTCTTACCCTTGGCGTTGCAGATGTATGGTTGTAGGGTAATCCAGAAAGCTTTAGAATCCATACCAGCTGATATGCAGGTCAGTCATTGCTGGATAGATGTCAGTGTGTTCTCAATGTTGGACAGATGTCAGTTCGTTCTCAATGTTGGACAGTTCTTTTGTTCTCTATGTTTGACAGTTCTTTTGTTCTCTATGTTTGACAGTTCTATCTCTCAATGTTGGACAGTTATTGTTCCCAATGTTGGACAGTTATTGTTCTCAATGTTGGACAGTTATTGTTCTCAATGTTGGACAGTTACTGTTCACAATGTTGGACAGTTATTGTTCACAATGTTGGACAGTTACTGTTCACAATGTTGGACAGTTATTGTTCACAATGTTGGACAGTTACTGTTCACAATGTTGGACAGTTACTGTTCTCAATGTTGGACAGTTACTGTTCACAATGTTGGACAGTTATTGTTCACAATGTTGGACAGTTATTGTTCTCAATGTTGGACAGTTACTGTTCTCAATGTTGGACAGTTACTGTTCTCAATGTTGGACAGTTACTGTTCTCAATGTTGGACAGTTACTGTTCTCAATGTTGGACAGTTACTGTTCTCAATGTTGGACAGTTATTGTTCTCAATGTTGGACAGTTACTGTTCTCAATGATGGACAGTTACTGTTCTCAATGTTGGACAGTTACTGTTCTCAATGATGGACAGTTATTGTTCTCAATGTTGGACAGTTACTGTTCTCAATGATGGACAGTTACTGTTCTCAATGTTGGACAGTTACTGTTCTCAATGATGGACAGTTACTGTTCTCAATGTTGGACAGTTACTGTTCACAATGTTGGACAGTTATTGTTCACAATGTTGGACAGTTACTGTTCTCAATGTTGGACAGTTACTGTTCTCAATGTTGGACAGTTATTGTTCACAATGTTGGACAGTTATTGTTCTCAATGTTGGACAGTTACTGTTCTCAATGATGGACAGTTACTGTTCTCAATGTTGGACAGTTACTGTTCTCAATGTTGGACAGTTACTGTTCACAATGTTGGACAGTTATTGTTCTCAATGTTGGACAGTTACTGTTCTCAATGATGGACAGTTACTGTTCTCAATGTTGGACAGTTATTGTTCTCAATGTTGGACAGTTACTGTTCTCAATGATGGACAGTTACTGTTCTCAATGTTGGACAGTTACTGTTCTCAATGATGGACAGTTACTGTTCTCAATGTTGGACAGTTACTGTTCACAATGTTGGACAGTTATTGTTCACAATGTTGGACAGTTACTGTTCTCAATGTTGGACAGTTACTGTTCTCAATGTTGGACAGTTATTGTTCACAATGTTGGACAGTTATTGTTCTCAATGTTGGACAGTTACTGTTCTCAATGATGGACAGTTACTGTTCTCAATGTTGGACAGTTACTGTTCTCAATGTTGGACAGTTACTGTTCTCAATGTTGGACAGTTACTGTTCTCAATGATGGACAGTTACTGTTCTCAATGATGGACAGTTACTGTTCTCAATGTTGGACAGTTACTGTTCTCAATGTTGGACAGTTACTGTTCACAATGTTGGACAGTTACTGTTCACAATGTTGGACAGTTACTGTTCTCAATGTTGGACAGTTACTGTTCTCAATGTTGGACAGTTATTGATCACAATGTTGGACAGTTATTGTTCTCAATGTTGGACAGTTACTGTTCTCAATGATGGACAGTTATTGTTCTCAATGTTGGACAGTTATTGTTCTCAATGTTGGACAGTTACTGTTCTCAATGATGGACAGTTACTGTTCTCAATGTTGGACAGTTACTGTTCTCAATGTTGGACAGTTACTGTTCACAATGTTGGACAGTTATTGTTCTCAATGTTGGACAGTTATTGTTCTCAATGTTGGACAGTTACTGTTCTCAATGATGGACAGTTACTGTTCTCAATGTTGGACAGTTATTGTTCTCAATGTTGGACAGTTACTGTTCTCAATGATGGACAGTTACTGTTCTCAATGTTGGACAGTTACTGTTCTCAATGATGGACAGTTACTGTTCTCAATGTTGGACAGTTACTGTTCACAATGTTGGACAGTTATTGTTCACAATGTTGGACAGTTACTGTTCTCAATGTTGGACAGTTACTGTTCTCAATGTTGGACAGTTATTGTTCACAATGTTGGACAGTTATTGTTCTCAATGTTGGACAGTTACTGTTCTCAATGATGGACAGTTACTGTTCTCAATGTTGGACAGTTACTGTTCTCAATGTTGGACAGTTACTGTTCTCAATGTTGGACAGTTACTGTTCTCAATGATGGACAGTTACTGTTCTCAATGATGGACAGTTACTGTTCTCAATGTTGGACAGTTACTGTTCTCAATGTTGGACAGTTATTGTTCTCAATGTTGGACAGTTACTGTTCTCAATGTTGGACAGTTACTGTTCTCAATGTTGGACAGTTATTGTTCTCAATGTTGGACAGTTATTGTTCTCAATGTTGGACAGTTATTTTTCTCAATGTTGGACAGTTATTGTTCTCAATGTTGGACAGTTATTGTTCTCAATGTTGGACAGTTACTGTTCACAATGTTGGACAGTTACTGTTCACAATGTTGGACAGTTACTGTTCACAATGTTGGACAGTTATTGTTCACAATGTTGGACAGTTACTGTTCACAATGTTGGACAGTTACTGTTCTCAATGTTGGACAGTTACTGTTCACAATGTTGGACAGTTACTGTTCACAATGTTGGACAGTTACTGTTCTCAATGTTGGACAGTTACTGTTCTCAATGTTGGACAGTTATTGATCACAATGTTGGACAGTTATTGTTCTCAATGTTGGACAGTTACTGTTCTCAATGATGGACAGTTATTGTTCTCAATGTTGGACAGTTATTGTTCTCAATGTTGGACAGTTACTGTTCTCAATGATGGACAGTTACTGTTCTCAATGTTGGACAGTTACTGTTCTCAATGTTGGACAGTTACTGTTCACAATGTTGGACAGTTATTGTTCTCAATGTTGGACAGTTATTGTTCTCAATGTTGGACAGTTACTGTTCTCAATGATGGACAGTTACTGTTCTCAATGTTGGACAGTTATTGTTCTCAATGTTGGACAGTTACTGTTCTCAATGATGGACAGTTACTGTTCTCAATGTTGGACAGTTACTGTTCTCAATGATGGACAGTTACTGTTCTCAATGTTGGACAGTTACTGTTCACAATGTTGGACAGTTATTGTTCACAATGTTGGACAGTTACTGTTCTCAATGTTGGACAGTTACTGTTCTCAATGTTGGACAGTTATTGTTCACAATGTTGGACAGTTATTGTTCTCAATGTTGGACAGTTACTGTTCTCAATGATGGACAGTTACTGTTCTCAATGTTGGACAGTTACTGTTCTCAATGTTGGACAGTTACTGTTCTCAATGTTGGACAGTTACTGTTCTCAATGATGGACAGTTACTGTTCTCAATGATGGACAGTTACTGTTCTCAATGTTGGACAGTTACTGTTCTCAATGTTGGACAGTTACTGTTCACAATGTTGGACAGTTACTGTTCACAATGTTGGACAGTTACTGTTCTCAATGTTGGACAGTTACTGTTCTCAATGTTGGACAGTTATTGATCACAATGTTGGACAGTTATTGTTCTCAATGTTGGACAGTTACTGTTCTCAATGATGGACAGTTATTGTTCTCAATGTTGGACAGTTATTGTTCTCAATGTTGGACAGTTACTGTTCTCAATGATGGACAGTTACTGTTCTCAATGTTGGACAGTTACTGTTCTCAATGTTGGACAGTTACTGTTCACAATGTTGGACAGTTATTGTTCTCAATGTTGGACAGTTATTGTTCTCAATGTTGGACAGTTACTGTTCTCAATGATGGACAGTTACTGTTCTCAATGTTGGACAGTTATTGTTCTCAATGTTGGACAGTTACTGTTCTCAATGATGGACAGTTACTGTTCTCAATGTTGGACAGTTACTGTTCTCAATGATGGACAGTTACTGTTCTCAATGTTGGACAGTTACTGTTCACAATGTTGGACAGTTATTGTTCACAATGTTGGACAGTTACTGTTCTCAATGTTGGACAGTTACTGTTCTCAATGTTGGACAGTTATTGTTCACAATGTTGGACAGTTATTGTTCTCAATGTTGGACAGTTACTGTTCTCAATGATGGACAGTTACTGTTCTCAATGTTGGACAGTTACTGTTCTCAATGTTGGACAGTTACTGTTCTCAATGTTGGACAGTTACTGTTCTCAATGTTGGACAGTTACTGTTCTCAATGATGGACAGTTACTGTTCTCAATGATGGACAGTTACTGTTCTCAATGTTGGACAGTTACTGTTCTCAATGTTGGACAGTTATTGTTCTCAATGTTGGACAGTTACTGTTCTCAATGTTGGACAGTTACTGTTCTCAATGATGGACAGTTACTGTTCTCAATGTTGGACAGTTACTGTTCTCAATGATGGACAGTTATTGTTCTCAATGTTGGACAGTTACTGTTCTCAATGTTGGACAGTTACTGTTCTCAATGATGGACAGTTACTGTTCTCAATGTTGGACAGTTACTGTTCTCAATGATGGACAGTTACTGTTCTCAATGATGGACAGTTACTGTTCTCAATGTTGGGCAGTTACTGTTCTCAATGTTGGGCAGTTACTGTTCTCAATGATGGACAGTTACTGTTCTCAATGTTGGACAGTTACTGTTCTCAATGTTGGACAGTTACTGTTCTCAATGTTGGACAGTTATTGTTCTCAATGTTGGACAGTTACTGTTCTCAATGATGGACAGTTACTGTTCTCAATGTTGGACAGTTACTGTTCTCAATGTTGGACAGTTACTGTTCTCAATGTTGGACAGTTACTGTTCTCAATGTTGGACAGTTACTGTTCTCAATGATGGACAGTTACTGTTCTCAATGATGGACAGTTACTGTTCTCAATGTTGGACAGTTATTGTTCTCAATGTTGGACAGTTATTGTTCTCAATGTTGGACAGTTACTGTTCTCAATGTTGGACAGTTACTGTTCTCAATGATGGACAGTTACTGTTCTCAATGTTGGACAGTTACTGTTCTCAATGATGGACAGTTATTGTTCTCAATGATGGACAGTTATTGTTCTCAATGTTGGATAGTTATTGTTCTCAATGTTGGACAGTTATTGTTCTCAATGATGGACAGTTACTGTTCTCAATGATGGACAGTTATTGTTCTCAATGTTGGACAGTTATTGTTCACAATGTTGGACAGTTATTGTTCACAATGTTGGACAGTTACTGTTCTCAATGATGGACAGTTACTGTTCTCAATGTTGGACAGTTATTGTTCTCAATGTTGGACAGTTATTGTTCTCAATGTTGGACAGTTACTGTTCTCAATGTTGGACAGTTACTGTTCTCAATGATGGACAGTTACTGTTCTCAATGTTGGACAGTTACTGTTCTCAATGATGGACAGTTATTGTTCTCAATGATGGACAGTTATTGTTCTCAATGTTGGACAGTTATTGTTCTCAATGTTGGACAGTTATTGTTCTCAATGTTGGACAGTTATTGTTCTCAATGTTGGACAGTTATTGTTCTCAATGTTGGACAGTTATTGTTCTCAATGTTGGACAGTTACTGTTCTCAATGTTGGACAGTTATTGTTCCCAATGTTGGACAGTTATTGTTCTCAATGTTGGACAGTTACTGTTCTCAATGTTGGACAGTTACTGTTCTCAATGTTGGACAGTTACTGTTCTCAATGTTGGACAGTTATTGTTCTCAATGTTGGACAGTTATTGTTCTCAATGATGGACAGTTACTGTTCTCAATGTTGGACAGTTACTGTTCTCAATGTTGGACAGTTACTGTTCTCAATGATGGACAGTTACTGTTCTCAATGTTGGACAGTTACTGTTCTCAATGATGGACAGTTATTGTTCTCAATGATGGACAGTTATTGTTCTCAATGTTGGACAGTTATTGTTCTCAATGTTGGACAGTTATTGTTCTCAATGTTGGACAGTTATTGTTCTCAATGATGGACAGTTATTGTTCTCAATGTTGGACAGTTATTGTTCACAATGTTGGACAGTTACTGTTCTCAATGTTGGACAGTTACTGTTCTCAATGTTGGACAGTTACTGTTCTCAATGTTGGACAGTTATGGTTCTCAATGTTGGACAGTTATGGTTCTCAATGTTGGACAGTTATGGTTCTCAATGTTGGACAGTTACTGTTCTCAATGTTGGACAGTTACTGTTCTCAATGTTGGACAGTTATTGTTCTCAATGTTGGACAGTTATTGTTCTCAATGTTGGACAGTTATTGTTCTCAATGTTGGACAGTTACTGTTCACAATGTTGGACAGTTACTGTTCACAATGTTGGACAGTTACTGTTCACAATGTTGGACAGTTATTGTTCACAATGTTGGACAGTTACTGTTCTCAATGTTGGACAGTTATTGTTCTCAATGTTGGACAGTTATTGTTCTCAATGTTGGACAGTTATTGTTCTCAATGTTGGACAGTTATTGTTCTCAATGTTGGACTGTTATTGTTCTCAATGTTGGACGGTTGCTGTTCCCAATGCTAGGCAGCTGTGCTCGTGTTCTGAATAATGTATATTTTTGTGTGATTGAGATATTATTGTTAGTGTTGAACTGTGTAGTTGTGGAAATTGTGATGCACCAAAAACCCAGTTATTCTATCAGAATTTCTGCTCTTGCTGCACAGGATAGTAAGGTGTATGTTAACCTTCACCACTCTGTTCACAACTATAGCTGCCTATACCTCCATACCTATCTGAACAAAAATATCGCGATTGTAAAGAGTTATCAACCCAGTTAGCAGAGGAAATGAAAGTAGACCTAATTAGCAGCCACAAACACCGCCACAAGATGACTATCGCATTATCAACAGATCAGAACAAGTTGTAATTCTACGCCTCAGAATGGGACACAACCGACTCCGCGGTCACATGTACACAAAATTCAAGATTAGCAACACTGCCATCTGTACCTGTGGGCATGCAGCACAGAGGAACAAAAATATACTTCAAGATCGTTCTGAGTAAGAATTGCTGAGGCAGACATATTGGCCAGAGGAGTTTTATTTTCAGGAGACAGAATTACAGGTATAGACATGTTTCAATTGAACGAAAGAAGAAAAGATTCCATTTCCACTAGTGTTCAACTAAATAGAATGCGTTACAGATTAGTTGTGACTGTGTCCAGCCACTGATATCCGTCAAAATTTTGCGAAATTACAATCATTTTCAAGGAATTATTTTTATAAATTCAGATTTCAACTTTGCCCACCACTCAATCAAGTGCCATATCGAATGGCGTAGGCGATCATGTTTCTCCACGACTCTGTCTCTTGTGTTGTCAATAAGCTCTGTGACTTTCTCCCGTGCCATAATACTAGCCCATCCAGCAAGTTCTCTCTTGTTCCGCCTCTTCTCCCGATTTTTCTAGTGATTATTAAGTGTTAAGCTGTGTTCTCAGCATATGCCCTATAAAACCGTGACTGTCTGCCCCTAATATTTGCTACGATTTTTCTTTTTACACCAATCAAATGGTTATCAAAATAAATAAAATATGATGGAGAAAATGATGAAATGTATAGTTCAGGAACTTGATGACCATATTCTCAAGTGATGAAATTTTCTTATATTTCAGGTGGAGATAGTTCAGGAACTTGATGGTCATGTTCTCAAGTGTGTCAAAGACCAGAATGGAAACCATGTTGTTCAGAAATGCATTGAATGTGTAGATCCTAAGTGTTTACAGTTTATCATAGATGCCTTCAAGGGACAGGTATGTTCAAGTAATAAAAACTACATAAAGTACAAATGTTTCTATTGGGGGGGGGGGGGGTTAAACCTGAATTTAAGCTTAACTATCTATGTAAAAAATAAATAAATAGCAAACAAAAGAACAAGGACTTCTTTCTACATTCTGTTCCAACTGGAACCTTTCTCAAGAAACACAAACATTGAACAAAAAACTTTGAAATGTGATTATTTATTTGGAGACGTCCTTACAGCCAGACGCTCCAAGTAATCTTGTTTATTGCTATTTATTTATTATTTACATTGAAAGTTAGACTTTAATAGTAACCTTTGTACTTTATGTAATATTTATCACTTAACTCATTTGGTTACTGCTGCACTCTCCACTTTGTCGGACATCCTCTGACATTTTGGTTATTTATGTTCAAGTTATCTTGATGCCTTCACGGGACAGGTAGTTTTAACCCTTTCACCCCTATGAGATTTCCCAATTGTCAATCCCTGATCCCTAAGGTAAGGGGCACAACTCCTCCAAAATATGGATATGATGATGATAACATTGCATTTTCTTTTAAACTATTCATCATATCACACTCAGACTTGGCAGATCAACAGAAAAATGAATAGTCTTGCATAAATCTATATCAAAGATAATTTAATACATATATATTTTAAATAATAAACTGTCAAACTCGACATAATGTGGGGAAAATTATTTATTTTTTTTCCTTCCTGGGGTGTTGAATAGAGGAGTCGTATTGAGACGAAAATATTGAGATATATTCTCAAATCACCTTTTTCCCAAACAGGGTGAGATGCCCAAAACATATTGAACCTGTCATCTGTACTCCAGTACATGCCATACTTACTCAAACAGAATACACAGGTACACCATAATATAAATTTTAAAAATGACGTTTTATTTCAATGGCGGTTGCAGATGTTCAGCACGTCTTCTTTCCTTGTTTGTTCTTTGTGTTATATTACATACAAATTTGTCCGATCGGCTGCAAATTGATAAACTCATCATTGACAATGATGCTAAAGTATTCATAACGTGTGGCAATCTCATCAAGATTATGTACAGATTTGTACTTTACAGATTTGTAAATCTAGATTTGTAGATTTGTACCAACGAATTGTACAAAATTCTCAACTTCTCGAAAAACTACATCACACATCACTACAGCGAAATTTTCGATATCACAATTAGTGCCACGTATGTCCATCTCGTTGTCGGAAACATTAGGCCTATCTAACAAGAACGTCACTTTCCACGTTATATTTGATAACGCAAATTACCTACATCGTGCATATTTCCATCATAACTACGGCTGTCATCATCAGTGTACATATGAATAATATCTTCCATTTCCAAAACTAGGTCTAATAATTCGCTAATTTTTAAATAATCGTAAAAAATTTGTCTTATTTCCGATCGCTGCGATGAAACATAAAACAGAAAGCTAAACCACAGACCTACTCAATGGTCATGGTTTCTAATAGACCCGGAAAACACAAAAAATGTCATATCGATCACAACGACACAAGTAAAAAAAAGCGGCGTGCGGGCGCTCTAGGTGTCAGCAAGTTGAAGTAGTGCGTGGACGCTCTAAGGGGCATTCGGTTAGTCTGAATGGCTTTAAGGGGCAGGTATTTTTTGGCTAGTTTATCATAGACATTGTTGTCACTCCAAGTATTTGATACACACATGAAAAAATCTTAACAAAATTGTAGTTGTTATTGCTGTGTTTAGGTGTTTGTCGATATACATATATAAATGTCCATAACACGCCCTTGTTCTGTTCGCTAATGTTTGTCTATAAATATTCAATGATCGATGTACTGTTATTTTTATTCCCAGGTTTTTAATCTGTCTACACATGCATATGGCTGCAGAGTGATTCAGAGAATATTGGAACATTGTTCACCTGAGCAGACAGCCATGATTTTGGAAGAATTGCATGAGAATACTGAGCTTCTTGTCCATGACCAGTATGGGAACTATGTCATACAGCATGTTCTAGAACATGGCCGCCCAGAGGACAAGTCTCATATCATTAACACAGTCAAGGGACGAGTTCTGGTGTTAAGTCAACATAAGTGTGCTAGGTAAGGGATAAGTGATTGTCATCTGAATGTCTTGTTCTGAGATGATTGGTCTAGAATGTCTCACTCTGAAGTGGCTGGTCTAGAATATCTTGTTCTCAAGATACATTGTCTCATTCTGTAGTGGCTGGTTTAGAATGTCTCATTCTATAGTGGCTGATCTACAATGTCTTGTTCTGAAGAGAATGTCTCACTCTGAAGTGGCTGTTCAAGAATATTTCATTCTGAAGTAACTGGTCTAGAATGTTTCATTTTTAAGTGTTTGGTTGGTTGGTTGGTTGGTTGGTTGCTGATCCAGCGGTCCATGGGCTCATGCCCTTTGACCCAATTTATAAGTAATATATTTGGATGCGTTCCAGTAGTTAATTTCTCAGACAGAGCAGCCTGGTTACCCGCTGCCTGCCGCAGACCTTGATAACCGAGGCGACGTCCGATCTAGTTTTGTAATTAGTATGTTTTGTACTGGCATTATATTGCTGGGGAGTCTGTGGATTTTCGTCCCACCCCGGACCAGAGCCAGCGAAAAACTATCACACTACTAGGAATGAGGGTTTCAACCTATGAACTGCTCCGAGCCACTGCAGCCAAGATAGGGTTCACTGTGCTCATTCCCCGCCACCAATTGACTACTGGTTATGCCGAACTTCTCTATTGCTCCAGGCATGCAACCAAATGTTCAAGTCAAAAGGATCGTCACGTCCTGAGTCAGTGTGCCTCTATGATGGACCTCAGCCATAGGAAAAACAGTGCTGTCAGTTTCCTCCTCCCCACTGCTGCGCAGCAAATCTCTAGCTCTCTCCCAACCACAGAGGGTGCAGACATAAACAAATATAGGAAAAGAATACAACATGGCATAAAATACATTGTAACAAAAAAATTTAAAGTATGAGAGGCATAATTGTATAGATGACATGCCATGAAGCTTCTATAATAGATAACTTCAATATAACGGCATGTCATCTACGTAGGTTTTTCTGTTGCATGGGTGGTTTGTCTAATGGGCCATTGGTGAGACCCACAGACGCAAACCATGCGTAAAGTGGTTGGTAAAGAATGACTTCAGATAAGTGATTGATCTAGAATTTGTATTGATTAGATTACAAGATTTCAAATAAAGTTTGTGGTTAACTTTTAACATTTCTGTGATTTCTTGTTGCAGTAATGTAGTCGAGAAGTGTGTCAGCCATTCCTCCAGACAAGAAAGGGCGATGCTGATAGAAGAGGTTTGCAACACCACTGATGGTTATGGGTATGTTGATGTCTTGTGCTATTTGTCTTGTGGAGGGGGGGTTGCTGTTGTCTCTGATGTTTTTTGTCTGGTAGCTGTATTAGTGTAGTGGCTAAGTTAATTGCTTGTTGATGAGGTGACCCAGGTTTGACATAATTACTCATTGTTTGAAAAAGAGAAAAAAAAATGTTTCCATGACTGTCACCAGAAAACGGGCACCACAGCTCATTATCTGAGAAGTTTGAGGCATGTCACCACTAAAGAATCTGTGCTGTAATAATATTAGACAGTTTCTGGTTTCCCCCCCCCCCCCCCCCCCCCTCCCAGAGTCTAGACAGCAGAGCTCTTGGAGTAAAACAGTGTGCTATTTTATTTTTTTGATAGCTTATGTTGACCTAATGTTGTTTCTCCAAATTTGTTAATGATTGATAACTTACGCTGACTTTCATTTTGTTTCTCCAAACTTCTGTCTTCTTGTATGTCTCACTTCTGTTTCTGAGAAGCATCTTATCTTTTTCTGTCATCATCCCTCCTATCTTTGATCTTGTTTTTCTTTCTCTTTGCTCTTCTTTCCTGTCTTCATATTTCCTATATCTTCCTGTTTTCCTACTTCTTTCCTGTCCTCTTTCCAATCTCTTCCTCTCATTTCTCAGACAGACACACCTTCAAGGGCATATGTAATATGTGTAGTTATCAACTAAAATTTAGACCAGTTGTGCGCAAAATATGTTCCGATTCTACCAGAGAAGTCATTTTTAATTCTGCTACAATGCAGTGAAAGTGAATCTGAAAGAGTCAATTTGTATGTACAGACAGAATGATAGAAGTGAGAGTGACAAGGAGAGAGTGGAGGAAGTGCGTTCTCACTGGAAAGACCAGAAGAATCCACAGCCAACAGACTGGGACGCAGCTTATATAGTTTTAGATAGCTGAGGGAATGGCTCTTGTGCAGTGATGGCGATTTCTTAATAAAAAATCAATGTACAGTTACACACCATCAGCTGCGGGTAAAGGTGTTGCAGTTCTTGAGAGTGCTTTGTGTTGTATTTAGTCTGAGCCTACAGATTCTGAAGATATTTTCTGCACTGATGCAGAATCATTATCATCTGACCAGTCCAGGAATTATTTGGCACACTCGTCGGTTCATGTTTCAAGACATATGACATTGTGATTAGCAGGGTTTTACTGAAAACCTCTATTTAGTGATACTCATAGATTATTTATGGCAGAAGAAACAAAACAATCACTATTTTAATCATTGCGTACTTGAACTCAGAAAATATACATCGGTGAAGCTATGTGCCAGCTCATGAAAGGAGGTCAAGTCCCATCCCCAATTTCACCAGTATCTTCAAGCTCAAAACCCATAATGTTGTCACAGTATGCGTAGATACAGACATACATACAAATTTTAATACAAGAAATGACAAGGTGACCAAGACAGGTTACTTGTGTAGGTGAATATCGGCAACATTTTGTACTGAATAATGAATTGTACCATACAACTTCCAAGTTTTTTTTACTGTATAATTTAATGAGATGTATACACATTTCTTTCATTTCTCTTGCATTACTTTTTTTGCTGTAAAATTTAATAAATATGAGTTGTATACATATTTCTTTAATTTCTCTTGCATTCATGCGAATATTGATATTTTCCAAATATAAAATACAATAGTATGGTTTATATGTCACGACAATCAGTCTATAAAGTATGGGGTCTATAAAATATTGGATATGATTTTTTTGGAGACCTCTTTACAGCCACCTATTGCGATGTGAAAGTGAAACAGCTTAAATAATTTGTATATCCAGATATGATTCTCCATTCAGTTTTTAATTTCTATTCTTCTTCTTCTTCTGCGTTCATTCTCAAACTCCTGCGAGATCTCTTGTAGCAGAACAATGGCCGTACTAGATTTCCAGCAGGATGTAGTCCAGAGAATGGAAATGCGTTGTGTTGCCGTTTTATTTGCGCCAATGGCCCGACACATCCGTCTTCGGCAGAAATTTCTATTCAATACAAAAAATAAGAATTGTGATAAACAGTTGTGAAGTTATGACATTTTTAGCACACCCCACAAAATTGTGGGTTTTCAGGAAGGTAGTGCTTTTTGACTTGGGTTAACAATTCTGAACGTTAGCTTAGCCATGGCTTTCGGCAGCATAAAACCTACTGTCAAATGGGAAATCAGGCTTTTTAAATGACTCATTAGACTATTCCCATGATTTTTATTGGTCACTATGATTATGATTTGTGTGACAGCAAATGAAAATCAAGAATATTCATTTTAGAAGATTGGATTTTGCCAATTATTCTTATACTGTAGCAGTCATGATTGCTTAGGTTTACTGATTTTCCAAACATGACTGATTTCTCAAATATCTCCCATTTCAGAAATCATTCCGCACTGTATTCCATGATGAAGGATCAGTTTGCTAACTATGTGGTACAGAGAATGATCGATGTTGCAGAACAGCCCCAGCGCAAGATTCTCATGCATAAAATCAGGCCCCACATTGCCACTCTTCGGAAGTACACATATGGGAAACATATTCTGGCCAAACTGGAGAAATTTTTTATGAAAAATAGCCCAGAGTTGGGACCTATTGGTATGTTCTGAATGTTATGTGTTTGTAAAACTTTGCTCGCCCATGTGTTTCCAGGGCACAAAAGTGTGGCAGAGAATTGCAGCAATGCAACCTGCCATTCATGTAAAAAAGTGATTAAATTGAGGTTGCCTGGTACTATCTCAACAGTCAAAGTAACCTAAAAGCCATGCTGAAGTCAGGTGTGTCGTTCCAAAGAGCGCAGATACCGCAAGAAAGCTATAACAATGATATTCTTTTCTTCATACTACATCTATGACAGTGTTAATTTGGTGAAGGAATCAATGAGTTATGCCTTCTCTAGTTATGACAGTGTTAAAGATAATACCACCACCAGCTTAGGTATTGTCAACAAAAGTCGTGTGATACAAGATTAAGCATCTCATAGTTGCAGGCTTTCCTGGAGACTTAATTTAATCCGTCTTTCTTCTGGAAACTTTCCAATTAATCTTTCAACTGGGAGCTTTTCAAGCTCTCCTAAAACTTCCTAACTACAACTTTGAAGCGAAACTTCCTTGATTATAAATTTTAACTACACTCACTTCCTAGCTCCAGTCTCAACCTGAGCCCCGAACTTCTAGTCTCTCTGTCTAATCTACCTGCTGCCCTGGTCCTAGTCTGAACTCCCCAGTCCTAGCCCGAATTCCCCTGATAATGCAGAGCTCTCCAGAATTTGAGAAAAACTTCTGACCAATGAAAATGCTTCCCTCTGGCATTCTCACATCTGTTTTAAAGTCCCGCTTCATCACTTAATTGAAGACGGCAAATTACATACATGAAAACAATTCTTCTCTGTCAATTTACCAACAGGATCCGCACACCCCAAACATTCTGTCTGCAACTCTTTTATTCAAGCTACTGGCATGTATCGTTTCCCACCAGAGGTGACGGACACACCTCTTCTTCTTCTGCATTCATTCTCAAACATCCTGTAGATTAGCAGGATGTAGTCCGGAGAACGGAATGCGTTGTCATGGTTTACAGCATTGCTGCAATATCTGCGCCTTTCAGCCTGACACATCCGACTTCAGCATGACTTTGGGTCACTGACCCTATATGAAATGGGACAGCCAACTCAACCCCATAACCTCCTTAGTCGCCTCTTATGACATGCATGGAAGGTAAACAGTGTCACTGTTCTTTGCTCCCCTTTCGGGCCCCGGCAACACACGGGCGACAGACACACCTCTGTACTTCACCACTTTGTTTACTCGTTACATAGTCAAGGCAAATGATACCTTTTATCTAGTATCAATACCTGGCTGAATGAGTCTTTTTACTGGCAGAGACAAACAATGCCCATTGTCAGTCCCGTCCTACATCGGCCGACATGTTGACTTATGTCATCTTCTTTGCTAGCTTCGTGGAGACTGTTCTTAAATATGGTTTAATGTGCTCTGAAGGCAGGTTTGTGACAATACTACACTTTACTCGTTCCTTTGGTTCTATCAGACATTCTGTAGGGATATTGACTAAGCAGCCAACCTACTGTTCTATCGTTCCGGGCTGCCACACCTCCCTATTACACATCCTGCTAACCAGTGAGAGTCTTAGAACAAATGTGGAAAATAAAATAATTTGCTGATTTACCGTTCGAAGCATACTTATCACCAATTACAAGGGTGTTTGAAGTTTGAAAATTGGAGAAAAATAATTTGTTTTGAAAAATTTTTAAAAACTGTTTTTTTAAATTTGTCTGCAGTCAATTTTAAGCCCCAGATTTCTTCTATATTAAGAATTACTCATTGCCTTCCCGGAAGGCTTGCACAGGAAGACAAGGTGGCAAGATGGAATGGCAACATCAAGGACTAGACAAGGTGTGAAGTTTCCAAACGCATTAGGATGGTAGAGGATAGAGATGCATGGAGATTTGTCTGCATCAAATGTTTCCAACACCTCTACTACTGTGACGTGTTATGGGTTATATTATCATTACTAGGTATATTTCATGGTGGTGGGAGGCTGAATGTCATCAAATAGGACTACACTACATATCGTCGCTGCTTTCACCTCCCAAACAGGACATTGCTGCAGATTTTCTCAGTATGATGCAAGTCTTTGGTCCCACGCAATACTTCTGTTTCCACAGTGAACCATGAGGAGATACTTTTGGGATATTGATTATCTGCTAAACCGGGGTTCGTCGAGAACAAAGTGGTACCCTTTGCACCCCAGTCCCATACAGCATTTTTTCTCCAAGGTAAGGTAATAGGATGTGATCTATAAAATGACCTAAACATATAGTTACCATTTGTTTTCTTGTCAAGTTTGTGTAAAAAGACCAGTCATGTCAGTAACTATACTACAATTCTTGTTTTTAGCTAATGGAACCATGTGAGGTGACCCCCAACATGAGACAACTCCATCAAGCAAGAGTGAGTCAAAGCTGGGCCAAGTGAGCAAGCATGAATTTAAGCTGCATGTAGACTGTAAAACTCAATACCACACTCAAAACTTGGAGAGAGGGAATCATTCAGACTGTTTGTGACATGTTTAACTTCAGTCAGATGAGATTGGATATGTTTAGTTTGTAGCAGTTAGAAGTTATGTTTAGTTTGTGACAGTTACAGATGTTTAGTTTGTGACAGATCTTTAGTTTGTAACAGAAGAGATGTTTAATTTGTGATAGAGATGTTTAGTTTGTAGCAGTTAGAAATGTTTAGTTTGTGATAGAGATCTTTAGTTTGTAGCAGTTAGAAGAGATGTTTAATTTGTGATAGAGATGTTTAGTTTGTAGCAGTTAGAAATGTTTAGTTTGTGATAGAGATCTTTAGTTTGTAGCAGTTAGAAATGTTTAGTTTGTGATAGAGATCTTTAGTTTGTAGCAGTTAGAAATGTTTATTTGTGATAGAGATGTTTAGTTTGTAGCAGTTGGAAGAGATCTTTAGTTTGTAGCAGTTAGAAATGTTTAATTTGTGATAGAGATGTTTAGTTTGTAGCAGTTAGAAATGTTTAGTTTGTGATAGAGATCTTTAGTTTGTAGCAGTTGGAAGAGATCTTTAGTTTGTAGCAGTTAGAAATGTTTAGTTTGTGATAGAGATGTTTAGTTTGTAGCAGTTGGAAGAGATCTTTAGTTTGTAGCAGTTAGAAATGTTTAATTTGTGATAGAGATGTTTAGTTTGTAGCAGTTAGAAGAGATGTTTAATTTGTGATAGAGATCTTTAGTTTGTAGCAGTTAGAAGAGATGTTTAATTTGTGATAGAGATGTTTAGTTTGTAGCAGTTAGAAATGTTTAGTTTGTGATAGAGATCTTTAGTTTGTAGCAGTTAGAAGAGATGTTTAATTTGTGATAGAGATGTTTAGTTTGTAGCAGTTAGAAATGTTTAGTTTGTGATAGAGATGTTTAGTTTGTAGCAGTTAGAAATGTTTAATTTGTGATAGGGATGTTTAGTTTGTAGCAGTTGGAAGAGATCTTTAGTTTGTAGCAGTTAGAAGAGATGTTTAATTTGTGATAGAGATGTTTAGTTTGTAGCAGTTAGAAATGTTTAGTTTGTGATAGAGATCTTTAGTTTGTAGCAGTTAGAAATGTTTATTTGTGATAGAGATCTTTAGTTTGTAGCAGTTAGAAGAGATGTTTAATTTGTGATAGAGATGTTTAGTTTGTAGCAGTTAGAAATGTTTAATTTGTGATAGAGATGTTTAGTTTGTAGCAGTTAGAAATGTTTAATTTGTGATAGAGATGTTTAGTTTGTAGCAGTTGGAAGAGATCTTTAGTTTGTAGCAGTTAGAAATGTTTAGTTTGTGATAGAGATGTTTAGTTTGTAGCAGTTGGAAGAGATCTTTAGTTTGTAGCAGTTAGAAATGTTTAATTTGTGATAGAGATGTTTAGTTTGTAGCAGTTGGAAGAGATCTTTAGTTTGTAGCAGTTAGAAATGTTTAGTTTGTGATAGAGATGTTTAGTTTGTAGCAGTTGGAAGAGATCTTTAGTTTGTAGCAGTTAGAAGAGATGTTTAATTTGTGATAGAGATGTTTAGTTTGTAGCAGTTAGAAATGTTTAGTTTGTGATAGAGATCTTTAGTTTGTAGCAGTTAGAAGAGATGTTTAATTTGTGATAGAGATGTTTAGTTTGTAGCAGTTAGAAATGTTTAGTTTGTGATAGAGATCTTTAGTTTGTAGCAGTTAGAAATGTTTAGTTTGTGATAGAGATGTTTAGTTTGTAGCAGTTAGAAATGTTTAATTTGTGATAGAGATGTTTAGTTTGTAGCAGTTAGAAATGTTTAGTTTGTGATAGAGATGTTTAGTTTGTAGCAGTTAGAAATGTTTAATTTGTGATAGAGATATTTAGTTTGTAGCAGTTGGAAAGAGATGTTTAATTTGTAGCAGATAATTTTTTGGTCGCATTTAAAGGTGTTTAGTTTGTAACAATTTAAAGATGTTTCATTTATAACAGATGTTGTTTAGTTGTAGTAATTAGAGATATTTAGTAGGTAGCTGTTAGTGGAGGTTTAGTATATAGTAGCCATTTTGTTTTGATGTGAACAAACTGACTGAAGATCAAGTTTTGTAGAACTTGCCATCAGTTAGTTACATGACTCAGTTAACATTTAAGATATCGTTGAAGTCTGGTTTAGATATTCTGTGAGCAGTGTTCTCTCTAAGGTGTGTGGCTTTGCAACAGCACAGTTCTTTAGAAAATGCAGCGCAGAAGTTTCAAAACTTTGCACACAAATTTTTGGAAGCAAATAGATATAATTTTTGTAGTTTAGAAAATAGGTCTAGTTTATCTGCTGGAGGAGACTGAGCACTTATTTGTTTGCCTTGCCTGGAGTGCAATGACGTCAATTTGTTACCAATAACTAGATTGAGCGTATAAGTCTTCTTAGGCATCTATGATTGGTCAACTAGATTCACTTTACTGTCACAGTGGACATTGTAATTAATTTAATTATACATGGTTTATTAGTATTCCTGGTTGGTGTTTTGTTCACCGCATTTAATTTATGCAAATTGTAAAAATCTCACCAGTTTTTCATTGTTGATTTTGACCATTGTTTTGTTGAATATCTAAAATGTTTTCTAATTTGCTTTTCTATTTGTCGAATTAATGTTATTTGTGAATATTTCCTTAAATTTACCCAGATCTCCTGGCTTGTTATGCCTGGTTGCATTTTGTAAAGGAATCAACAAACTTTACATTTGTTGCTGGTTCTGAAACCGTTATTTTTTCTCAGTAGAATGTCTTTTGTATGCTAGAAGTCTTAACCTTCAGGGCATGAATGTTTGCTTTAAATGTATGACCCCATTAACAGATTTTCAATGTGTAGACCAGAGATATGTATATAAATAACCAAAATGTCAGGATGTCCGGCAAAATAGAAAGTGCTGCAGTAACCAAACCAATAAGTAGTAAATACTGAAGTATAAATGTTACTATAAAATCCTATCAATGTTAAAAATAAATAACTAGCAATAAACCAAAGAACACGGTCTATTTTCCACGTTAATGTCCCTGTCCAACGGGGACCTTTTCTCAAGAAACAACTCCAAAACGAAGCAAACATGTCCAAGTCATCCTAGTTTTAAATATTTGTATGGTTTTGTCTGTTTTGTTAATTTATGTGTTTCTTGAGAAAGGTCCGTGGTGGACCGTAACGTGGAAAATAGTCCTTGTTCTTTGGTTTATTGCTAGTTATTTATTTTTAACATTAATAGTTAGGATTTTATAATAACCGTTATATTTTTTTTAGTATTTAAGACCAGAGATGTGTGGGCACATTGACGAGTTTCCACTGTGTACATTAGAGATGTATGGATTGATATGTTGACAGGTCTTAAATGTTTACATCAGAGATGTATGGATACATTGACAAGTCTCCACTATGTACATCATATATGTATGGATACATTGATAAGTCTCACCAGAGATGTGTAGGCACATTTACCAGTCCTTGCTGTATATTAGAGGTGTATTTTCCATATTAACAAGTCTCCACTGTGTAGACCCAAATTGAGTATCCACATTGACAAGTCTCCAATGTTTGGATTAGAGATAGTGTGAGCACATTGGCTAGTCTGTATAATCTAGACCAGGTATGTATGAGCACATTGACAAGCCTCGACATCTGTCAGATGTTAACATTGACTGAACAGTCAGCAATCCTGACATCTGTTCTATCATTATTCAGACATATTTCATAATTTAAAGCAGTCTCGAAACACTAGTGCCTGCTATGAACTGAACATATTTTCTGCGTTTTGGCATGTACTTGTCATATAAATAGACTTGATTTATTTCATATTTTCTCTCAATTAATAATCAGAACCATCATTTCTTGGTGCATCTACATTGCTTGGCAGTTTATTTCTTGTCATGCAGCTCTCATCAATGACTGATTCTTCTACAAGTCTTCTAATCGATTCTATGATTGATCCATTGATTGGATTGTTTGTATCGTTGCTTGTCATCTCATTCTAATAAATGATTTATATTGTCTTGACCTTGTGACTTATTTGTTTACCAAGCTTGTTTGTTTGACAAGTTAGCTGTCATATCAAGATGGGTGTTGCTAGACAAGCGGGAAATGCAGGTAACTAGAGACTGAAAAACTAACAAGGTGTGGGCATGTCTAGAGGAGACTGGTAAACTAACAAGGTGTGGGCATGTCTAGAGGAGACAGGTAAACTAACAAGGTGTGGGTATGTCTAAAGGAGACTAGTAAACTAACAAGGTGTGGGCATGTCTAGAGGAGACAGGTAAACATAAGGTGTGGGAATGTCTATAGGAAGTGCAGGTAGAGATTGATAAACTAAAAGTGTGTATGTCTAGAGGAGACTAGTAAACTAACAAGGTGTGGGCATGTCTAGAGGAGACAGGTAAATATAAGGTGTGGGAATGTCTATAGGAAGTGCAGGTAGCTAGAGACTGGTAAACTAACAAGCTGTGGGTATAGCTAGAGTTCACTGAGCAATCAAGGTGTATGTGTAGAGGAGAATAGTAAACTTAACAAAGTCTGGGTATGTCTAGAGACTGGTAAACTAACAAGATCTGAGTATGTCTAGAGCAAACTGATAAACAATTGAGGTGTGAATATGTTTAGAGGAGACTGGTAAATTAACAAGGTATAGGTATGGCTATAGGAGACTGGAAAACTAACAAGGTGTGGGTATGTCTAGAGGAGTGAAGCGTCTGTAGCTATATGAGGCTGGTAAGAGGACAAGGTGTAAGTATGGCTCGAGAAGACGGGTAAACCTAACAAGGTATGGGTATGGCTAGACAAGAGTGAAGCACAGATAGCTGGAGAGACTGGTGGAACTAAAGATGTGTGTGTGATGACAGAAGTTAGGTAAAACTAACTTGTAGGTGTGGCTAAATGAGGAAAGTGCAGGTAGCTTGAGGAAATTGGTAAACTATCATGACGTGGGTGTGGCTAGAAAAAAATGAGGGGAGTGCAGGTAGCTGGAGGAAATAAGGCAGCAAATGGGATTTGAACAAGGTCCATTCATATGGTACCTATTCGCCTTGCACTTGAGCCAACACATTTTTCATGTGTAAGCAATGCGCATCCTTGAAAAAAGATGCAATTTTCTCAAACTGTTATGAATAGACTGGTTGATTGACATACAGACAAACGATACACACACACACACACACTGCACAAGTATGTAAATTTCTGAAACCAAAAATATATAATATTGGTACCTGCCATCAGACCTAAGCAATAACGTGAAAGTTCAACCAGAAATAATAGACAATTTTGAACTAGAGGATGTAATAAATTTTGATTATTTGGGCACAAAACATAAATAGCTGAGGAAACTGCTGTAGAAATCAAGAGTAGAATTGCACAGACATTGAAACTTGCCCAAATGAAAAATCTTTGGCAAAGTACCAGCAGCATAGTCAAACTATGTATGATCTGAGCAGAAATATTTCCAGTGACAATATATGGTTGTGAGGCAGGGATAGTAAATAAAACAGAAGCAAAGAGAATCGTTGCTTTGGAAATGAGATGCTACTGAAGAATTTTACATATACCATGGACAACTAAAAAGACAAATCAAGTTTTGAGATCAATAAACATCGATGTTGAGAACAATAAGAGGACTGGCTCCATAATACGAAAGCTGTGTTTTTTTGTGTAATCAAATAGACATAACAGAATGGAAATATTAGTAGGTTGAAGGCTGAGTTAAAGGCAGCAGGGGAAGAGGGCACTAAAGACGACTATGGTGCAGTGATATATCAGATTTTTAAAATGTCTCTAGCTGTGGCAGGTCAACTCGCCCAGAATGTTCAGAGAATCCATAAGGAAGACCAGTCTGGAAAGAATGTCACATGATGATGATGTAAATATAAATAAGACAAAAGTTGCTTCAGATGTAACATGATTCAATTAATAATGTAATAAAAATGCATTGAGGATTTATTATTAAAGAAAAAAATAAGGCAGCGGTTCTCAAGGAATTTACATACGTGGAATTGTGTGTTGGTGTTGTCTGGGTGTGGCTAGAGGAGACTGGTAAACTAACTGGGTGTGCCTAGAGGAGACTGGTAAAAATAACACTGTGTGTGACTAGTGGAGACTGAAACTAACACTGGGTGTGGCTAGAGGAGACTGGAACTAATACTGGGTGTGGCTAGAGGAGACTGGAACTAATACTGGGTGTGGCTAGAGGAGACTGGAACTAATACTGGGTGTGGCTAGAGGAGACTGGAACTAATACTGGGTGTGGTTAGAGGAGACTGGAACTAATACTGGGTGTGGCTAGAGGAGACTGGAACTAATACTGGGTGTGGCTAGAGGAGATTGGAACGAATACAGGGTGTGGTTAGAGGAGACTGGAACTAATATTGCGTGTGGTTAGAGGAGACTGGAACTAATACTGGGTGTGGCTAGAGGAGACTGGTAAACTAACTGGGTGTGGTTAGAGGAGACTGGTAAAAACACTGTGTGTGACTAGAGGAGACTGAAACTAACACTGGGTGTGGCTAGAGGAGATGAACTAATACTGGGTGTGGTTAGAGGAGACTGGAACTAATACTGTGTGTGGTTAGAGGAGACTGGAACTAATACTGTGTGTGTCTAGAGGAGACTGGTAAACTAACACTGGGTGTGGCTAGAGGAGACTGGTAAACGAACACTGGGTGTGGCTAGACACGAGTGGGATGAAGGTAAATGAAATGTTTTGTGATTACAATTATATCTTTTGGGAAAACAAATTGCTCTTTATCAGAACTTTTATTGTTCCCATCGTCAAAGAAGGTGCACTATAGGTCTGTGTGCAGGAAGTAATTTCCTGTGGAAGAAAAACACTTTAAAAAAATGTTTACCATGTTTTGTGATTGAGGAAAAGATTACTGGTATGTTTATGATCAAAGCATGATTGACATACTGCTAATAATGTATAAAGGATAGACTGTGTGATAAACGTTGTACCTGTACGAATGATTCGGATTAAAGTATGATGACTGAGTGAATGAATGACATTAATGTGTGATGACTAAGTGAATAATTAGGTGCAGTGCACCACATAGTTGAGTTATTTCCCTTGTCTATTTTTGTAAATTTCATGTTAATCAATATAAGGTAACTGCGAGAAACGTAACAACGATTGTACTAGTAAAACAAGTTTTATAATCGCTTCAATCAGACACGACGGACTATAACTAGTGGGTAACTTTTATGTGCACACAAGAAAACATACAAATTACAATACACGAAACGTATTCAACGTTTAAACTAAAAGGTCTTTATCAAGAAATACATAAAACATCAAAAGACGTTTGTTGTAGTAATTTCCATTTGTCGTTTTTTGATGTTTTGTTCATTTCTTGATAAAGACCTTTTGGTTAAAATGTTGAATATGTTTTGTGTATTGTAATTTGTATGTTTTCTTGTGCACATCATTACCCACTAGTTTTAGTTACAGTCCGTCGTGTCTGCGTGAAGCGATTGTAAAACCTGTGTTTTACGCAAGTAAATTTCATGTTCATCATTTAATAATTTAAATATTAATTTATTTTAGTAGACTCCACCACATTTAATTATTTCTCTCGTCTATATTTGTAAATTTCATGTTCATTATTTAATAAGTGAAATGGTTAGGTTAGTATTAGGATAGTTGTGTTTTACATACCTAACCCTAACCCCAACCATAAATAAATATTTCAATTATTATATTTCTTCTTCTTCATCGTTCATTCTCAAACTCCCACTGGATCTCTCTTGTAGCCGGATCATGGTCCTATTAGATTTCCAGAAGGATGTAGTCCAGAGAATGGACTACATTTTATTTGCGCCAATGGCCCGACACATCTGTCTTCTGTGGAAATTATTAAATGATAAACATGAAATTTACAAATATAGACAAGGGAAATAATTAAACATGTGGTGGTGTCCACTTGTACTGTACCGATAGTTAACATAAAGACAATGAGATAATGTATGAGTGAGGGAACAATTGATCAAATTAATTAGGTCTAAGTCAAAAATAAAATAGTTCTGAAATAGTTACTGGTAATGTATGAGTGAAAATCATTTACAATCATATTGCATTACTCAGAGAATCATTGAAAGGACATCCAAAAAATTATATGTACAAAAAAGTGCTGAAAATTCAAATTTACTCACAGTTGTTACTTAATACATGGAGCTGTGATGAATTTAGCAAATTCTGCAAATAAAAGAATAATTAAATTATTTTCTGCTGTATGGATGGATGTTGGTATACTGCTTAATAGTTGCCATGAAGAATAATTTTCTAGTTAGTACCAAGAAAACAGATTGAAACATCTTTACTACAAATACAATATAAAAGAAACTGGACAGTTGTACATGTGGCACTATACCCATGAAATCAATACATATATTGAAAGTCTGGGTAAAACATGGAAAGAGATGGAAGCAATAACTAAGGATAGGACAAGATGGAAGAGTTATTAAAGAACCTATGATCTGCAGGGAGTAGAAGATCGAGTAGATAAACTGGATCAGTCTTCTGTGTTTGTTCTCAAACACCTGCAGATTAGCAGGATGTAGTCTGGAGAACGGAATGCGTTGTGTCATGGTTTACAGCATTTCTGCGATATCTGCACCTTTCGGCCTGACACATCCGACTTCAGCATGGCCCTGGGTCACTGACCATATATGGGATGGGACAGCCAACTCCATCCCAAAACCTCCTTAGTCGCCTTTTATGACGTGTGGTAGGTAAACAGTGTTGCTATTCTTTGCTCCCCTTTCGGGCATCAGCAACACACGGGCGAACTGGATCAGTTATCACTGAACATTTATTGCAGAACATTTATTTTAATGATAACCAGTTCATGCTGGTGAGGCCTGAAAGGGTAACAACGAATAACGTGATCAGCCATGCATGTCACAAAAATGGTAACCAGTGAGATTTGAAGGTGGAGTTTGTTGTCCTATCCTGTATAGAGTAAATGACCTAACAGCCACACTAAGTGATCATATTAGATGTTTTTTACAAATTACAACTGTTCTTCTTTCCTTCCTCTTTTACCCTTTACGGGTGTCGAGGGAGATACAATGTTCTTGTTCTCGCTTTTCTGGCAGCTTCAGATACTGTTATTTGATGTTCGTGTAATGTCTCTTTGATGTTGTTGATCCAGCGTACTCTAGGTCTACCCTTGGCTCTTCTTTCTGCTTCTCCTCTCTCCGTATTACAACTGTTGCCAGCACAAATCGAACCTGAATAGCCTTATTGGTGGACAATAGATCTAGCCATTAAATATTTAAATACTACAGATCTCCATGGTGTTGTTTCCTGATCAATTCTACTTCTTCTATCCGGTGTGTTTTTAATCCTTAGCATCGCAGACCAGTTTGTAAAATCTGAATGTTTCTTGAGTTATGATAGACTCCCACGGCTGAATGTTTCTTGAGTTATGATAAACTCCCACGGCTGAATGTTTCTTGAGTTATGATAGACTTCCACCCGTGTAAAGTATTTTTTGAATAGATGAATATGGAAGGAATTCTTGGTCAAACAAAATGAATTAAACAGGTTACTAAAACACTTACCTTGCCTTTTAATAAAAATATATTAAAAAGTATATATAAAAAAACATACAATAAAACTAAACAGGATAATTCTCCACGTATCGGCTCAAATTGAACCTTTTTCAAGAGACAAACAACAGAAAACAACACAATAAAAACAAAATAGATGACTAGATTTCATCAAGCCCCGTCTCCATAACCAAAGAAGACGGGGCTTGATGTTTTTTTATATATACTTTTTTATATATTTTTATTAATAGGTAAGGTAAGTGTTTTAGTAACCTGTTTAATTCATTTTGCTTGACTATTTGTTCATTAGGTTACTGCGGCACCATCCACTTTGTCGGACACCCTCTGACCATTTGGTTATTTATATACAGAATTCTTGTCTGGTTTAATGCAGCCGTATACATTGAAATAGATGAATATGGAAGGAATTCTTGTCTGGTTTAATGCAGCCGTATACATTGAAATAGATGGATATGGAAGGAGTTCTTGTCTGGTTTAATGCAGCCTTATACATTGAAATAGATGAATATTGAAGGAGTTCTTGTCTGGTTTAATGCAGCCTTGTACATTGAAATAGATGAATATGGAAGTTCTTGTCTGGTTTAATGCAGCCTTATACATTGGAATAGATGAATATGCACAGTATATTTCTTTCTCAATCTCTGCTAGTCATAGGTGTAGATGACAGGGTCTGGGCTGGTTGAGCAGGCACATTATATCACTTTCTCAATCTCTGCTAGTAATAGGTATAGACTATTTGCAGAATGTTTTCATGAAATCTGATTGTTAAATTCTTCTGCGTTTGTTCTCAAACTCCTGTAGATTAGCAGGATGTAGTCTGGATAACAGAATGTGTTGTGTCATGGTTTACAGTATTGCTGCGATATCTGCGCCTTTCGGCCTGACACATCCTACTTCAGAATGGCTTTGGGTCACTGACCCTATATGGGATCGGATAGCCAACTTCATCCCATAACCTCCATAGTCGCCTCTTACGACATGCATGGAAGGTAAACTGTTGCTTTTCTTTGCTCCTCTTTTGGGCACTGTCAACACAAGGGCGGTGTTACATTCTTTATGATTGTGTCACATTATGTGCTTTTTGTAAGACTTCACCATCAAACTTCATCCACTGTAACAATGTGCTGTCTGAATGGTGTGATCATTCTTGATCCTTACAGTGCTAGCTGTCCCACAGTCTCTTGTTACAACTGGGAATTATTTGGCATCTCTTTTGAACTAGGTATGTTTAAATTGCTAGGATTTGACACTGGTTGGATGTGGGTGGACTGCCAGGCTTCATTTCTTAGCAACTGGTGGCATATTTATCTGAATTTTATCTCAAAAAGACAAGAATTTGATGTTGATAAACTAACCTTCATAATCAATTTTTCCATCTTTATTGATGTCTGCTACTTTGATCATTGCCTCAGCTTCCTGTTTACTTAATGGTTCTCCAATGGAGGTCAGGACTTTCATTAGTTCGTATACATCAATAAACTTGTCATTGTTTCGATCCATTATTCTGTGAAGAAAAAAAAAATTTTTTGTGTCATTATTATCAAAAGGCCTAGAGGATTGACTTCATTGTATGGTGTACCTAGGTTCCCCCATATGTACTCTTGTCTTTATCAATAAAGTTACACACAGCCACTTGCCAAGAGTATCACAACATAACTCTAGTTTAATCCTGAAGGATCTCCAAAATGCTCTTGTAAACAAGACATCATGACCTCTTGAACACAAAGTAAAATGACATAACATACCCTGTAATTATCATTCTACATTACCCCCTCCCTGTCATCTAGAGACATAGGTTCAGATCTACAGTTATTATAATCTCTGTATCAAGCATATATGCAGTTTGTTTTGCGTTCGTTCCATTATCAGCATGGATATCTGTGTGATTTCTGCCGGGAGCGTGATTACGTTGTGCCACCGTTATGCGCCTTGTAGGCCTAGCACATCCAGATTTGGCATGCCTTGACAATTCGGGTGGACAACCCTAACCTGTGACAGCCTCCCTATCTGTCGCCAGGCACGCGTGTGTGTGGTGACTCTTCGCCCAGACGATTTTTGCTCATGTCTGTCTCGCACGAGGTGTTCCACTGTCTATGAACTTGCCGCGTGTAATTGGACGTACTGTGCCTATGCCCATCGGGTACTGAACCGTTTCTTATCCGTGATCCTAGTTCCTTAAGAGGAAGAACTCAACAGAAGAGTTGGACCCTGGCTCTTTCGCCCTCTTAGCCGAGGTGTCATTCACCGACATCATGAACCCCTCGCCCAAGTTCAAGTCTCACACCACGAGTTTGAGAGCAAGGTGTTCTCGAGCTGAGTGACCTTGTCCCAATAGCGCCTGAGCCCATATGGTGTTGCTGGTGGTGTCGGAGATATTGTCTGTCTTTTAAGCATTCAAATCTCATTCCATCTGCTACCTCCACATTCTCGGACATGATCCCCAAATGATTTGGCCAGAATCAACTCGAGCTGCTGTATTTCTGTTTCCAGGGTGCACCGCGAGGAGGTACATTTGGAATCTTGGTTATGTGCTAACCCTGGGTCCACCGAGAGCAATGCATTCCCTTTGCACCCCATATATGCAGTGACATTTCTTTATAAAAAAATTTGTTGAGACCAACAAAATAATTATGTAATAACCAAAATTTGCTATAAACAATTACAATAAATAATAAAAGGTAATTTTGAAAAGTGTTATTAACTCAATTCATACGTAAGCCTGTTATAACGGGACAGAGCACCCTTTAAGGACGTAAGGACCTTTATGGGACTCCATATATACCCTCCAAATTGGCCTTGTTTGGATCGTAAATGACAAGTATTATTGTTCTTACAATTCTTATATTTTTATATTGTATATGAATTTCACATTCAATTATCTTTCTTTTGATACTTATATGACTTTCCATAGCTAATACTTTGTCTTCAGGAAGCTTGCGCCTGAATCATGTTGCGGTCCAAAAAGATAGCCTAAAATTAATTACGTCTAAACCCCGGGTATAATTACGTGTTGAAAGAGTTAAATAGACATTCTTTATTAAAAAATGTACTAGAAATGGATTCCTTTGTTTAAAAAGTCAACAGCAAAGCCTGGCACAGTGACAAACTTGTACTCTCACAGAGTTACACACATGCAAAATAATCAAACAAGAAATTTTTGTATATGAACATAAGAAGATTGAAAATGTTACTTGAATGCTTTGATCATTTGTTGCTGACGATCCTCAAAAGTAGACTTCTTTATTTTCTGCATGTACATCTTGAAGTCGTAATACTCTATACTGCCATTACCTGAAACAGATAAGGCAGAATAAGCACATAAGTTGTTCTTGTTCTGGCAAATACAGTTGGTGAAAATAGCGAACTCTAAGTTCTTCACTTCTATCTGCTATTATCCTTGTGTGCATTGCAGCATCAGGGGGTAGAAGGATGTTTTTGAGATGGCTTTGTATATTCTTCACATATGCTTGTTTCTGTGGTTTCCTTTATTTCTGTAATCCATCTTTTGCAAGGTCTGCCTCTGGCTTTATATCCATTGTGTTTGAGTAGCATTGATTTGTGGGAAGAGCTGTCCAGTGGTAGTTTGGAGGCGTGGCATTTAATCTGTTGCCTTCTAATGTAATTTAAAACTGGGGTTGTGTGTTAGTCTTCTGATGTCTTCGGTTCTGTTTCTGTCTCTCATCGTTATGAGGAGAATTATGTGTAGGCATGTCATTTCTGTTGTGACAGCCTTCTTTTATTTGTTTCTGTGTCTATGTTTGGCATTGGTAGCACAGTGCTGGTATGAAAATTTGGTTCAATCTGCTTTGGTGTTCTTATTTACATTTTTGCTTTGGAGTATAAGGGACATCTGCCCTACTTCCTGGTACGCTATGTTGCATCTATGTTGTATTTCCTGTCATGCTTTGATGTTATGATGCTTCATAGGTAGGATGCTTAATTTATTACGCAGTAGTAATAAATATGAAGGCATCATGAGAGCAGGTAATATGGAGACCATTGGGATATATGTTAGATATGCAGCATGAGAGAAGGGGGGGGGGATAGTATCTAGGGTAGTCTTCTCAAGTGATATGGAAGAGGTTCATCAGAGAAGGTGATAGCTAAGACTGTTAAAAGGACTTGTGGAGATCCATGAGTGTCTGTACCAATCCCGCACGGTAATTGCTGATGAATGCAAATCCAGAGGCTGGAACACACAGTGGCAATGGACAATATTGCTGGGATGAAAGGCCAGAACATATACCGACAATGGAAAATATTGCTGGGATGAAAGGCCAGAACATATACTGACAATGGAAAATATTGCTGGGATGAAAGGCCAGAACATATACCGACAATGGAAAATATTGCTGGGATGAAAGGCCAGAACATATACTGACAATGGAAAATATTGCTTGGAAAAGGGCAGTTCTGGTAAAATGGCGCGAGATGACAGTTGATGTTGTTTCTCAGTCGTCATAAATGGAAGTGTAGTTCACTGTTTCGGGATTCTTCATCTGAAATAAGTGGACTTGTTAATGTATGTGTTAATTAAAGATCACAGTGTAGTTAGGTGAGGCTTTCCTGATACAGCACTGTGACAGGATTAGCAATCCGACAGTGAGAACTCAAAGTGCTCGTAGTAAAAAGGAGGATTTTCCGAAGACAAATGCTAAACATCGAATGTGAAAACATCACATTAAATATGCTACAATCACAAGCCCTAGGGCAAATGATACAAATCTTCAAAAACAAAAATGTAGATTTAAACACCAAAATAACACCATCAAAACAATTATTATGCCAACACTGAATAATGTACTACTAATGCCAACAACAGCAAAAGACAAACGTAAACTTGTGATAGCTGAAATGGCATGCTTACGCAGAATCCTAGGAATATCGCTAAGAGTGAGAAATTAGGACATTAGACAAAAAACCGGCACCACCCCCTTCTTGGAGTATAAGAGACAACAGATCAAATGGTTTGTAAACATCCGCAGACTACCACCAGATAGCATATCACAGCAAGCTATGCTACACAGATGCAGTGAAGGCAGACCTAGAGGCCGACCACAAAAACACTGGATCACCGAAATAAAAGAGGCGGCAAATTCCATAATGTACTCAGCACACATGTGGGCCATCTCCAGAAAACTCTTCTACCTCTGATGCAGACAGGCAACAAAGGGTTTAGTGAATAGATAGATAGAAAGACTGGAACACATAGTGACAATGAAAAATATTGCTGGGAAGAAAGAGCCTGGAATAGTGACAATGTAAAAGATTTCTGGGAAGAAAGACAGAAGGAAATGTAGCGGTTTTAACTTCTCATTAACAAGGGATAGAGAAAGTTGTAGAGAGTTCAGCGAACCCCTCTATAGCATATTCTTTTATAACAAATTTCCCTATATTCTTCTTCAGCGTTCATTCTCAAACTCCCGCTGGACCTCCCTTATAGCAGGACCATGGTCCTACTAAATTCCAGCTGGATGTAGTTCAGAGAATGGAAATGCATTGTGTCGCCGGTTTATTTGTGCCCATGGCCCTATACATCCGTCTTCTGTGGCATTTTCCTATATAACAACACTTTTCAAAATCCCAAATTATGTTTATACTATATTGTTTGTACTATATGTAGCGAATTTCTGTCATTACATACATATTTTGTCCGTCCGGACCAAGTTGTTATAACAGGATTCCACTGTAATGATCACTTAAGCCAGAAAACATGAAGTAAGTAAGGAGATATAATATGAAATACTGGAAATACTCCAGAGATATTGACCGTCTTTGTCTAGTTCCCTGACAGCTTCTTCCAGTTCTCTTTGAGTAGGATCCATGTCCAGAGCTCTCAAGATGTGGCCGAGCTCATCCGTAGTCACTCGTCCATTGTTGTCTTTATCCAAGAGATTGAAGATTTCCTTCCATACTATGAATGGATAGATTGAAACAAATACTGTCATTAATGGAATGTAAAATTTTAGTGAATACATTAAGGAATATGTCCATAAATTATTACAGCAACAATTTATTGCCAATTTGTTAAACCCCACCCCATCCTGTCAACAACTGTCAAGAATCCAGGAAACCTCCTACATAATTGTGTCAAAAATGTTAAAATACCTCTCCCTACCTTAAAAAAATATTTGTTTGTGGAAGTTGTTCAAAAGGGGGACATGTTTGGTTTCCCATTATTAGAAAAAAATGTTTCTGGGTGTTTAAAAACAGTATTTTTCATGTCAACTTTTGTCAGCTCTTCCCTCCCCCTTGTCAACAACTTCAAATTTTTTTCACACACAAACACCCCCTTCCCCAATTATTAACATAATTTATGAATATCCCCTTTAGCAGACATAATATCAGACCTAGATAATGATTTCTGATATGGCATCTCCAATTTGTATGAGTGTATGTGTAGTTCTTTGTATGTATATAAATGAGTCATGAGTGTATGTGTAGTTATATGTATGTACATGTACAACTCATAGTTTATCAGGCAGCAGTAATATCATACGCGACCATTTCCACCTAAGCTGCCTTCGTATCATACTCAACATCCATTGGTGGGATAAAATAGCAGACAGTGAAGCACTAATGAAATCCTACTCTGTAAGCATACATATAATGTTGATGAAGGCGCAGACACGCTGGGCAGGACACTTGATCCTCATGAACGAACATCAACTACCAAAAAAACTGTTATATGGAGATCTCCAGACTGGCTCCCTCAAGGCCAGAAGACAGAAGAAGCATCTTAAAGACACTCTTAAAACATCACTTACTCTTCAAAATAGGCAGATTCATGGGAGGATCTTGCACAAGATAAATCTGACTGGCGTAGCAGAATCAAGAGTGGTGCTGCAGCTGCAGAGAACCTCAGACATTATGATGCACAACAGAAACGCGCTAGAAGAAAGGCAAGAGCTGTTCAATGTCCCACAGACTCCTCCCACACATGCTCAGTGTGTGGTAGACAATCCCAAGCTCACAATAGGACTAATTAACCACAGTCGGACACACCTCTGTCATCATCATCCCAGTTGAGCTGTAGTCATTGTCGACGGACAGAAGAACAACAACATGTATGAGTGTATGTGTAATTCCATGAATGTACATATATGAGTGTATGTGTAGTTCTATGTGTGTACATGTATGAGTGTATATGTAGTTCTATGTGTGTACATGTATGAGTGTATATGTAGTTCTATGTGTGTACATGTATGAGTGTATATGTAGTTCTATGTGTGTACATGTATGAGTGTATATGTAGTTCTATGTGTGTACATGTATGAGTGTATATGTAGTTCTATGTGTGTACATGTATGAGTGTATATGTAGTTCTATGTGTGTACATATATGAGTGTATATGTAGTTCTATGTGTGTAATTAAGAAGAACATGCAACAGTGAGAAATATGGAATGACAAAAATAGTTGGTGCCTTATGCCCACATTTTCCACAGATATCTTCAATGGATATCAGAAAGAAGATTTAATCACAGTTTTGTTACAAAAAGACAGATCATTATATGATCAAGAAGCAAAAAGGAATGTATGTGCTATACTCAAACATCTAAAGAAGAAACAAGAAGATCTGTCTATAGGCCCTATACTTTTAATGCTCCCGACTGAGCATAGGTCCTCAATATACATCTTTTACTATCTGCAGCTATTGTATCCAGCTTATTCCATGTTCTACCCAGCATTTATGTCTCTGAATCTATTTCTTTTCTCCAGGTATTTCATAATTTTCCTCTTTTTCTTTCCATGTACGTTCCAGAATAATGCCTGTCTTACAATGTTTTCTGTTGCATGAAATGCAACTTTTTAAATGTAGGCATATGTCCTATCTATCTCTAGCACCATTTATTTATTTTTTAGCTAACTTTTGAGAAGAAAATCTGAAACACAACATAATTTTAGTTTCAAATATGAAATAAATTGTATCTGCTCAAACCTAGTTCTTGTTCTTTTTGTTCTTGCTGTGATTTCTGTTGTTGTGATATTTGTTCTTGTGATTTCTTGCTCTAAAGATGAAACAGAAAAAGATTCTTTGGTTTTTTCAAATGTATAAATGTAGACAAATATATTTTTAGTCTGGATATAACATGTAGGCCTAAACAAGCAGGGCTATTTGGTGCTATGATGCAAAGAGGTGGCAGCCCCAATCAAAATACATTGTCAGGGACGGCATTTCAAAGAAAAACAATTTAAGGTAGGCGTTATTTCGAAGACTTGCAACATACTGAGAAAATCTACCACACGACCCTGTATACAAGCCAAGAAGATGTTGGAGGTTTACCATCTTTTTAAATGTTTTATAGTGCTGGCTATTATGTTCTATACTTCTAAGGGGGCTGTGAACCCCAAAATCCCACCCCCTATTCAATTATCTTAATTGTTACAATGTAAATATGTATGCGAAGCATGTAGACAGACAAAGAAAAAAAATATCTCACCATGATAACGTCTTTGTGTCAGTCCAAATGAAATCTGGTAATGTTAGCCTCTACATGTAAGAAAACTGGCACAATCTGAAACGTTAACTTATATTATTCAAGAATGGGCTATCTTTCTACATTACAACTATATAACATGAATGATCCCATATCCGATCTACCATGACAGTATCTGTAATTTGGAATGCACTATTTGTCATTATTTTTGTTAGCTCTTATTTGTATTTTTGAAACGAGATTCGCACATGTGTTGTCTGGGCTCGAAAGGGGATCAAAGAATAGTCATACTGTAGGCCTACCTGTCATGTACACTGGCCTGACAGTGACTAGGAAGGCGACCAAGGAATGGATTTTTGTTGAGGGGGGGGGGGAGTTGTATACCCCAAAGAGGGTCAAAGTGGTCCAGTAACCATACTGCAGTCAAGCCGAAAGGCACAGACAGCGTAGTCAAGTTGTAAACCACGACAGTATGCACGTCCTCTAGACTACACCCTGCTAATCTGAAGGAGATTGAGAACGAACACAAAATAAAAAAAACTATTGTCTATCCCCAGGTGAATGATGATTGATAGTATCCACACTTGTCCTTAAAAAACTATTGTCTATCCCCAGGTGAATGATGATTGATAGTATCCACACTTGTCCTTAAAAAACTATTGTCTATCCCCAGGTGAATGATGATTTATAGTATCCACACTTGTCCTTAAAAAACTATTGTCTATCCCCCAGGTGAATGATTATTGATAGTATCCACACTTGTCCATAAGTGTAAGGGGTGTAGGCTTCAGCTGTAGTTCCAAGGCAGATGTATCGCATTGGCCAGAGGAAAAAAATAAAACTATTGTCTATCCACAAGTGAATATATTTGTTGATTTTATCCACACTTGCCGTTAAGCGTAGAGGTGGGAGCTTCAGCTGTCGTTCCAATGCCAGATGTGTCACCTTGGTTGTATTAAGAAAGAAAATAAAACAGCGAAATTAAAAAAGGGAAGACTGAAAAACACAGATAGGAACGAGAAACAATAGGGAGTTCAAGGGAATGAGTTGGAGATATACACTGTCCTGACAGTGAATAGGAAGGCGACTAAGCAAAGAATATCTGGAGTTAGTCGAAATATGGTAACCTGTTCTTGTATGTTTAGTAGATGGTAGTCATCCTATGAAGGTAAGTTTGACTTTCTCTGTGCCTTTACCGTGAATTTCTTTTATGATAGTTGATTTGTGCATCAGGTTGTTGCATGTTAAAACCTTCTTTGACCAGTTGTTCAGCTCTCTCATTTCCTGCTATTCCACCGTGAGATGGGATCCATTACAGTATGATTATACATTGATGTTGTATTATGAATAATACCTCTTTTAACTTTGGTAGTTTATTGAATTACAGTGCTTCGAGTACTGATTTTGTATCAGTGAGCATTGCAATAGGGTATTAGGTCTTGTCTGATATTAAAAGCTTCTTTGCAGATGTAGAAATAGCCTTCATTTCTGAGTTATATTTGCTGCAGTAATTCTCTTTTGATATACATATATCAGTATATCTGGGTATTCTACGTATACACCATTCCCTCAATATCTTACTGCGATCTGCGCTAATCCATTCGTATAAATGTTTGAATCATGTCACAAGTACCTCCGAGTTTTTTTAATGTTCGATTTACTTTCTATTTCTCATTTAACTTAGTATCTTCTTTATATATATCTGCTACATTTGCCACAGTTATAAGTTACAAAGTCATATATCTCATCAAATAATTTCCCGTGATTCCCAAGTCACGTATTTACCTTGAGCCAGGGTGGGTTTTATTTTGTGTCTGACTTAATTAAGATGTTTCCCCACATAGACCTTTTTTTCCCAATGCAATAGCATTTTCATTTTTTTTCATTGCGCTTATTTTTTTGTCTTCTGACATTCCTTTCATCCCTGCCCCATGTGTGTTTGCGCGAGCGCGCGTGTGTGTATGCTGCCTATGGGCTATCTAGAAGATGTCCATACATTACGTTACCAATTTGTTGTCAACTTAGGGCCTCTTCCCTAGCCAACAATTGTCAAGAGTTTAGGGACCCCCTGCCAAAATATCCCCCTCCCCCAAAACATTTTTCAAAAAAATATTTCAATATCAAACAATTTAATTAATATAAGTATACAAAAATGTAGTGTTATGTCAACATTTGCCGCCAAATCTCCCCACTACCAACCTCCTGTCATTAACGGTCAGACTTTTCCAGACCCCTCCCCTTAATTATTGACGTAATTTATGGATTAACCTCCAGGTATGTGGTAATATTCTAACTTCTGAAGGGCTGTTTAACCCTAGGTAATAATCTAACTACTGAAGTTATGTTTCACCCAGTTCATTATTCTAATTTCCAAAGGACTGTTTCACCAAGTGTAATCTTGATTTTGTTACATTCCTGTTATTCTCATAATCTGGATCTTTTCTATGTATAAGCATATTTGTTGTGATCTTTCACTTAGTACATTCATTTTTCGTTATTCTGTGTGTGGTTGTGGGATATCAATGTACGGTCGCCTTTAAAATCCAGGTCTTTTAGTTGATATTAATTACTATAGGCCCCCCTACGGCTTTTTTATATGTAGGCCTATTACACAATTACTGTACAATGACAAATCTGCCAAGGTTTGAAGAAATATCTTGTAGGATATTATATACACAGGCCCTATATATATATATATATATATATATATATATATATATATATATATATATATATATATATATATATATATATATATAGGGCCTATATATATATATATATAGGGCCTATATATATATATGCATATAATATATACAATTATAACATAAACAATATGTACATGCAGAAACTTCTTATTTAATTCCCACTTCAAATTAAACAAACAGGTACTTAATTGGCAGACACATGAACACGTCGGCAGAGATAGAATATGATATCCAAATGTATAATCAATCACAGTCGATCTAACTTGTGATTTATAAGTAATAGACCTAAATGATAGAAATATCACATCTGAATTTCAGATCAAACATAGGTCTACAATAGAAAACACATTTCGATTCCGTTTCCAACTATTTTAAACAGGCTAGCCCTGTTATTGATTTTCTAGAACTGATATGAATGAAGTAGCTGATATGAAATAACTAGCGGACAGTAAAAATATTTCAAGATCTAGAAATAAACATCAGATAGCATTCACTATTCAAACTTGCCATGCATAAAGCAGAAATAATTTTGTACTGTTGGAAGAAAGACGTACATTTACATTGGTTGCTAATGTAAACATGTCTAAGTAGGTCATTGGTATCCACTAATATCCTTAATTTTTATAAACAAGCATTTGCTTGCTGGAATATTGTTGTTTGTTTGCCTGCCTGTCAATTTGTCCACCTTTCTGTGCTTTCTTTTGTTAACCTGGACAAAACTGAGGATTATGTGAGTGTGGATGAGATAAAGATATTGAAAAAAAGTCAGGTCTTGATGGTTCTTAATTAGGAAACACAGGACCACAGTACAGGGGGCTATTCCCATTCTCATTCATAAAAGTTCAGCTCGTCGATCCATCAGGCTCAGTGTGCCAGTTGTTGGTTGTACGTTCTTCGGATCTTTCTAGAGAGGAGGCAAATTCTTCTCCTTTTCTTGGTCACTTCCATGTCTATTATCATTATGAACACTGTCACTTTCATTAGGCATTAGCACAAAGGAGCTCTTCTGTGTCCAAAAAAATTTATCAAATTATGTCCCTTGAAGAAAATGGCCACTAGTCTATTTCCTGACCATGCAAGTAGGCAGTGACCACATTTTAATTAGATTTCCAGTGTCCCTGATACTATTTGGCATATAGAAGTGGACATTTTTGTGACATCAAGCATTTCTGTACACAGTTGGGCATCTAATTGACAAAAATAGCGGATATTGTTTGAGTAACTTGTATTTTAACACTAGGTATTGTCACTTATTGTGTATTTTCATTATCCATTTTTAATCTACTATTGATTACAACTTTACTCACTGTCTAATGTTATATTAGCCATTTATACAGTTGTATACCAAGTATGAAGGACATTATGACCATCCCTCTGTCCCCTACAATGTTTTAAAAAGGTTCACCAAGTCCATGCTGCATGTCCGCCATCTTGTTTTTTACAGACATATTGGTTAACAAGAAATACAATTGCCATCTATTTAAAATATTAAATGCTCTGTGTGTTTATGTATTTACAAAATTGTTAATTTCTTTAAAAAACTAAGCCAAAGAATATGAATGGGAGTTAGTTAGTTTGTTTGCCTGCTTACAAGCCTTACAAAAGGTTGTGTGTTGTCATGACAACTGTCTGACTTGGTTTGTGACTACACTACTGATGTGCTGCAATGTGCACTCTTTGGACTATTGGTATTGCATTGCCTGCAAGTAGCAGCTTTGCTAGAACATGATCTATGCATAATAATACAAATTATATATATACAATGGGATTTAGATGGGGGGAAGACATGTATGACATGAGAAAGAAAAATATAAAAAATGTCTACTTTATTCTTACCATTCTAGGAACATTTCCCTAAACAAGCAGTTCACAAAACTAAACACAAATCACATCACTATGTACATGAATAATCCATGAAAGTTTTATCACATTTGTAGCACAAAAACCCTGTAGGATATTTTATCATAATTCACAAATATATTGAATAATTATTTTAATTATGCAAATTAGCTGCCATTTTGAATATTAATCTTTGTCTGCATATGAAAATTATGTCAATGTGATCCGCAGATTCGTCTTGTCTTCCCGAACACGGAAATGTATAGTTTGCAACATATTTTATCATAAATAATAGAAATGTTTAATAATTAGGCTATTCAATTCAATTTTAATTATGTAAATTAACCCCCATTTTTGAATATTAATTAGCTTTGATTGAATTTGAAAATTAGCATAATGTACTCCCCAGATTCGTCTTTTCTTCCCGAACACAAAAATGTATAGTTTGTTCTATTTTTTATCATTAGTAACTCTGATATGTCATGAATTATCATGAATTATTGGCTAAACTACAATTCTTGGTCACAACTTTGTGCACTAATCAGCTTATATTTCCTTATATGTTCCATGTAAATTTTTTTGATGCAAAATTAATTCAAAAAAATTCATAACTTTTTTCAGAATTGACGTACAGACTTGATTGAGGTATCATTGAATTGCAATTTTCAAGGGCTATCTAACTGTGGTGTTTATAATGCTGTAAACCCATTTTGAAAATTTTGTGCTAATGCCTACTTTCATCAACACTCTTCATTACTCTGTAGTGCACAGTACTACAGTAGTGCACCCATGATAATGCCCATATCTTAACTTTCTTAATTAATCCATCTCTGTCTCTTCTTAACACCGACCCATCAATTATAGCATCGCCCACCAATGTTATCCAGTAACCATGTCTTGGTGGTATGAGAACACAATAATTTAAAAAAAAAAAACATCAGTCAACACTTCAACTGAATAAGGACACGGATGTAGTACATCATACACAAAATTACAAAGGTCAAGCCGGTGAACTGTGACTGTATCCGCTAAATTTTACTATCGGCTGCTTGGCTACTGAGTATAAATATAGTATAAGCCTAGCATGTTGTTCTGTAGAATTGCGTATAAAATAATTAATTCGGTTCTGTGAATATGGCGTAACAAGAAAGTGGGTTATTCGCTGCATAAATGGATTACTGCGCGCAGTTTATGGTGATTCATTCATCAATTCCATCAAATTTGATCATACTATGAGTATGATTTAAGTATGATTATGATTAGGCTTGATTAGCAGAAAATTGAAAATATTATTGTACAGTTATTTACTAGCCCTACTTACTAGGCCATTTAGAATTTTGGAGATCAGATGTGTTCAGTTCTAAGTGTGAATGTGTTGGCATTGCATTTTATATTGATTAATCATAATTAATGGCAAATGCCTATTCAGAATTCAATCATGATTTCAAATGGATAGATAATGTGAATAATAATATGATGATATTGATCAAATTTATATGTAAAAATGCCATCAGGTTAGTCAGGAGACTGCAATCATACATCACTTCATTGTCTTCTGGTCTCACATCGTGTTAGTCTGTGACCAGTGTTGAAATTAAAATGAAATCGTCTAACCCTGTCGTGTCACAGTTCTGTTTTTATCCAGTTATTCGATCTCTATCTATACTTAGGCCTCCGTATGCAGTGCTGGATTTACCTATAAGCTAAACAAGCTATAGCTTAGGGCCCCACTTTCTTGAGCCCCCAATTTTTTATTTCACTATCTATAGGCCTATATTCTTAATCGTTAAAGGGCCCAATATCTCAAATGTATTAGGGCCCTATCAAATCTAAATCCGGCCTTGAGAGTATGCTAAGTCGTCTGATCATATCAGCTGTCTACACTCTACAGTGTGCTTGGCCACTGCCATAACCTCAATAATCATGCTACTGTATTCACAACAAAAGCACAACTCTTCTCATTGATGGTCTTCTCTACACTCTGAGCTATGAAGGCTAAAGCGCTATGCAGGTGTCTAACAACCAAACCATCCATAAATTATAGTTATATAATCATGTTCCCTTAAGTGTTCGTGCTGATCAATGTCTGCACCCCAGACTACAGTGATAGGGCTTCACTTTTTGTATTCTGAGAGTTATTATTAACTAGAAGTAGGTCTGGAAATCTATGACACATTTATTTATTCTTCACCTGGTGCTACATCTTTCAACATACACTTTGTATGACATTCTCAGTACACCCCATCTATGACTTTCCTATTTTTAGTCTATTAACTTTCACTTTATGAATTTCAGAATGCAGGGGGTGTTCTTTGTCAGCTATAATTTAAAGGTAGGCTCATTCTCTGCATAACTGTATTCTGTGCTCAGAAGTTGGACAGTTGAATAAGACTCACATGGCTCTTTCTGACATGTCTCTAGTGCTCCCAAGTATGCTATACACCACCTTATTCTGGATCTTATACAATATTTCAGTCTACATCTGGCTGAGCGTAAGAATTAGCAAAGCAGGCTCTATCATAGTAACAACTAGGTCCTGGTATAGAAGAAATAGTAACCTCTGTCCATACTGAGCAGTAGCCATAGTCATGTCACTTTATTCTGAGAAGTTGAGGATACAGCATGTGGTGAAGTGGTGACATTCTGGCATGTTTGCTGTACACTATCCATGCTTCACAGTTGCATAACATGGCAGTGAGCACAATGATGTGATCAACTTTTAATTTTGCAGAAAATGCATGATGCCCTTCTGTACCCATACATTGTCATGCAGTTTACTGAATACAGAAGAACTTCTACAATAATTGAACAGCAATGTCCGATACAGGATACACTTTACTTATTATTTGTGTTTAATTATTGTTCATGCTTCCTGATATGGCTTTAGCTGCTATGTCTAGGCTAAACTTAATTTTGAAAAGCAACATCAGCGTTAGAGTGAAAATAAAATTCTTATAACTTACTAGTGCTTTTTGTTATGCCTTATGGTTGTTAGAGTTGGACTTTAACTGCAGACATGAAGAGATAAAAACAGGCCTTCACATACAAATGTTACAGACAAATTCTGCACCTCTCCTATAGAAAGCATAAGACAAATGTGTACTGAGTAATAAATTATAGATAAATACAGGTCCATAAGAATCACTGCTTTCAATAGTAATACAACCAAAGACTTGCATGTTTTGGTCATTTATGTCAACATGATTCCTTGTCAACAACAATTATACAAGGAACAGCGGAAGGTGGAAAAAAATAGAGAAAGACAAAGAAAATTATGGACAGACAACATCAAAGATGGAACAGGTCAAGATTTTTCCTCATTCATCAGCATCATTGAAGATTGAAATCGCTGGAGGACTCTGTGCATCAAAATTATATCCCTACAAATATGCATGCAGTTACGTCTATGGGTCTCACCAATGGCACACTAAATAAACCACCTATGCAACAGAAAACCTTAGTAGATGACATGCTGTTATATTGAGGCTCTCTTATGGAAGCTTTGTAGCATGTCATCTATACAATTATAGACCCCCTTTGAGTAGAAGGCTCCTTCAATAGGTGTTGCACTAAGCCAAAAGCTAGTCTCCTGGGAATGAAAGAAAGCTCAGAAAAACCACCCAACTGCACATAGGAAGTAAGAGCTAATCACTCACAATTCCTGGGGTTCTCAGACAACCAAATAAACAACTCCCACAACCCTGATGGCATATAGATATGGATTGCTCATCTCTTCTCCTTCTTCCTTTTTGTTATATAGTCACTTTTGATATCTCATTTTAAACATAAACACGTTTTTCTATTTGGCAGAAATGATGTGAAATTTCCTTCACTCAAACACATCTGCATTCAGCAGTAAATATTGTTAAAGAATGGGCAACTCTCAGCTGTTACAGTTATTGTACAGACATTTTGATTCTTCCTAGAGCATCAGATGATATTCTGCGTTTACAGGCAAATATGAAAAGTGAAGCTGCTTCTGGTTCCTCGATGCAATCTATTGTCAAGGATAATGAAGACTCTAAGACCTGTAAGAAAGTTTTACATGACACAATCACATCATCTTGTGAGCAAGCTCTAACTTCTCCTTTGCCAGGAGTGCTGATAGATAGTAAACAATGTAACAATGCTGTAGAATACAGTATTGAACATACAAAACATTTCTACAATGAATCTGACAGCAACTATGCTACAAAAATTGTCAGTTCTCTCAAAGTTTCAGCTAATGTCAATAGACCAGAACTCCAAGATGCACATGAAAATTATGGGATTTGTACAGAACTAAGAGATGTAGATGTAAATAATGAGATTTGTACAGGAAATGGGGGAGCAAATGATGGACTTGTAGTATTGCAAGATGGCCATGTAAATTGTGAGAATGCAGAACTCAGAGGTGGACATGTAAATGATGTGATGATAAAAAAGCAGCCAGAATTTGTAGATGATTTTAATGTTGCAGACACCACATACAATAATGGCTTTATTGTTAAGAACAGAGGAGACCATGTGAGAGATGTAACTAAAAATTTGAACAGAAATAATCAAACTGTTTTCAGCAAAGATGACTGTATAAGTCATCATTCAGCAAACAATGATAGTCAGAATTACTTTACAGAACAAGTGCCAGAAGAATCCACAACCGATATGTATCAACACAAGACTGTAAAATTAGATATGAAGAATAGCATAGCTAGCTGTGAACATGTAGTGAGAAGGCTGAAATCAGAGAAGAAACTCTCCACAGATTTGGCAAGTGATGATTCATCTGATGAAGATCTTGGTAAGATTGTGTTTCAGTGTGTTTTATAACAAATTTAAGAGTATTTTCAAAGCATAGTCACCAGTGTGTGATTGGGCTTTATAAGGGAGCACAGACATTCTGTGACCTGCTGTGAGTGTCGTAAAAGGTGAGTAAGGAGTATTGACATGGAGTTGGCTAGTCAGTGATTCTCAACCTTTTTTTGTCTGGTAGCTCCCTTTTGGGACAAATTTTCCTTAGTGGCCCTCCTGATGTCTAAAGAGATGATTGGCTTTCTTTGCAAGGCATCAAAACTTATTTTAACATTATCACCATAATTCATCTTATTTACTATTCAAGTAGTTACCTTTCTGTGACATCATGATGGGTCTGTCAGTTGGCCCTCATTGGGGCCATAATTTCCACATTGAGAACCATTGACCTACATCATCTGGTATAAGATAGTAATTGCTCAAAATTGCTTAAACTTTATGGTACAAAACAAGAAATGGAAAATACTGTCCAATTTATACAAGCAACAACACTGCAGATATAGACATTATTAGCGAACGAAAGAAGAAGCTCAAAATTGCAATGCTGATGACAATGTTGGGCAGAAAGATGCAGATATCAGAGCCAGGCTGCAAACATGACATAACACATTCCGTTCTCCTAGGTACATCCTGCTAGCCAAAGGAGTTTGAGAATGATGAAAACTAAGAGAAGCTTGTTGTCATTAACAACATTAAGCTTACAGTGCTTCTTGGCTAGACTGCCCATGTTGAATCACCACTTGGAGGTGAGCTATTGCCATGTAATCTCTGGTCACTAATCCTGATGTGAGCAGGCAATTTGGCTTTATAGCCATAATGTCTATGTGTCATGGCCATCTGTGTCATGCTGTCTGTAGGAAGTGTGTGAAAACCACTTGATCTTTTGTCTTTTGATGTGTTCCAATACTGGTATTGTTTTGGTTATCTGTCTGATATTATTGTGTCTAATTCTATTTCTTAATGACACTCTGAGTATTCTTTATAGACATGTCTGTTTTTGCTGTCACTATTGTTCTTTTGTCTTCCGCTGTCAATGTCCAGGTTTGTCACTATTAGCACAGTAATGATGTAATAATAGTCTTGTATAATGTAACTTTAATGTTTATATTTTTGTTTTTAAAAATATGTCTCATCTGTCCTAGGATCTGGTATGTTTTGTTGCATCTGTTTTGTATCGCTTTACTATTTTTCCCTTCACTCGATATAATGCTTCCAAAGGAAGTGAACTTCTTTATCTGTTTAAGGTGTTGATTATTGATGAAGATAGGGATATTTCTTTCTTTTTTTGCTATTGCCATTATTTCGGTCTTTTAAATATTAATCTTCATGCTGAATTTTTGACATGTTGTGTGTATTCTGTTCATATGTCCTTGCAGTTTGTCTTCTGATGTTGCTATTAGTACTTAGTCGTCTGCAAAGAGTAGTTCATTTAATTTGTTGTTCATGTTATCTTCTTCGTTAGTACTTCTTAGTTTACAGATGTGGTCGATATATGTTCTAAAAAGTAGAGGGGATATGACACACTCCTTGTGAACTCCTAATTGGATTTGGAATTTATTGGACACTCCTGTATTTTTTCTTACTTTACATTGGTTATTAGTATAAATGCTCTTGCATATATTGATTAAATGTTCTGGTACTCTGTATATTCATAGTGTTTTCAAAAGTTGTTGTCTGTCTACTCTGTTGAAGGCCTTTTCTGGGTCGACAAATGTGATGTATAATTCTTTGTTGTTTTCTGTGGCTCTTTCTGCTAGTTGTCTAAGTGTAAAGATAGCATCCTTACAGCTTTTGGTCTTGCGGAAACCCATTTGGGTATTTTAAATTTTTGGTTCAATGTATGATTCTCAACCTTTTTTGTCTGGTAGCTCCCTTTTGGGACAAATTTTCCTTAGTGGCCCTCCTGATGTCTAAAGAGATCATTCGCTTTCAATGTTTTTGTCGTTCTAATATTTTGTTAAAAATTTTCCCTGTGTGACTTAGCAAAGATATCTTCATGTATTTTGTGAAATCTCTTACTGCCTTTTTTTCTTCCATATAGGAATGATTGTTGTGTTTCTCCAGTCTTCTGGTATTTCTTATTTCTTTCATATTACATTGAAAATTCTGTGTAGCCATTTTTGCCACTCTCTGCTGCTTCATTGATAAGTTCTAAAAGTAAGTAAAAAATGCATGATTCTAGTTAATTGTGCATAGATTTTGTCAAATATTTTATGTGCATAGATTTTGTCATATATGTTATGTGCATAGATTTTGTCAAATATTTTATGTGCATAGATTTTGTCAAATATTTTATGTGCATAGATTTTGTCAAAGATATTATGTGCATAGATTTTGTCAAATATTTTATGTGCATAGATTTTGTCAAATATTTTATGTGCATAGATTTTGTCAAATATTTTATGTGCATAGATTTTGTCAAATATTTTAGTGCATAGATTTTGTCAAATATTTTATGTGCATAGATTTTGTCAAATATTTTATGTGCATACATTTTGTCAAACATTTAGTCTATGTAGAAATGTAATGGCCTGATATTCTCAATTAATGCAGGCATTTACGCCGAGAGTTTCCGTCGTTCCAACTGGATCTGTGTAGACAAAGAGGACAAGCTGGATTTAAAGATACCAGCTCTATCATTACAACAGTCTTTAGTAACCTCAGTTCCTGTGTCACTTAATTCAATGTCAAACGACATCAGTGATGCTAGTGTTGACATCACGGATTGTGACATCCCAACTACTGCAGGTGAGTGTATTAAAGTGATTTTTATGTCTCAATTAAATCCAATGATTGCTTATAGTTACTGAATCTATTTTTCCCCCAGTGTGATACCAGGATAAAATTAGAATAAGAATAGTAAAACTGTGTCCTGCTATGCAAGTCATTCATGAGGCAATGAAGCTCGGTTTAGTATAAGGTTAGCTATCACATTGTAGAGGGTAAAAAGGATTCAAATGTCATGATGAAGCTAGAAGTGCTATGACAAAAGTAGCAGATATCACATCCAAGCTATAAAACCATGGCATAATTCTTTTTGTTGCTTAGACCAGGAGTTGGCAACCTTTTGCTAACTGTGTGCCAACTTAAGGTTTCAAATTATTCAGAGTGCCGAAATGAGCGAGGAAACCACGCTAATCAATTTATAATCAACTTTATACAGGAAATGTGAAGAGTCTGCATGCCATTTGAAATTGCTTGGCGTGCCAAGTGTGACACATGTGCCATAGGTTGCAGACCCCTGGCTTAGACTATATCCTGCTAGCTAGTGAATGGCTGAAAATTGTTGTGGAAAAAAACCTCATTATACCATATTATAACAAATTGAATTTTGTGAATGTCTTTTTACTTGTAGCTGAGGAAGTGTTCACTGACCCACTGTCTCTGGTGACATCACATGACAGACGGATCGACATGCTATCGGATTTACCAACATCTTCAGAAACAGAGTTTAAAAACAGATTTATCTCCCGCCGTAAGTGCTTGATCCAGCGAGCAGACAGTCAGCAAGAGTACCACAGATTCTCATCCAGGATTTACGGTAGGTCATGTTCAAGTCATAATTGTCATTGGTATGGTGAGTTAATGGATTCCACTATCCACTACTTATAGATGTGCTTTGGCTGAAGTCAATGATCCCAACTGGTGGCTTACACTTATAACTGCTCATATTGATGATAATGTTGGATGCTGTCGATCATGAGACATTGGGTGTATCACTGAGGATATTCATACCACCTGATATCTCACTGTCTTGGTGGGCAACATTGCTGGTTTTGTCAGCAGCTGCTTATTTATCCATAGAAGATCTGGCTTACCTCTATAGCCATTCTTCTATATGCAACCTATGAACACATGGGATAGTTACCCTCCACCAGGTCTAACGTATTGTGACTATCAAACACTGTTAACTTTATTGTTACAATCAATGATACTTTCCTATTCAGTTAGCATCCAATTTGTGTTTTTATCTTATTACAAGACCATACTTCTTAAATACTCTTTTTTTTCAACAGCTTATGTGAATATGGCAACAATTTTCATTTCCCACAGCAATGACAAGCATTATTTTGTAATCTCACAGAAGGGGGTAGTATTTCTGCTTAAAGCAAGAGGAATATTCATGTCCATGAAGATTTGCAGACTAGGTCATCCTATTAAGATCTACCACACAGGCAATTTGGTGGATGCGCAATGTGTGTACAACATCATCAGTGGGTCTTGAGTGTCATCTGAAGAATTAATTGCAGCCCTTTCTTATGTTTTGTGTTCCCCCTTGTTGCAGTATATTTTGTTTCAGATTAAACTTTTTCATTAAAATTGTATGCCAGATAACTAGGAAAGTACCCAATGAACAATTGCCAACTTTATTGTCCCATTCAGCCATTGTAAACTTTATTGTCACGTTCAAAAACTACAATTTTTATCGTCACATTCAACCACTGCCAATTTTATTGTCACATTCAACCACTTTTAGAAATGTTAAACATTATGTTTCCTCAGACCAAGACAGACAAGTGATTGTTAAAAGAAGCTCAGACACAGAGGACCTTGGTCTTCACCTGCTGGACAGTTGTCCAACTTTTATTACATCTGTAGACCCAGGTATTTAAAAAATCAAACTTGCTATGTCTTGTTGAGATAGAAACCTCTCTTCCAACATTTCACCTGCTGCCTAACGGGTAATCACAGAGTGCCTTAGACTAAGGGAGTAAACCCCTACAGAAAATCCAGAGGGGAGACCCTAAGGCAGTCGATGACACCAATGATAATGCACTATTGTCAGTGATTACTAATATAATTAATAAATAGCAATAATACCAAATGTTAATTAAATAATGTCAATAAGAAAAAACATAGGAACAAGGACTTTTTTCATGTTATGGTTCAATAGGGACCTTTATCAAGAAACAATCATGAACTAATAATAAATAAACTATGATCTAGAACAGAGAGGTAGATGAAGTGAGATATAATAATAAATATATACTAAGTGAAAATGTGAAGCCAGTAGATAACGAAAACAATGTTAGATAGCTGCTAAAAAAGTATAAGTAATATCTTAACTGTCTGTGGATATCCGACAAGGTGGAGAGTGCCGCAGGACCCTTGCGCTCTCTTTCATGTCGGATATCCTCTGACAGTTTGTTTATTATTTATACAAAGGCAATCGATTGTGTAATAAACAATCTTCTGGCATATCCTGCAGTCCTACTTGTTTCATTTTGTATTGGCATTACCTTTCCCTTGAAACTAAGCAACAGAACAGAGAGGAGGTTAGTGCAAATGGACAAGGCACATTCCCCATAAAATTTACTTAGGCCAGCAGTCATATGTGACTATGTGTCTCTGCAATTTACACTGGCCTACTTTCTGACCATCTGTTAGAGACAAAAAGCCATCATTGGTTGTTTGTTTTAATCTCCAGGTATTACAAACAATTAGCCCATGTTTCATTTTATGTCACATGATGATTTAGAACACATGATTCTATCAGTCAAACATAGCGAGGCACAAAATCTTTTCCTCAATGCAAAAAAGACAAAAATAATGTATGTAAGCAGAGATGAAATCACACCTACAATAGTCATTGACAAAGAACAACTAGACAATGTCAGAAACATCAAATCTCCTTAGTCGCCTTTTATGACATGCATTGCAAGTAATAGTATTGCTATTCTTGACTTCCCTTTCAGGCCCAGAGAATAAACAGGAACAAAAATCATTTATTGTAATACTGTACAAATAATTATGTCATTTTGAACATTGCAGTTATCATCTATTCTCATTAGAAGTAATGATTAATTATTACATGTTGGAATAGTCTAATATCATCTATTCTCATTAGAAATAATGATTAATTATTACATGTTGGAATAGTCTAATATCATCTATTCTCAATAGAAGTAATGATTAATTATTACATGTTGGAATAGTCTAATATCATCTATTCTCATTAGAAGTAATGATTAATTATTACATGTTGGAATAGTCTAATATCATCTATTCTCATTAGAAGTAATGATTAATTATTACATGTTGGAATAGTCTAATATCATCTATTCTCATTAGAAATAATGATTACATGTTGGATAATGCTAATATCATCTATTCTCACTACTTCAAAAATGATGTGTTGATGACGTGCTAATGGATACTGGCTCTTCCAGACACTCTTTGTGTGTGTCTCATTTGTATTATTTTTGTGCTGTGATCAGACAGTGCTGCAGAGAAAGCTGGCATCATCAGTGGACAGATTCTTGTTTCCATAAACGACCAGAATGTGCTGACCACAAACCATGCTGACATCATCAAATTAATCCAGAGCTGTAAGTCCAATGTGATTTTCTCCTCCTATTCCACTTATTTTTATTCTTAGTGTTCACTACCATATGAGGAAGGTCTGTGGGTCTTATCAGTGACCCACCAGACCTTGGTTGGTTGGTTGCTGATCCAGCGGTCCATGGGCTCATGCCCTTTGATCTAATGCCATTAAATGGCATTATATTGCTGGGAAGTCTGTGGATTTTCAGCCCGCCCTGGGACAGAGCCAGAGAATAACTATCACACCTCCAGGAAGGTAGGTTTCAACCTATGCACTGCTCCTAGCCACTGTAGCCAAGATAAGGTTCACTGTGCTCATTCCCCACCACCAATTGACTACTGGTTATGCCGAACTTCTCTATTGCTCCAGGCATGCAACCAAATGTTCAAGTCAAAAGGATTGTCACATCCTGAGTCACTGTGCCTCTATGATGGGTTTCATCCATAGGAAAAAAACAGTGCTGTCAGTTTCCTCCTCCCCAGTGCTACACAGTACATCTCTGGCTCCGTCCCAACCACAGAGGGTGCATACATATATATTCAGGTAAACATGAAACACATTTCAACAACAAAATAAAAGGATAATTGTATAGATGGCGTACCATGAAGCTTCTCTAAGAAGATAACCTCAATATAATGGCATGTCATCCACTAAGGTTTTCTGTTGCATGGGTGGTATGTCTAGTGGGCCATTGGTGAGACCCACAGACACAACCACATCATGCGTACCAGACCTTGCAACAGTAAACTTTTAGTAGATGATATGACTATGTAGTTAGCCTATTCTACCAGTGAAAATCTCTCAAACATTCATCTTTACAGTTAGAAATGTTTCATGTTGTATTTTCTGCTATCCTCCATTCATGAGTTAAATGCATGTCTAGTCTCAATTTCTTACATTTGTCTTCTATAAAATTGTCTCCATCGATGACGAAGAGATTCATATCAGGGGATATTGCATCATTATTCTTCTGTGACAGATTTCTAGTTGGTGGGAAATTCCATATGTACCATCACTGCAGCTGAGTTCAGAAATCAGACAGCAGTTTGATGAACTAGTTGGTACAGAGAAGTATATGCTACAGAGATACTGCTTCAATGGAATATCTACATACAAGGACCAAACATGCATCCATACATTCCCCCTAATACAACCATGCCTTTGAAAAAATAAACTTATATGAGCTTGGGTGTCGTCTCTGTTACTCAATTCAGGAGGACCTGTGATTTTGTTAGAAAAATTATGGGTTGTCAATTGCTGCCACAAATAAAAGGGTTGCATCATATTCATATTAGCATAATCATCTGTGTTCAATAAAATTTCTTATAGAATTATTTGAGATTTTTGTTTGAAAGTACACAACAGTCTTTCATGAGGCAGCTCTGGGCTCCCATGACATTAATAATCATTTAACTAGTGTCATTAAACATTGAACCACTCTCATTAAACAATGAACCACTGCCACTAAATAGTTAACAACTACCATTAAACAGTTAACCAGTGTCATTAAACAGTTAACTAGTGTAATCAAACAGCTAACCACTGTCAATAAACAATTACCGGTAACCATGTCTTTAAACGGCTAACTATTGTAATTAAACAGTTAACCAATGTTAGTAAATAGTTAACCAATGTCATTAAACAGCTAATCAGTGCCATTAAACAGATACCTAGTGTAACTAAGTGGCTAACCAGCATCATTAAACAGTTAACCCATATCATACAGCTAACCAGTGTTATTAAACAGCTAACCGGTGTAATTAAACAGCTACCCAGTTTCATTAAATAGCTAACTAATATTAAACATCCAATCAGTGCCAGTAAATAGTTAACCAGTGTATAAAGCAACTAATGATTCTACCTCTTACTGTTCCTGTCCCTGTAACCCTACTTGACCCTCCATACATTGTCATTCTAATTTTGACTTACAGGATTGACATGATTGATCTGGTCAATGACACACTGCCGGCTGTTAGTTGCATGGGCTCATTCATGAAAGAGAACAGGATGCTAAAATATCTTGGGATAATCTTTGATAGAAGTCTCTCATTCAACAAGCATGTCATAAATATAATTCAGAAGGCTAAAAGAGGGATCAGTGTTATCAAGGTTATGGCGACCTTCGACATGCAGCAATGGGTACTTTTTCTGCTTCAGCAAGTGGTGGTGCTATCTGTAATAAATTATGGCCTCGGCCTACTAACTTTGTCACAGACACAAGTCGATAGATTGGAAAAAGTTCAAAATGAGGCAATGAGAGCGGTACTAGGGTGTACTAGAGATACACCCATCTCTGCTATGAGATTTCTGCTTTATCTCCCCAGCATTAGAGTGCGACATCAGGTAGCACAAGTTAGGTCGTACCTTAAAGTGACAGAATACAACCACCACCCATTACACCATCGTCTAGATTAGTCAAAGGGAAAACGAATCAAGCGTGGCAGATCATGGATGGCAGAGGCTGATGACACACTGCGAAGAGTATGTGAATTGGAAGAAATAGGAAAGGGCAGTGAATGGGTGGAGGTAGACACTGAGAAGAAATCACTGACTAAAGTAATAATACAACTAGATAAAGTGTGTCGAAAATGGACGGCAGTCAGGGCTCAGGATACAGTGCACGAACTCGCCCAACTACATTCGAAACCACAAGACATAATATATACACAGATGGCTCTGTTAGCAGAAACACAAATAAAAGCGGTTGGGGTTTTGTTACCTACAGAAACGGCGTGAAGTTGATTGAGTAATCTTCAGCATATTCTACTGACACATCGAGCATGAGGATGGAGATAGAGGGAGTTACAGCAGCTCTTAATTGGTTGATAACTGATACATCAACACACTCGGTAATACTCACAGACTCTCAAAGCATGCTGCATATGATAGAAAAGTACATGCTGAGAAAAGAATGGTGGGACTTATTGGACAACTGTCCAGAGCATTACATGGATATACTGCCCTGGTCATGCTGGGGTCAGAAGAAACGAGAGAGCCGACTTATTGGCAGGAAATGCGACGATAGACGGCACATTGCTGGGAGGAGATAAAGCAGATTTAATAAAGGCAGTAATAAATTCATTTCAAGATGAAGATGATGTCAATGAGGCTGAGAATGTACACATACAGAGAATATTATAAATGGGAGTATTTAGAGGTGAGGGGAGGAAAAGTAAATTTTTTGGAAAGTCCGAAGATCACACAATCAACACCTGACCGGAACTATGAGTCTACATACACTGGGATGGCTGCTGGAGCGGAGGGTGGAGCACTTATGGGAATGTCCCGCATGCTGTGAAGCCAGTTTCTAATCAAGAATCTAATTTTGACTTCCTGTGGCTCTGTGTGACTCTATTCTTACACTTCTTCTTCTTGCGCTGCTTCTTCTTGCACTCCCTTTTCTTGCGCTTCCTCTTCTTGTGACTTCTACTACAGTGTTTCTCAACCAGTGTTGGCATATCATTTGGGAATTTATTTTTTGGGACCACCTGGTTCCTATAAAAGATTGTTGACTCCCTTCAAGATTCATTACTATATATCTACTATGGTGTAGTCAAATTTTGAGTTTTCCACTTAGACGGGTCTGTGGCCCTCCCCAATTTCAATTTGTTCACCACTGCCCTCTAGTGGGCCATGTATCCCACATTGAGAACCACTGCTTTAGTGAATTTGTGTATGTGGACTTAGCTTCATCTCATTATGTTACTCTTTTTTTGTGTGTGACTTCACTAGTGACCCTAATTATGACTCACATTGTAACTTCTCCAGTGAAGGGCAGTGTTAGACTGGGTGTAGCTACCAGTGACTACCAGCCAGTACGAGACCTGCAAGCTGTGCTCATGTTGGGCTACATGTGTAAGCTTGGGAACTCTGCGTTCAAGATCTGGAGCAAGAGGTACTTCATCCTTCGACAGGATAACTTCTTGTACTACTATAAGAATCAGCAGGTACGGCTCATCTTTGTATCAGGATGGAAGTGAGATAGTGAGAAGTTTTGATATAACTTCTTTAACAGAAATAACTCAAATTATGTGTAATATTGAGTATCATGTTCGACTCTGTGGCGGAGCGATACATCCTGTGACGGCCAAGGTACCAAGATCGATCCCTGCCACAGGCAATTGTGTACCTGGACCGTTCAGAAAGCACTGGCAAACTACTGAATGTATTTATATTGCCTATAAAATCAAGACAGTCAAAAAATGCTGAATTGATGGCTATGCCCTGAATAGGATACAGTACCAATATTTTTGAGTGTCATATAGTTGCAGTCAGTGTTGTGTAAGTCTTGAATGATAGTGTGTGAATCATTCATATATCACAATATTAGTCAATGGGAGTGATTATGAACTTTTTCTTCCACTTTCATTCTCAAACCTCTGCAGATGTTCATTGTGTCATGGTTTACAACGTGGCTGTGTTATCTGTGCCTTATAACCTGTTTTCCTGACATATCTGACTTCAGCATGGCTTCCGGGTCACTTTACCCCCTTTGGGATTGGACAGCCAACTCCACTCCCTAAACCTCCTTAGGTGCCTCTTAAAATGTGTATGCCAGGTAATAGTGTTACTATTCTTTACTCTCCTTTCGGGCCCCCGATAACACACTGGGGAATTATGAGTTTTTAATGAACGCTGTCATTAGCAAACACAGAACAAGTCTATAACTGCTCTGATCTCCATCTCAATGAATCCATCCAAGTGTAATGCCTCACAGTTTCTGTGTGCTGTTGATTGATCAGTTTCTGCATACATATTGTTCTTCTTTAACATTCATTCTCATATTCTTACTGATTATCAGGTTGTAGTCCAGAGACACATAAAACGAAAATCAGGAACTTTACCGGCCTGACAGAATAAGTTAAACTAGATGATAATATTCTAGACAACGTTTCAAATTTCGTATATTTGGGAAGCAAGATAACAGCAGACGGGGATACCAACTTAGAAATTAAGACTCAAATCGCTCTCACCTCCAACGCCTTTAGCAAACTTTCAATCATCTGGAGATTGAAGATCGCAAGTAAACACATCAAACTGCGACTATTCAACGCAAGTGTGATTCCATCATTGACATATGGATGTGAAAGTTGGAAATCTACCGCAATAATGGATAAGAAGTTAGTTGTCTTTGAGAATAGATGTCTCAGAAAGATCACAAATACTAGTTGGAAAGACTTCAAATCAAATGATATATTAAGAGAGGAGACAAAACAAGAATATGTGATGAACATCATCAGAAAACGCAGCTGGACATACATCGGCCACATACTTAGAATGAAGGAAGACAGAATTCCATGACACGCCTTCGTGTGGACACCAGACGGGAAAAGAAAACAGTGAAGACCAAAAACAACGATCAGAAGAACATTTATGAATGAATTAAAATCAACAGGCATAAATGCAAAAGACCTGCAATCCTTGGCAACTGACCGACAGGCATGGCGGAATTATGACACCCGAATATTTATGTGCCAAATTTGGCAAAAGAGGAACTGATTGACTGAGTCCAGAGAGCGAAATGCATTGTGTCACATGGTTTACAGTTTTGCCTGACACATCCGCTTCAGCATGGCTTCTGGGACACTTTGACCCTCTGTGATGGAACAGGAAACTCCACACATAAAACCTTCTCGCTTTCCTATTCCACCATTCATGGCAGATCACAGTCACTATTCTTTGCTCTTCTTTTAGGCCTCAGCAACACACCAGCAATTATATGTGTATGTGTTTGTATGACATGGGTATTTTATGAATATGTGACAGCTTTTTTTTGTTTGTTGCAGGACACTGATTCACTTGGAGCCTTTCCCTTGAGTGGGTACACCATCTCTCGTCACACAGATGCTAATAAAGAGTATTGTTTTAAGGCAGAGAAGTTTGGTGGCAGAACATATTACTTTAGTGTAGACAGTCGTGATGAGATGACAGCGTGAGTTGTGGACATATGAGAACTGTATCATTGTATGCCAGAATAGAGAAATATATACAAGTTATGGTAATGCTCACAGTGTATTTCTCACTAGAGGGTGAAGGAGGGGATTAGTAGCATAAGTTTTTGGAGGGGTAAAAGGTCTTACTCAATGTTGATATCATTGGTTTATTGTCCTTAACCTTTAGCAAGCCAGATTAAAAAATACGAAACATCTCCCTGCCACCGGATTCTTTTTTGAAAATTTTCATTATTGATGGTGACTGTTTTGAAAATGTGATAATTTTTTGGTTGTTAGAGATATTTAAATAATATTTGCACATATAAATAAAGAATTGAATTATGCATATATTGGTGTAATTTATGTACGTGTGTGTGTGATACCAGACGTATGAGAAAGTGGTAAAGACGTTTTTCACAAAAAACATATATTTTATAACAAATAAAGAGGGAAAAAATAAGAAAAAAAAATAACTTACCTTACATATCGAATTCCTTGGCAACACTGTCAACTAAATCACGTAAATCTGTTGTATTTATGTTCTTTCACTGCGAAATTATCAAAATATAGCCGGGGGAACTGTATAAAACATGTAGATTTGCAGTAAAATCGTTCTTTGAGCTTAGGCCTAGAGTTATTTTTTCTGCCACTTCAAAATATTCGATATCAAACGTACAAGTCCCCAAACCAGCACGGCATTCTGTATATTCACTGCTGTGAAACTAAATAACCTAATAATCCATGATTCAATCCACGATTCAATGTTATTTTATTTGAAATACGATGAAATAAAGGTCTGTAAAACCGATCCATCATCATGGCATCGTACCGGTGTACAGATGTGGTCAGATTAATTGCTCTTAAACTTTTACGAATAGCCAGCCATTCTCAAAAACGATCATGTCGGAAGTGGGGGATGTACCGGCTTCGATTGCGCATGTCCCCAGCTATGTGCACGGACTGTGGTACGTGTAAATCTCACGATAATCTCGCTGGGTGGGACGGCCCGCCATCAGCGCGCGCGGCCATTTTGTTTTTCGGCGGCTGGATATCATATCGGCTCGGTGAAGGTTAAGGTTCTGGATATATATATACATACAAAACACATATTCTTGTTTTGTCTCCTCTCCTTAGTGAGGTCTTTCTTTTTCAGATTGGGAAGAATTTTTTTGATAGAACTCTGGTGTGTTGCCAACAGTTTTTCAGATTGGGAAGAATTTCTTTGATAGAACTCTGGTGTGTTGCCAACAGTTTTTCAGATTGGGAAGAATTTCTTTGATAGAACTCTGGTGTGTTGCCAACAGTTTTTCAGATTGGGAAGAATTTCTTTGATAGAGCTCTGGTGTGTTGCCAACAGTTTTATGCTCATTGTCTCTGTTATCATGCAAAGCCATCATATTCTGGGCCCTTCCTTTTGGAATTTTCACATAATATCTGAGTGTCATTATTCATTGATAATTTGATCTCATTATTCATTCTTCCCTCTTATGAAATCAAACTCTCTAAGTAGATGAATTTCTTGGTGTGGTTAGCTGTTTCCTATGTGTATCAGTTACTTATACTTTGTTTCTTGAAATTGTCATGACTTCTGTTTTCTCTATGTTTATTCACTTGTATATTTAGCGTTCACTGTTCAAATTGTTTATTGATGTTGGATGGGACTGCAGTAAAACCTGAGAGTCAATATATATATATTACAGTATGGTAGAATTTAGTAGTTTTTATTTTAATACACTTCATTCCTATATCTAGATATGCTGTTCTGGTATGTCTTAACCTTTAGCATGCCACAAGCACAAAAACATGACATGCCCTAGGTGCTGTTTGAAATTTGTCATCATGAAATTTTGCCCCATTGCTATGCAGTCTTGTAACTATGAACAACATTATTAGATTAAAGGTTATTCATCCAGGAAAAGGTGGAAGTGAGGCTGATAATAATGTAAATTTCTGTTCCTATTAATTGTTGTCAGAAAAGTCGCTAATTTAAAGCAGTATTTTAATTTTTAGTCTTGTTCCAATCAGTGCAAATCAAGTTGAAATGGAAACCATTTTTCAGTGAAATTCTTATGGATTGTGATTCTGAAGATGAGGGATTCTTGGAAATTATGTTTGTTTTCAAAGAAGATATTATGAACATGTTAGTTTTGCTATGAAATGACATCAGAAATATAATATTTCTGTTTATACATATAAAATTATTTAGAAATATCTTTAGTGAAGTCACTAAAGAAAATATAAATTTAAGTGAATCCTGTAGATAAATTGGTTGTGCCAAGCACTATCGTTACTGATGGCAAGCTCAACAGTTCCAAAAAATCCTTAGGCAGTTCAGAAAATTGGTAAGTGTAAAACTGAAAAGTTTCTATCAAAGTCAAAAAATTAAAAAGACATTATAATATTCCTACAAGTAAGACAGGGCACCATCACAAGAAAAGAGAATGTAGCAGAAAGTCTTGCTAGTGTTAAGTATTGCAGAGATTTTCCTGTGTCAGAAAGTGATTGCAGTACAAATAGCTGTTGGCAGTAACGTCAATGATAATGAGGATGATGGATATACAATGATTTAGTAATATCAACTCTACTCAAATATGAGTCTTTTGACTTAGTTCTAAAAAATTAATTTGACAATGTCAGCTTGGCAAAAGCATGAGCTTTACAATTGTCAAGTTATCTTTGAAAATAGGATTTCAACATCAACTTGACTGATGTTGTTCGTCCATCACAAGTGATGATGACCATTTGTTACATCCACTTTTGAAAATTCAATTTTAGTTATGTCCTTGATTATACGTTCGTAGATGGCTAATGAGCGCTATTCGAGCTGTGAAAATGACTTACACTGGGGATTTTGATTAAAGAGAGGAAGAGTTGTGCAAAGCGTCGCCCTCACTATACATGACTATACATATTAATTTGGCCATGATATTTTAGGCAGAAATCAGCAGATATTGCAGCCAAGCTGTAAATCATAACACACTGCATTATTTTTCTCCAGGCTACAATCTTACTAAGCAGCAGGAGTTTGAGAATGAATACAGAATATGAAGATGAGTTTGACAATGACAGCTGTCTGTTAGTATGACTTTAGTATTGGTACATTTGCTCATGTGGCTAGTTAGTATGACTTTAGTATTGGTACATTTGCTCATGTGGCTAGTTAGTATGACTTTAGTATTGGTACATTTGCTCATGTGGCTAGTTAGTATGACTTTAGTATTGGTACATTTGCTCATGTGGCTAGTTAGTATGACTTTAGTATTGGTACATTTGCTCATGTGGCTAGTTAGTATGACTTTAGTATTGGTACATTTGCTCATGTGGCTAGTTAGTATGACTTTAGTATTGGTACATTTGCTCATGTGGCTAGCTACATGAATGATGACAAAGACAACACAACAAAGGTTATAAGTATTTGTGAACAAGTGTTTGAGAAGGACTTGATTTTCCTTCTTCTTCTTCAGCGGTTCATTCTCAAACTCCTGCAGATCAGCAGTATGTAGTCAGGAGTTCAGAGTGTGTTATGCTATGGCTTACAGCTTACCTGTGTTTTTTAAACCTTTCAGCCTGACACATCACCTGAAAACAAAGAAGGCCTTGAACACATTAGAGAAGAGAGATGATGATAGTTTTCTGTGATATTGACACCACATGGAAAGACCTGGAGAGGAAATTTAAGGACATAGAAGATGGGAAGATTTATCCATGACCTGTGGAAATTTATGAGGAAAATCATAGATTGCTATTTTATCTATAGACATAATTTTAACATGTCATATTGGCTCACATTGTCTATAAACATAAGTTTAACCATGTCATATTGGCTAAATTTATGAGGAAAATCAATGATTGTCACATTGTCTATAAACATAAGTTTAACCATGTCATATTGACTGCATTTATAACATTTACATCCTTTCTGTTGCCTATGAGTAACAAATGATTTTTTAATTGTTCCATCAGGTGGGTTGGAGCTCTAACTGAGGCTGCACTCCGTTCACAGAAAAGAGTAAGCGCTCACCTTGCGTGTCTGTCTGTTCACACTGTTAACCTTTAGGCCCCTATGGTCGCAACATTGCGCCTTGCGTGTGCGTCCCACCTTGCCTGTGGTCGCAATCACACGCCATACGATATCGCTCCATTCCAGAGTACGGAACTTCACGAAGTTAAAGCTTATATGACGTAGAATTCCCGCCACTCAAAGCTAGGAATACGTCACAGTTTAAAGGTCAAATTCCTTTACTCATTACGATTGTAAGAGAGAGAAAGCCGGTTGAATTTGTCAACGCATTTCTAGAGCGACTTTAGCCATTTTCAGTCGTATTTTACTATCAAATTGAGTACCGCGTGGCATGGGTACGTGATCGTAACTACATGTTCTAATTGTTGTTTTTTGTGTTTAATATGCTGTTATTTGATAAGAATGTGTGTGTATTCATTAAAAAACACAAAAATTATATGTATCAGGGGTGACACATGTGTGCATGGACAATAATTACGCTGCGTGTCGGCATAGACCTAGTGTTGACCGGACGGACGCTATATGCGATTTTTTCACGTTTTATTAGTTTTTTTAGTTCATATTATATTAGTTTTGATATAAAACAATATATATACAATAAGCATAGCTATTTATGAGGATTTTATCAATGTTGTCACACATTGCTCATGTATTAGGGTCGTCACGAAGATATATTTGCGATTTTGAAAATGGCGTTTTACGTTTTTCGCCCGAATTTTCAACTTCAAAACTTGTTCACAACTGTCATATCACACATGCAACAACAAAAAAACACGATTATATTCACTATTCACTCCTTTATTTAGATGTGCAAAAATTATTTTGATATCTTTTAAAACAAAAAAGTTATGACGTTTTCAAAACACCCACCATCAATAACGCAAATTTTCCAAAAAATAAGTCAGGCCCTGGGGGAAGTTTTGTAATTTTAAGCCAGGGCTCTAAAGGTTAAATACTTGTATAGTCTGCTACTGTGTTAGTGTGTTTTGTGACATACTAGACTGTTTGCATTTGCCAATAATCTTTCACATATACAATTAATGTAATTATGGAATAAGTGTCAGGATTTAAAATGTGAACTATTGTCTTAAGATGTGGATTGTCATATCTTGTGATGTGAAATGTCATATCTTGAGATGTGGATTATTGTGTCTTGAATTGTATCTACCGCTAGACTGTCATGTCTTGTGTTTTGGCTGTAATGTCTTGTGTTGTGTGTGGACTTAAGTCTTGAATTGTATATGGACTGTTATAGCTTGAGTTGTGTGCGGACTGTTATGTCTTGAATTGTGTATAGACTTTTATGTCTTGATTTTTGTGTGGACTGTTAGGTCTTGAGTTATGTATAGATTGTTATGTCTTGAAGTGTCTTGATATGTGGACTACATGTCTTAAGTTGTATGTGAACTTGTATCCCATGCCCCTGTTGTTTTTGTTTGTGTGTACGGCAGGATCCCATATAAATTTTATTTCTTTAAATTGATAATACAACTTTCAGAAAGAGTCCTTCCTAAGTGTGAGTTGTCACAATGTAGGCTTGCCTGCCCTGCAGATCCTGAAACCAGAGTGTGCTGGATTTCTGAACAAGCTGAGTCCCAGCAGAAGAACATGGAGGCGACGATACTGTGTGCTCAAAGATGCATGCGTTTACTACTATAAAGAGAAAAATTCTTCCTGTGCTCTGGGTAAGCTCACTTTAAGTTCTGTCTGACCATTTCAGTATTCTTCTGTCTACACTTACAGACAAGAGCTTGAATATTTTTTTAAAGAAAGCAGTGGGCAGTCTAAGACTGTCAATATCTCCTTTTTCTGTGTACACTTTCAGACATCAATTTGAATATTTGTTCAAATTTTTCAAGATTTGATTTTTTCTTAAGGTTTGGAGCAAATTAATTTTCAGTAGGTCTATTAGAAAAATATAATCAGGTTTTTTAAAAGTTGATAATATTTTACCATTAGGTATTATGTCTGTTGATTATCCTGTTCACACACTGGACACGTCCATAAGTGCTCAGATCTCTACTTCAGTAAATCTCTCAGGGTATGACGGCTGATGGTTCTGGTTCTATGTTGGTTCACTGCTCTTTTTGAGCTCTTGGCAATTACATTTCTTGGCAGTTACATTCAGTAGTTTTCCATTGCTTTCTGAATGGTTCTGACCCTTACCAACCAGTCCCTGGTGTGTCCTTGGCTCGATACTGTGCTTTTCAGTCCACACTTTTGAAACTGCTGTCGAACAATTCAATCCTCTGCCTTCTCCACCGTCGACACTGAGCAATATCTTCTGTGTACACGTTCAGACATCAGTTTCAATATTTCTTTACAGAAAGCAGTGGGTGAGTCTAAGACTATCAATAGTTTCTTTTTCTATGTACACAACTTGAATATTTGTTTAAAGAAAGTAGTGATCAGTCGAAGCCTGTCAATATCTCTTTCTGTGTAGACTTTCAAACATCAATTAATATTTGTTTAAAGAAAGTAGTGATCAGTCGAAGCCTGTCAATATCTCTTTCTGTGTAGACTTTTAAACATCAACTTGAATATTTGTTTATTCTAAAATAAATATAAATAAATAAAGTAAATAAAACTGCGGTCAGTCTAAAACTAGTACTATCTTCTTCTGTGTAGACTTTCAAATGTCTACAGTGTCTGACATTAACCACATGTTATATTTATACACAGGTGTCATTCACTTACATGGCTACACAGTAGATGCTGATAATTGCCAACGCAGAAAGTTCAGTTTGACCTTGAATCCTCCGGAGGAAAAAATGAGGATCTTTGTTTTCAGTGCAGACAATGAGACAGACAAGAACAGGTTTGTTGTTATAAGCTTTTGTGACATTGATGATTTTGTCATCTTACATGTCCATTTGTTGCTTGGGCTCAAAAAGGGATCCAATAATAGTAACACTGTGACCTGCCATGCATATCATAATAAGGCAACTAAGGAGGTTTAGGGATATCAAAGATGAAGGACACAGATATCACAGTCAAGCTGTAAAACTATGATACAATGCATTCACTTCTAGACTACATCCTGCTAGTCAGCAGGAATTTGAGAACAGATACAAATAAAAAGAAGCAATGATCTCACAACATGTAATCCTAGAACAACTCATTCTAAATCATGTGGGTGTCTGCTGAAAGATTGCTAGAATACTGACATACTTTAAGATTGTCTTCTTCAGCGTTCGTTCTCAATCTCCTGCAGATTAGCAGGATGTAGTCCGGAGAGCAGAATGCGTTGTGTCATGGTTTACTGCATTGCTGCAATATCTGCGCCTTTTGGCCTGACGCATCCGACTTCAGTATGGTTTTGGGTCACTGACCCTATATGGGAGGGGACAGCCAACTCCATCCCATAACCTCCTTGGTCGCCTTTTACTACATGCGTGGAAGGTAAATAGTGTTGCCATTCTTTGCTCCCCTTTCGGGCCCCGGCAACACACAGGCGTAAGATTGTCTAAATCTGTTACTTCCCCACAACTGGGTATGGACTATACAAGCAATGGTAAAAAAGAGACTCTGGGGATCTATAACAACTTAAACATTGTTATGAATATGAATACTTTGAATCATTCTGCATCCAGTCTAGTTGGTAGATACACCACCCGGTTCACTACTGTGACAGCAAAAGTTTACATGTTATCACGATCCAGCCAATGCAAAGAGAAAATATAGTCCACTCAACAGCTGTCACACACACCATCCGTGGGTTGTAGGAAATGCCTTCCATTGTAAGCCTACAGGAAAAGAGACTGTAACTAGGCATCATTGAATGACAAGTAGTTCCTGTGATAGATAGGAGAAGGTGTATATAAAACACAAGTAAGATATTCTATGAGTATGACACCCAGACTGAAAGCAGTTCAAGTTCACTGAAGTTGAAACAGTACCAGACCTTGTGGCATGAAGGAATCAGATGCCGACATTTACCTTGCCACTCTGTACAGCTAACAATGGAACATAAAGAAAGAAATAAGAGTGAAGAGTCTGTGTTATGGAATCACCTACATAATAAGAAACAGACTGTAGTTGTGTTTGTGAAAATGTTTGTAATGGACAGTAAGAAACAGACTATAGGTGAGTTTTGTTTCCTAATGATAGAAAATAGTTCAGACTTTAAATGATGTTTCCAAGTTAACATTTTTCAATATTTAGAATGACAGAACATGATTTAGAAGAGCAAAATATTCACAATAGTGAAGATCAACATCTATAATTCACTAATTCTATTATTTTGTTGTTACTATTATATAATTCTATTACTTTGTTGTTACTATTATATAATTCTATTATTTTGTTGTTACTATTGTATAATTCTATTATTTTGTTGTTACTATTATATAATTCTATTATGGATGTAAGATTTGACCAACAACATTGGATGAGAAGAGACGAATCCAGGCTTTTGAATATAAATGTTACAGACGAGAGTTACATATTTTATGCAAAGCATAAATCGAACTATATTTCTATCATAGGGCTACTATATTGGATGCATTAACACAGTCCACCAATGATTTCTGTCTTGTAAATCAGGTGTGTGAAACTGTTAGTACATGGGTCATTTATGGCCAGTGGGATCATTTGATCTAGTCCGCCAAAGGCAACCTAGGCTGAAATAAACATTCAATAAATCTATGGCCTTGTTCCATAGAACTATAAATTTATATTAAGTGAATAATAATGGTATCATACACATACGCCTCACCAAAGAGAAGCAGTTCTAGTCATCACATTAGTGGTGAGTTATTTAAATGTTTGAGTAAATATTGCAGGCTAATTTTTAAGTTTATAATTTTGTATGTCCCACGATTTGCATAAATTTACATGCAAATGGTCCGTGACTGATATTATAAATTTACATACAAATAGTCCAAATTATAAATTCACAAATGGCTCTTGGCACAAAAAGAGTTCCCTGTTGTGGTTTTAAATACTGCAACATATATATGAGAGATTAAATAATGTACTTGTAGGTTATCAATAGAAAATTGTATCTATGGTGAGGTGTCACAAAAGGATGTGGTTTGGGTATATAGTAAAGCAAGATTCCATTTCAAAGATAATTCTGCAGGAAACAGTTGAAAAGAAATGTGAGGAAAGAAAGACGACTAAAGAAATTCTGGATTGGTAATATTAGAACTCTCTCAGGAATAGATTTGTTCACATATGACATCTGAGGACAGAGAATCATGGAAGGTATTTTGATATTTTCAAAGTGACACTCTAATGAATGTAATGTCTAATGGCGGGTTATGTTCTTTTTATTTTTTAAAAATCCTGCATATTTGCAGGATGAAGTCCAGAGAAAGGAATGGATTATCATGGTTTACAGCTGAGCTGTGATATCTATGCCTTTCAACCTTTCCCATCTGACCAGTATGGCTTCTGGGTCACTTTGACCATATATAGGATGAGACACTCAGCTCAACCTTAAAAAATCTTACAACATGCATGGCAGGTAACAGTATAACTATTCTTTACTCCCTTCTTGGGCCTGACAACACACGAGTGGGTTATGATGATGTTTTAAATCTGATATTTAGATATACAGATAGTGTGATTTAATAGTGTTTATATTTTTATTGCAGGTGGTTAATCTCCTTGAGCAACTCCATTCGGCGATGGGTTCCGGCAGAGAATGATTGCGATGTTTTTCAACAGTCCTGATTTTATTTATATCAAAAGTTCATCAATGATGCACTTGTCAGTTTTAATGCAGAATAGTAAAGGTAAAAGTAGGTCCCATGGCAGCAACCTGCCGTCGGGAATGAAGATAACTCTTCATGTACTAAGAAATGTTAGTTGCCTCAGCAACTATTAGGTGGGGTGGCAAGTTCCCTTCCTTGCTGTCTTTGCCACCCCTAACTCATGCATCAGGTACCAATTTACAGCTGACTCAACTGGAGAAGCGGATGTGTCAGACGAGAAATCACAGCCCAGATTTTGTTGTTGTCCGGACATGATTTCGAACCTGGCATGCTGTAACCCGGTGATAGAAAACAAGCTCACTATCAACTAGGCGACAGCGCTCCTCCAGAGAATGCTATAGGCAGATGCTCAAATATTTTAATACCCATATATTGATTGGGTTCAAAAGGGGAGAAAAGAATAGTAATACTGTTACTTGCAATAGATGTCCTAGGAGTCAACTAAGAAGGCTTGGCATAAGGTTAACTACCCAATCTGGAGCAGATGATTGTGTCGGACAAATGCTAAAGTCGGATGTGTCAGACAGAAAGACAAAGATATTGCGTCAAAGTTTGTCTTGTTTCCTATGCCAGGTAATATTTTACTTTCAGTTTTAGATTAGTGCACCTGTGTGTTGCAAGTACCTGAAAGTGGAGTTAAGAATAGCAACACTGTTTACCTTGCATGCATGCCATAAGAAGCGACTAAGGACGTTCTGGGGGTGGGGTTGGTTGTCTCATCTCATATAAGGTTAAAGTGATCAAGAAGCTATGCTGAAGTCAGATGTGTCAGGCCGAAAGGTGCAAATAAAGCTTATAGATTATAGCTTAGCTATAATCCATGACACAATGCATTCCTTTCTGGACTAACTTCCTACAAATCTGCAAGGATTTGAGAATGAACGCAGCTGAAGAAGTGTTTGACATTCTTTTTAATAGTGAATCTTTCCAGAGCTTTTGCAAGCCCCAGATGACTGACTCAGTGTGACTGTAGGGTGCAGTGCCATGTGACTAACTCAGTGTTACTGTAGGGTTTACTGCCATAACCTGGGCAGTCTTATATTCTGGTGTGAATTTTCTGGTTGTGATAAAGATGGGCTCACTTAATACTATATGTCTGTAGATCAGACATTCTTGTCACAAAATGTATACTATTATTTTTACAAACAAGCATTCCCACATTTTTCAATTGTATACAATTAAGTTTTTATTCTGTTGTGATATTTTTTTAAAATTTACAATGTGTATACAAACATATGGATAAACATGGATTAATTTCATGATTCTATTCTGAATATAGTTTACATTGAACTTCTGCTGAAAGTATATTTGCATGTACCAGGAGCTCTTTGCTGTGTGTCAGCTAAATTTTTGTTTTTTTACCTCATAACTGTCTATGCGTACAAAATTTAACAGATGTGGGTGGCTGGGTCAAGTAGAGCCCTCAATTAAGTGAATGACCTCTTATTGTAGGCCTACAATCTTGGCAGAAACAGATATGATATCACTGAGTGTGTGCAGAGTAAATTAGAACACCTTTCGCTTCGGTACATGACTGACAATGCAGTCATCAACCCCTCCAAGGCAAAGATCGATTGTTCATGTTTTTTGGTAGTTAGTTACAAGGTAGTTACAGATATAAGATTTGGAGGTCATCAAATTTTGAATCTCCACTTTTCTGATGATATTGATATGATGGTGACAACAGAGGAAGAACTACAGGAGTTAACAACAAGACTGAAAATATCTAACAAAAAAACTTGGCATGGAGACCAATGCCGATAAGGGTACAAGTTTGGTGAATAGGAGTGCTAATTTAGTCCCAGCCAATATAAAGCTTATCAATCAAAGGCTTGAGGAATGTTTTGACGTTTACTTATCTGGGAACCCAGATTAGTGGTGACGGTAAATCAATAGCTGATGTTAAAATACTGACAATAGCCATGGCAAGATTAACCACCATTTGAAAAAAGCAGGATCACCACTTGTGTTAAAATTAACATAAATAAATCTTTGGTTCTGCCAATATTTCTATTTGGCTGTGAGACCTGGACTCTAACTGCACTTAGAGAGAAGAATCCAGGTATTTGAAAACAAATGCTATAGATGTGTGTAGGCTGAAGTCAAAATAGATAAGATAGGCTGAAGTCAAAATAGGTAAGATAGACTGAAGTTCTAAAAGATATAACATAGGCTGAATTCTTAAAAGAAATAACATAGACTGAAATGCTAAAAGAGATAACATACCCGGTAGTTAGGCTGAAATTCTAAAAGAAATAACATAGACTGAAATGCTAAAAGAGATAACATACCCGGTAGTTAGGCTGAAATTCTAAAAGAAATAACATAGAGTGAAGTCCTAAAAGAGATTACATAAGCTGAGGTCCTAAAAGAGATAAGACAGGCTGAAGTCCGAAAAGAGATAACATAGGCTGAAGTTCTAGAAGAGATAACATAGTTAGGCTGTAGTCCTAAAAGAGATAACAGGCTGAAATCTCAAAGAGAATTCAAAGTGATTATACTTAATCTTTACTCGGAGTAAGAAGAAGGAGACCTAGAGAAACTCTACGAAGAACCATTAATAGAGAAGGCATGTCAATGAGCCTAAACAACACACAAGAATTGAAAGACATGGCAACACAAAGACAGAAATGGAAAGTTATGGTTTCTCCCCTATGCGCCGCCTATGGCCCTGGAGGAACATAACATAACATACTAGAGAGACTTTCATGAGTAAAATCTAGAGAAGCAGTTTCTCCTCAAATAAAATGTTTACTGAAGACGAATGCACTGGACCATGGTGTGTATAACACTGTGCAACACATGCTTCTGCATCTAATAAGACTTCAACTCAAACTGAAAATCTCATTCCATGACAAATTTAATATGTTATGTTATGTTCCTCCAGGGCCATAGGCGGTGCATAGGGCAGAAACCATAGCTTTCCATTTCTGTCTGTGTTGCCAGGTCTTTCAATTCTTGGGTGTTGTTTAGGTTCATTGACATGCTTTCTCTATTAATGGTTCTTCGTAGAGTTTCTCTAGGTCTCCCTCTTCTTCTTACTCCAGGTGGCACCCAATATAGTAACTGATGGGGAATTCTTAGGCTGTTCATTCTGAGAACATTGCCGATTAAGTCTATATAAATTTAATATAGTGAAGAATAACTTTTAACAGACCCTCTTCCTTTATTAGAATCATCAATGTTAAAATCTGAAAATTGAACGCTCAAGAAGAAGAATGCTAGCGTTAACATGGAAGACAGTGTTGAAATCTTGTCATGAATTAATTTATTCTTGTATTTCTTAATGTGCCATGTTTGATTACATTTTATTTTACACACAACATCTGTTTGTTCTGTTGTTATTTGTATTGCTGTATTACTTACAATATGTGCACATCTGTGATCAGGTCGATAACGACCTGGATATGGACTGTGTATGGAAGTCATGTGAGGAAACTCAATCACTTTCACACATCTTGTCTCAGAAAAGTTATGAACATCAGATGGCAAGACAAGATTCTGGATACTACAGTCCTTGACAGATCTGGACTATCCCTAGTATTAGCACTATTCTGATGCAAACACAGATTTGTTGATACAAGTAAATATAAGTAGGAAGCCAGAGGACAATATTAAAAAATTCTTGAGACTAACGGGAATTGAACCAGTCCGTTCAACGGCCGTTGAACGGACTGGTTCAATTCTCACAGAAATGTTGAGCAGGTCATCTGGTACGTATGCCAGATATTGCCTATCAAAGACACCTCTATGGTGAGCTGGAGTAGGGTACATGATCTCAAGGTGGCCTAAAGAAGTGCTACATAAAAGACCACACTGAAAGCCTTTGGAATAGACCAAGATACATGGGAAGACCTTGTACAAAATAGATCTACATGGTGCTCTACAGTCAAGAAGGGCACATCATCTTGTGATATGAAAAGAGGAGAAATGCTCAACAGAGGAGAGTAGCTAGAAAGTCACGGATAGACCAAAAACCATCTACAGAGATCATTTAACTCATTCCAGCCGGGGAGACTTATACAAGTCAGTAAACCTAATGTCTTCTGGCCGAAAAGACTCCTATAAGTCATACTCCAATGACGTTTATTGGGGGGGGGGGATTTATATCAACATAAGAATGCTTCCAATCGAAAGTGTAATATGTCCACATTACTTCTTGCATGATTTTTATGTGTATTGATATCAATTTTGTTAAGTTATTGATAAGTTTTGATAACGGGGGTATGTGACGTCATTTTTCCTTATATTTTTTGCAAAATAATAACTATTTTATTTACTTTGGTCTCATTTATTATGAAATGCTTCTAGCATCGTGTTTGCAAATTTACGCCATTTTGTTAAAAAAATTAGCCATATTTTCATTTGAGTTTCGTGTAAAGTTAAGTCTACTGTTTTTGATAGATGTCGAAATTCTTTATAAATAATAAATTTTTGATGCACTATGCATATATATTATACATTATTGTGTTCGTAATTGGATTATCTAACAGAAATATCTGTTACGCATACTGAAGCAGCAATACATTGTGTTCAAATATCATCTACCATAGAAACATTTAATAATAATAGAGAACAGGATAGTTTAGTCAAGTGAACGCTAAAATGCAGCATTCCAACGTAAGTGCTATTTGATGACTTCTTCTTCTTTCGTTCACTTGAAACATGCCTATATCTGTAATTCTGTCTCCTTAATAAAACTCACAGTCTTTTGTAGTTCATACAGTGTCCCATATAGTTTTGATTCCAGTGTTGTTTCCTCTGGCCAATATGTCTGCCTCAGCGTTTCATGCTCAGAAGGTCTATTTGATGACATTTCTGAAGGACAATCGGTTCGTGGTAGAGCACGTCTGATGTACATATATACTGTATATGTAAATCCCGTGCCCGGCAATACAGAAACCAGATCAGCGCAGTTATTGAAAAAGATCAAAGGAAATAGATTAAAGAGGCGACAGTCATTACCCAGCAGGGCAGATGGAGTTGTTAAACAAGTATGTACGGTTCAATACAGGAATCAGTGGACAAATCACGTGACAGCAGTCCGACTTTTAAATTTCATATGTTAGGCACTGAGCTTCTGTTTCTCGGAGATTTAAAAAAATGTAACTAAGGATAATGCTCTAGCGATTGCGTGCTATACACTGGACAACCACCCCCATTCAGGGCGTAGAGCGCGTATCGAGTGCTCTCATAATCAAACGTGTAAAACGTTGGCTGTGTCGGAATATGTGTCTTTATCGGAATTTCGTTCCGTTTAATTATGTTAGCTTTTGTTCCGTAGAAATATGTAAACTAGGGAACATAGTACTTGGAGAAAAGTGGAAAAGTAAGCCTATCGAGTTTACAACCTTCATTGAAGTGGTCGGAAACGTTCACTTTCCAGAAAATGTGATAATGACATTCCAGTGCATATGTATTCAGAAGTGCATGCTCTAATAAGTGAGTATTCTGCAAATGGAGATATTATTATCTACACTGATGTTGCCTATGGTTCGGCACGTATGCAGTGCTTGGGCATTCATGGCTCCACGTGGAGAGATGTATTAGGGAAGAAAGTGATGCATTTTTATATAACCACTAGTAGAAAGACGATGGAAGTGAAGGTAGTGATGAGGGCTGTATGGATGTAGTTTCAGAGTATTACATGTGTCTGTTTTCTTACTGGTTCTATGAATATGCTTCGAAAGCCCACAGCTATGGATTCAGCACCCCACCCCATCTCTAGCAAATCGAAAGATTATATTTAGTACTAAGAACATGGACAAAAGTAAAAAATACCCCCCAATCATCGATTTTTCACCAAAAGGTTTTCATCAGTTAGAAGCACTGATACACGAATTACCCCTTTTTAAGGTAAAAATACCACTCCCCTTCCCTCCCCAAGAAGAACATATCTACACGCCCTGATGCTTCGAAAGATTCAGTCGGGCTATCTGCACCGTCAGTGGTTGAAGGCGATGACGTATTGTGTGCTGAAGAATTCCCTTCATATTTGTACCGGGACCCTTTTGTGTTGGGGAAATTGAAAGAGCAGACATACTTGCCAGTGTGACTAGTAATAGTTGAATGGAATCTGCTGCTTTTTAAATTGCAATAAAGCAGTTGGAAGATATTGAGAGTATTTCTTCTTTCGTGTCTATGGCTAGAATACATGACGTGAGTGAAACGTGGTGTTTTAAGAAACGAACTACATATAGGAATCAAATGAAGAGTTATCAACCAACACAAGAATATGGGATCAGAGCATCTATGGACTGGTCCCGAGTGCCATGATGAAGATATAACGAACAACTAACCAACGAACGTACCACTCTGTTGAAAGGAGAGTAACACGAATAAACCTCAGTAGAAAAAAGTAAACTCTGGTTGAAATTTTTTTTTAATGAATATAGCCAATAAAGAAGGCATCGAAAAAACGTGAAGACTCATTCCTTCTGTTTTTGTTCTATTTAGGAAAATTTCATGCGTTTCTATATCCATATTCCTGGTCTAACATCTGCAGTAGATTGAGCTCCTATTGCATATTCACTAAAACAATAACAGTTTTGGTTATGGGATATCTCTGTCATATTTAAAAAAAAAAAAATTAGTATACACATTTATTAAATTAATAAAATAACTGATATAAAAAGAAACATGATTTATTGACGTGTGTACAAGTTTACTACATGCCAAGCATGAACTGTCTTTTCTTGACAAGTAAACAAACTGACGAAATAACGCAGCGGTTCTTAGCTTTAGTAGTCAACGCAGAATAAAAGTTTGATAAGCTTCCAATGAACTCTATCAGACGATAGAGTGTTGATACGAAAAAAATACAAATAATAGCAGGTCTATGCAAGACGTTTTCAGCGTTTCAACCTTAAGGTGTTTTTTTTTTCAAGAAAATACAAAACAGTGAACAGTGAAATTAATGACACTATCACAAACGTATTAGACATTTAACAGTAGAGACGCGGTGACAATGACGCACATGCATGCTCATTGTCCAGTAATTTCTTGAAAAAGACCTTAGGATTGAAACGTTAATAATGTCTTGTGTACTGTTATTTGTATTTTTTCGTACCAACACCATATAGTCTGTACGTTTATTGTAAAGCTTATCAAACTTGTGTTCTACGTAGACGTAAGTACTATTGTTATATAGTTTTACAGCAGTCTCACTTATTATCGGTTCTTAGACTGCGATTCGTGGACTTCTAACGTTAGAACAAAACTGTCCCTTCGGAGCATAGGTGTTCAACAAACCTATATCTTGTCCAAATTTAAGGGTGGGGGCATTTCGAAAACTTGCATTATACTGAGAAAATCTACCGCACGTTCCTGTTTGCAAGAACATATACGATAAAGTATTCTTGTCAGTAATTACTAATAGGCCTTACATCATCATCAGGTGCCATGCCGGGTGGCGTAGGCGGTCATGGCTCTCCACAGCTTTCTGTCCACAGTATTATGTATCAAAGTCGTTGTTGTTTCCTTGCCGTGCCAGGTTGTCAAACTGTCTAATATTTTCTCACGTTGCCGCCCTCTGTCTCTGGTGCCTTCAATCTTGCCTGTTGTGACTATGTTCTCTAAACCTGCCTGTCTCATGAAGTGGCCAAAAAAGGAGATTGCCTTTTTCTTATATTGTTGATTAAGGTCCGCATTTAACTCTTTCAACACCTCTACATTAGTTTTTCTGGCAGTCCATGGTATTCTCAACATTCTTCTGTAGAACCACATCTCTGTTGCCTCCAATCTCCCACTTTCCTGTTTGATTATTGTCCAAGACTCGCACCCATATGTTAGTATAGGGGTTATATAGCACTGCAGAACTCTCTTTCTCACCTCTAATGACAAGGTCATATTACACAGTATATTTTTCATTTTTCTGAATGTTGTTTTTGCCTGTCCTATTCTGCATCTTATTTCTGTTGAACTTCTTCCATCTGCTGTAATCATTGTACCTAGATATTTGAATTGGTGGACCTGTTTTAATACTATATCATTCACTTTGATCTTGCAAGGTGTGTTATTTTGTTTCTTTGAAATAACAATTACTTCTGTTTTCTTGATATTTAGGAAGAGGCCTTTCTCATTACTTTCTGTGACTACTACTTTAATTAAATTTTGAAGGTCTTCCTCACTTTTTGCAATCAGAACAGTGTCATCCGCATATCTCAAATTATTTATGTTATAGGCCTATATGGCCATACATATAACTAATAAAGAAGAGATAACATATATGATAAAGAAAGAAGCGATAACACATATAACAATGTAAAAATCATAGAGCAAAATCTTATTAACATATAAATAATTAGATACTGAAAATTTCATTATGTGGTTTACGTTAAGGATCTACGGCAGGAACAACGATGTGCACATAATGTCCGCGGTCACAAAGAGGCTTAGAACCGCTGAAATAACGGATCAGTCGCAAAAGACTGCTGACCCTAAGTAACCTTCATTGATCAGGTGTAATGGCTTCCAGACTGACCGTGTTACTTCGCTTGAAAACTCCAAGGCTCCTTAGGTTAGTGTAAGCAGTAAATATGTAAATAGCTGTGCATAGCGCATATAAATCAAGAATGTCTCTTTTCGGTAGTTATTTCTATTTTATTATTCTTTAAACCGTTTCAATTTTTTTGTTTTAAAAAGTTGTTATTGATCGTTGATCAGCTGACTTTGAAAATATGACAACAAAGCCAAGATATGAGAGATTACACCAGTATTATACATAATACATTGTCGCTGTAATCATTGTCACAAGTAGGGGCCTATAGTCTATTTTGTATATCCCCTGTTCAAAGATTGTGTAAAAATATAAAGTTTTGCATAGGCCTATTGGTTCATACCAACTTGAAAACCGTTTGCATTTAGTTCGTTCTCAGTGTCATTATATTTACCTTACCGGTGTCCTGCCTATTGCTTATAAATATGTGACATGTACTAGGTCTAAGTCACACTATGTTACTTGATATATGGTGACTATTTTACTGCCAACTTGAGCAGCAGAATAGATATCAGTAGGTTACTGGTTGTAGGTGCACATTTTAACGTAGTGTATGCTGCTTACTGTGATTAGTGTGACTGACAGAGAACCCCCTCCTCCCCCCCCCCCCCCACAAAAAAAGTCACAAAAAAATCTGAATTTTTATTGAATAGGCACTTATACTATAGAGGTTTGGGCCGAAATGCAGTATAGGTCTCCGTTATGACCTTTGACCCGCCTGTGTTCTACTTTCGAGGTATTACCTAACCATTGCAGTGTTAGATAAGTTGGTAAAGTTATAGATTGGGGGGGGGGCGGTTTAAAAGGATTATAATTCGTTTATAGATGTTTGAGGAAAGGGAGAAGGATTAGAATTAGTGTTTAGAATTAATAAGTAATTCTCTAAGAATTCTTGTTTAAGGCGTGAATCGATATGATTGGTTGTTCAAGGGAAATCCGTGATGTTAATGTAAACAGTACGCTTTTTATAGCCAAACTGAGACCTATACTGCATTTTCACCGAATTTTGGAGCATAGATATTGGAGTATACTATAAGCAATGATCAATACTATAAGTTATAGAGGTTTGGTGTTTACCTTTTTGTTGTTTACCAAAAGTTTAGTAAAGTTAGGGTGTACCCATTAGAAGCTTGACATTCGACAATAATCCAATTGCAGATGATCATGCTTAGAATATAGGAGATGTTTCTTATCTGTTACTAGTGTTACTGTAGCTCACAATTGATTTTCATTCTGGTTAATTGGTCTGTTGGAAGTAGGGTTACCATACGTCCGGGTTTCCCCGGACATGTCCTCTTTTTATGCCCCGGTCTGGGCAGCCTTCCAGAGAAATCGTTTTTTTCTGGGTTTTTCTCCATCCCCGACCGTCCATCCGTCCCCGCTTGATCGATACTTTCTTACTTACTTTTCTGTGCTATATACTTTAATCTATTATGTATAGTGAAATAAACACGCGCGCCAGCTATATTTAGCTCAATATTAACATTAGCCATCAGAACTTCTGGTTCCGTTAGCCATTTTCAATTTTTCATAAACAAAATGCATTTCGCATAGCAGACGGTAACCCGAGTTCGTTAGTGATCATTATCAATTAATAAATGTTTGAATTGAAGATTGAACTTAAATTTAAAAAATAAGATTTAAAAAATGCCGAAACTCAGTTAACATTCAGTTAATACAAGTTTATAATTAAATAAGAACAATATTTTATGTAGTTTAACTTTACTTTGATTTTTGCAGCACTTAATATTGGCAGTATTTGACGAAAAATTTGCATATCATCTTTTTCCATCTGACAATTATGGTAACCATGCAATAAGGGTGCACTAGATTTAAAGGCGCACATCGAAACATCCTCTTTTTCCATCTGACAATTATGGTAACCCTAGTTGGAAGTTGACAGATACAGTTGTAGTTTTCAATAACAATGATAAAATTATGTTTACAGATTCATTAAGTGAAACATTGCACTAGAAAGTGTGGTTCTTCATAATATTCCTGTATATTTGACTACTCTTGTATCAAGTTAGTTAATCGTTAGGGTCATCATCATCATGGCACACAGAACATGCCCATAGTCTTGTTGTATCTTATCTTTTAAAACCTGACCAGATTCATACCACTATTGTACATTATTGCTGAGGCATGAGCAAATAGAAGCAATGCTGTTACCAGCCATAGATGACTAAGGAAGTTTTGGGGGGTCTGGTTGGCTGACCAATCTCTCTAGGGATTTAAGTGAACTAGAAGCTGTACTGGGTTGAAAGTCGCAGGTATTAGGGGCGGTCCCTAAATAACTTAACACAAAAGCATGGGGGCAAGAGTGTAGCCTTGTTTTATGCCACTCTTGATCACAAACATCTCTGCAGAAACACCTTCAGAGTTCATAGTACCTTTTGTGCCTGTGTGGAATGACTCAACTATACTTAGCAGGGTTGGTGCGAAGCCAATATTCTTGAGTGCTTTGAATAAGCCTTCAGGACTTACTAAGTCAAATGCATTTATATAATAAATATAACAACACACAGGGTGTGCTTTTGTTCACAGCATTTCTCTTGTAATTGACTTAATGAAAATATATCCATGGTTGATCGGTTTCCATGAAAACCATATTGTGATTAGGACAGAGCCATTCACTTAGAACTTGGTCTTTGCAGCACAATTCTACCAAGTATTTTGCCAACAATATTCAGTGAAATAGGAGTGAAATTCTTCTGTAGTTGTTACAGTCACTCTTGTCACCTTTGTTCTTATATAGAGTAATAGTGAATGAGTCTAAAATCCTGTGAGACCTACCCTTCAAACCAAAACATTGTTGTCAGTTGATGTTTGGGATTTGATCCTTGCCAGGTGCCTTGTTAGAAGCTATGTCATTAAAGTTTCATTAGTTTCAGCTATGGTTGGGAGTTTGTCCATCTGCTGCCTTTTATCAGTGATGATCTCTCCAGATACATTTTTCAGCGATGCACTCATCTTCATTCTCAGACAGATGGCTTTCTTTACCCCTTCATACACACCACCTCTGATATTGCCTTTTTTCACCAGTATTCTGTATGTCTTAACACAACCTTATGCTGGGTTATCAATACCCGGGCTGAAATAGAGACCATGTGTTGTCCATGCAACATGATCCTTCTCTCTGCTTGTCTTGTTAGCACCAAAGGAAAGGTAATACCAATACATTTGGAACAAGACAAGTTGCAGGAGCTTCCGGATTAGCAGAGCTGTGCTCTTTATTTCCACCTTTTGATGCTCCCAACCTAGACCAGCTGCCAACCAAGGCTAAGGATCTGATCTGCCCTACCACACCATTTGGTTTTAGAGTGCATTTCCTCATCCTAGATAAGGCTTGTATTCTGTCACATGTACTCCTCTGTTCATATTGTTGGCACAATGTTGGTTGTCAGGATAGGTAGACACCACCCAACTTATGGCATTAATAAAAGCAGGTTGTACTGACTACTGTAATACAGTATATCAAGTGATATATTCTTTCCAGAGCATTGTCTTTGTCATGGATACTCTGAACGCCTCTCTGTCCTGGGCAAGCAGGCCTGCATTGGCTAGAGACGTGCAGTCGCTGGTCTATTTCTTCTTGGTGTTCCTCTTCTTCTCTCACCTGACACTTTTCCCCTTCAGAATCAGTTTTTCGATACCATCATATCACTTTAAGTATCCAAAATACTGTACTGTGGTCTCTTTCTTATGATGGTATTTAGAAGCCATTCTTCATTTAGTTTCATTAATTTCAAAATTCCATTGTTTTTCTCTTACTCTGTCCATGATATTCATAGGATCTTTCTGTAGCACTTCATTTCAAATTAATTTATTATTTTGGATATTGTCTTATTTCAAATCCAAGTCTCGCATCCATATGTTGCCACTGGGAAAACACATGATCTTAAAAGTATTACTTTAGTGTCATTATTACTACTTTACCACATCTTTCTCATTTGTGTTAGAGTGTTGCAATTGCGAGTCCTCTCCTAATCTTGACAGTACATCTAATTATGCGAGACAAGTTCATTGGCAGCGAAACACCTCTTGCGAGATAGACATAGTATACCAAAACCTAAATCCCTGATTAGTGCCTTCTAGGATGTTATGTCCTGAAAAACAGTGGTTGATAAATAGTCATAGCGTAGAGTCAATACACATTCGCTTCCTGGTGACAAATAGGAAGGATGTCACTGGCTAGGGAAGTCCACCCGAATTAAAGGCATCCTGAAATCTGATGTGCTAGGCCAACATTTAGCAAATTAAATGGTAGCACAACGTACTTCATGCTCTCCAGCAGAATCTCACTAGAATATAGTTTATGCTATTTTTAAGCAATCCTTTGTTACAAGAGTCTTGTAACTAGTTTGTGTTGAACATCTTCAGTGTTCGGACCATGAGTGGAGGAAAACATGGTGATGGCGTTGGAAAGGTTGGTCAACTATCTGCTTTGATCATTGTTTTCATTTCATACTTTCTTTGTATTACTAATTGTTCCACTTGTTTCATTTTGTAATTATATTTATTCTTGGATGATGCTTGTTTAACTTACGTACAGAGGACATGCAGATGAGCAAAACTTGGGAATCATGCACCAAGGAGATTAAGACTAATATTAGTTAAGGACTTTCTTTACCTCTTCATGTGGTGGCTTATCAACTGTTCATCCTGGAAACAATTTCATTTAACACTTGTGCGAAATGCTTGGATAAAACATTAGGGACCAAATTTAGACTATCAAAACTGGCTGGGACAACTCAGGTTGTCAAGAGTGACATGTACCAAACTCTGGCTATTGAGACTGGCAGGAACCAAATTCTGTTGAGACTGACGGGGACTAAAATTTGGCTGTCAAGGCTGGCAGTAACTAAACTCTAGCTGTCAAGATACAGGGGCCAAACTCAGACTGTCATGGACCACAGTCAGGCAAAGATCAAACTCTTGACTGTCAAGACTAGGAGAATGAAAATTGCTCCCATACAAACAATATATTTCATGACAGTCTCAATCTTCACATGACAAAAACTGTCAAACACAACATCCCAAATAACACTAGACTGGGAATACCATCATGTGAATGAATGGTGAATATCTGTTCCCAATGAAAATACCTTTAGAGCATAGCTCAAGGGGCTGTGCTTAGTACAGGTTCAGTACTTGTGGACAGTGTATAATAGAACAAAAAGCCTCATTACATTTCACCTACAGCTTTAAGGTGATGTTCATGATCAAGAACATGGCCCAGTCTAAGAAATTCTTTAACTTAGGAAGACAACACAGTGTTCACATTTGTCTAGTTGCATTAGACTCCTCTCAGTGTAAAATTCTTCTTCTCAATTTATTGCACGTGAACTGAGAGTTGGGATTTTTGGTAAAAATAAACAACTGTGAGGACTCTCCCCATTGCAGTAGAGAAAAGTATAACAGAGATGTAGTGGGCAGCACACAGTTTTTGAAACAGAAAGTGGCTAAGTGTTGATACTCAGGCTTGGATCATGGGAATGTTCATGCAGTAGATAAAGATCTCCATCCAGAAGATACAGGGACCACAAGCCCAATTGTGCTGTTGGGGAATTTCCTTAATCAGAACTAGACTCTCAGATGACAAAGGATTATGCACCCAGGGACATAATGCGCAGTGGACAGTGTCTGCAAAGAGTCAGTACAATATGTTGAGGTTTGGACTTGAAACATGAGACTAGCTCACTTAGTGGATCAACAACTCATCTGAGCAGATGTACCTAATTCTTCTTCAGCGTTCATTCTAAAATTCCCACTGGATCTCTCTTGCAGCAGGATGATAGTCCTCCTAGATTTCTAGCAGGATGTAGTCCAGAAAATGGAAATGCGTTGTGTCACCGTTTTATTTGCGCCAATGGCTCGACACATCCATCTTCGGTGGGTACCTAATTCAAGTACAATTCAACTGATTTAAATTCACTAATTTTGATCTCGATTGTATGGAAAGTGTTTTGGAGGAGGAGATGGAAGGCACATCAAGGGAAAGGAATGTTGCTAGGCAAGAGATATTCATGAATGCATGCATATGCTGCTAGAGGAGGCAGAACAACTTGCCAGAGACCGCAGGGATTTTAGGAGATTCATAAAGAAGACTGTTCTGGAAAGATCTCTCATTTTGATCTTGATTTTCCACATTGTCCTAAACACTAGCCCTATCTAACAAAGTAACTTCAACATCTTTTTCCATGTCATATTTGGCGCTCTAATCACATACACCATGCATATTTCCATCATAACTATGGCTTGGTCATCAGTTTACATACAAAAAGTTGTTTCATACTCCACAAAGTAACAAAAATTAAATAAAGCAAATTACAATGTGTCAGAAGTTGACTTAATTACAATATGTCGCCCGTGTGTTGCCAGGCCCAAAAGGGGAGCAAAGAATAGCAACACTTTTTACCTTCACGCATGTCGTAAAAGGTGACTAAGGTGGTTATGGGATAGAGTTGGCTGTCCCATCCCATATAGGGCCAGTGACCCAAAGCCATGCTGAAGTCGGATGTGTCAGGCCTAAAAGTGCAGATATTGCAGCAATGCTGTAAACCATGACACAGCGTATTCCGTTCTCCGGACTACATCCTGCTAATCTGCAGGAGTTTGAGAACGAACGCAGAAGAAGAAGAAGATTACAATATGTCAGAAGTGGAACTTAAATTACAATGTCACAAGTTGACTAAACCTATTACAGTATGTCAGAAGTTAAACTTAAATTACAATGTCAGAAGTTGACTGCAAACAAGTTACAATATGTCAGGCATTGACTGTAGAAAAATTATAATATGTCAGGAGTTGACTCTTCTGAAATTTCAATCTCTCAGAGAAATTTGGCTACATCACCCTAAAATAACTGTTTGGGATTACCAAGTTATCTCACAGGCGTTGTCGTGCCGATAGGTTGAAAGACTGTCAGAGGCTGATGAGATAAAATTCATAGGAATGCAAATGGTTGAGCTTTACTTGTATCCTTCATTTAGCAAACATAATTGACCCAAGTGCAATTTGACTGATTTGAATTTCTTCATCTTGAAAAGACCTACTAGATAGAAGAATAGTTACTAATGAAGCAAAGTAACAAATTCATCTTGTAACACAGACCATAATCTGAGAAGGGGGCTTCTTGTCAAAACATTGCAAGCTGCTGAGACAAACAAAGTCTATGGAGTATACAAGAAAGCAGAGAAAAATATTTCCACTTCCCCAACTGTACATAGGAAACAAGAGCTTAATTGCTCATAAAATCTGGGGATTGAAACAAACTGCACAATTATTAATTTGGTTTTGTTTGTTTCCATCCCCAAGGAATTATGGGCAGCAGAGCTTTTATATCATTTTGTTAAATATGGATGTTTCTCCAGAGCTGTATTTCATACCCAGAAAACTCCCAACTCTCAGATGTATGTTAAGCTTTGAGATGAATCCTACTGCTCAGAGCAGTAATACATGTTTTAATGAGGGTCTTAATGTTTAGTTTAGTTGAATGTACAAATGTCTTAATGTTTAGTTTAGTTGACTGTATAAATGTCTTAATGTTTAGTTTAGTTGACTACAAATGTTGTAATGTTTAGTTTAGTTGACTACAAATCTCTTAATGTTTAGTTTAGTTGACTGTACAAATCTGTTACTATATATCCTATTATTATTTATTGATAATTGTGTATAGTTTTACTGCACTGCCATGTTCCTACAGAGAATTCTCCTTAAAAAATGTTTTTGCTTACCCTGTAATTAAAAGATTGTTAATTAAACAAAATGCTGTCATTATATACATTTTTAACGCTAATTGTTGTTTGTTCTCCATTTTCAGGGAGGTGGTAGTGGTGGCAGCATCAGGTGAGTTAAACTCCTCAACTCAAGAACAATAGTTCATGTTGTGAATTTACAGCCAGAATTTATACAGAATAAATGTGTTCAAGATATGGTAGGTTTTTAGAGAAAATTACAAAAAAAGGTGACACTTGTGTAGATATTAAAAGTGACATTGATAATCACTGCCCTCATCAAGTGGTGTGTTGTAATGACTGCCCTCATCAAGTGGTGTGTTGTAATGACTGCCCTCATCAAGTGGTGTGTTGTAATGACTGCCCTCATCAAGTGGTGTGTTGTAATGACTGCGCTCATCAAGTGGTGTGTTGTAACGATCACCTTCATCTGGTGGTGTTTTGTAATACTACCCTCTAAAGTTCAAGGTAAAGGTGCATCCACACGTTCCACACCTGTTGACATATTGTCAAGCTGTCATAGACTAGTTAAGTCCACAAAAGACATGCTGATAATGGATGCATTACGCTCATACAAAGCAACTAAGACTGTCATCATCAGGTGACATATTTTTTCCAGAACGTAGTATTCCCTACGGATCTCTTGAATTCTTCATGGTATTGAGCAAGTTGTTCTGCCTCTTTTAGTGACATGTGTAGGCATTCTTGAATGTCTTTTGTCCAACAGCGTCTTAGGGGGGGGGGTGACCTTTGCTCTTATTGCCTTCTATCATCCCTTCCAGTAACACTCTCTCCATGCTGTCGTGTCTCTTAATGTGAGCTTTTTCTTTAATATGGTGTTCAGAAACCAGCCTTCCTGGATGTTAATTGTTCTTAACACCTGGTTTTTTTTCCTTGCTGTCCATGGTATTCTCAGAACTCTTCTATAGCACTTTAATTAAAATGATGTTATTCTCTTTGCCACTGTTTTATTTAGTATTCATGCTTCACATTTATATGTCGCCACAGGAAAAACACATGTTCGTAGTAAACACAATTTGGTTCTTATGTTAGTGCCATGCGAGGTTTCTTTAGCTGTTTTAAATTTGACAGTGCCATTGCTATTCTTCTCTTAATCTCAGCCGCACAATCACCCGCATTGTTTATATTAGTTCCTAAATAATCAAAATGTGTCACTTCTAATTTGCAATTCTAAATATTAATTTTGGGTCTTGATTTAGTTTTTCAGTTACCATTATTTTTGTCTTTTTCTTATTTAAGAACAAGATTTGCTGTTCGCTGAACTTTGGGACACATAATCACGAATGATGACAGATGGGAAACAGAAGTTAAAAGGAGAATAGGATTGGCCAAAAGTACCTTCAATGACATGAGGAAAATAGTAACATCTAAAAAAAATTACAAACAAGTTAAAAATGAGAATTATAAAATGTTTCTATTCTATTCTAAAAATATATTATAGAATAAATCTATTCTATATTAATGTATGGATCAGAAACATGGACAATAAACAATTAGAAGACAGAATTGATGCCTCTGAGATGTGGGTATATAGGAGAATAGGGAGAACATCATGGAAAGAGAAGAAAACAAATAAAGAGGTGCTAAAAACACTTAATATGAGGAAAGAATTACTAAGAGAAATAAAGATCAGGCAAATAAAATATTTTGGACACATTAAAAGACATGACACCTTGTTGAAGACCTTACTTGAGGGTAAAGTCAAAGGGAAGCAAGTAAGAGGTAGAGATGCAAGTGGGAGAGTAACATCACAAGATGGACAGGTTATAGTCTAGCAGAGTGCACCACCAAAACAACAGACAGGGGATGTTGGAGATCTTGTGCAGCCAACTTTCGTTGCAGAGATGGCACTTGACGATGATGAACTTTGGGGGTTGACTTAATTATGTTCAGTAGGTCGTGTTCGTTTGTTGTTAATAGCACTGTGTCATCTGCATATCTAATTTCTGGTATCTGCAGCCCCCCCCTATATTTGCGGGTCTGAAATCAGGCTTCATTGTTTTTTGTCTCACGTTTCTCATTATATTTTCCTCATAGATGTTGAACAAGTATGGAGACAAGGTACAGCCTTGTCTTACTCCTTTTTGTACATTGAACCACTCCGAGCTTGCACCCTCCACTTTTACCGCTGCTTCTTGGTCTTTATACAACTCTGCTATTACTCATGTAATGTGTTTTGGAAAACCCATGTCGTTCATTATTTTTCATAATTGATGATGATTGACACAGTCACTAAGACTGTTTCACAACATATTTATACTCCCCGGCTCAAATCACATATAAATTGTGCTAATTTAACTGAGAGTGGTTGGTTGGTTGGTTGGTTGCTGATCCAGTGGTCCATGGGCTCATGCCCTTTGACCCAATGCCATTAGATGACATTATATTGTTGGGAAGTCTGTGGATTTTCGGCCCACCCCGGGACAGAGCCAGAGAATAACTATCACACCTCCAGGAAGGTAGGTTTCAACCTATGCACTACCCCTGGCCACTGTAGCCAAGATAGGGTTCACTGTGCTCATTCCCCGCCACCAATTGACTACTGGTTATGCCGAACTTCTCTATTGCTCCAAACTGAGAGTGAAAGCAAACAAATACAAATGAGCCAGTATTTTCAGTATTCACAAAACAAAGTACAACTGTGTACAGAAATCAGACTACAGTACCATGATTTCCCATGATTATATTGACTAGCTGTGCGTTTGCTATTTCTGAATGATTACGGTAACTGTACATTTGTATTTCCTACTCTCTCACAATTATATGAACCAGCTGTTTAATTTTTCTTTGTATTTCATTTAACAGGGAAGCTGGCGGGGCATTTGGTAAAATGGAAGTAGCCAAAGAGGAACAATACTTTCGTGCCCAGGTATCTATCATCATCATGTGCCATATATGTCTGTCTTCATTCATGAGAAGTTGTGTTACTGTTCTCCTCACAATGTTATCATGTAGTTACAGATACCTTCTGTGGTATTATCCTTTCATTTGTTATGTAGTTTAGCCTTACGTATATGCAAGCTGGGTACATGTCAGGTAGTTCATCCTCACTAATATGCAACCTTGGTACATGTCAGGTAGTTCAGCCTCACTTATATGCAACCTTGGTACATGTCAGGTAGTTCAGCCTCACTTATATGCAACCTTGGTACATGTCAGGTAGTTCAGCCTCACTTATATGCAACCTTGGTACATGTCAGGTAGTTCAGCCTCACTTATATGCAGACCGAGTACATGTCAGGTAGTTCAGCCTCACTTATTGAAACACTGGGTATAAATTAATGGTCTGTTACATGATATTTAGTTGATAGTAGTAAATCAAGTTTGTTTGTGGATTATAAAGGAGTATAAATTGTCTATAATATTAAAATTCCACAAATATGCCAGCATTGTTAAACCTATTTTTGTAACCGTCTCGGATGGTTTCACCTAACCTGATCAGGAACTATAATAGTATGTAGGTGAGAATCTTCCAAAAATTAACCTCCAATTAATCAAGAGTTTATTGTTTTGAGGGGCAAATCACCTCTAAAATCATAGAAGTTACCTGCATCTGTGCCAAAAAGTGTCACATTTTGTAATGGGAGAATGATAATGGTTAGAACTGCAGCAAAACTATGATCCCCCAGTCAAAAATAATAAGGTAATGAAGTTTTGGTAATTGCAGGAAAATACACATAATTTGGTGTTTCGACCAAATGGCCTTTAGCAAGAGCATAGCATAGCACATGATGAGTAAATGACAACACTACAAATGATGACATTACAATGCTAAAAGAGAACACTTATGTTCTTCAATAAAACTTGTTTCACTACACTCAAGCAATTATTATGAAAGTTATTAATGATCAATAAAACTGAGTTACCCAAGCACGTTTGTGATGTAACTCCAATCTTGCAAAAGTGGTTTCAACTTGTTGCTAATTAATATCTGTAAATGTCAGATGTTGCTTGGATCCAAATGTCTAGCAAAGAAATGGAATAATATGATGTTTTATGTTATAAGATATGACTTAGGGGGTTTTAGAGGTTAGATTCGTTGTCTCAACCGATATGTCAAAGTGATCTAAAAGCCAAGTTGAAGTTTGATGTGTCATTCTGAAAAATACCATATATCACAGGCAAGCTGTAAACCATGAAAGCATTCATGATACAAAGCATTCCATTTTCTACCTATATTCTGTTAAAAGCAGGAGTTTGAGAACAAATGCCTAAGGAGCTGAATATTTATAAAAAGGTTTTACTTTCATAGTATCACAGATAAAGTGAAACAACTTGCACTAAATATTGACTCCATAATAAAATAACAGCACTTAACCTTTAGGACCCTGAATTAAAATTACGCAATATTTCCCTGGGGCCTGAATTCTTTTTTAGAATATTTGCATTATTGATGGTGGGTGTTTTGAAAACTCTATAACTTTTTTGTTTTAAAAGATATCAAAATAATTGTTGCATATCTAAATAAAGGAGTGAATAGTAAATATAGTCATGTTTTTGTTGTTGTTGTATGTATGATATGACAGTTGTGAGCAAGTTGTGAAGTTGAAAATTCGGGGGGAAATCGCAAAACGCCATTTTCAATTCGCACATATAACTACTTGACGACCCTAATACTTGAGCAACGTGTGGAAACATTGATAAAATCCTCCTAAATACCTATACTTGTTGTATATATATTGTTTCATATCCAAACTAATATAATATGGCCTAAAAAAACTAATAAAACGTGAAGAAATCGCATATAATGTCCGTCCGGTCAACACTAGGTCTAGTCAAACACACAGTGTAATTATTGTCCATGCACACATGTGGCACCCCTGATACATATTATTTTTGTGTTTTTGAATGAATACACAAACATTCTTATCAAATAACAACATATTAAACACAAAAAGACAACAATTAGAGCATGTAGTCACGATCACTTAGCTATGCCATGCAGTACTCAATTTGATAGTAAAATATGACTACAAAATGGCCAATGTCGCTCTAGAAATTCGTTGACAAAACCAGCCGGCTTTTTCCATTCTTGCTGTCGTAACGTGTAAAGGAATTTGACCTTTAAACTGTGACGTATTCCTAGCTTCGTTTGGCAGGTTTTATACGTCGCAGGATCATTACTTCGTGAAGTTCCGTACTCGGGAATCGGGCCATATCGTATGTAGCCGATTTGCGCCAATAGGCACAATGGGGTATACACTCATTGGCGCAAATCGGTGACTATAGAGACCTAAAGGTTAACTAATGCTGTAGTGAAATGACTCAAAATTGCTTACAGTGTGAAATGACTGACATCACTGACATAGTGAAATGATTCAACATTAATTGCTGATGCAGTTAAATGACTCCACATGACTCCACATTAATTGCTGATACAGTGAAATTACAAAAGATACATTTCTAACACAGTGAAATGACACAGCATTAATTGTTGAATAATTATGTAAGTTTTGTAACTGGTTTGTTAACTAGCAAAAACAGCAGCTTGAGAAGCTGAAAGAATTAATGGAAGATGAAGTCGCTCACCATGAGATTCAGATTAGGCAACATATGGTGAGTAAAACAATGTCTTGTGTAATTTTCAGCACTCTGCATTAAAAATGTGAAATTATCCCAATGGGAATGCATTCCTTTGTGACTGTATACGTTATTTATGGAGGGTATTTGGAAAGCACAGCTCTTTAGTTTTTGGAGCTTTTTGTACATTAAAAAAATGGAACTAAAGGATTGGTTGAATGTTTACTAAATGTAATGATGTAGATTTTGTTGGTGTATATGAGAAAATGTTGAAGATTAAAAATGCAAATCATACCACACACGTGTCACTTATTCATGTCCGATATATTAAATGCAGTAAATAATGCCACTAAATGCTTATGTATATTTTCTTTCTGATGTCCATTTCATAATCAAACTAACTTGTTCATAATATCGTCTGTGAAAACAAACGAAACATGTCAATCTCACTACTTTTATCAGCTAGGCCAAATGGTCTTAAAACTTCAGAAAAGTTACGAAACCAGAGATGATTGTAACCTGAAGGGGTAGTATCAGCTACATACACAATACTTTTTTTTACACACTTGACAAAGAAAGAACTGTTGTCTCAATCCTCTGTTATCTGAAAAAACAATATCTGCATCCATAAATAAAGACATTCTTGTTATTGGAATCAGAATCAAAACAAGTCTTAAAAAAATGGATGCCATTTTAAATCGAAGCTACGACCATTGATTTGAAAACAAATGGAAGAGGAAGATAAATTATGTCTATTTCTGTTTCCGTGTTACCCAGATGAGTGACATTAGTTTAAAATCTTTGATTTCCTGGAGGAAAGAGGTGCGTAGCAACAGGCGACTCAAATCACTGACAGCAGATCAAAATACATTGAGTCAAGCAACAGTAGTTGCTGACAGCATGCTAAAGGTTATCCTAAAATATAATTTCTCTCATGTGTTTTATTTTAAAGGTAGATTTTGTTGTAACTGTTATTTTAAAGGTAGATTTTGTTGTAACTGTTATTTTAAAAGTAGAATTTGTTGTAACTGTGCTATTTTAAAGGTAGAATTTGTTGTAACTGCTATTTTAAAGGTAGAATTTGTTGTAACTGTTATTTTAAAGCTAAAATGTGTTGTAACTGTGTTATTTTAAAGCTAAAATGTGTTGTAACTGTGTTATTTTAAAGCTAAAATGTGTTGTAACTGTGTTATTTTAAAGGTAGAATTTGTTGTAACTATTATTTAAAGGTTGAAATTGTCACAACTGTTCTAGATTTTAAACTTCAGTTCAGTTATGAGTGCATTTTATCATAAGAATAAATCCATTAGAGTGCAGTGGCTCACAGTTCCAGTTTAGTGTTGATTTCATAGATCTATTATGTTTCTTTTTATAGGCTGTTCCATTTTTATACAAATCTCCAGATATCTTGGGAATGACCATAATTCACACTTCACAAATTATGTCATATTAATTGAATGATATATCCGCTGAAGTCGGATGTGTTGGGCCATTGGCACAAATAAAACGGCAACATAATGCATTTCCATTCTCTGGACTACATCCAACTGGAAATCATGTAGGACCATTGTCCTGTTACAAGAGAAATCCAGTGGGAATTTGAGAATGAACGCTGAAGAAGAAGAATTGAATGATATACATTTTAACACTGTGACCATGCTTGCTAGTGTATCAGCTTGCTAGTATATTCACACAACTTGTTTTAGAAAAGTTATGAACATCAGATGGCAAGACAAGATTCCAGATACCACTGTCCTTAACAGATCTGGTATCCCTAACATTGACACCATTCTGATGCAGACACATATTCATTGGGCAGGTCATGTATTATGTATGCCAGATCACCACAAGCTTAAAGACGCTTATCTATTGTGAGCTGCAGAAGGGAATACATTCCCAAGGTTGCCAAAAGAAGAGCTACAAAGACTCGTTTATGACCTCAAAGCCTTTGAAATAGACCAAGATATATGGAAGAACTTGTACAAAATAGAGCTACATGGCACTCTACAGTAAAAAAAAAGACACAGTGTCTTGTGAAAAGAGAAGTATTGCAGCAGTTCAACAGCAGAGAGTAGTTAGAAAGTCGTGGATAGATAAAAACTATCTACGGTGGTTATCCTATATCCGAACTGTCCAAGGAGATTTGCGGCCAGAGTAGGGCTTATTGGTCCATCTATGAACTCATAGTCAAGGATATGACGCTTAACAGAATTTCAAAAGTGGATGTAAGAAATAGTCATCACTTTGTGATAGACGAACAGCACCAAATGGGTTTGCTCATCACCCTCAGCTCATATATGTCTGATCATGAATACACAAAGCTAATATTTGGTCAGAGATTGCTTCAACTACTCCACACATTGACAACGGATGACCCTCCATCTTCAAATTTTTGGAGCATGTTTATTGAGTTACTAAGTATAGCATGCATGAAAATAGTTCTATGACACCAGTCATGATGGCCTTCATCAAAGCCTTTATTTCCATTATAAGATAGCTCATGATTGTAGTAAAGGCACTCCTGGATTCTTTGACAGTTTTCTCACTGGACTGTGCAGAAAAATCTCAAGCACAGCATTGATGTTGGAACAGGACCATGCAACATTAAAAATAGATCATCTTGTAACTGTTAATTTTAAAGGTACTTGGTAGGACTTGTTGCAACTGTTCTAGATTTAAAATAGGACTTGTAACATACTACATTTAAAATAGGACTTCTTGCAATTTTGCTATTTTGTAAGTAGGACTTGTCGCAACCATAAGAGATTCTTCTTCTTTGTCTCAATCATCATACAAGTTTGTGTGATTTCTGCAGAGGAGCATGAGGAACATTGTGCTACCATTCAATTTGTGCCATGTAGGCTTAGCACATCCAATTTTGGTATGCTTTTAATTCAGGTGAGCTTCCCTAGCCTGTGACAGCCTAGCTATAGGAAACACTCTACAGTAGAGTTGGGGTCGGGTTCGCTCACCCTCTTAACCAAGGTTTGATTCACAGATATCGTGAACACATCATCCAAGTCTGAGCCTCTACACATATTTAGGAGCTCCAAGGAACATTAGTTGCGGTTTCTTTTTCACAATGTTTCTCTTTAGCTTTTACTCCATTCTATTTGGACAAGGCACTGCCTTTTAGCGCTGTGCTGCTCTCTACATGTACTCAATATGTTAGCCTTACTTCTCCAGAGACTTGCTCATGCCCATGAGTCTTGATATGTTTATGAGCGTTAAAAATGACAGCCCAGTAGCTCAGGCCAGATGCTGTCTTACTCTGCTGCTACAATTTATTTTGCTGTCATTCGGAGACCTTGTTTGTCGTGTGCAAACCTAAATCCACACTGCCAGGACATGTTCCATAAAGCGTTAGCCAGACTGCTTCGCTTGAGCTTTAAAAAGTCAGTTTTCAGGGTGCACTACTAGGAGGTGCTTTTATGATCTTGGTTATCTGCTAACACATAGTAATGATGATGCATGAGAAATATGCTCTTTGTAGCTTGTAAGATATTTATCTTTGTACCTTGTAAGAGATTTATCTTTGTACCTTGTAAGAGATTTATCTTTGTACCTTGTAAGAGATTTATCTTTGTACCTTGTAAGAGATTTATCTTTGTACCTTGTAAGAGATTTATCTTTGTACCTTGTAAGAGATTTATCTTTGTTCCTTGTAAGAGATTTATCTTTGTACCTTGTAAGAGATTTATCTTTGTACCTTGTAAGAGATTTATCTTTGTAGCTTGTAAGAGATTTATCTTTGTAGCTTGTAAGAGATTTATCTTTGTACCTTGTAAGAGATTTATCTTTGTACCTTGTAAGAGATTTATCTTTGTACCTTGTAAGAGATTTATCTTTGTACCTTGTAAGAGATTTATCTTTGTACCTTGTAAGAGATTTATCTTTGTTCCTTGTAAGAGATTTATCTTTGTACCTTGTAAGAGATTTATCTTTGTACCTTGTAAGAGATTTATCTTTGTACCTTGTAAGAGATTTATCTTTGTACCTTGTAAGAGATTTATCTTTGTACCTTGTAAGAGATTTATCTTTGTACCTTGTAAGAGATTTATCTTTGTTCCTTGTAAGAGATTTATCTTTGTACCTTGTAAGAGATTTATCTTTGTACCTTGTAAGAGATGTATCTTTGTACCTTGTAAGAGATTTATCTGTGTACCTTGTAAGAGATTTATCTTTGTAGCTTGTAAGAGATTTATCTTTGTACTTTGTAAGAGATTTATCTTTGTACCTTGTAAGAGATTTATCTTTGTACCTTGTAAGAGATTTATCTTTGTACCTTGTAAGAGATTTAAACTGGACTCTCTTGTAGCTGTGTTATTTTAATGGTAGGACTTGTAACTGTGCTAGATTTAAAGTTACTCCAGTGCCACCTTTTGAACTCTCTCAAATAGCACTCATAATACTTCCACTAAGAAACATAAGTTCAGATAACAATTCACCTACATTGTTGCCTGAACATGTTGACAGATGTAATCTTTTATTGCAGCAATTTACTCTTGACCTGGTCATGGCAGACTTTCCTTTCTGAAACATTCAAGTTATACACTATTGTCTTGAATACACTTGCCACATCCTGCATTCTGCAGTGAATATCAGTTGACCGACATCCTTCATATGTTGTTCCACCTCCGATGAATTTACTATCACGCTGACCATCTTGTAAATAATCTACAACATGACTTCAGGCTCTTGACACACGTGATACATCTCTTATTTATATGCCTCTCACACCTTGTACATAAATAATAACAAATAATATATCCATTTTGTCATTGCCAAATGTCCAATTTTCATGTAGATACGTTTTCATTAATAAATTTGGGAGCAGTGATAGTGTACTGTTAATTCATTCATCCGCTGACCAGCAGACTTGGGTTTTGAATGCATTCATTATTTGTGGTTTGAATATTTTTTAAATTACTCCCGTTGTTCACCCAATCATCAGGAAGTAGGGTACGATCACTACTGAGCAAGTGTGGTAGGAGATGCTTGTCAGACTGTCTCTGATCAACCATTGACTACACAGCTGAACACTTATGGGAAAGCATTAGCAATGATGCTACTTGATAACTCATATTACCTTTACCTTATTAATACTTGTAAATATCTGATCTTTCATCCTTTGTCACCATCAACATATATCCAGTAACAGACAGCAACAAGCATCATCCAGATAAAAAGTATCAATTTTTTACAGTCGGCCATTGAACATCACAAGAAGAAAATTGATCGTATTGACAAGAAATCCAAGGATGGAAAATTGAGTGACTGAGCCATGACAACTTGTACTGAGCACAGAAATGATTCAACTTTGGTTGTACAAGTATTGCAATCTCCATCAAACAATATCATCAGCATCAAATCTGTGTTCTTAGCATATCATCACTAGTCGTGCTACTTATCATATAGGGAGCAGCATTCCTTAATGTATGTCTCCACGTTATATGTGCCAATAATATTGTCAGAAGTGTTTGTGTGTTTAAAGTTTGTCAAAGAAACTAGTACTAGAGAGATTGTAGATCTAGTGAATTAATAAAATTAAGGAGATTGTAGGTAAGTTGAATTAATATAACCAGTGAAGATTGTAAGTTGGAAAAATAAAACTGTAGAATTTGTAGATAAAATGAATTGGTAAAACTAGAGAGATTGTAGGTAAAATTGAGTTCGTAGAGTAGAACTGAAGAGATTATAGAATTAATAGAATTATATTGATTGTAGAAACTGAAAAAAACTAGAGTTTGTATTGAAACTTCTTTGACAGTATATAATATTACTATAATGTTATATTGAAATTAAATACTAGAAAATAGAAAGATTGTAGAAAAACTGAACACTAGAAAGATTATGGCAAAACTGGTTACTAGAAACTAGAGAGATTGTCATTAAACTGAACACCAGAAAGATTGTGTAGTGAATCAGAATAATTTAAACTGAAGATTATAATGAAACTGGATACTAGAAAGATTGTAGTGAAACTGGGACTAGAAAGATTGTAGTGAAACTGGGTTAACTGGGACTAGAAAGATTGTAGTGAAAGTGGGTTAACAGGGACTAGAAAGATTGTTGTGAAAATGAATAAACTAGAGAGACAGTAATGAAAATGTACACTAGAAACTGGAGAGATTGTTGTTGGCAGAACTGTTGGCAATGTCTTAATTCAGATTTTATGACTTACAAGTGAGGGTGCAACATGTTTGTTGAACTTGTCACTTTCTCTTGAAAAGCTGAACTTTATATCATTTTTTGATTATTTTAAAATAAACAAAGTGCAACTTACTGCATGTCTTTCTTCTATTTTTTTTTTAGCCATTGATAGATGAAACTCCTGACATAACTTTTTCTTACTTGTAGTCAATGATCTCTGACATAACATAACTCATTTACAGTCAATCAATTCCTGACATATTGCTACATCAAATCCTGATATATTGTAACTTGTTTTAAACCAACTCCTTCTTCATCGTTCTTCAGTCAGGTTACAGCACCAATAGTTTCTATTAATTGTGTGATTCATTTCAGGTCATCCATGGAACCCCCTCAGGTCTGGAAGTAGTGCCGTCTCAGTAGGCCATATTTTCTCCCTCTCTTCTTGGTAGAGTTGACACGTGACAGGCATGAAGAATGTGTTCTGCAGTCTCTGGACTCAGTCCACAGTTGCACAGGTCTGTCTCGCCAATCTTCAGCTTTCAGAACATGTGGTTTCTCAGTCTGTTGTGGCCAGTTTGTAGTCTGAAGATGATGGTTTGTTCCTTGCGTGACATTTTATGGAAGGGGTCATTTTGTTCTGCAGTTGGGTGCAGCTGCTTCCACTTTTTCTTATATTCTGCTTGTATCATAGTCTTAATTCATAGTACGTATTATCACTTTCTATTTGTTCTAGTGATCTCCCTTTTCTTGCCAAGAGATCAGCTTTTTCATTTCCGGGTATGCCACAGTAACCAGGGATCCACTGCAGTTGGATCAAGAAGTGGCTCTCAGGAAACTTCGCAGCCATGACAATATTGTCATCAAATCTGCTGGCAAGGATGGCGCAGTTGTCGTCTGGCGTGAGAACCTATACTGACAAGAGGGCCAGGCACAGCTGCCCAATCCTTTATTCTACAGGGCCAATACATGAAAGAAAAAGAAAGGCCCCACAATGACACAGTCTCTACCATCATCAAGGGTTGGATAGTCGACAACCTGTGAGCGTGACGACTCTCTGTCTCAAGGAAAAAGGTATGACCTGCGTTCAATATGCTACCTAAAATCCACAAACCTTCTAACCCTGGCAGACCTATTGTCTCCGCGTGTTCCTGCCCCATGGTACTCATCTCAGATTTCTTGGACAGTGTATTTGAACCAATAGTGGAACAAATCCATACATTTCTTAAAGACTCTAACCATCTCCTGTCTATCTTTGCCTCTATTTCATTGTCCCCTGCTCATACTATTGTCTCTTTCTACTCGATATCTGCTCCCTTTACACCTCCATACCTCACTCTGATGGCCTCAAGGCCTTGAAGTTCTTTCTCGACAAGCATGCTCATCACTGTGTCTACCTCTGTTCTCACCTGTCTTGCTGAATTTGTGCTCACTCTCAACCCCTTTGAGTTTGATGGGCTCTTCTTCGACCACATCAGTGGGATTGCCATGGGCACTAAGATGGGATCCAGCTATGCCTGCTTGTATATGGGCCACCTTGAACACCAGATATGGGAGTCCTATGGTGGGCCCTTCCAATTGATGTTCCATAGATATATCGATGATAGGATCAGTATCACTGACATGGCTGATGCTGATCTGTCACATTTTATTCACTTGATCGATAACTTTCAACCAGCCATAAAATTCACATCCGAAACTCCACATCCCATATGAACTTCCTGGACATATCTCAGTACAGTGGTACATTACAAATCGAATGATGCCCAGAGCTTTCTCCTATATACCTCATCTCATCCCCCTGCCTGTCGCAGTTCCCTTCCATTCTCTCAACTTATTTGTTTGTGTAGTGGTGAAGAGGACTTTCTCGCCCGTGTGTTTTGAGGCCCGAAAGCGGAGCAAAGAATAGCAACACTGCTTACCTTACATGCATGTCGTAAGAGGCGACTAAGGAGGTTATGGGATGGAGTTGGCTGTACATCCCATATAGGATCAGTGACCCAAAGCCATACTGAAGTCGGATGTGTCAGGCCGATTGGTGCAGATATTGCAGCAATGATGTAAACCACGACACAACGCATTCCGTTCTCCAGACTACATCCTGCTAATCTGCAGGTGTTTGAAAACGAACGCAGAAGAGGAAGAAGAGGACTTTCTCGAGAAAGCCCATGAGATGATGGACTTCTTACGCTGTTGCCTATATCCTGACAGAGTCATTCGGTCTGCCCTGTCTCGAGTGTGTAGCCTCTCCCACCAGGATACCCTCTTGAACACTCAGAGGTCTTCTCCCTCGGTCAGGGTCAAGCTTGTTTTCACTTTCCACCTCCATTTCGTTGCTGTTCGTCATGTCCTGCTCCGACACATTCCTCTTCTTTAGTCGGATCCCAAGACACGTGAAGTGTTCTGATTTTAAATAGATTTTATCCATAAGCATTATCACAGATAAGTGCAGCACTACACTCTTTACCCTGTTACCAAAACAAAAAGCCGGCGTTATCAAGATAGATGGAGAACTTTTGAAAGAAGACAAACAACCCACATTCATCAGTTACCTTTGATGATAAGCTGACATGGTGCAACACATTAACACAGCAACAAACAAAAAAGCAAGGAGGAAGTTAGTTATCCTAAGAAAACTAAGTGGAACCACATGGTGATTCAGTAGAATTCTTCTTCTTAATTCGTGATTATAAACTGGCCTCAGCACGTGGGACATTCCCATAAGTGCTCCGCCCTGTTCCAGCAGCCATTCGACTCGATGGTGTTTCGAGTCTAATGCCGCCTAAACAGACGTCGACATCAGGGCACAAATCTCCCTCTTGCGACAGGTTTCTTTGTTGTTCCGCCCACCCACGCCATACCCGTAACTAGTTCAAGCACAACATCGGCCTGTCGGAACAACATGGGAATATAGTCAGTGGGAATATAGGCCTACTACGTAAAGTTTATCAGCAAGGCATAAACTCACACCTGGATGGTTCAGCTACGTGGTGTTCTGCATAAAACACCACATTACATGATTTAGAAAGAGTGCAAAACCAGACGCTTAGAATAAAGTTGAGAGGAATGAAATCAACACCCCTAGTAGAGATGCAGAAAATGGGATGGGGAGGATGCAAACACTTGGCGAACGCAGAAACACTAATGTACAAATACAAGCAGAAAAATTTCAGTGTGAAGTTTCTTTTCTCTATTTTGCGTGCTAGGCAACGCTTCGGTCGTATGTATGGCTGGATGCAAATAGTTTTGCTAACTAGACAACGTTTCTGTCATATATATGGCTGGATATGTGATGTGTCTGTCTTATGTTTAATTAAGACTTTTGCCTTTGTAGCAAAAAGTGTTTAAAAAAGACAGATGTTTTCGCTGTAGCGATTCACACGCCGCCATTTTCTTTACAGTAGGGCCTATATCAGATGGGTGTAACCTTCTCCTGCAGATAAAACTTAGTGCATTCCCCTTCCTGGTTGAGGAGAATAGAACAGACAGTTCTAGACTTAAACAGATAGCAGGCATTCTCTATAGAATGTCTCATGATAATTCCTTGAACACCTGCACTAATTTTACAGGAAGGTATAAATCTATAGCCAGTGATGGGACTATTTTCCGTACTATGACCTAATCTTCACATCTGGTGTATTCTGTCAGACGAGCTGAAAATTACATATCAGCTATCTTGGACCGCTCTCTTTATCCACGGAATGTAACTTGTCACACAATTCGTGAAGGTTATAACTATCACTCAGCTTGTATGTAACTTGGATTTTTTAAAACCATATATTACTTTATTGACTATATAAATGTACTTCTTGTCTCCCATACACAATAATTGTGCGGTTTTTGCGTGTTTGTATAGTTATAAAAATAGTTGTATATCTTTAAAAATATAGAAGAAATACCAGGACTCAAGATCAATGGGAAAATAATAAACAACATTAGATATGCAGATGACACTGTTCTTTTAGCAGAAAGTGAACATGAACTACAAAGACTAATAGATCAAGTCAATAAATCAAGTAATGAATATGGACTGGATATAAACATTCAAAAAACAAAAACCATGATAATCAGCAAAAACACAGAACAGGAGGTAAACATAAACATACAGGGAGAGAAACTACAACAAGTAAAACAGTATCAATATCTTGGACACATAGTCACAAATGATGGCAGATGTGAAACAGAAGTTAAAAGGAGAATAGGAATGGCTAAAAGTACCTTCAATGACATGAGGAAATTATTAATATCTAAACAAATTACAAACAAGTTAAAAATGAGAATTATAAAATGCTACATCTATTCCATATTAATGTATGGCTCAGAAACATGGACACTAAATAAACAATTAGAAGACAAAATTGATGCCTTTGAGATGTGGGTATATAGAAGAATAGGGAGAACATCATGGAAAGAGAAGAAAACAAATAAAGAGGTGCTAAAAACACTTAATATGAAGAAAGAACTACTAAGAGAAATAAAGATCAGGCAAATAAAATACTTTGGACACATTAAAAGACATGACACCCTATTGAAAACCTTACTTGAGGGTAAAGTCAAAGGGAAGCGAGCAGGAGGTAGGCAGAGATACAAGTGGGAGAGTAACATTACACGATGGACAGGTTACAGTCTAGCAGAGTGCACCACCAAGACAAGAGACAGGAGATGTTGGAGATACGTTGCAGCCAACCTTCGTTGCGGAGACGGCACTTGATGATGATGATGATAGTTAAATAGATTTATATATATATATATATATATATATATATATATATATATATATATATATATATATATATATATATATAATATAGCCTATACTAAACAATGTGTTAAATTTGTCGATATGTTGCATGTCTATCTTTTCTATGTTGTTTTCATGTCAATAAGTCTGTGTTTTATGTGAATTTTCTTTCTATATATGTGTCTTTTTTCGTTAAAAATGTATTTTTTCTGTATATATTTCTGATGTCTGATTATAAGTATTGTGAATTAAAGAACAGGTTAGAACTCCATTTTGCAGACCAGGATCAGACAGACATCCTCGGGAGATCACTCGAGTCCACTGTGGTCATATTTCACTCAACTATCGCTTTGTGTGAATATGCGTAGCGAAGAACAAAACAACTACAATGATTGGCTACTGAAAGTTGAATCTGGAAAAATACCCAGAATACCTGGTATTTTTGAAGAAGATAATATTGAGATTCCTGGAGAGTTGGTCTTAGGACCAAACTTAATCAATTCTGTTTTCGGAGATATACAACATATGTTAAACGAGGAATTTTCAAAACACGTGATTGTTGGACCAACCAACGCGCAAATACTAGATATATATCGTTGACCATATACATGGACAGCCTGTGATTTACTATAGCGATACATTTTTTTAGTGAAGATCAGAGCGAACGCTCAATTTCCTAGTTGAACTTTTGTATGAACAAACACCTTCTGGTATGCCTCGACATGTATTGCTTTTGTATGAACAAACACTTTCTGGTATGCCTCCACATGTATTGCTTTTGGGGAAAAAATGCGTTATTATCATAGTTTTGAGAAATCTCAATCCAATTAAATGTCTGTGTAATGGCACCCGTTTGATCGTAGAGGACTTGGCAAAAAATTGTATTAAGGCTAAGATAATTTCAGATTGCAATCGTGGTGATTTGGTAATGATTCTGAGAATTACTTTATCTCCGTCTGAAACTACGTTGCCATTTGTTCTTCGTCCACACCAAATTCCAGTTACTCCATCATATGGAGTTACAATCAACAACTCAGAAGGTCAATCATTTGATCATGTAGACATAAATTTGGAGTCACCAGTTTTCTCTCATTGGAAATTATATGTTGCTCTTTCTCGCTCTCAAAATTCTAATCAGGTAAAATTAGATATTGTACCAAATCCACTGCAAGGAAGACTACTTAACAATAAGAAACATTTTACAAAGAATATAGCTTTCAATGAAATTTTTACAATGCAACACGTTTTAATATAATAATAAAAATAATAATATAAAATAAATACAAATATATAATCTAACAGCAGTGTTCTGTCATTATATCTTTCCGCAGCGCTCTATAAATAGCGGATTTAAGTCACGGAATTCTGTGCGACATCGAATCAAAACGATGATGTCGAGACGGAGCCCCCCCCCCCCCCAAGCATGACTCACAGCAGACACCATGATTGTATACAAATATTATTGTGAAGCGCAATCGTTGATCTGATCAACCTCTCTGTAATGAACCAACATCAATGGTTTTCGTCAACAAATATGCCGAACCTTTCACCTCGACATTCGCATTTATTCATTCATAGAATATTGGTTATGGACTGCATTCGATGAAATGGTTATGGATTGTATGATGGCATACTCGCTTTTTCCCCCATACAGTGAGCCGGGTTGGCAAGAATTTTGACAATGTGAGGCATATCAGAGTAAGCAACCCAATAAATTTCGTTCCCGACGGAGCGACGAATCTAGTGTAGAATAAATATAATTGGGATTTGGAAAACTAATGTTACATAGGGAATAATGTCATAAGAGAATACACTATAGAGAAATTCTACAGTGTTACCAGGTGGTTGTGTCCAGGGAATAAGTTTTTGTGTAAACAGTTAGTTACCACAACTCAAATTTTGTTTCATTTTTGGGGTATCCCAGACATTCTGAGGATTTGATCCCCAAACAAGTGACTAGTAAATTTGTTCTTCTTTGTTCATTATCAAACTCCCACTGGATTTCTCTTGTAACAGGATAATGGTCCTACTAGATTTCCAGCAGGATGTAGTCCAGAGAATGTAAATGCGCTGTATCACCGTTTTATTTCCACCAATGCCCCGAAACATCCGTTTTAGACGGACGAGTAAAACCCCATGCGCTTGGTTGTAGTCAAGTCTGTAAATAAAGGGGGCGGCTTGGTGTTTCACCCTAAATCCCTTAGGAAACTAGAACAAGACATTTAGCACCAGGACGTAAGAAAAAAAATCAGGTTACCCCTTCTCCCTCCCCCACACAAGAATTTTCTCAAATTATCATTAAAACCCGCACAAATATGAGGTCATCATGATCATGTGACATATTGTTTACAGAACGTGGTCTCTTTATGGATTCTCTGAACACTCCGCCATTCTGTTGGGCGAGTTGACGTACCGCAAAAACTAGGAAATCTACGAAATAACCCCCCCCCCCCTTCCCCCGTTGCCAGGTTAAAAAGTGTAAAACTTTTTTTTTACGTAATTTATGGACACCCCCTTCCCCACGAAATTCTACCTATTTGTTTGTGTATCCATATCTCAAAGGCGTTTGCTTTTATTGTTCTTCTTCTTCAGCGTACATTCTCAAACTCCTGTTGAAATTCTTTTGTAGCCGGACCATGGTCCTACTAGATTTCCTGCAGAATTAGGCCAGAGAATGGAAATGCGTTGTGTCAACTTCCGATATAAATTTAGTGATTTGTTAGAACTGGCAGCTAGAAATTACTCATATGGGATTTTCAGGATAGAAATAAAAAGGAAGTAATAGTGTAATATGTTATGTTCCTTCAGGGCCACAGGCGGCGTATAGGGCAGAAACTATAGCTTTCCATTTCTGTCTTTGTGTTGCCAGATTTTTCAGTTCTTGAGTGTTGTTTAGGTTCAATTGTGTCATAGGTGGTCAACAATAATACAGTACAAATGCGTGAGACTAGTAGAAGCATACCAAAGCGCAATCGAAGTCGGGATACATAGGTAGTGGAGCCCTCGCACGACACGCCGGAGTAGAGCGTTACACTACGCATTGGTTATAGAAGTTCTGTTTGATGGGATATTATTTGCAGCACCTTGTGTGGACTTTGCCGGTTCCTGCGCTATTCCAATATTTGTTTAAATTTGAAGCCGTTCTAACATTTGAATTGTGAAGTTACACACTATTTGGAGACTGATGTATTCTGGGTCAACTTTAGTTTTAAAGATCCAAAACGGAAATGTTATTCATTAACTAAACAACGAAACATTGTATGTACTATAAAATTACCAAACAGGTTTGTAGACATTTATTTTGTTACGTGTTACATTTTCAACTTGATGGTGTCAGTAGGCGACAACAAGAACATATAAAAAATAAACACATGTCTGTAATAAAAAAAGAGTTTCCAACTGTTTGATCGGCTTGAATATTAAAAAAAAATGAGAATATACACTGCAAGAGGCTTTGGTTGCATACGTCCACGTTGTCTGAAAACACGTTCAGTGTTCCAATCTCCTATGCACCAAATGTACATGCTTCCGATGCATATACAAATTTGCGAGTCTTCTATCTAGATTATTGCTAGACAATAAATGTTCTTGAATTTAGGATGAATAAGTGGGTCATATGGTCATTTAATTTGTTTGCCTTCTGGTTAGATACCCTCTTTTCAACCGCGGATGTGAATCCAATTTTCTCATTTCAACGCTTTTTGACCATCAACAACAATAGAGATCGTGGTTCATGTTAAACTGTTGCCAGGACTACGAAGCTTTATAATTTAAAAAAGTGGGACATAATGAATTTATTTAGTGAGTGCTTCTTGAAGTTGTTTAGTGAGACCTTTTTGAAGCTTACTGAAATCTTCTTGACGTTGTTTAGTGAGACCTTCTTGAAGTTGTTTAGCTAATGAGACATTCTTGAAGTTAATTAGTGAGACCATCTTGAAGTTGTTTAGGGAGACCTTCTTGAAGTTGTTTAGTGAGACAAAGTTGTTTAGTGAGAGCTTCTTGAAGTTGTTTAGTGAGACAAAGTTGTTTAGTGAGAAAAAGTTGTTTAGTGAGACAAAGTTGTTTAGTGAGACAAAGTTGTTTAGTGAGAGCTTCTTGAAGTTGTTTAGTGATTCTTGAAATTTTTTTAATTGAGACTTTCTTGAAGTTTTTTGGTGAGAGTTTCTTGAAAATTGTTTAAGGAGAGCTTCTTTAAAGTTGTTTAGCGATACCAGTTTGAAGTTATTTAGTGAGAGCTTCTCGATGTTTTTTATTGAGTGCTTCGTGGGGTTGTTTAGTAAGATCTACTCGTTCTTAGTGTTGTTATTAGTGAGCGCTTATTGGATATTGACACACGTGTATATTTCAGAATACTCAATTCGCTAGTGTGTCTAGGGTAACCGAACATCTAGAAAAAAATGGGGTCTGCCGTAACACTGTTAAATGCAAAGTATAAATGGAAATTGGTAAATGAACGTGTTACAAAAAACAATATGCTAAAAACAAAACACTATAATATTGGGAGCAATGAAATCAACACTCATAGTAAAGATGCAGATAATGGGAATAATACAAACACTTGGCGAACGCAGAGATACCAAGGTGCTAATACAAGTAGAAAAGTTTCAGTGTATGCCAAGCCCAATGAAGGAAAATGAATCCAATGAAGGAAAGATTCCAAAATCTAGCAATTCTCTGGGGACTGAAAAGAAACAGCTTTATCCGCCAAGCTAAGCGACCCCGTAGACAATTTACAGATCTACCTGAAGTTTACAGCCCCTTAAAGTCTGTACCAGAACAAATCCCTTGCAGTAAAAGGTATGGAATACAAATATATATTCAGACCCACGTGAAAGGAATACTAAGCGAGTACTACTAAGCGAGGACTAACAGAACAGTGTGCAGCGAAGGACAGTCATCCTCAGTTTCCTGCACGAGGAATATCCACAAGACTTATGGGTCAGAGTATACACAGATGGGTTAGCACAGAATGCAGTGAGGAATGGGGTGCAGGTGTACATATAGAATATCCACACAAGCCTAGAGATATGATCAAAACACCAGCAGGAACATTCTTGAATAATTATGATGCAAAAATCCAGGCAATTAGGCTGGCAACTGAAAAACTGCTAACTTCAACCCAGACCCACAGCCCGTGGTATTCCTGACAGATGCAAGGTCAGTGCTTCAAATTCTCCAGTTTGGAAAACTAACAGACTTACAAAAACTACTTAATGAACTGTCTTACCAGTATAGGGTAACTATACATTGAATACCCTGTCACTGTGGAATACCAGGAAATGAAAAAGTAGACCAACTGGCTAAGAAAGGTGCTGCCGAAGACCAACCTGATGTGCCACAGAAAAAAAGCAGATGATCAAGCCAATAAGAAAACCACACACACCAACACAAGATGACTATCATATTATAAACATATCAGAGCAAGATTAGTGATATCTTGTACAGATTACATAGAGAGAGAACAGATCAAGTGGTGTGGCCACATTATGAGAATGTATCCCAAAATTTCTCATGACATTATGAGAAAATCACAGGATTTTTCTTCTTTCGGAGATACAATCAAAATACTTCCTGTACATGTCTCGGCCTTTGCTATGGCAAAGCGACCTTTTTTTCCCACAGTCCATAGAAAGCCTCCCTGCACTCTTTCACAAAAAAACATGCAGTAACGAAGGTTTATGTATCACACGTTTCTCTTCAAGCAATAATGGTTGCTAATAACAACAACATTCATATGCTAAGTCTACCACCTCAAAGCAGTCACAGAACTTAGATCATAACTTCTTTAGACCTCTGAAGGCCTGTTATGATGACATGCAATAACTGGACAACATCTAGCCCTGGTCAAATTGTAATGGAGTACCATATGCTTGAATATTTAGCAAAGCTTATGAAAAAACAGCGACAATAGGAAAAGCTACAGAAGGATTCCAAGTGACAAGAATTTGTCAACAGTGACTTCAAAATTTATCAAACCAGCAACAGTAACACACAGTTGATACTGATGATTGTTATGGAGTAATTTGTTTGAATGAGGTTCCTCCTATTGGTCTGCTTCCAGTGGACAATCCTTCATCCCTGCTTCATCCAGCAAGAGAACATAATGAGCTTGCTTCAGGAAGTCCTGAACCTGGTCCATCCATTGGCTGTGTTTCACCCTGTGACATCATACCACTACCAAGAATACAAGTTAGACGAACAAGAAATGGAAGAGGTCTCAACCCTGCACTCTCACATCTAGCCCTAATATGCAGAGACTACAAGATGTGGAGGAAGCAATTCCAAGACAAACTGAGATAAAGAAAGAGTGGCTAGTTAATAAAACAACTAGAATTAAGTTATTTGTGCCTGAAGACTCTTCAGATCCAGAGTCATTACTTCTTTGTGACAGCAGCGATGCCAACCTCATTTCTTCAGGTAGTCAAATTGAAGATGCCACTGAGCTACAACAAGACAGCTATGTTGTGATTCAGGTACATGGAAAAGGTAAGGGTGCATTCCACCTTTATGTGGCCCTCATTTTAACCATTGAAGACGATTGCTACATTGGTGCTTTCTTTTAATTAAATGGTGCCCATGACTCCAATATTTGTCCTAGCTGATGAGGTTCAATACCTGTTAGTCTCAAAAATATTTAACAGCAGAGGAAGCATATTTCAATGAGACGGACAGTGTTAAAACATTGCCGAAGCCTGTACAAAGTAGCATCACATGCTACAGCAGAATATTAAGTTTTGCTATAGATCTCACCATGTATTCGTTATATTAATGTTTTTTTTAAAATTGCCCTTCTGTGCTAATGTTTTTTGTTTATTAAAGTCTTAAATATACATAGATCTAGTATTTGTGTTCTATAATTTTTCCACAATGTGACTATGTGTAATATATCTATTCTATATTAATGTATGGCTCAGAAACATGGACACTAAATAAACAATTAGAAGAAAGAATTGATGCCTTTGAGATGTGGGTATATAGAAGAATAGGGAGAACATCATGGAAAGAGAACAAACAAAGAGATACTAAAAACACTTAATATGAAGAAAGAACTACTAAGAGAAATAAAGATCAGGAAAATAAAATATTTTGGACACATTAAAAGACATGACACCTTATTGAAGACCTTACTTGAGAGTAAAGTCAATGGGAAGCGAGCAAGAGGTAGGCAGAGATACAAGTGGGAAAGTAACATCACATGCTGGACAGGTTATAGTCTAGCAGAGTGCACCACCAAGACAAGATAAGGAAATGTTGGAGATACGTTGCAGCCAACCTTCGTTGTGGAGATGGCACTTGATGATGATGACTGTTAGGCAGGAAGTGATACAATTATTTTGCTGGTTTTGTCAATTCTCCATTGATTTCATAATTATTTTTGCCTGCGCATGTTTGCCCAAATTTCTGGGGCAAAGGTGGCGCTTCACCTGTTCATAAATTCTCATTCTACAGACTACAGGTAATTGTATGTTTTCAATATGATCACTAATGTTAGATGGATGGTTACGTTACACACTGCTGCAAGTTTGGTCTCTCATAGTTAAGTCTAGTTGTGGTACTTATCACTAATGTTAGATGGATGGTTACGTTACACACTGCTGCAAGTTTGGTCTCTCATAGTTAAGTCTAGCTGTGGTACTTACTAATGTAAGTTTGTGTTTCTATGGGAATTTACATACCTAAGTGCAATGTGTGTGTGTTGTTGTCTGTGTGTCAACCAACATGTCCATATTCATAGAAGCTTGAGAATATACATATTGAAAGTCATGATTAAAATTGCATTTTTTTTTAAGGATGTCATCTGGTCGAAGATGGAAAACATGTTCACTCAAGTTGCAATTCAGCAAATCATTCAATAAACTGTTTCTCTTTACTAATCATTCAATAAACTGCTTTTTTTTGGTTATGTTATGTTTCTTCAGGGCCATAGATGGCGCTTAGGGCAGAAATCATAACTTTCCATTTCTGTCTTTGTGTTGCCAGGTCTTTCAGTTCTTGGATGTTGTTTAGGTTCATTGACATGCGTTCTCTATTAATGGTTCTTCGTAGAGTTTCTCTAGGTCTCCCTCTTCTTCTTACTCCAGATGGCACCCAACCTAGTGACTGATAGGGAATTCTTAGACTGTTCATTCTGAGAGCATGGCTGATGTAAGTCCAACGCCTTTGTCTAATGAAGGAAGATATATAGGTTTGTTTGCTTTCCTCTCGTATAGTAGTGTTAGATTTAAAGCCACTCCACTTAAAGTTTAGAATGGTACACAGGCATTTGTTTTCAAAGTTGTTTAGTCTCTTATCTATGGCTTTCCAACTTTCACATCCATATGATTGAATAGGTATAATGGTGAAGTTAAACAACCTGAGTTTTGTGGTGTTTCTTAATGTGTTTTACGTCCAGATGTTAGTTTAATGAAAGCACCCGCTGCAAGGGCAATACGGTGTAAAATTTCTTTTGATGTGTCTCCATTCAGTGCTAGATTGGTGCCTAAATATGTAAAATTGTAGATTTTTAATAATGTAACATTTTGAATTTTTATGGTGTCGTTGGATCTCATATTTAATCGCGTAGCTTCTTTTTACTAATCATTCAACAAACAACTTCTCCTTACTAATCATTCAACAAACAACTTCTCCTTACTAATCATTCAACAAACAACTTCTCCTTACTAATCATTCAACAAACAACTTCTCCTTACTAATCATTCAACAAACAACTTCTCCTTACTAATCATTCTTCTTCTTCTTCTTCAGCGTTCATTCTCAAACTCCTGCTGGATCTCTATTGCAGTAGGACAATGGCCCTTTTAGATTTCCAGCAGGATATAGTCCAGAGAATGGAAATGCGTTGTGTCGCCGTTTTATTTGCGCCAATGGCCCGACACATCCGTCTTCGGCGGATACTAATCATTCAACAAACAACTTCTCCTTACTAATCATTCAACAAACAACTTCTCCTTACTAATCACACAACAAACTGCTTCTCCTTACTAATCATTCAACAAGCTGCTTTTAATTTCTTATTTAGAGAGATACATAACAATGGGCAGAATATTCTTCCTCCAGCTGTTCAAAGTACCTTGACAGAATTTTTTGCCTACAAGGTTAAAGACTACCATGGACTATCAAAATTAACCGAAATAAAATATATGCTGAAATTGGATGAGCACATAATGCAACTTTGATGTAAAATATTAGATTAAAAAGCAGATATCTGTGTTGATACAAGTGTAACTGCAAAATATGAATAAGATAAATCTTTATTTTGTTTATATCAATCATTTGTTTACAATCAACTCAATTCAGGAATGGTTTGTCTTTCTTATCAGATATACATTTTATGAACGATGATAGAGCTTCAAATTAATCTGGTGGGACTGCAGTAAAACTGTACAATTAGATAAAAACAGAGAACAAAAAATTATGAATTTTTACAGTTCACACACATATTGCCATATTTATATTATTGTTTATTTTACCTTAATGAAGGCCTTTTGGTCAAAACATTGATTTAGTTTGGTTTGTGAATTGTAAAACCTATTAATTAATGTTCTCTGTTTCCATATATTAAATTTAAAAATAGGGATATGTCTGGTGGTCTCTCATTACAGCTGCTTCATGAAATTCACAAGGAGAGAAGATTTAGAACTTGGAGAAGATAGATCTCAATGGTACTGGCATCACATGAAAAGTCTCGAGGAGAAATTTAAGTACATGATAGACTGGAGATAATTTGTCCATGGCTTATAGTTTTATGTGGACCAGGAAATTGACTGATTCATTAGTAAACTTGGAATGTTGAGCTTGTCCCACAGAAAGAAATTTTGCAGGTCACATCTAATCCGTACACTTCTATGTCTTTGCAGGTCACATCTAATCCGTACACTTCTATGTCTTTGCAGGTCACATCTAATCCGTACACTTCTATGTCTTTGCAATAACAACGACATGCCGGCGGCGTATTTCATTTCTTCTCTATACATACACAGATGATCTATCATGTGGAAATTGAATGTCCTTTAATAATTCTGCCGTAAACTAACAACACAACATAGTGTCTCAAACAATGGGGAGTCTTGTTGGTCATTCTAGAGTAGATGCAGCAGAAGTATGTCATTGATCTAACAATAAGGAATAGTATTACTATCAGATAAATATATCTTATTGTTAAACTAAAAGTAAGTAGTGTGTCCAGTGTGTATTTAAGCAGAATGCTCCCTAGCAGCAAAAAATGTAATTGTTCTCCAAAACAGGTTTCCGTAAATGACATACTAGATGATTCTAAAGATGACTCCATGAGAAAACCCTAGATAACACAGATGCAAGATCAATTTGTGTAGAACTCTTCAGTAAGTCATTGATTGAAATTGATAGATTTACAGACAGCAGGGCACACACACACACACACACACTTGAAGGGTTAGGGCTACAGTTGCATCATGACAAGATTAGAATTAGGTGTAGCTTTAAGGCTTAGGATTAAGTGTTACGGTTATCATTAGGGTTCGTATACTGATAGGGTTAACTATAACCCTAACCCTAATGCTAACAGTAAGCCTAATCCTACTAGAATTTACAGTTATTAATTCACAAGCTTTGCACCAAACATATACACCAATAGTGAGAAGCTGTGCTGTGCTAGGAAGTCCCACTATGCTGTTTTGTTGACTTAAATTATCTTTCCCACAGTGACAATGTCTACATAAATCCATTTGGTTCAAAATATTTTTTGCTACTAGGGGCATTCTGCCTAAGTACCCAAAAGTATAACACACATTTGTAATATAAATGTGTGCAATATGCAATACAGATGTATGTAATATAAACAAATTTGTATTATTTAAGACTGATGGGTCACAATAATAGACCAATCACCATCGCATCACAGCCATACTGTATACCAACGTCCATAAATCTGTCACTAATCTCTCCAAATATTCTGTGTCCCCATCATGTCACAGCCTTACTGACAGATTTGACCGTCAATCTCACAAATCTTCATCACCAATCTCCTCAAATGCTCCGTTTTCTGTTATAGTTTCTTCAGGCTTCTGTAAACTCTTTCCCTGTTGAAATATTAAAAACAAATTAAAAACAATATTTCATATGAGACAGTGAGACAGGTACAAGCAGAGTGGATTGTCTGCAGGAACAAAACACGTGGCTAACCTACAGGAAGAAAAAAGGCTGGTCTACAGGATGAAACATACTCCCTCTGAGTAGAAGGCTCCTTCAATAGGCATTGCACTAAGCTGAAAGTTGAAGTCTCCTGAGGTATGAAAGAAAGCTCAGAAAACCACCCCACTGCACATAGGAAGTAAAAGCTAATCGCTTGTAATTCCTGGGGGTTGGCAAACAAACAACAGGATGAAAATAAGTAGCTAACCTAAAGGAAGAAAACAAGTAGCTAACCTAAAGGAAGAAAACAGGTAGCTAACCTAAAGGAAGAAAACAGGTAGCTAACCTAAAGGAAGAAAACAGGTAGCTAACCTAAAGGAAGAAAACAGGTAGCTAACCTAAAGGAAGAAAACAAATGGCTAACCTACAGGGAGTTAATAATATAATATAGAGGCATCTTGAAGTTACTATTACAACAAAATCATAACATAGCATATGGGATTTGAACCAGGTCTCCTCAGATGGCACCTACTTGCCTCACAACTTGAGTAAACAAGTTTTCCATCTTCAATAACACATGTAAAAAAAAGGCTGGAGATGGCTTTAGCGTCCTTGTCAAGGCTAACTGTGATTTGGAAAAGCAACATCAGTGTTGGAATGAAAATCAAACTGTATAAGTCGCTGGTGCTTTCTATGTGCTGTAAGGTTGTGAGAGTTGGACACTCACTGCGGACTTGGAGAGAAGATTACAGGCTTTCGAGTACAAATGCTACAGACGAATTCTAAGAATTTCCTATAGGGAACATAAGACCAATGTGTACGTAAGAAATAAAGTTGAGATATGTGCAGGTGTTCAGGAGCCATTGCTTTCAATAGTGAAATGACGAAAACTAGCATGGTTCAGACATGTATGCAGACATGATTCCTTGTCAAAAACAATACTGCAGGGAACTGTCGAGGGTGGAAGAAGCAGAGGGGAAAATAAAGGCATGGACAGACAACATCAAGGAATGAACAGGGCAAGATATTTCCACACTCATCTGCATCACTGAGGATAGAATTCACTGGAGGACTCTGTGTGCTGAAGCATCCAATGTGGTACCCCTACAACCCTGAACGGTTACGGGTTTATTGATGATGTAAAAAAAATGTGTGATTTTAGTCTGGACTTCCAACATGTAAATTCTCAAACTACTATGAATATGGACAGGTCAATTGGCACATTGACAACAACACATACACTGCTTGGGTATGTAAATTTCCAGAACCACAAATATTAACATTAGTATGTGTTAGAAGGCCTCTGTACTATAAGGACCAATTAGGATTATTTATTGTCTATCCCAGGTGAATGATGGTTGATCGCATTCACACTTGCCGTTAAGCGTAGAGTTGGCAGCTTAAGTTGTTGTTCTAAGGCTAAATGTGTCGCCATGGTTACATTTAGTCCAAGTTTGTTCAAGGATATCTTGATGTTTTCTATCTACCGTTTTCTTAGTCTACCTTTGGCCTTGCATCTGGATATTCTTTTGTTATATGCTCTTATTGGTATTTGACTTGGTTTCATTCTCATAAGGTGACCGAACCATTTTACTTGCTGTCATATTGAATGTTCAATACATGATATTATACCAACTCTTTTCCTTATTTCTTCATTTCTTATTTTATCTAGTTTAGTAACCATTGCAGCCTTTCTCAGACACTTCATTTCACATTTAATGATTTTCCTCTGCTGCGAAGCTGTTAAAGACCATGTGTGACATTGGTAGCAGAGTATTGGTATAAAAATTGTAGATATTATATGTTTTTATATTTCTATCTTGATCTTTGGGTGAAGAAGCATTGTGGATTATTTATAAACATAAATAACACATAAACAAGGATGCGTCAGATTGTGACATGGGTAATATCAACCCATTTGAGAAAAAAGGAGATTTGAGAGAATATCAAAATATTTTCATATCAATAACTCCACTAAGCAGGACCCTAAAGTGAGATGGAAGATCAAAATTATTGTTTTTTCCAAAAATTATGTTGAGTTTGACAGTTTATTTTTCAAAATGTATAAGTATTTAATTACTGCTGATATAGTTTCATGTGAGACAATAAACATAGACAATAAACATAGACAATAAACATAGACAATAAACGTTCATTTTCTTGTGATCTGCCAAGTCTGATTGTGATTAACAGCTTTAAAGAGAATACATTTTTAAAATTATCATGTTGACAATTAGGTGGAGTTGTTACCCTTATATTAGTGATGGGATTGTGACAATTGGAAATCACTAAGTGGGGAAAGGGTTAATAACCTACAGGAAGAAAAGACATGGCTAGTCAATTGGGGGAAAAAAAACTTGCATGACAAGGTGAGATGAAATAGAAACAGGTGGCAGTAACATGAAGAAAATAGGGGGCATCGACATTAAGATAACAGGTGGCAGTAACATGAAGAAAATAGGGGGCATCGACATTAAGATAACAGGTGGCAGTAACATGAAGAAAATAGGGGGCATCGACATTAAGATAACAGGTGGCAGTAACATGAAGAAAATAGGGGGCATCGACATTAAGATAACAGGTGGCAGTAACATGAAGAAAATAGGGGGCATCGACATTAAGATAACAGGTGGCAGTAACATGAAGAAAATAGGGGGCATCGACATTAAGATAACAGGTGGCAGTAACATGAAGAAAATAGGGGGCATCGACATTAAGATAACAGGTGGCAGTAACATGAAGAAAATAGGGGGCATCGACATTAAGATAACAGGTGGCAGTAACATGAAGAAAATAGGGGGCATCGACATTAAGACAACAGGTGGCAGTAACATGAAGAAAATAGGGGGCATCGACATTAAGATAACAGGTGGCAGTAACATGAAGAAAATAGGGGGCATCGACATTAAGATAACAGGTGGCAGTAACATGAAGAAAGCAGGGGACAGTGACAGGAAATTTTTTTATAGAAATGGAGAGGTGGTGAGAAAAATAAAATAAAACTTCAGTATTCTGTCTCTTACAATTTTCTTGATAGAATCTTTGGCTCTGTTTGCTGCACTGTTGTCCTCAGGCTAGGAAAGAAAAGTAGATTTAATAACATCATTATTAACTTGTGGTGAATTTAAAGCATCATTTTATTGGTAAACAAACTATAGCAGCTGAAATAAATCACAGTTTGGAAAGGAGCAGAACAAAATAATATGTCTGTTATGTTGGGACCTGATAGGGAAGTAAAGTAAATAGATACACTATAGCCTACCATAAGAGGCAACTAAGGAGGTTTGGGGAGTGGAGTTGGCTGTCCCACCGTATAGGTCAGAGTGATCCAAAGACCATGCTGAAGATGGATGCTTCAGGCTAAAAAAGTGCAGATATCGCAGTCAAGGTGTGAACCATGATAAAATTAACTAACTATGTTGTCTGGACTACATCCTGCAATCCGGTAGGAGCTTGAATGCTGAAGAAGAATATGTTCATTGAAGCTAAAATTTGAGATAATGATGACACTTGACCTAGACAAGTCAAGTTATCTTCACTACTAGACCTAGGCAAGTAAAGTTAAGTTCACTACTTGACTTGGGTAAGTCAAGTTGAGTTCAAAATTTGAACTAGGCAAGCCAAGTTAAGTTCACTATTTTCTTCTTCTTCTTCTGCGTTCGTTCTCAAACTCCTGCAGATTAGCATGATGTAGTCCGGAGAACCGAATGTGTTGGTAGCATGGTTTACAGCATTGCTGCGATATCTGCGCCTTTCGGCCTGACACATCCGACTTCAGCATGGTTTTGGGTCACAGACCCTATATGGGATGGGACAGCCAACTCCATCCCATAACCTCCTTAGTCGCCTTTTACGACATGTGTGGAAGGTAAACAGTGTTGCTATTCTTTGCTCCCCTTTCGGGCCCCGGCAACACACGGGCGAGTTCACTATTTGATCTAGGCAAGTCAATTTCACTACTTGACCTAGCCATGTAAAATTCATTTAACTACTTGACCTAGGAAAGTAAAGTTAAGTTCAGCAATAGATAGAAAACTAAAGAAATGAAACTCATCATAATCAAATTATGTCTCTGCAATGACTGTTGGCTGCAATAGACCTCCAACATTCTCTGTCTCTTGTCTTGGTGGTGAGCTCTGCTAGACTGTATCCTGTCCATCTCATGACATTTACCTATTTCACTTACACTTGAGGGTTCTTGATTAGAAACTGGCCTCGTGGCACGTGGGGCATTCCCATAAGTGCTCCGCCCTCTATTCCAGCAGCCATCCAACTCGATGGTGTTTCAAGTCTCATTTTACTTGTATCTCTTATCTACCTCTTGTTCACCTACCCACAACTATACCTTCAAGTGAGGTCTACAACAAGATGTCATGTCTTTTAATATGTCCAAAATATTTTATTAAATGAAGATGGATAAAAGTGTATTAAGAAAACAAGTGAAAAGCACTGTAAGATAGACAATGGTATGGAATCCACATGAAAAGCAAAAATGAGGAAAACCAAAAAATACCTATTACATGCAATAAGACCAGGTAACATGAGATGAGATTAGATGTGATGAGACCAGGTAATATGAGATAAGATGAGACCAGGTAACATGAGACCAGGTAACATGAGGTGAGATGAGACCAGGTAATATGAGATGAGACTAGGTAATATGAGATAAGATGAGACCAGGTAACATGAGGTGAGATGAGGCCAGGTAACATGAGGTGCGATGAGACCAGGTAATATGAGATGAGACTAGGTAACATGAGGTGAGACCAGATAACATGACATGATACCAGAGACAATAGGAGATGGGACGAAATAACATGAGATCAGACCAGGTAACATGAGGTGAGATAACATGACATATCAGAGACAATAGGAGATTGGACGAGATAACGTGAGATAAGACCAGGTAACAGGTAACATGAGATGAGACCAGATAACATGAGATGAGACCAGGTAACATGCGGTGAGACCAGGTAACATGAGGTGAGACCAGATAACATGACATGATACCAGAGACATTAGGAGATGAGACGAAATAACATGAGATCAGACCAGGTAACATGAGGTGAGATAACATGACATACCAGAGACAATAGGAGATTGGACGAGATAACGTGAGATAAGACCAGGTAACAGATAACATGAGATGAGGCCAGGTAACATAGGATGAGACCAGATAATGAGATGATATAATACCAAAACTCACATCAACTCCATATGAGAGTTCTCTGGACAAAGGCTTGAAAGTTCCGACATTCTTGCTCACCTTGAGTCTGTCTTGAGGCTGTTTTTATTGAAGTACAGAAAATTTAGAGTTACTATTTCAATGAGAGGAGAGTCAACCTTAAATCCACTATTTTAAAGTCATGAGGACATGAGTTTCTTGTTGCTAATATTGATTAAATACTATTTTAAAGTCATGAGGACACAAGTTTCTTGTTGCTAATATTGATTAAATCACTATTTTAAAGTCATGAGGACACGAGTTTCTTGTAGCTAATATTGATTAAATCACTATTTTAAAGTCATGAGGACATGAGTTTCTTGTTGCTAATATTGATTAAATCACTATTTTAAAGTCATGAGGACATGAGTTTCTTTGTGCTAATATTGATTAAATCACTATTTTAAAGTCATGAGGACACGAGTTTCTTTGTGCTAATATTGATTAAATCACTATTTTAAAGTCATGAGGACACGAGTTTCTTGTTGCTAATATTGATTAAATCACTATTTTAAAGTCATGAGGACACGAGTTTCTTGTTGCTAATATTGATTAAATCACTATTTTAAAGTCATGAGGACACAAGTTTCTTGTAGCTAATATTGATTAAATTACTATTTTAAAGTCATTAGGGCATGAGTTTCTTGTTGCTAATATATAGACATATATTTTTACCTCATATTATCACACCCTACTCCACATACACAAGCATGCACACCCTCCTCTACACACAAATACCTTCTTGCTGGCATACATATGTCATTTTCATGTAAAATAAAGAATATATGCAATATTTGACTCTGTGGTGGTGAGGTACAGAGCACGCCTGTGACAGCCATTGTACAGGGTTCAAATCCTGTCACAGGCAATTGTGCATCTAGGCCGTTCAGAAAGCTATGGCAAACTATTTAACATATATATACTGCTTAGAAAATAAATACTGCTAAAAAATGTTGTGCTGATGGCTATGTCATCAAAAAGATATGCTATGATAGAAAAAATGGGCAATATTAGTCACCCAAGTGTTGACAGGTCCGAAAATAGAGCAAAGAATAGCAACACAGTTTACTTTCCATGTATATCATAGGTGCACACTAAGGAGGTTATAGGTTGGAGTTGGCTCTCCCATCCCATATAGGTTCAAAGTGACCCAGAAGCCATGCTGAAGTCGGATGTGTCAGGACAAAAGCCGGAGATATCGCAGCAATGCTACAAACCATAATGCAGCACATTCCGTTCTGCAGACTACATCCTGATAATTTGCAGGAGTTTGAGAACGAATGCAGAAGAACAAGTGGTTGAGTAAATAGTGTGTCCACCTCACAAACCTAACTCTATGTATGACTCAGCTGTTTGAGTCCTATATTTTTTCTCTTTTGAACCTCCTTGCTCACACAGCTCTCTTTTGTGTCTTTCTCTTTCCCTCTTGCTCACAATAGTTTCTCTCTAACCTTCTTAAACTTTTTATTCTGTTTGATCATAATGAGTTCGTCCACCATACTCTGTAGGCAAGTGCTGATCAACATGGCCTGCAGACAGATTCACAGTTAGATAAATACTCAACCAGTAGTAAGGTCACAGTCATACAAAGTCATGTCACAGTCAGGTCACATTGAGATAAAAAAGATAATGAGTATTTTAACAACCCTATCTTAACAACTGTGCTCACTAACACTGTAAATTCAAGAAGGAAGCCAGAGGATAAATAAAAAAATTCTTGAGTCTAACAGGAATTGAACCAGTCCGTTCAATTGCACCAATTTGCCTAGCAACTCTCGTACACGAGATTTTCCGTACTTGACTAACCGCATCTAAAAAAAAAATACAATTTTATCAAGACACTCAAACTGTGCACTCAAGTCACTGAGAACGGACCAATCGAGACAAGGACTATTACAACAACAAACATCCCGTACAGGTATTGAAGTATCCTCAGTAACAACAAACATATAACATATAATATCCGTATTAGTTCTACAAGAGCCGATAGGTCTTCTTGTAAACATGGATAACATATATAGACAGTACAATTTTTGCTTCAAATAATTGCTTATACAAGTAAATTCAAGAAGGAAACTAATACAGATATTATATGGTATATGTTTGTTGTTACTGAGGATACTTCAATATTTGTACAAGATGTTTGTTGTTACTGAGGATACTTCAATATTTGTACAAGATGTATGTTGTTGTTGTAAAATCTTGTCTCGATTGGTCCGTTCTCAGTCACTTGAGTTCACAGTGTCTTGATAAAATCACATCTTTTTTTGGAGCGGTTAGTCGAGTACGGAAAATCTAGTTCACGAGAGTTGCTAGGTGATTTGGTGCCGTTGAACAGACTGGTTCAATTCCCGTTAGACTCAAGAATTTTTCACAAACACTGCAGTATCAAATCTTTAATTTCTCATTATCATTTCTTTCCGTGATGATGGTGTAATTATAACAGAAATTTCGAAAGCAGTATTTTATATTTTTTGGTGTTTTCCATATTAACATAATATGTACAACATGGGTGTGACCCTTGAGAGGGTTGTTAAGTAAAGTGAACTGTTGGTCATGCACAATTTGTTTAACTATGACAGACTATCACCAATATGAAGTCACACACTCATGAATGGTGCATGTGTTGATGAGTGCTAGCTATTCTGTCAGAGTTGTGATGTTAGTTTAAAAATGGAAGTGCATCGTATCAATCCTTAACACCCATATAAAGGGTCATGTCTATGTAGTATTGGTGTTAACGAGGAAAGCACCCATGTTTTGTTTTGCTAAGCCAGTAGCAGCTGATTCTGACCGATTATTAAATTGTCAAGAGTTATTTCAACGTTCACAAATTGTACACCAGAATTGACATTTATTTCTGTCTCTGAAAAGACTGCGCTTTTCAGTTAGGGATTACGGGAAAACTGCGCTTTTCAGTTAGGGATTACGTGAAAACTGCACTTTTCAGTTAGGGATTACGTGAAACAGCACATGCCTAGAATAATTCAAAATGGCCTGTGTCAATATGAGTAGATATCATCTGGTTCTAAGCTCTTGAGCATCACATGGATCAAATGTTCTGTACATGCTGACACTTGTAGTAATGAGATCAGACATACTTGCATCCAGTATATCAAATGTTGGAAATTTGAAGATGGATAAAGAGCAACAAACTTGTATGTTGAGTGCCTGCTGGATGTCAGCATTGTAATAGATAAGGTATCTAGGCTGAGATTGAGGGGGTTTGGTATTTAAATGTGTTAAACAGTTCAAATGTATGACCTCAAGATCAAGCAGATATCACTGCAGAGATGGGTGTAATCCTAGTACACCCCAGTACCGTTCTCATTGGTTCATTTTGATCATACTGCGTCTCCCATGTCAGCACGCCAGAAGCGCAAAGGCGTCATCACTGATGTAATAAGTACATAATGGTGAACAAATTGTCACATGGTCATTTTTAGTTGTGATGAAATATCCATACATATTATGTCAATATCAATAATTCTGTTGTCACTTGGGGGAAGTTCTGATAAAAAGCTACTGTCACTGTCAGTTGTGCTGATATGTTCATTATCACACTCTGCGTCTTCATTCATGATTTTGAGCATATACAGTTTCATTTCTGAAGTAGTTGGTGTGGCAATTGATATGGCACTAAATGAACCTAAAATGGTATAATACTTATTTTATCTTATACAAGTAGGACAGAAAGGTGCCATCATTTCAAAAGATGTAAAGCTTCCAAGAAATGGAAATTTCATGGAAATAAATTTCAAAGCAGATGAATATTTATTTCCATGAAATTTCCATTTCTTGGAAGCTTTACTTCTTTGGAAATGATGGCACCTTTCTGTCAAAAATATACACACAAAACTGCCATACTCTATTTTTCTTCTTAGGGAGTTACAAGGGGAGTATTCGAGTGGCTTGTGTGATAAAGGCCACATGCCCTTTCCGTCACCGCATCATGTTCAGGGTGAGTTTTTTCATTTACACTCCAACATAAAAAAAACCCCAGTTCTTCCCACAGATCGAACTCTGGATCTCACAATTGTGAGACCACACTCTAACCTCTTGGCCATGTGCCAGACAAACATATACACTACTACAATATCGATGAACAAAAGCTGAGTAAATGTCTACATTGTTTACAGAAGTATTGACAGGCAGGAAGTGTAGATAAGAAGTGAAAGGGAGCATTCATTGTACAAGAAATCAGGAAGTAGCTAATTCTGTTGACAGTGCCAAAATTAGATTTATTTTAAAATATCAGTCACAATCCCAAAGCTTCAGCAATTACTCTCCACCTATTTATAATAGAAATATTTCTTTTTCTAATAAATCAGACTTTATAATTCTAAACTGAACACGAAAGTAGACAATTTTCTGTACCAATTTGTGTAAGATTTGTTAATGCTATTGTTCACTCAGACTGACGCATGATGTCACAAACATGTAGACAACAGTTGCAATGTGAAGTCGCAAACAGTCAGTCACCTGATCACTGATGATAGATATCCACTGTAGAGTGTCTCGTGACATCAAGTACTCAAAGGAGAGCTCTAGCTGTGACTGTTGACTTGGGGATGTCTTGTCATTACTGGATGGATACTGAAACAGCAATGAGAGCATTCAAACAATGTGCATGTATGTGTGTGTGAATGCATGTATGTGTGTGTGAAATCATGTATGTGTGTGTGAATGTATGTATGCATGTGTGAATGGATGTATATAAAATACAAGTAATATTTACTAGATACAAAGAATATGGACTTAACATATTTGAGGCACTATAAAAAAGTATTCAACCTAATTTTTTTTCCTGGGGAAATAAATCATGTACTGCTAATATTGTCCAAAATTGATGTGTATGGCACAATAGTTTCCATACACACATTTTTTCCTGCCCATAGATAGTGTTGGCAGTTAGCAATTATGGTCAGAGAATGTAGATTTCAGCAAAAGCTATAGGCAGTGAAAGAGAAAACAGTGAACTCTGCCCTGATGACATGCCTGACAATCAAGCATGACTGCAGATGCTGAATGCAGAATTAGAAATAGTTGGAAAACAGCATCAGAGTAAGGGTATTTAGTGACCATCTGTCGTGTTTTAATTGAATGATGAAAATAAACTAGAGAAGTATTGCATCAGATTTTACCAATAGGTTGGTGATACACAAATAGAAACCATTTGAAATATTTCCCAGGTTTCTGGCAATGATTCCATGAGTATTATGCAAATTAATGGATAATATAATCACATTAACACTTTATTATTAATCATAATAATAATAATACCCATATCCAGTCGAGGTTGTAGGGGTATGACTGGAGACATCAGTACAAACACCTCTGTCCTTAGCCATTTGGAGAAGTGCAGATGTATAAAAATCAAGCCTATACCATTCCTTGATGTTATCAATCCATTTTTATTTTTAATATTATTTTCCCAGCTCATCTCCTGCCACCCTCAACTGTTCCTTGCAAAATAATTGTAGATAGTGTGTCCTGTTTCATTACATGTCAAAACAAAACAAATTTAAAACCCCTTTAATACTTTACCGTCCAGAAATCTAGACTGTACTTATCTCCCATTACCAAGAAAAGTAGCAAATATTTTAGACATCGACATTGCCGCATTTTAAAATTCATATAAAATCAATCTCTCATGCGAGAGCTTTGACAGTTTCTGTGTCATAATGAATGTTTGCATTTTCTGAATGAATGGTTGGTTGGTTGCTGATCCAGCGGTCCATGGGCTCATGCCCTTTGACCCAATGCCATTGTGTGATATATGCATGTGTTTGTGAGTTGTTGTTTTGTTCCATATAATGTGTTCCATTTATTTGGCCCTGGAGGGAGGTTCTGAATGAATGTGACAGGAGTTATTTCAAGAGCAAAATCCGACTTGTTATAATGCTGGATGAGGATTTACTTTACATATATTACAAATCTCACCTTCCAGAAACTTGGTACATTACTTTACATATATTACAAATCTCACCTTCCAGAAACTTGGTACATTACTTTACATATATTACAAATCTCACCTTCCAGAAACTTGGTACATTACTTTACATATATTACAAATCTCACCTTCCAGAAACTTGGTACATTACTTTACATATATTACAAATCTCACCTTCCAGAAACTTGTTACATTACTTTACATTATATTACAAATCTCACCTTCCAGAAACTTGGTTTCTTCATGATTAATACTCATTTATGATGTCAGGTTGTATTTCATGGGTACCACCAGTTTGGAATAATGTACAATCTCGGATGAGAAATTTTTAGTAACAATACCATTACAGTTGCCATATTTCTGAAGTATTATATTACAGTTTCAACAATCGTCGAAGTTGGTCACTAAGGGTATATAACATAATTTTGACTACCAAATTTAGTTAATAAAGTATTAAAGTTGGGTGGAAAGTGAAGGAAGGCCAACTATCTGAAATAATGAGATGATTAACCAATTTGGGCTTTGGTCATGCAGAACCATCATATTACCATTCCAGAACTTGTAGACAAGGTGGCATACATTTTGGTTAGGTACATTCCATTATGAATGAAGATTTGGCTCACAGTCAACAGTGAGCATCGTCATAATTTATGCCAAAGTTGTGAACAATAGAAAAGGAACTTTGCTTGGAAGTCTCACAGGATGTGCTGGACTTTTCAAATTGCAACCACTACTTTCCGAACATAGTTGAGTACTGGTGATGAATCATGGGTGTTGAAATATGACGCGGGAACCAAGGCATAGTTATCACAGTAGAAACATTCACTATTCCCCAAAATCAAAGAAAGGAATGCAAGCTCTTAGCAAAATCTTTTATTCTTTTGACTTGCTTGTGGTGGTACATTTTGAGTACATGCAAGGTCAAAAGATAACTACCAGAGATCATCCACCTTTTTAATGCAGTGCAAAAAAAACAAACACCCAGATCTGTAATAAATGGAAACTTGGTAGCTTCATCGTGGCAATGCACACAGTGTGCCCATTCTTTGTATAGTATTTAGACTTCTTGGTCAAATACAACATTCTTATGCTTCATCAAGCTCCAGATTATTTCTACATGAATCTTTGTGACTTTTAGCTGTTCCCCTCTCGCCCGTGTGCTGCCGGGGCCCAAAAGGGGAGCAAAGAATGACTACACTGTTTACCTTCCACGCATCTCGTAAAAGGCGACTAAGGAGGTTATGGGATGGAGTTGGCTGTCCCATACCATATAGGGTCAGTGACCCAAAGCCATGCTGAAGTCGGGTGTGTCAGGCCGCAAAGCACAGATATCACAGCAATGCTGTAAACCATGACACAACGCATTCCGTTCTCCTGACTACATCCTGCTAATCTGCAGGAGTTTGAGAACAAACGCAGAAGAAGAAGAAAAACTGTTCCTCAAACTGAAGAAAATGATGGAAGGTATCTGGTTTTAGTTGAGGACATTATACCAAGTGCACAATCCAAATGTACTCTATTACCAGTGAGATTTTACAGTAATAGAAGAAATGCCGAGAGAAGCATGTGCAGTACTAAGGAAAGTACTTTAAAGGGAATTGGAATTTCAGACATGTAGGTAACTTAGCTTTTGGATTACAGGGCTGGATATTTTTTTGAACTTATGTCATACAAACAATATAAACTGTATGCCATACAAATAATATACACTGTATGCCATACAAACAATATACACTGTATGCCATACAAACAATATACACTGTATGCCATACAAACAATATACACTGTATGCCATACAAACAATATACACTGTATGTCATACAAACAATATACACTGTATGCCATACAAACAATATACACTGTATGTCATACAAACAATATACACTGTATGCCATACAAACAATATACACTGTATGCCATACAAACAATATACACTGTATGCCATACAAACAATATACACTGTATGCCATACAAACAATATACACTGTATGTCATACAAACAATATACACTGTATGCCATACAAACAATATAAACTGTATGTCATACAAACAATATACACTGTATGCCATACAAACAATATACACTGTATGCCATACAAACAATATACACTGTATGCCATACAAACAATATACACTGTATGCCATACAAACAATATACACTGTATGCCATACAAACAATATAAACTGTATGTCATACAAACAATATACACTGTATGTCATACAAATAATATAAACTGTATGCCATACAAACAATATACACTGTATGCCATACAAACAATATACACTGTATGCCATACAAACAATATACACTGTATGCCATACAAACAATATACACTGTATGCCATACAAACAATATACACTGTATGTCATACAAACAATATACACTGTATGCCATACAAACAATATACACTGTATGCCATACAAACAATATACACTGTATGCCATACAAACAATATACACTGTATGCCATACAAACCATATAAACTGTATGCCATACAAACAATATACACTGTATGCCATACAAACAATATACACTGTATGCCATACAAATAAAATACACTGTATGTCATACAAACAATATACACTGTATGCCATACAAACAATATACACTGTATGCCATACAAACAATATACACTGTATGCCATACAAACAATATACACTGTATGCCATACAAACAATATACACTGTATGCCATACAAACAATATACACTATATGCCATAACTGAAATGTAAATACTTACAATTGTGGTGATCCGCCAGCATCTCATTCGTGTGATCTTGAAACTGCCCTCCTTGACTTGACCCTGCACAAAACAGATACAATTTTCAGAATTATTCAACAACTTCAGCCAAAAAAGGACATTTCAGAACACAATAAACATAGAATGAATATTTGAAATGAGTTGAGAAAGCAAACTTACACCAGCAAAAACTCTGAAGTTCAGCTCCTTCTGTCCGGTAGCAACAATAACTCTTGTGTTTGGTTCTGGGTAGTCTGTGATGCAAGGTTTGAAGTGTATGTAACCATAGTATTTGAGTGTGGAAGTCATCCGGAGAAACTATAATACAAGAAACAGTTTGTTTGTTAGAGCAGTCAAAATACAAGAAACAGTTTGTATTGTTAGAACAGTCAAAATACAAGAAACAGTTTGTATTGTTAGAACAGTCAAAATACAAGAAACAGTTTGTATGTTAGAACAGTCAAAATACAAGAAACAGTTTGTATGTTAGAACAGTCAAAATACAAGAAACAGTTTGTATGTTAGAACAGTCAACATACCAGAAACAGTTTGTATGTTAGAGCAGTCAAAATACAAGAAACAGTTTGTATGTTAGAACAGTCAAAATACAAGAAACAGTTTGTATGTTAGAACAGTCAACATACAAGAAACAGTTTGTATGTTAGAGCAGTCAAAATACAAGAAACAGTTTGTATGATAGAATAGTCAACATACACGAAACAGTTTGTTGGAACAGTCAACATAGAAGAAACATTTTGTTACAACAATCAACATATAAGAAACAGTTTGTTGGAACACAGTGAAAATATAAGAAATCATTTGTTGGAACACAGTAAATATACAAGAAACAGTTTGTTGGAACAGTCGATATATGAGAAATAGTTTCTTGATTCTTGATTAGAAACTGGCCTCACAGCACGTGGGGCATTCCCATAAGTGCTCCGCCCTCTGTTCCAGCAGCCGCCCGACTCGATGATGTTTCAAGTCTAATGCCGCCGATACAGACGTCGGCATCAGGGCACAACTCTGGCCCTTGCAACAGGTTTCTTTGTTGTTTTGCCCACCCACGCTGTGCCCGTAACTAGTTCAAGCACAACGTCGGACTGTCGGAACAACATGGTAACTGTTATCGAAGGTCACGACTACGGGATTGTATAGATGACGTGCCATGTTGCTTCTATAAAAAGATAACCTCAATATAAAGGCATGTCATCTACTAAGGTTTTCTGTTGCATGGTTCATTTGTCTAATGAGCCATTGGTGAGACCCACAGATGCAACCACATGCGCAAACAGTTTATTGGAACACAGTCGATATATGAGAAACAGTTTATTGGAACAGTCGATATATGAGAAACAGTTTGTTAGAATAAGTCGATATATGAGAAACAGTTTGTTGGAAGACAGTCGATATATGAGAAACAGTTTGTTTGAATAAGTTAATATATGAGAAAGTTTGTTTGAATAAGTTAATATATGAGAAAGTTTGTTTGAATAAGTTAATATATGAGAAACAGTTTGTTAGAACACAGTCAATATATGAGAAACAGTTTGTTAACAACAATCAATATAGACATAACATTTTTGTGGGAACACAATGAAAATTAAAAAAAACAGTATGATTGTTACAACAGTCAACATACAATAAACAATATGATTGTTACAACAGTTAACATACAATATGATTGTTACAACAGTCAACATACAATAAACAACATGATTGTTACAACAGTCAACATACAATAAACAACATGATTGTTACAACAGTCAACATACAATAAACAACATGATTGTTACAACAGTCAACATACAATATGATTGTTACAACAGTCAACATACAATATGATTGTTACAACAGTCAACATACAATAAACAACATGATTGTTACAACAGTCAACATACAATAAACAAAATGATTGTTACAACAGTCAACATACAATAAACAACATGATTGTTACAACAGTCAACATACAATAAACAAAATGATTGTTACAACAGTCAACATACAATCAACAAAATGATTGTTACAACAGTCAACATACAATATGATTGTCAACATACAATAAACAATATGGTTGTTACAACAGTCAACATACAATCAACAAAATGATTGTTACAACAGTCAACATACAATATGATTGTCAACATACAATAAACAATATGATTGTTACAACAGTCAACATACAATATGATTGTCAACATACAATAAACAATATGGTTGTTACAACAGTCAACATACAAAAAACAGTTGACATACTTCCCGCTTGGAGCCTCTCTTCTTTAGGTTAGCTAAATGATTGAGTTGTTCTTTTGTTGCTAAGACCCACTGTCTCTCGACATCACTGTTTGCTTGAACATACAACAGGTTCATTGTGATTTTGTTGTCCAGCAAATCTTGATCAAATGATGAATCCCAATATCTGTCAACCATTCAAATATTGCATCACTAGTCATCTGCATGTTCACAAACAACAATAATAAAACTGGTCAGTTAAGACAAGAATAAAACAGCTGGTCAGTCCAAGCAACAATAAAATTGTTAGTCCAAACAACAATAAAATTGTTAGTCCAAACAACAATAAAATTGTTAGTTCAAGCAACAATAAAATTGTTAGTTCAAGCAACAATAAAACTGGTCAGTCCAAGCAACAATAAAATTGTTAGTCCAAGCAACAATAAAACTGGTCAGTCCAAGAAACAATAAAACTGGTCAGTCCAAGCAACAATAAAACAGCTGGTCAGTCCAAGCACCAATAAAATTGTTAGTTCAAGCAACAATAAAACTGGTCATTCCAAGGAACAATAAAATTGTTAATCTAAGCAACAATAAAACGGTTAGTCCAAGCACTAACAAAATTGTCAGTTTAAGCAACAATAAAACAGCTGATCAGTCAAAGAAACAGTAAAACAACTGGTCCGTCAAAGCAGCAATAAAACAGCCCTTCAGTCAAAGCAACAATAAAACAGATATTCAGTCCAAGAAACAATAAAACAGCTGGTCAGTCCAAGCAAAAATAAAACAACTGGCAGTCCAAGCAACAATTTAAAAAAACTGGTCAGTCCAACCAACAATACAAACCGTTTTCTCAGAACTATCCTGTGAATGCCATTCTTATTTGCTGCCTTTAGAGACAAGTATGGTGACTCAAACTCCTGTAGTTGTCTCATAACTGCAAATAGATGTCACAAATAAATACCATCTTCCTACGAGATGTCTAAGATAAAGGATGTTACGGTCAAGGGAACCAGTTTCACATCATTCTGGCCAATAAGAACACAGTAACAGGCCTGTATTTTTCTTTGACCATTGGCATTATAGAAGTGTGGCAATATCAACCCATGCACCTTTTACTTTCTAGGGTGTTTGCATTTATCCTCATTTACCCAGCATAGTTTCTCATGTGATTCTAATTGATGATATGTACTGGAGATATGAACCAAAAATTATTATGCTGCAGAATTTTCTATTTATGATTTTATGTTCAATAGGTTGCCATTGTATTCTGAATGGTACTGGTACACAATTTCCTGCATCTGAAACTGAACATGGTACCTGTGCTGTCAAAGATATACCTCTATACCTCTCTGTGAAATATAACAGTGCATCACATAGATGAGGCAATACTTGGCTCAGTCCAACATATTTCCTGTGGAGCACATCAACATGTAGATGAGGCAATACTTGGCTCAGTACAGCTTATTTCCAGTAGAACACATCAACATGTAGATGAGGCAATACTTGGCCCAGTACAGCTTATTTCCAGTGGAGCACATCAACATTTAGATGAGGCAATACTTGGCTCAGTACAGCTTATTTCCAGTGGAGCACATCAACATTTAGATGAGGCAATACTTGGCTCAGTACAGCTTATTTCCAGTGGAGCACATCAACATGTAGATGAGGCAATACTTGGCCCAGTACAGCTTATTTCCAGTGGAGCACATCAACATGTAGATGAGGCAATACTTGGCTCAGTACAGCTTATTTCCAGTGGAGCACATCAACATGTAGATGAGGCAATACTTGGCTCAGTACAGCTTATTTCCAGTGGAGCACATCAACATTTAGATGAGGCAATACTTGGCTCAGTACAGCTTATTTCCAGTGGAGCACATCAACATTTAGATGAGGCAATACTTGGCTCAGTACAGCTTATTTCCAGTGGAGCACATCAACATTTAGATGAGGCAATACTTGGCTCAGTACAGCTTATTTCCAGTGGAGCACATCAACATTTAGATGAGGCAATACTTGGCTCAGTACAGCTTATTTCCAGTGGAGCACATCAACATGTAGATGAGGCAATACTTGGCCCAGTACAGCTTATTTCCAGTGGAGCACATCAACAATAACACAGGATGGAGATACAATAAAAGTGATTTATACCAGAATTGTGTTGGCATCAAGTGCATTCAACCACCTAACAAACATCTGGAAATCAAAAACAATATGTAAATATACCAAACTATGACTGTTATACGCCAATGTAATATCCATATTAATATATGTTTGATAAAATTGGAAAATAACAAAAGCACTGGAGAAGAAATTAAATTCATTTGAAAAGAAATATCTTTGAAAACTTAAATATTGGTTGGGAAGAATTCAAATTCAAAAAAGCAAAAACACTATTCTAGGTAATATGTTTCTACACCAATAAGAAGAAAACAATGGACTTATATTGGAAATGTACTTGAAATGAATGATATGAGAAGAAGACATATACATGGACTCCCACCATTTCCTGGTGCATATAAGGATCTTGATTTTTACATCAAGAATACTATCTACAATATCCATAAAGAATACTCTCTCGTCTCATCACAGCCGTATCAGATGCTTCAACTTCACCCTAGTGGAGTCACATGCCTTGTCGTAGCTTCTTCGTTGTGATGCGATTGTTATCAAACCAGTTGATAAGTGTGGTGCCATAGTTGCGTGGGGGAAGGACATTTACCTACAGGAGGGCCACAAACAACAATCATATCTTTCATTTTACAAAGCATGTACATCTGATGCTATTTATATCTCACAATAAGGTGGTCCACAATACAATAAACAATTTTATCAGTAATAACAACCTTCCTACAACTGATGAGGCTCTTTTGCATCATTGAAAGCAGTTTAAGCAAACCTGATTTCTCTATGCTTCATAAAATTAACCAACAATTTAATCCAGGTAGACCTACTGTCTCTGCTTGCTCTTGTCTTACCGAAACGTGACTAACTTAAGATGTCACTTCATTCTAGAAGTTAAGACATAACTAACTTCCTGTTACTCCCTTCTAGAAGTTATGCTAACAAAAAAGACATGACTAACTTCAGCTGTTACTCCCTTCTAGAAGTTATGCTAACAAAAAAGACATGACTAACTTCAGCTGTTACTCCCTTCCAGAAGTTATGCTAACAAGACATGACTAACTTCAGCTGTTACTCCCTTCCAGAAGTTATGCTAACAAGACATGACTAACTTCAGCTGTTACTCCCTTCTAGAAGTTATGCTAACAAGACATGACTAACTTCAGCTGTTACTCCCTTCTAGAAGTTATGCTAACAAAAAAGACATGACTAACTTCAGCTGTTACTCCCTTCTAGAAGTTATGCTAACAAATAAGACATGACTAACTTCAGCTGTTAATCCCTTCTAGAAGTTATGCTAACAAGAAATGACTAACTTCAGCTGTTACTCCCTTCCAGAAGTTATGCTAACAAGACATGACTAACTTCAGCTGTTACTCCCTTCCAGAAGTTATGCTAACAAGACATGACTAACTTCAGCTGTTACTCCCTTCCAGAAGTTATGCTAACAAGACATGACTAACTTCAGCTGTTACTCCCTTCCAGAAGTTATGCTAACAAGACATGACTAACTTCAGCTGTTACTCCCTTCCAGAAGTTATGCTAACAAGACATGACTAACTTCAGCTGTTACTCCCTTCCAGAAGTTATGCTAACAAATAAAACATGAAAAACTAGAGCTGTTACTCCCTTCCAGAAGTTATGCTAACAAATAAGACATGACTAACTTCAGCTGTTACTCCCTTCCAGAAGTTATGCTAACAAGACATGACTAACTTCAGCTGTTACTCCCTTCCAGAAGTTTTACTAATAAGACATGAAAAACTAGAGCTGTTACTCCCTTCTAGAAGTTATGTTAACAAATAAAATAATGACAAACTTGAGCTGTTACTCCCTTCTAGAAGTTATGTTAACAAATAAAATAATGACAAACTTGAGCTGTTACTCCCTTCTAGAAGTTATGTTAAAAAATAAAATAATTACAAACTTGAGCTGTTACTCCCTTCTATAAGTTATGTTAACTAAGAAGACATGACTAACTTGAGCTGTCACTTCCTTCTTCTCGTCGGACAAGGTACAGCCCAAAGTAATGTACAAAATCATCTGGGATTTCAATCTGTTGTGATATAGCCTGTTGAAACATTAATAGATGAGTCAAAAACTATTGAAAAAGCCTGTTTAGGCAGTAATGAATGAGTAAAAACTGCTGCAGAGTTGGGACAACAATAAATTGGGCATCTATTGTGATAGTGTGAGATCAACTCATTGGAAACTGCTGTGAACTGAAGCATAATAAATTAGTGAAAAAAACTGTTGTGATATTGTGAGTTGTCGATATTGACTATATATTGTGGGATAAATTAGTCCAAAACGAACTGTTGTGGCATTGGGAGCTGACGATATTGACTATATATTCTGGGATAAATTAGTCCAAAACAAACTGTTGTGACATTGTGAGTTGACGATATTGACTATATATTCTGGGATAAATTAGTCCAAAACGAACTGTTGTGGCATTGGGAGCTGACGATATTGACTATATATTCTGGGATAAATTAGTCCAAAACGAACAGTTGTGATATTCTGAGTAGAAGCGATTATAACATGGACCATTTTGTGATGGATTTCCAAAAACATACAATGGAATCCCATTATAATTTGGTCCGGACTGACGAAATTTGTGTCATAATTGTTGTTCGTCCATCACAAGTGATGATGACCATTTGTTACATCCACTTTTGAAAATTCAATTTTAGTTATGTCCTTGATTATGAGTTCGTAGATGGCTAATGAGCCCTATTCGAGCTGTAAATGTCCTTGGACAGTTCGGACATGGAATGACGACTGTAGACGGATTTTGGTCTATCCGTGACTTTCTAGCTGCTCTCCACTGTTGAGCTGCTGCATTTCTCTTATTTTCACAAGATGATGCGCTCTTTTTTATTTTAGAACGCCATGTAGATCTATTTTGTGCAAGTTCTTCCCATGTATCGTGGTCTATTTCAAAGGCTTTCAGTGAGTTCTTTAATGAGTCCTTGTAGCGCTTCCTTTGGCCACCTTGAGATCGTATACCCTTCTCTAGCTCACCATAGAGAAGTATCTTTGGCAGACAATGGTCTGGCATATGCACCAAATGACCTGCCCAAAGAATCTGTGTCTGCATCAGGATCGTGTCAATGCTTGGGATACTAGCTCTATCAAGGACAGTGGTATCTGGAATCTTGTCTTGCCATCTGATGTTCATAAATTTTCTGAGACAATTTGTATGAAAATGATTGAGTTTTTTCACATGATGTCTATACACAGTCCATGTTTCACTAGCGTATAACAGCAATGGAAGTACCATTGCTCTGTAAACTTTCAGCTTAGTCTGTAGGTTAATGAAATTTCTAAGCCAAACATTTACGAACAATCTGCCGAAAGTACTGCTTGCTTTGGCAATCCTTGTATACACTTCATCATCAACGTTGGCATTTTGTGATAACGTACTGCCTAGATATGTGAATCTATTTACAACTTTCAGTGCTACACCATTTACCTTTATGCAGGGCTCGAGATAGCTTTTGCCAAGTGCTGGTTGTAACATGACTTCTGTTTTCTGTGTTAATGGTAAGCCCAAAGTTGGTACAGGCTTTGGAGAATCTGTCTATAATAGATAGTCATAGTAGATCAGTCTCAGTGTTGGCATTTAGGGATTTAGGGCACAGACATCAGCAAATAGGAGATCCCTGATTGTGTGTGATTTAGCTTTGGTTTTTGCTCGGATCCACCGAAGGTTGAACAATTTTCTGTCTATGCGATAGGTGATGTTTACTCCCAGGTATCTATTTGTGTTAGAGTCATTGTCGAGGAGTGTGCGTACATTCCATGCTCTTAGAGTCAGTGGGAAAAGCTTTTCCCTTCGGGTGAATTTTCGTGGATGTGAAAATGACTTGCACTGGGGATTTTGATTAAAGTGAGGAAGAGTTGTGCAAAGCGTCGCCCTCACTCTCTTGTCGTACCTCATTTGAAACTAGTGGCAAGACGAATCGAGACGACTGGAAGTGAAGTACGAAGCAGTGGATGACCATGGTTTTCTACATGTCTCACCATGCCCGATGCGGTCCACACCGCGTTGCTGGCATTCGCCTACATTACCCGGTGGGCCGATAAACTATTGTACCTCGTACGCGTAAATTTGCAGAATATCAGACTTTACATGTTTATGTTGACAAGACCGTTATGCTTTTTGAGATAGTCTCAGCACGATATCACCTACTTTATGACTTCCTAACAGGCTGTCAGTCGAGCGTGGAGCCAGAACACGCCTCAGGCAGTCCACTGGTGCTGTGTTCACATGACACGTCAAGCCTATTGTTGTAGCTACATGGTGAATAGTGAGCGATTTCAATGTGTTATTGACACCGAAGTAAATTTGTTCATCACATAAACTTCAACATTATTATATATAATCACTCTTTTCACATCACGCAGATATATCCATTTGATAGCCTCAACTAGACTGTCTTAAAAAACACAATTTGATGTTATACACTAGCTATGATGTTAACACAACTTTGAAAACATTAGCACAACTGACACTGTGAAAAAAATACCGTGCCATATTGGCGTGACGTAGAACACCAACCCTGTGTCATAATAGAGATTCATTATATACCATACAAATAATAAAGAATAAATTTAATTTGGGATTTTTAAAAAGTGTGAAATATAGACATTTGTTATAAAAGGAAGTACTATAAAAAGATTTCATAGTAATAATAAATGAATTCATAAGAGTGTTGTGATATTACTTTTTGAGACAACAATAAATTTTGTACTAAATGCTGAGAAAAAAAGTGTGTTCAAAAACTGTAGTGACATTGTGTGTTGAGATGACAATAAATTGGTCAGACTTTTTGTAACAATGTGTGGTGAGATGATAATAAATTAGACCTGTTGTAACAATGTGTGGTGAGATGATAATAAACTAGACCTGTTGTAACAATGTATGTCGAGATGATAATAAATTAGACCTGTTGTAACAATGTATGTCGAGATGATAATAAATTAGACCTGTTGTAACAATGTATGTCGAGATGATAATAAATTAGACCTGTTGTAACAATGTATGTCGAGATGATAATAAATTAGACCTGTTGTAACAATGTATGTTGAGATGATAATAAATTAGCCAAAACTGTTGTGACATTGTGTGTTGAGATGACAATAAATTCGCAGTAACTGTCATTATTATCCACCCATGTGTAACAGGATAAAAAAGATTTTTTCCTTTAAATTTTCATCTCAAATAAACGAACAATAAATTGAGAATAATCAACAAAACAATTCAATGCTATAAACAAAATAATAATGCTTACAACACATTGTAGCAGGTCGACATCAACATCGCTGCAAGGATGACAGTAGAATGCAACTAGGATGTCAGACAGCAGTTCATACAAGACTGTCTTCGGTAAGCATAATGTCAGCTGTTATGTCTGACATGAACTACACATTTTTAGTACTGATTATTAATTCTGTTGTTGGATAAAAATATATTCCACTAGTTCTAACTGTTTATCTGACAATCTATTGCTAGCTTCAACATAATAAAACTGCTTATCTGTCTATCTATTGCTAGCTTCAACATGATGAAATTGTTTATCTGTCTATCTATTGCTAGCTTCAACATGATAAAACTGTTTATCTATCTATTGCTAGCTTCAACATGATAGAACTGTTTATCTACCTATTGCTAGCTTCAACATGATAGAACTGTTTATCTACCTATTGCTAGCTTCAACATGATAGAACTGTTTATCTACCTATTGCTAGCTTCAACATCATAGAACTGTTTATCTACCTATTGCTAGCTTCAACATGATATAACTGTTTATCTACCTATTGCTAGCTTCAACATGATAGAACTGTTTATCTACATATTGCTAGCTTCAACATGATATAACTGTTTATCTACATATTGCTAGCTTCAACATGATAGAACTGTTTATCTACATATTGCTAGCTTCAACATGATAAAACTTCTTTCATTTGCCTGTATCTACAGTTTGTCTCTACAACTAACTTGACTGTGTTTTGTAGCTCATACAGCTGTCATAAAGATTTTATTCTTCCAGTGTTGTTTCTCTAAGCCAGTATTCTTGCTTCATTATTTCATATTGAGGACATTCTTGGAATGTATGCTCCGCAGTATAAGGAACTTGCCAACATGGCTGTGTTTCCAATACTGATCTTTCTATACATGGTCAGCTGATGACGGATGTGTCATTGGTGCAAATAAAATGGCGACACAATGCATCACCATTCTCTGGACTACATCCTCCTGGAAATCGAGTACGGCTATTGTCCTGATAAAATAGAGATCCAGTGGAAGTTTGAGAATTAATGCTGAAGAATAAAAAGTGTACATGTGGCGATGAAACTGGTTGCGTCCTGTTCTGAGAAATAGAATTATAACTTGTTCTAGCCTATTAATATTTTGGTAGTGTCTTGTGTTGGTGGCTTTCTAGCTGCTATGATCATCGGTTTCTTTTGATGGTAAGTTAATAGCCCTGTCTCTTGCATGCAAAGACAGGCAGAAATGTGATGTTATTTTCTGCCAGTCCTAGTCTTGCTAAGTGCATAGATCGTTAGTAGGTACCCATAGCTGTATTTCAATAATATTGCTGAAATAGTTGAGAGCCGCTCTGCATAGGGCTTTTTTTTCTTTTCATTGCTACTGTGCTGTCATATAATAAAGCAAAATGAATTAAACAGGTTACTAAAAATACTTACCTTGCCTATGAATAAAAAATATATAAAAAAACATACAATAAAACTAAACGGGACAATTCTCCATGTATCGGCTCAAATGGAACCTTTTTCAAGAGACAAACAACAGTAAACAACATAGATCACTTAGATTTCATAAAGCCATGTCTCCATTCCAGTTGAACTGAGGATTGAACCTTGGATCACTAGCAAAGGATGAAGCAACACATGAACAAAAAGACCAAGAAATCAACTACCAGGAAAAGACTACCCTTATCAAAGCTATTAGGAAAGCCGACCACCCAAAAGACAACTACCACTATCTTGACAGACCTGAGAAAGTTATCATCATTTGCATGAGGACTGGACACAACAGCCACTTAAATAGACTAAGACTGATTTCATCACCTCTGTATCCATGTGGGCAGGCAGAACAGACAGCAGAACAAAACCAGTTAAGGGAGGACCACTGGCCCATATACACAAATATCTACAGGAAGCTATATTGGAAGATTTCAAACACAGCAGCATTTATCAAGAAAACCAGACTTGCTGTGTAGACATGTTAAACTACAAACAAGAAGAAAATTACTATTGGCTAGGATAGTTCTGCCACATGCTCACTAGAATAGTATATAATTACAGTATACAGTTAACTTAGGCAACCACTAGGGGAAATCTAAGAAAAGAATCTTACTGAAAAATATCTATGGTTAGATCATTTTTTACTGGAGGAGATTTAAGGTTGGGGTCTTACTGGAAATTTAAGTTGTAGTCTTACTGGATGAGATTTAAGGTTGGAGTCTTAATGGAAATCTAAGGTTGTAGTCTTACTGGAGAAGATTTAGGGTTGGAGTTTTATTGTATAAGATCTATGGTTGGCTTTCTCAAGGAGATTTATGGTGGAAGTCTTACCAGAGATATATGTTTAGAGTACTACTGGAGAAGATTTATGGTTGAAGTCGTACTGGAGGAGATTTAAAGTTGGATTCTTACTGGAGTTTGTTTGTTACTATCCCCAGAAATTGCAAGAAACTTGCTCTTATTTTCTATGTGTAGTGGAGTGATTTCCCCTAGCATTCTTTTATAAGCATGAGACTTCAGTTTTCAGCTTAATGCAATGCCTATTGAAGAAGCCTTCTATCTGAAGGGGGTCTATGTTGCAAGACAAGTTGGTGCTTTGCCTTGGTTACCCACTGTGCATCTCTCCTATGATGAGGTGCTTTGCAGCAGCGAACTATCCCTCGTTTAGGAAGACCATTCCATTATCACCCTCTGTGTCCTTAGGTGCCAGAACAAGTCCTTCTGTATGAGCTGTGTTGGGAAAGAGCGACCGTCGAATTACAATAGAGTTGATACACCTTCTTAGATGAAATGCTGCATTGCCAAACAAGTCAGGGGTCTGGGATTTGGCGTGTACATGTTTTAACCACCAATGAAGTGGGTAGATTACGTCTATCTTGGACGAGTAGCTTCATAGCTCGCAAACAAATCTTGTGTAAGAAAGACATTATTGCCTCACTAAAGGTACTGAAGCAAATTTTCTCCATGTGATCATATACTGTCATATCAGCATTTGATGATAACTATCTGGTTGATCCGGCCAGTAGTCATATAATTAACACACAGATTAAGCCATATATATCTATGTTCGCACTGTCTCACAGTGACTGCAACTATCTCATTAAATTAGCGGAGGTTCCTTAGATGACATGATCCTACTTCAATAACTCTCAGAACTTGTGTTTGGTGAGTTGGTAATATTACCATTAAGTTCTGAATATAAACCCATCCGATTGTAGGCAGAGAACCTAATTATCCCTTCCCAAAAGTGGAGAAAGTGGAAGGTCCGACTATAGACCGACATCCCCAACTTAACAATGCCGGCAATAATGAACTTCATCATCATAAGAAAGAACCAACATGCTAAATGGAAATTAACACAAACTTTTGCAACTCTAAGAAAATAGCATTCCTTTCATTTGCTTCACTCACGTAACTTGAATGAATCAAGGAATGAAACCCCGTGGCTACTGTATTCTGGATCAATATATCCAAAAATAATGAATACCTGGTAGGCTGACTTCCCTATCCATGACTATAGAAGGTTTATGAGGTGGCGAGACTTTGGGGAACAAAGTTTTTCCCTGAATGAATTGTCTGTGTTGGGTGTCTGGGCGTTATGACGCGGAACAGCGCTAGTGAATAGTAATTACTACTTAACTATTATGTCACCGGCTTCTGACAGTGACATTTAAGTGGGAAACGATGAAAGGCAAGGCAGCGAGATCACATTTGTTTTTATAAGATACAGAAGAGTTTGAACTTTGTTCCTGGTTATGTTTACCGTGTGAGGGACGATATAGACCTAGTAAGTGAGTTTTATCAAGAAATATCGGAGATTTCGAAGGAAATATTGTATGATATATAGAAATTAATGTAATTAGAGGCCTAGCATTATGGTAGTACGCTCTAGATTGCTGGAGAGCCCTAGTCATTTTATCCTGGCTTAATATATCGGGACATGTGAGTTGTCACTGGCATTCTTTTAAAACAGTGTTTTTCTCCTTTTTTACTGTGATTTGGACGTAATTTTTAAAAAAAATTTGATGTTACTCGAATATAAGACGAAGAGTATGAAGTCATCTCTGTTTTTTGTCCAAAAATTCTCGGGTTATACACGGAATTTAACGGTATTTCAAAACCAAGTAATTCACAGACCCAACTTAGTTCCAAATGTTGGAAATCTTCCCATCGTTTAATGTAAGGAAAGAGTCAAAAGAGGGCCTGAGAAAACTGAGCAAAGCTCAGGTTCTTAAACACTCTACAAGTTAAGTTTTATACAGATATTATCTACCTGGTACATACTTGCATCTGTAAAAAATGCAAGAGACCATTCATTTGTACATTTGGTTGGTCATCAACAGCACCTCCTTCACCAGCAGTTCTGCTTTTTTTATTTTTAGGTATTTCCGTGTGACTGTATCCACTGCATGGCTACTTTGCACTGACTACTGAGTTTGGTCAGTAGCATTTATATATTAAATCATACAAACAAGCATGAAAAATGATATTAACTACTTTGTAACAACATTAATTCTCACTAAAAGGCAACAAAAAATTATCCTATTTGTAGTTAGATATGTGTACAGATTATTGCTATGAGACCATAAAGAACATACAATATTCATATAAAGTGAGAGCTTACTTCTAAGACTTCATCTGTTTGATCAGTTGACCTCAATGTAATAGTTATTTTATGACCGTTCATGAGGTATGTATCCAGTGAGACATGTTCTGCTTCCTCTGGTTGTGATTCCTGGGGAGAAGCAGTTTTACAGTTGAATTAAGTTGCCAAGTTCACAAGATCTTAACAGTCACTACAGGCTAGGATAATTCTGTCAGCTGCTGATTGTAGAATTAAATTGTCCAGTTCACAAGACCTGCAGTCACTACAGGCTAGCATAGTTCTATCAACTATTTCCTTATTTCCCCCTTATTCACGCCTGAGGCATATCAGAGAATATGATGTTAGGTCCGCATTTTTCACTGACAATGGCATATCTAGGGATGATGTATCAGGATCAAGCCCACCATCTTTATACTTTCCCACAAGATCTGGTACTCATTTTCTTAGGCCTGGTCAACATATGAGCCGCTGGTGATTTTAAAACATTTCCAGTTGAACTGAGGATTGAACCTTGGATCACCCGACTAGGAAGCAAGTGCACCAACTCTGAGCTAATGTGGTAGTTCTTTCAATGGTCAACCATAAAATTAAATTTTTCCACTTTTTTAAAATTGAATTTTTTAATGACTAAAATAATCACTACAGGCTAGGATAGTTCTGTCAACTGTTGACTAGAAAATTAAGTTGTCTAGTTCACTACCTGAACAATCACTACTGACTAGGCAGATATGCTAGAAAAAGATGAGGCAACACAGGAACAAAAAGATCAAGAAATCAACTACCAGGAAAAGACTACCCTTATCAAAGCTATTAAGAAAGTCAACCACCCAAAAGACAACTACCACTATCTTGACAGACCTGAGAAAGTTATCATCTTTTGCATGAGGACTGGACACAACAGTCACTTAAATAGACTAAAACTGATTTCATCACCTGTGTCCATGCGGGCAGGCAGCACAGACAGCAGAACAAAACCAGTTAAAGGAGGAGTACTGGCCCATATATACAAATATCTACAGAAAGATATGGCAGCTTTCAAACACAGCAGCATTTATCAAGAAAACCAGACTTGCTGTTCTTCTTCTTCTGCGTTCGTTCTTAAACTCCTGCAGATTAGCAGGATGTAGTCCGGAGAACGGAATGCGTTGTGTCATGGTTTACATCATTGCTGCGATATCTGCGCCTTTCGGCCTGACACATCTGACTTCAGCATGGCTTTGGGTCACTGACCCTATATGGGATGGGACAGCCAACTCCATCCCATAACCTCCTTAGTCACCTTTTACGACATGCGTGGTTACAACAGTGTTGCTATTCTTTGCTCCCTTTTGGGCCCTTGGCAACACATGAGTGAACTTGCTGTGTAGACCTGTTAAACTACAAACACGAAGAAAATGGCTACGATAGTTCTGCCACAGGCTCCACTAGAATAGTATATAATTACAGTATACAGTTAACTTAGGCAACCACTAGGGAAAATCTAAGAAAAGAATCTTACTGAAAAATATCTATGGTTAGATCATTTTTTACTGGATGAGATTTAAGGTTGGAGTCTTAATGGAAATCTAAGGTTGTAGTCTTACTGGAAGAGATTTAAGGTTGGAGTTTTATTGTATGAGATCTATGGTTGGCTTTCTGAAGGAGATTTATGGTGGAAGTCTTACCAGAGATATATGTTTGGAGTACTACTGGAGAAGATTTATGGTGGAAGTCTTACCAGAGATATATGTTTGGAGTACTACTGGAGAAGATTTATGGTTGAAGTCTTACCAGAGATATATGTTTGGAGTACTACTGGAGAAGATTTATGGTTGAAGTCGTCGTACTGGAGGAGATTTAAAGTTGGATTCTTACTGGAGTTTGTTTGTTACTATCCCCAGAAATTGCAAGAAACTTGCTCTTATTTTCTATATGAAGTGATTTCCCCTAGCATTCTTTTATAAACATGAGACTTCAGTTTTCAGCTTAATGCAATGCCTATTGAAGAAGCCTTCTATCTGAAGGGGGTCTATGTTGCAAGACAAGTTGGTGCTTTGCCTGGGTTACCCACTGTGCATCTCTCCTGTGATGAGGTGCTTCGCAGCCAGCGAACTATCCCTTGTTTAGGAAGACCATTCCATTATCACCCTCTGTGTCCCTAGGTGCCAGACCAAGTTCATTTGTATGAGCTGTCTTCGGAAAGTTCGACAGTCGAATTACACTAGAGTTGATACGCCTTCTTAGATGAAATGCCGCATTGCCAAACAAGTCAGGGGTACTAAAAGAAAATCATCAAATCTACTTCTGGAACATTAATTCTTAAAATATGAGCCGTAACGTCAAGTGGCTTTCAGTTGCACCAATTATTTTTTACTAAATGTTACTTTTAAGTGGATTTTTTGTGACTTCTCAGAAGCAGAGATATTTAGTTTTATTTTGTGCACACTAAAAGTTAATGTATAATTAATTTTTCCTCCTGATGTTTTGTACCAGCACATTGCCTAGTGTATTGTACCAGTACATTCCCTTATGTGTTGTACCAGTACATTCCCTTATGTGTTGTACCAGTACACTTCCTAGTGTGTTGTACCAGTACACTCCCTAGTGTATTGTATCAGAACACTCCCTGGTGTATTCTACCAGTAAACTACATGGTGTATTGTACCAGTACACTCCCTAGTGTGTTGTATTAGAACACTCCCTGGTGTGTTGTACCAGTAAACTCCCTGGTGTGTTGTGTCAATACACTCTCTGATGCTTTGTAAAAGTCCATTCTCTGGTTTATTTTATCAGTACACTTCCTAGTATATTGTACCAGTGAGTCCCTAACATATTGTAAGAATCTATGAGAGAACATGACACCTGCTTACCTGTTGTGCTGTCAAGAGAAATGTATTAAATAAATCACTGTTGCTGATCTGTGGATCCTGGCTCACTGAAATAAATAACTTTGGAATGTTATTCCACTACCTGCATGTATCACCTCTAGCTGTGTGTTGTCACCACTACCTGCATATATCACCTCTAGCTGTGTGTTGTCACCATTACCTGCATGTATCACCTCTACATGTTGTGCTTTCATCTCTATCTGTGTGTATCACCCCTACCTTTATGTTGTCACCACTACCTACATGTATCACCCCTACCTGTAGTGTTGTCCCAACTGCTTGCATGTATCACACCTACCTGTGTGTTGCCATCACTACATGCTTGTATCACTCCTTCCTCTGTGGTGTCACCATTACCTGCATGTATCACCTCCACCTATCTGCTGTCACCACTACCTCAAAAACATTATAGAAGATTGATTTCATTGAACTCTTGTTCCCCCATAATGGATTTCACTCCAATCAACGGAGCAGCACACCATCTGACGAGAGTACCACTCATAGCACATTATATAGCTTCAAGTGTGTCATGAATACCTGTACATCATAACTACTTGTGTGTTATTGTCATTACCTGTGTGTTGTCATCACCATCTCTGTGCTGTAATTATTATATGTGTATTGTCATGACTACCTGTGTGTTGTCATCACCACCTCTGTGTTGTAATTATTATATGTGTATTGTCATCACTACCTAAGTCTCATCACTACCTGTGTGTCATCACTACCTGTGTATTGTCATCATGTTGTCATCCCTACCTGTGTGTTGTCATCACTACATGTGTGCTGTCATCACTACCTGTATGTTGTCGCCACTACCTAAGTCTCATCACTACCTGTGTGTTGTCATCACTACCTGTGTGCTGTCATCACTACCTGTGTGCTGTCATCACTACCTGTGTGCTATTGTCACTACCTGTATGTTGTCATCACTACCTGTGTATTATCACTATCTGTGTGCCATCATTACTTGTTTGTTATAATTGTTATAGTACTAGTAGTTAAATATTTGTCAACATCATATCACTTCTTAAACCTAAACTAGAACTCACTAGCATCATATCACTTCTTAAACCTAAACTAGAACTCACTAGCATCATACCACTTCTTAAACCTAAACTAGAACTCACCAAGTTGAATATATCGTTCCAACATAATCCTCCTTTGTTCTATTTCCTGGGCAGACAGTGCCAGAAGTTTCTTCTTAGGAAACTCTGGCAGAACAAGGGAACCAAACTCTTTCCTCAGCTACAAATAAAGAGAGAGGGAAAAAAAAAACAAATTGGAGAAAATTGAATATATATGTCATCAGAATAGACTTAGAACAGAGTCACTGTTTACCTTCCACACATGTCGCAAAAGGTGACTAAGGAGGTTATGGGATGGAGTTGGCTGTCCCATCCCATATGGGGTCAATGACCCAAAGCCATGCTGAAGTCGGATGTGTCAGGCCGAAAGGCCCAGATATTGCAGCAATGCTGTAAACCATGACACAACGCATTCCGTTCTCTGGACTACATCCTGCTAATCTGCAGGAGTTTGAGAACGAACGCAGAAGAAGAAGAACAGAGTAAAAATAAGAGTTTTAAAAAATGTATTTGTGGTCACATCTGACTAAACATAGAACCATTCAGTCGTCATTGCTTACAAGTACAGGGACAACCTTCATATTTTCTATTTTTTGTTGTTTGTTCCATGTCTTACATATCTCTCCAAAATCTGATATTTATAATTTTTTCCACAATTTTCTCTGTTCACTTCCTTTCCACTGCCCCTGCATGTTTCCATCAATGCCTGGTCTTACAATACTTTCTGCTGGTTTTAATCTGTGAAACATTATGGTTAATATGGTTTATAAAGCTTATGTCTAATATGGTTTATTAAGCTCTCTCTAGTATTATTTATTAACCCCTTAACTGTGGAGGTATCCTTAAGGATACAAAAGGGGGGGGGGGGGTTGTCACCATTTTGCAGAGATCTTCTTCTTAGTTTACCAGGGAAACAATTCGTCTAGATGCTTTATTATAAGCATCCAGACCAGTGTTTCCAACCTTCTTTTTACCATGTCCCAGCTAAGTCTTTACAAAATTCTGATGCCCCCTATGATACATATACATATTTTCTGTTGAACATCATGAGTTATCATGGAGGAAATGAAACACAAATGTAAGTTTCTGAAAGACAATGAAGATAATTGCCATGAACTGAACATCACGAGTTATCATGGAGGAAATGAAACACAAATGGAAGTTTCTGAAAGACAATGAAGATAATTGCCATGAACTGAACATCACGAGTTATCATGGAGGAAATGAAACACAAATGGAATTTTCTGAAAGACAATGAAGATAATTGCCATGAACTGAACATCACGAGTTATCATGGAGGAAATGAAACACAAATGGAAGTTTCTGAAAGACAATGAAGATAATTGCCATGAACTGGACATCACGAGTTATCATGGAGGAAATGAAACACAAATGGAAGTTTCTGAAAGACAATGAAGATAATTGCCATGAACTGGACATCACGAGTTATCATGGAGGAAATGAAACACAAATGGAAGTTTCTGAAAGACAATGAAGATAATTGCCATGAACTGAACATCACGAGTTATCATGGAGGAAATGAAACACAAATGGAAGTTTCTGAAAGACAATGAAGATAATTGCCATGAACTGGACATCACGAGTTATCATGGAGGAAATGAAACACAAATGGAAGTTTCTGAAAGACAATGAAGATAATTGCCATGAACTGAACATCACGAGTTATCATGGAGGAAATGAAACACAAATGGAAGTTTCTGAAAGACAATGAAGATAATTGCCATGAACTGGACATCACGAGTTATCATGGAGGAAATGAAACACAAATGGAAGTTTCTGAAAGACAATGAAGATAATTGCCATGAACTGGACATCACGAGTTATCATGGAGGAAATGAAACACAAATGGAAGTTTCTGAAAGACAATGAAGATAATTGCCATGAACTGGACATCACGAGTTATCATGGAGGAAATGAAACACAAATGGAAGTTTCTGAAAGACAATGAAGATAATTGCCATGAACTGAACATCACGAGTTATCATGGAGGAAATGAAACACAAATGGAAGTTTCTGAAAGACAATGAAGATAATTGCCATGAACTGGACATCACGAGTTATCATGGAGGAAATGAAACACAAATGGAAGTTTCTGAAAGACAATGAAGATAATTGCCATGAACTGGACATCACGAGTTATCATGGAGGAAATGAAACACAAATGGAAATTTCTGAAAGACAATGAAGATAATTGCCATGAACTGGACATCACGAGTTATCATGGAGGAAATGAAACACAAATGGAAGTTTCTGAAAGACAATGAAGATAATTGCCATGAACTGAACATCACGAGTTATCATGGAGGAAATGAAACACAAATGGAAGTTTCTGAAAGACAATGAAGATAATTGCCATGAACTGAACATCACGAGTTATCATGGAGGAAATGAAACACAAATGGAAGTTTCTGAAAGACAATGAAGATAATTGCCATGAACTGGACATCACGAGTTATCATGGAGGAAATGAAACACAAATGGAAGTTTCTGAAAGACAATGAAGATAATTGCCATGAACTGAACATCACGAGTTATCATGGAGGAAATGAAACACAAATGGAAGTTTCTGAAAGACAATGAAGATAATTGCCATGAACTGGACATACCTCATCATGGAACTGTCTCAACTGTTTATACCTGGCTTTACAATGGAACACTCCATTAATGTTAATGTTGTACATCTGAAATATATCAGAAAGACATTATTTCATAATATGCACTTAATGAAGCTAGCATATCAAGTATTCTATCACAACAAATGTAACAATTTTCTAAGTAAAATGTATAGGACTATAGCCTATAATTGTAATCTATTCATGGTGGTGTATTGTTGATGTTGCTACTTTAGCTTCCTATATTATTGTTCTTGTTACTAATATGGTTGTTATTATTGAATTTTTTTATTGCTGCTGCTACAGTGGCTGCTGTTATTATTGTTGTTATTAACTTTTGTTCTATAATATGTTCTAACTGCAGCAAAACTGAAATCCAACAGGAGGAAACTTGGAACAGGGCAATGAAATTTTGCTAATCACTGGTAATACACATAACATACACAAATTGACATTTCGACTAAAGGGCCTTTATCACAAAAACATTCATAATATAATAGATAAGTAAGAACACTAAATTAGTACACTTGTGAAACAAAACTAAGGATCAGTGCAATAGTCAACTTAACCTTTTGCACGCTAGGCTTGCAAACTTGCAAGTGGTTTCAATTTTTTTACTGGCATCTACTTTCGCATAATTACGCATCATGATGTGTCTCTTTTAAATGAATTTTTAACCATACGAAGGTACATTTCCTGTGATCAGTACTGTGTGTGACCTCTGATGGGAAAATGACACTTCCACCAAGTCCAAACTGTATTCACGGATGACGGTTGACCAAAAGAATGTCACAATTGAGAAACATCCAGTTCAGGATCCATCGGTAGGTTGCAATGGTCGTCAATATGTATACGTGATGTAAAATCATTATGGATTGTGATAGCAAGGAATTCTTGGGAATAATATTATTACTAAGAAGATATAGTAACAAGTTGATTTTGTCATGATATGACATTAAACGCGCATGGAACAATATTTGGCATATTTATTGACATTAGGTCTACGATTCTATAACCATTTTTGGACAAGGTACATTTTTTATTTATTCATTCCTCTCGTGTGACACTTAAAATTAAAACAAATTAGATACTTATTTGCAATATGCAATTCCTTATTTGAATGCGCAAACTTTACGATCTCTAATAACAAAAAAGGCTGAAGTACATTATAGTTCTCTGCTGTGACCTTTGCTCTAGTGTCGAGGTGTTACCTGACCTTTGTTGTGTGATTTGGCAAACTTACGGGTAAGTACTTAGAGTAAGGTTAGGATTAGAAATAATATTTCTAATGTGTGCGCGCACCTCGCTCCGTGTATAGCGGGCAGAAATACTGATCACTACCACAAATAATAGGAAATTGTAAAAAATGTGTAAATTGGAAAACAAACAGATTATGCATAAGTTCGTCTGTGTCTAGAGTTGAACTGTGTGATTGTCGGCATGTCACAGCAGCCATTATTTTGATTGGTGTTACACGGGAATCCATGACGTTGGATCGTTAAAATTGTCAACAGTGTGCTATTTATAGCAGAGCAGAGAACTATTCTGTACTTTCCACCAAAAAAGTTATTTTCTAAAAATATCCACCAAAAATTATAATTTTCAAAAAAGGAATAATGTCCATTCAGTGTGGTAAAGGTTAATCATTAGCTAACGATTACGACACTAACGTAGGCATTAGGAAATCGTAAGGGGACGTGAAAGTGAATGTGGCTTAAATTACTTCCCTTGTTTTGGTAGCGTCCAAGAATCCATTTTTTACATCACGTGAAACAATGACCACAGCAATTGTCTTTAGACAACGCGACGCAACTTTATTGTTTATAAAAGACAACTGTTTAATTTGTCTCATTCATTTGTGCATCGAATTGCGTAACTAGAAGTTGGAAATACGCTGTGTACATTTTTCACCAAGCAATTAAATAAGCCTAGGTAAGTGTTTTTTCTCTTTGCACACTATATATGTATTAATTTGAATAAAATAGGATGTTGTAACCATGTCTAACAAATGAAACAACCATTTTTTTTCTTTATATACAAAATTTCACTATTTTTGGAAGTTGCCGGTAATTATTATCGAATTTTAAACAAACGCACTGCAGATCGGTCACGCGTTCCTCAGCCGCCATCTTGTCTACTGCTATTCTTTACTGCCGCGTCGATAATTCTGAAATGTCTCTTATTTAAAGAAATTGATGTTTAACAACTACAATTCCTGCCTCTTTTAATTTCTTTAATTCATTTTTAAATGCTACTAGTAAAAAATCTAAGATTTATATGTAAAATAATTGAAATTATTGGTACAAGACCATGCCGAGTGCGCATACTTATGTACTATCATGCGTCCGTCGCCATGACGACTGAAGTGTTTTCTTAGTCACATCGGTCTGTTTCATGTTGATAATTTTACAAGAAACACATTTCAAATTAAAGATATATTATTTATATTGTTTATGAAGTCCAATTGCTTATAATTCTCTCATGAATATTTCGTAAAATTCACTTTTATGTGAGAGATGCTTTCTCCTTTCAATAGACCTAATAAATCAAATCAATGCAGACAACGTCAACTTCAGCATCTTCCAAACGTTCTCACTCTTTTTGGTATCTTTGTCTCTTGTTGTTTATTATCAAATTTGCTCAATTTTCTACATAAGCCTATCTACAGAATAATGTAATAAAGTATTTAATTATATAGGGCTAATTAGGTATCACTAAAATAGGAAAAACAAAAAGCAAATTTTGAAAATTTGGTGCACATACCTACCTGGTAATTTATTCATACCTTTGACATAGAATTGTTTATGTACATGTGTACCAAATACCAATAATAATAATAACAAAATATTATATTTCAGATACAAAGACCAGCCGAAGACGGATGTGTCGGGCCATTGGCGCAAATAAAACGGCGACACAACGCATTTCCATTTTCTGGACTACATCCTGCTGGAAATCTAGCAAGACCATGATCCAGCTAGATCCAGTTGGAGTTTGAGAATGAACGCAGAAGAAGAAGATACAAAGAGGGCTGAGGTTAAAGATTGCCAGCCACATGCGTGTTGCCATAAAGGGAAGCATAGAAGAGATTTTAATTATGCTAATTAGACACTATTATTAATTATTAATTGGCTCTGGTTGCATCGGAAAATTAACACAATGTAATAAACAGGTGCGTCTTGTCTTACCGAACAAGAAAATGTATAATTTGTTATATTTTTTAATCCTAAATAATAATTAATAAATGTGAAAAATGTATATGATACATTCAATTTCAATTATGCTAATTAGATGTCAATTTTCATTATTAATTAATTCTGGCTGCATCAGAAAATTAGCATAATGTAATCAACAGGTGCGTCTTGTCTTCACAAATACAAAAATGTACATTTTGCAATATATTTTATCCTAAATAATTAAAAAATTTAATAAATATATATTAAATATGACAATGTAATTATGCAAATTAGACGCCATTATTAATTATTTATTAACTCTGGCTGCATCAGAAACTTAGCATAATGTAATCAACAGGTGCGTCTTGTCTTCACAAAAACATACAGTTTGCTATATATTTTATCCTAAATAATTAAAAAATGTGAAAAATGTATATGATACATTCAATTGCAATTATGCTAATTAGACGCAATTGTTAATTATTTATTAACCTTTAGGGCTCTGAATTAAAAATTAAGAAACATCCCCTTGGGCCTGAATTCTTTTTTGGAAAATTTGCGTTATTGATGGTGGGTGTTTTGAAAACGTGATAACTTTTTTGTTTTAAAAGATATCAAAATAATTTTTGCATATCTAAATAAAGGAGTGAATAGTGAATATAGTCATGTTTTTGTTGTTGTTGTATGTATGATATGACAGTTGTGAGCAAGTTGTGAAGTTGAAAATTCGGGGGGAAAATCGCAAAACACCATTTTCAAATCGCACATATAACTTCTTGACGACCCTAATACTTGAGCAATGCGTGGAATCATTGATAAAATCCTCATAAATACCTATACTTATTGTATATATATTGTTTTATATCAAAACTAATATAATATGAACTAAAAAAACTAATAAAACGTGAAGAAATCGCATATAACGTCCGTCCGGTAAACACTAGGTCTATCCCGACACGCAGCGTAATTATTGTCTAAGCACACACGTGGCACCCCTGATACATATTATTTTTGTGTTTTTGAACGACTACACAAACATTCTTATCAAATAACAACATATTAAACACAAAAAACAACAATTAAAACATGTAATGTATAAGAAATCGCATATGACGTCCGTCCCGTAAACATTAGGTCTAGCCCGACATGCAGCGTAATTATTGTCTAAGCACACACGTGGCACCCCTGATACATATTATTTTTGTGTTTTTGAACGACTACACTAACATTCTTATCAAATAACAACATATTAAACATGAAAAATAACAATTAAAACATGTATTCACGATCACTTAGCCATGCCACGCGGTACTCAATTTGATAGTAAAATATGGCTAAAAAATGGCAAACGTCGTTCCAGAAATTCGTTGACAAAACCAGCCGGCTTTCTCTCTTCTTGCAGTCGTAATGAGTAATGGAATTTGACCTTTAAACTGCGACATATTCCTAGCTTCGTTTGGCGTGTTTTATACGTCACGGGATTATTACTTTGTGAAGTTCCGTACTCGGGAATCGGGCGATATCCTATGTAGCGGGATTGCGCCTGCAGGCACAATGGAGCTGTGCTCATAGGCGCATTATTGCGACCGCAGAGTCGTAAAGGTTAACTCTGGCTGCGTCGGAAAATTAGCAGAATGTAATCAACATTCTGCGTCTTGTCTTTCCAAACATGAAAATGTATAATTTGTTAGATTTTTTAATGCAAATAACTTTGATATTCATAAATTAGTGGCTCGGTTCTAAGGCAAGGCCGCAACTTTTTGACAACTGTCATTTCATATTTCCTTATATGTTCCATGTAATTATCATGATGCGAAAATTAATTCGAAAAAAATTCGTAACTTTTTTCAGAATTGACGTAGAGACTTGGTTGAGGTATCGTTGGATTGAAATTTTCAAGGGCTATCTAACTGTGATATTTAAAATTCTGTACACTGTACACCCATTTTGAAAAAATTGTGTCCTAATACTTGACTAACGTTATTAATTGGCGGGATTTTATATGAATAAACTATAATAAACTATTTATATTAATGTAATTGATTAGCCTAACCCACTACATTTTATTTTATTTGTAAACTACTAAACATAACTAAGTTAACTAGTCCCTATCAATACTCTATCATTATTTGTATCATCATGGATGATGATCATGTAGGACTTCATCATCGCTATTAATTATTATCCTATATCATATATGGAGTCAGTGTCCTGCACAATTACATTTTTACATTCAACAAATCTAAAAATTACCGTAAAAGAGGTTGCTCCCTCCTTCACTTCCTCTGTTTCTGGAATGGAAAAATGCATTTTTGCATTACTTTGAAAAATATATAATTGATGAAAAGTTGTCCGTGCTTGATGTTTATTGTAAACTGATAGTGTAAACTGGTTACTGTTTATTTACTATTTGAGTATTTTGAAGAAAACACCCCTTCAGCCATTTTGTGATCACGTGATTTGTATTTGCCGTCGTCATATTTTAGATTCGCTCTATGTACAAAAATTAATTTTGGAATTAAGAATTGTTAATTTAGTCATCATCATTAAGTGTTATCCATCAACTAACACCCATTGGAGTGAATTCAAATCGAATGATATAATCAGAGAAGAGACACATCAAAATTTCATCACAGATGTTATCAGAAAACGCCGTTGGTCCTACATCGGGCATGTCCTACGCGCAGACACCAACAGAATACACGACCAATATCTTGAATGGATACCTACAGGCAAAAGAGCAAGGGGTAGACCAAAAGAAACATTCAGAAGAACAATACTTAGAGAAAGTAAAACAATCAATATTCATACTATTCAAGAACTGCACAGAATAGCTTTGAACAGACAGAATTGGAGAGATCTGACCTCTGCCCTATGCACTAACTTCAGCGCAAAAGGAAAATGAATGAATGAATTAAATGCCATCTTCACAACGAAAGTTGGCTGCAACAGATCTCCAACATCCCCTGTCTCTTGTCTTGGTGGCGCACTCTGATAGACTGTAACCTGTCCATCGTGTGATGTTACTCTCTCACTTGTATCTCTTGCTCGCTTCTCTTTGACTTTACCCTCAAGTAAGGTCTTCAATAAGGTATCATGTCTTTTAATATGTCCAAAATATTTTATTTGCCTGATCTTTATTTCTCTTAGTAGTTCTAACTTCATATTAAGTGTTTTTAGCACCTCTTTATTTGTTTTCTTATCTTTCCATGATGTTCTCCCTATTCTCCTATATACCCACATCTCAAATGCATCAATTCTGTCTTCTAATTGTTTATTTAGTGTCCATGTTTCTGAGCCATATATTAATGTAGAATAGATGTAGCATTTTATAATTCTCATTTTTAACTTCTTTGTAATCTGTTTAGATATTAATATTTTCCTCATGTCATTGAATGTATATTTATCTACTGAAGGTAATTTAGTAGAAATTAATTAAAATGCAATAATAAAATAAATAATATATTAATATATAATAAACATAAAGGTTAAAGGACATGAGCTCATTAGAAGCAGCATCAGCAACCAACCATCTCAGATAAGGCGCTAAACCCTTCATCTAGACTAAAATTCCATTCCGACAAGACAATATATCCATTTTATAGCGAGCTCCAGCCTGTGCGATAATAATCAGGATTATAATCGGGTCCTGGACTTTTTGTTCGGCATGCAAAGAATAGGGTCACTGTCTTCTTTCCAGGCATGTTTTAATAAGCGATTAAGTAAAGGTTTAGTACATACATGACTGTCTTGTCTCGATTTCTTACATTTGTCATCTGTCAAATAGTCCACGTGTATGATGAAGAGATACCGGCCAGTGGTCATTACACCGTTGACTTTTTGTAACAGAATCCTAGATGGCGGGGAATGATCAATGTGCCATCATTGCAGATGTGTCAACAGAACAGAAGAATGCTTAACTAATTAGCCTATTGTATATGCTACGCTCATGTCATGCCGAGATGATTGTAGGATACTGCCACACTATAATGCCTCCCTTCGGCGAGTAGCCATATGTATCTTAAAAACCCCGCTACCTAACACAACCATTCCTTTCAGATAACAAACATAAGTGCTCGGGTGTCACCGCGGTTATTCAAATTAAGAGGAAATGTGTTTTTGTCAGAACGGCAATGGTTTCTCAAGAGCTACCAGTTCACAGCTAAAGGGATTATTTCAACACCACCACCATCATAGCATGCTCTCGCGGAGATAAAGAATTAGCCCGTGCGTTAACTCGATTCTGTTTTACGGGTTAGAAGCTTTGCCAACAACACAGGCAACAAATCGAAAACTACATTCTTTCGTTAGCATTGCCAACAACAATAAAGTAAAAATGGGCGCCAATTTGGTTATATCATAGTTTTTTAACCATAAAATAATAATAGAGTTCTGGTAATCCAGCCACCACGAGTTTGAGAGTGGGCTTATGTATTTAAGGGAGTGGTGCAGAACCATAACCACCGAGTTATATATTCAATACGCTTTTGTCATCACAATGTTAATATTGGAATCATGGTGACTGGATTATCTGCAACAGTAAACCCTTTCCCCCCTTTTGTGGCTGAAAGGCGCATACCTCGCCATAAGATACTTTCTTTATTTTTTTAAAGAAAAACTGAAGAAGGGTGATTATTTCGGTAAACTGTGAATATACTATATATCCACAAATATATTCATAACTTTCGTATTGCAGGAATGGCAAAGAAACTAACAATATATATGGTGTCCTTATAAGCTACAGTTTACTCAATTTGTCTACTTTGAATCGCAGGTGCTTAACATGACTAGCATACCACCTCAGGACAAAGATGGTGCCATAGACCTCACACTCTAACATCCACGCTTCCTTTTCTCACTTACTGTCTTTGGAATAAATGAAAGTGATAATTTGTCATGTGTATCACGTTACAGAAAACCCAAACGTATCATCCATTACTCAATAAATTACAGCGACCATGACTAACCCTTATACATAATAATACTAGACAACACACTGTTAAAATTATATTCCTTACAACTCTCCCACCTGTGTTAAAATTATATTCCTTACAATTCTCCCACCTGTGTTAAAATTATATTCCTTACAACTCCCCCACCTGTGTTAAAATGAATAAATCGTAGAAGTTCTCTGGCAAAGAACGCCGCAATAAAAGCGAGCACATGGTTCAAAAGAAACAATAGATTAATGTTTTTGAGATTGTTGAATAGTCCAATGTCAGATGAATAGCTTCTAAATCCATAAATGTGATCCATAAATGTGATCCATAAATGTCCAGTGAATCCAAGGTGGAAAAAGTGAACAATATATAACCCAAGTATGTAATTATTGAGCACTGTGAACATTCTGCAGTTATGTTGAATGGTGTACAGGATTTTTGATTTAGTTAAGATCAAAACTTACAAAATGCAGTGCCGGAAGAAGGCCATTGGAATCACCAGACTCAACCAAAATGTGCATCAGAAAGATAATAGACAAAACACCATGCATAGAATATATATAGAAACAACAGATAAAATAGTTTGGACAATGGAGGGAGGGGGGTTTAAATTTCAATAACTATTTGCCGCTGAGCGTAGAGGTTTGTATATAGAAGATGTAGTCTGTGTTCCAGAGCCAGGTGTGTTGCTATGGTTGTAGTGCAGTCATGTTTATTTAGGATGGTCTTGATGTTGTCTATCTATCTTTTCCTAAGTCTGCCCTTGGCTTTGTATCATTATTTAAATCTTGTTATACGCTCTAATGGGACCGTTCATCCTCATAAGACGTCCACACAATTTAATCTGTTGTTTCTCTATATACTTGATGCACTATGTTATACTTAGTATCCGTCTGATGTTCTAATTGCGCAGATTGTCGAATTTGGTGACTCAAATAGCCTTACTTAGACATTTCGCAAGTTTCGATCTTTCTCTTATGTGTAGGTGTTAGTTGCCAAGTCTGACATTGGTAGCATAGTGTTGGCACAAAGATGCTCTTACTTATGTGTAGGTGTTAGCTGCCAAGTCTGGCATTGGTAGCATAGTGTTGGCACAAAGATGCTCTTACTTATGTGTTTCTTTACTTCCATGTTGTTTTTTGGGTGCTTTAGCAAAAGTGACATCTGGTATATCACAATGTTTTCATTTTGACAATTTGTTTCTATTTCTCAATTGACTCGTCCGTCTTCTGTGAAGATACTTCGTAGTACATGCACTCTTTGACTTGTATTATTTTTGTGTTCTCTATTTGAATGTTTAAATGCTCTGTTGATCTCGTTAGTTTCTGCCTTTTGTCTATTGATCCGCTTGTTGTATTTATTGCATATTCTTGATAGTGAGTTGATGTGAGTTTGCAGTTTTTCTTCGTCATCATATATGACGTTTTTATCGTCATCGAAAAGCAGTTCATTGAGTTTGTTTTTATGTTGTTCATTCTCTGTTGTTTCATAAATCAGAAGTTGTATAAGAATACGCATATAAATTCTACTACATATGACTATGTAAAAATAAGATGACAGCTATGTTGATGGAAAAGATCTAAAGATAGTAAGAAACATGTATTGGAAACAAACAGATGTGCTGAGTGTTATGTAGGTGAATTTCAAAAGATGGAGATGGGCATCAGACAAGGATGTGTAATGTCACCAGATTTCTTCCTGTATACAGGGGATATTATGTGGAACTTAGAAAGCATGCTAGGAATAGCAGTTGGAGGTTACAAAATTTGAATAATCTAACATATGCTGACGATACAGTTCTCATTGCAGGGAGAGAACACGAAATTTAAACCGTGTTAGACATGGTTGTAAAAAAAGTGAAAAGAAAGCTCTGTCTAAACAAGAAGAAACCAGAAGTAATGGTTGTTTCAAGAAATGCACATCGCCAAAATGCAGCATTACTATCTATGATTCAACATTTAATCATGGGGCTAAAGCCAAGTATCTTGGCAGCATTTTAACATCAGATGGCAGGTGCTCCAATGAGTAACAGTAATTACAGTAAGAGTAAGAGTAACGGACTGGTTCAATTCCCGTTAGTCTCAAGAATTAGTACGAGTAACTGTGACTTAAAAAAAAAAAATTCCAATCTTTATTTGCAACAAAAAACATTTCCAGACCAAATACATTTGAAATGTGCAGTGTGAATTTTGTTATGAGATGGATTCAACAACATTCGTGAAAATTTGTGATGAGAGTGTAATGATAAAATATAATAGGCCCTATTATAAGGATTTTTGTTTGTTCATCCTTGCACGCATACTATCCAAGCAAAAATACATTTACACACATACATACATACATCGCATATATACATACATACCCATATACGTGCACACATATACACATACACGCATATATATATATATATATATACATATACACACACGTGTACATATATGCGCATAGTGGGAGCTGGCTTTCATGTGGTTGGTTTTTTTCGTTTAACCCCCCCCCCCCCAAAAAAAAATATTGTATATACCTATACATATTTATTTACATATATATGTATATACAACATATTTGTAACGATTACAGTATAGAATATAAAAGTAACAACAATAGACATATGTAATGTAATGAAATTTTGCCCGTGAGTTGAAATGTAGAATGATGGACCTTTACAATTTTTGAAATGACAATAGGAAATTATTAATATCTAAACTAATTACAAATAAATTAAAAATGAGAATTATAAAATGCTACATCTATTCCATATTAATGTATAGCTCAGAAACATGGACACTAAATAAACAATTAGAAGACAAAATTGATGCCTTTGAGATGTGGGTATATAAAAGAATAGGGAGAGCATCATGGAAAGAGAAGAAAACTAATAAAGGGGTGCTAAAGACACTTAATATGAAGAAAGAACTATTAAGAGAAATAAATATTAGGCAAATAAAATACTTTGGACACATTAAAAGACATAACACCTTATTGAAGACCTTACTTGAGGGTAAAGTCAAAAGGAAGCGAGCAAGAGGTAGGCAGAGATACAAGTGGGACAGTAACATCACACGATGGACAGGTTACAGTCTGGCAGAGTGCACCACCAAGACAAGAGACAGGAGATGTTGGAGATACGTTGCAGACAACCTTCGTTGCGGAGACGGCATTTAATGATGATGATGAAATGGGTGATACATGGATGACAACAAAATTAATTGATGAAAAAAACAACAACAAAGGAATAATTGCTTACATATATTCGTACATGTTCATATTATGAGTAAAAGCTAACAAAAAGTCATGAGAAATTTTTTTTTTAATTGTCCTCTGCCTTCCTACTTAAGTTTACTTGTATAAGCAAAAAGTCATGATATAGTACTTGCAGCAGCAAAAGTTTCTAACATTGGAGATAAAAAAAACTACAAAGCATGTTTGGAAAAATAGTTCATTTGAAACATTTGGTCTTATATTGTGTCTCCTCGCGGAGATCCTTAGTAAATCATTTTATATACACAATTTACGTGAAATATTTATCGAAGTAATGAGAATAGACATATGTAATGTGATGAAATTATGCCCGTGAATTGAAATGTGGAATGGTGGGCCTTTACAATTTTGTGAAGTGAGTGATAATGGATGGCAAAAAAAAATTTATTGATGAAAAAAAACCCCGTGATGATTTGCGCATTTCTGTACATGTTTATATTATGTGATGTGTCGTCTGATTGAATATGTGTAAAACTGTATGTGGTTGATATATTGTATTGTGAAACACCGCCCGTATCCGACAAGACCAGACCAGGTATCTGTATTGGAATAACAAGATGATCAGTTTATTGTGTACATCTGTTGTCTGAGGCAGTACGTTCAACATGATAGCTTTGTAGATGTCCGTGCTGTGTATGTGTGTTTTTATTATGTCTCTTAATCTGTTTCTGGCAGCAGTGAGTGTATTGCATGTGTAAAAGATGTGGTCTTCTGTTTCTGGGATGTTTCTTATGCAAAGTTTACATTTTGGCGTTTGCTCTAGTCTGCGTGCTTGTTTCCCTATAATGGGCGGCATGTTGAATAATATCCTGAAGGCTGTTTTCCTAGCTTTTGGCGTGACACCTGGAATGTGAAGGTTGCTGAAAGTCTCCGTATAGTCTATCATAAAATATGTGTACCCTTTCTTAATTCTGAGATGTAAGGGGGGGGGGGGGTGTCTGGAGAGTAACTGTAACAATGAAACAGTATTTTTTTTTCAGTGAGAAATACATGTCTTTATTTCTATCTCTCTTGGTTGGTTGGTTGCTGATCCAGCGGTCCATGGGCTCATTTCCTTTGACCTAATGCCATTAAATGGCATTATATTGCTGGGAAATATGTGGAAGGTAGGTTTCAACCTAGGCACCTCTCCTAGCCACTGTAGCCAAGATAGGGTTCACTGTGCTCATTCTCCGCCACCAATTGACTACTGGTTATGAAGCACTTCTCTATTGCTCCAGGCACGCAACCAAATGTTCAAGTCAAAAGGATTGTCACGTCCTGAGTCACTGTGCCTCTATGATGGGTTTCAACCATAGGAAAAAACAGTGCTGTCCGTTTCCTCCTCCCCAGTGCTGCACAGTAAATCTCTGGCTCCCTCCCAACCACAGAGGGTGCGTACATATATATTCAGGTAAACATGACACACATTTCAACAACAAAATAAAAGCATAATTGTATAGATGACGTGCCATGAAGATTCTCTAAGAAGATAACCTCAATATAACGGCATGTCATCCACTAAGGTTTTCTGTTGCATGGACCATTGGTGAGACCCACACACGCAACCACATGCGTCTATCTCTCTTAAAAACATTCAAACACCATTCTCGAACAAACAATAATAGACAAGGGCGAACAATTTGACTACTGTTATCTGCCATCAAATACAATCAATCGTCTTGTTCTCTTATTGTACATGATTCTGTAGCCGCACTATGTGCATCGTATGGGATCTCTGGCCTTTATCTCATTCTCTGCAGATATATATATATATCATTGTCTATTGCTTTGGGGGATTTTGTTGACCCTCCTTCGTTGTCTCCACATTAGGGGTGGTGGACATTTTGCTGATTTTTTCTTTAGGCCTTAGCCTACGACTTGAACGTTAAGTTTAATGCAATCTTATATCCTCTGTAAAATCTCTTTAAAAAAAGCAATTTTTAAAATTTTATTAATCAATGCTTTGTTCAAATTTCACGATTTTGTATATAAGAAACACTTAGTGTGTCGGTCTAAGTGTGAGAGTTTCATAATAATTTGAAAAAAATATTTTAGACAGATGCATACAATTAAAAAAAGAACAAACTAATTTTAAAATGCAAGTTTAAAGTGAAAGTACATCAGGAATAGATTTTTTAACTTTGTTTTGACACAATAATTAATTAATACAAATCTGTTCACAAGTGTACATATTATCTCCCCTTCATTGCAAACGTAAAACCACCTTCTGAAAAGTGGACTTCTATAAAGTGGAAAGTTCTCTGTTTACTGTGACTAAATTATATTTTATTAATGAAGCATTATATTTAGTCAGCGTGACTAAGACACAATAGTCAAGTTTTCTTCCGGTAAACAGAGCCCTATTTCTATCTCGTGAGCACAGTTCACTAAAGTAAGATTGCTCTTAAGATGTCAACATTAGGACTTGTAAGAAAAATCAAAACACAAACAATGCGTGGTGTGGACTGTGCTATGTGGTTTAGATGAGTGGTGCCAATGTGGTATGGAAAAATTAAGCAGTCAGTGGTACTGTTATTGTTGCCTACCATGCATATCGTAAAATGTGACTAAGAAGGTTTTGGGGGGAGGGGGGTTGAGTTGGCTCTCATATTCAATAGAGAATCATGTTATCCAAAAGTCATGCTTAAGTTGGGTGTGTCAGATCGAAAGGCGCAGATATCGCAACCACGATGTTAATGATGACATACCACATTCCATTCTCCGGATTACATCCTGGTAACATACATGAGTTTGAGGACGAACGCATAAAAAGAAGAAGCAGAAAAAGATCAGTGGTTCTCAAAATGTAATTAGGTACACGTTTGGGGCTATATATTTGAAGGAAGGGGGATAATTGCACCAAAAAATGAAACTATGGCGCAGATTCTTCCAGATCTGCGACATAAAAATAAGTTTTTGAATGTGTCTGTTCTTTTTACAAAACTGCCCACTTTATCACAGCACAAGGGGGAAACGATGGCTATCGGAAACAGCTCTGGCGGAAAGCTGTACTGCACTGTCTAACTGCTGCACTGGAGCTTTTCTTTGAACAGTTCAGTTCTTTGATGGAATCTATATCAGCATTTGACCTGCTGGAAAACGAGGAGGAAGGAGAAAATAATTATGCGACGCATAAAATATACGTTAGTAGTAATCCTTGAGGAAAGATGAAGCTTTTTTCTGGTCTACAGGAATTAATCTCTAGTGCCGGGAACAACACATCGGCTGGAAATACGAGGGCTGGCGCAACACAGTGTAATATAAGGAAAAACGGATTTAGATACAAATTTTATCAATATGTATACACACGACATACTAGCGAATAGACGTAAAGACATACGACGTTTTGAATAAGAAACCATCATCAGGACAAACGATACATGACTAACAATGAATAGAAACACACATATGACGAAATGGGAGGCAAGGGATGATAAAAGTGAGAGAGAAAGAAGTGAAGCACAAATGGGTATTAAGGGAGTGATATTACGGACGATGTGATCAATCCTGGTAACAGGAGATAAAAAGGACATTGAGATCTGGTCAACAAGACATAGATGCTTTCCATCTTAGTTCTCACTCTGGATAATTGAGTTTCTGCATTTTTTCTCAAACTCCTGCAGATTAGCAGGGTGTAGTTCATAATGCGTTTTGTCATGGTTCACAACATTGATGCGAGATCTTCGCTTTTGACCTAACACATCCGACTTTAAAATGGCACTGGATCATTTTGACCTTATATAGGATGGGACAGCCAATTCCACCATATAACCTCCTTAGTCGTTTCTTAAAATGTACATGGAAGGCAAACAGTATTACTATTCTTTGTTCCCCTCTCGAGTCTTTTTAAAAAAAACTAATGGTGAGTGACTTTTTAAAAACAATTTGTGTTGTCTAGTGCTTTTGACGGAACGAGTTGGTAGCACTTGCCTAAACACAATACGTATTAAAAGATGGTTATTTTGTGCATCAATCATTCAGGGCAATATACTGCTAATTTTCCCAAACAACTTGTATATCATATATTAATAAAAGAAAAGTGTGAAAACCAGAATACTGGTTTCATTAGTTATTATAAAGATAAAGAATGCAACAGATCGCATGTAACCCATGTCTGCTGAAAGACACAGTACAAATAGAAATGACCGGAATATACCGGTGTGGTATCAAAAATTCCCCATTACACATTGTTTACTACACTGTATAATCTTGTCTCTCAATTAGTAGTGTAGACTATTTGAAAATAATCCATCTGAAGTCACATTATTTAACCATTACAGTGATTTTCATTGGTCACTTTTGTATACATTGTGTTGACAGCCAATGACAAATCAACGTCAGGTAAAGTCATTTAGAAGAATGAGTTCACGTGACTGTATTTGACGAGAGACACGATACAGTAAGTCGATATGACCTAGCAAAAGACACCTTACAAAACATTTACAAACAAAAATGTAATAGTCATGGTTGAATGATTGTCCAAACAAATGTCATGTGTTTTGTTTTTGCAAAAACTAATTGTACTTGAATTAAACTCATAACATAAAAACATGGATCTTTTTGTACTTGAAGTTTTAAGAAGATAAAAATGCGATTGCAATGGAACAATGGGATAAAAACTGAGGCTCTGTATGGAAAAATAATTTTGTGAAATATATTTTGAGGCTCTGTCTAGGATAGCAGGGTTATAGAGAGTGGACATTTCTCTTATTCATTAAGGGTCATAACCCCGCAGATACTATCAGTTAAGGGGATGTAATACATGTGAAATGTATTAATATGTGCAAATATATTAATAAATCATAAGAACACAAATATTTTGATCTGATCATGTGGTAATATAATTTAAATAAACAACTCTCATTTATCTTGAGTGATTTTATGTAACTCTTCCCCGTTCTACTATTTATAAAAACGTTTTTTTGAAAGCAATATGCACGACATTCTTCCCTAACTGTTGACATGGTGAACAAAAGTGTGGCACATAAACTTTTGGATGTTAAGGGATAATGTCCGTATAAGGTTCAAGTTCCCCGCGGAACTTTCCTACAAAAGTTGGCTCTTGACTTTGTATGGGAACTAGTGTCAGTAGTCCGTTCACATGTCTTAGACTCCACCGCGGGGTCAAGGTTCAGCCAGTGTCGAGTCAGCTCGCTCGTCACAGTACCGCTTGGGATCTAGGCTGGTTCCTCCCCATATGACATGTTAAGACAGGACGAAGTCACCGGGGTGAAGTTTTCGGTCGTACGGAATGTTAACAGCATAAACGTGCTCAGCTAAGTGGTGAGCTATACTTAGCGTCCGAGTGGCTTTCGAATGTCGGCGCCTGCTATGTCATACCGCCTCGAGAGAGGATTACGGGGGTATAGGAGAGCTGCTTAGAAAGTGCTTCACTCGACTTTTTTGTCATGAAATTATCTAAATTTTAGTATTATTTGTATTTACACGGTTACCTCCCTTACACTTTAACGTATTTTTGATCAAACATTTGGATGCTGCTATTTATTGGAAAGAATAAATAAAGTATTTTGATAAAAAGTAGTAATGTAGTCTTACAGTTTTTATGGCCATAATTCTTAATTCGTAATTTAAAAGAATCTTAATTATCTAATTATAATTTCGTTAACAAAAGAAAATAAATTTAGTATTTCACGAGGAAAAAAATGGGATTGCAATTTGTGAGTTTTAATACGCTTCATTTTTTAGAGAAAATTTACTTTCAACAATAACCCAATTTCACAATATAACGACATCCACCTGTGTCAATTGAGTTTGTTTTTTTAAAAAAAGCTCAAAATATTTTGACTTGATACATTGCTTACTAAAATTGCGGAAATATACATTTGTTTATGTTAATGGTACATATGTATTGTAATTGTATGTATTGAGTGCAAAGATGTGTCCAGGTCACACCGAGATTGTCTTGGTTTTATAACACTGACTTATATCTCGCCCTGTTATGCCTATGTCCCAGTTTCTATAACAGTTTACAAATACAACGAGTGTGTTATGTGTTCAAATCAACACACTTGGTCTCGCTTTGTTTAAGCGAATAAACACGCCTGGTAACCCTAAATGCGGTCGAGCGTGAAGACTTTGATTTATTTATACATAGATCAGAGGTCAGAAGGTATTTTCTGTAAACGTATTAATTAATTCACAGTATTATGTCATTGCCATGTCTCTTCTGTCACGGAGATCATCCAATAAAAAAATTAAATTTCCAACATAGCTGACCATTGTTCTTTGTTATAATTAAAAAGATAGAATCTCTTAAAGAATCTGTTTCTAGTAAACAAAAATCTGAACGTAGTGATAGTTAAACTTAATTTCCAATAGAAATCATCCTTGGTTGGCGGGTCTGAAAGGGGAGCATGGGGAGCTAAACTGTTACCTGTCAAGCATATCGTAAGCATCAACTAATAGGAATTTAAGGTGGAGTTTGTTGTCCCATAAAGGCCAGTAGATAAGGAGGTTGTAGGGTTGAGATATTCAACTTCCCGTCATTTAGCAAATCAGAATAGGTCTATGCCTTTTAGCATTAGAAATTTGGCCAAAATGCGGGTAAAAATTCCCCCGTTCTCTTCCTAACCACCCCCCCCCCCACGTAAAGATTTTCACAAAATGAACATCACAATTCACATGAAGAAGATCTGATACACGAAATCACACAAATGACTTTTTTTAAAGGGAATTACTCCTCCCCCTCCCCTACTTTATAACATATTTATAACACTGGTCTCACCCCACAGTGTCAAATTGACCTAGAGGCTATGTTGAAGTTCGATTTGTCAGTTAAGCTGTCAATTATGGCACAACTTTTATCTGGACTATATCCTGCTGATCTGCAGGAGCTTGAGAATGGATACAGAAGATGAAACAAGAAGTTGAAAAGATGTTTACACCAGAAGGCATCTATCTTGAACAGATGTGTGCACCAGAAGGCATTGATCTTGAACAGATGTGTACATCAGAAGGCATCTATCTTGAACAGATGTGTACACCAGAAGGCATTGATCTTGGTGAAAAATGGATTATCTTTTCAAGACTATCTTTGCAATCACTAGACAGTTCATTGATAAACATGTGAATGAATGCTGTGTTCACGGAGTTCATCTCTGAACATTTTCATGACACGTATGTTGTGAGACACAGACGATCAAAATAATCAGTGGTTCGAATGGACTTTTACCACCAGATCACGTGGAAGAACAGTTCACGAAACCAGTGGAGCCTTCACTAAACAACAAGCAGCCTAACGATGTGTGTGTTTTCTGTAATGCAAGTACATTTGCTAGAAATTGAAGCTTATTTCCGATAAGACGATATCAATATCATCACCAGGTGCCATGCCGGCTGGCGTAGGCGATCATGGCTCTCCACAGCTCTCTGTCTCCAGTATTATGTATCGAGTTCGCTATTGTTTCCCTGCCATTCCAGGTTGTCAAACTGTCTGTTTTCTCACGTTGTCGCCCTCTGTCACTGTTGCAGCCTCTCTTGCCTGTCTCTGTTTCTGCCTCTCTTGTCTGTTGTGACTATGTTCTCCAAACCTCCTTGTCTCAAGAAGTGGCCAAAAATATGAAGATTGTCTTTTTCGTATATTATTGATTAAAGTCCATTTCGCATAAACTCTTTCAACACTTCCACGTTAGTTTTTCTGGCAGTCCATGATATCAACATATCTTAACCAAAAGGTTTTAACCCATTACCGACCAATCATCAACTAAGGATACATTTATTCATGCACTGTAAATGTCACGTGAATGTGTCTCATGTATACATCGTTATTACACGTTTTTTAGTATTCCTGTATTTCTCGGTTGTTGGTTTTTGGTGTTTTGTGTTGTGTTGGGAGGGGGGTGGGGGTTTACCGTGAGGATAAAATGAGACAAATGAACAGGTCTAAGTCTGACCTATTTTATTCCAGATTCTTAATCAGGATTGTCACGTACTTTAAAAAAAAAAAGTGACATTTCCCCGTAAACATGACAGAAGTTTAACATTACAATAGGCTATTCATTTAAGATGCGGTACCGTCTTCGCACGAAAGGTCAGCAACAGTCCCCATTTTCCTCATGTCCCTTTCCCTGCGATCACACCATACTATAAGCTTATAACCCGATGTTGTGGCTAACGCCCACAGGTGGAAAAGGGGGGGGGGTTTCATTGTTTAGGGGGACACTTCGAAAAAAAAAATTGTACTTAGATTTAGTTGTCTATTATATGTTTTGAAAATTTAGCCTACTTGACTGGTTTTTTTTTGTTCTAATAATTTTCTAGTGCTTTCTTCCTAAAACCTACGTCTAGTGTCCTGAACAAGTTATAATTAGGTTTCATTTATGGAATGAGTCAATTTTTGAATAGACCTATAAAAAATGTAGGACCCCTTTATGTTTACATGGGGGGGGGGGATCAGAATATTTGAAAGATATAGGTTGGGTTCAGGTGGGGAAAGGTTTAAAGAAAAGTTTGGGTAACACTGCTATAAGCTGCCAGGTTCACAGAGTACCACATTGGATGAAATAACACCCAAATTCTCCAGCAAATTATATCTTCAGCAACGCAGATGAGTGTGGAAATACCTTGACCTATCCAGCCCTAGATGCTGCCTGTCCATGATTTTCTTAGTCTTCGTCTGCTTCTTCTACCTCCACTGTTCCCTGTAGTATAGTTTATGACGAATAATCATATCATCACGCGTCCAAAAAACCATCAGGGCCGTAGACAAGTTTTCATTGAGAAAGGGGTTTTGCCTATAAAATAATGTGAAAAAAGCATTCGTCCATTTTTGTATGTACTTCCCTCTTTTTGATGCGAAAGCTGATGACTTTTTTGATGCGAAAACTGATGACTTTTTTATGTGAAAGCTGCTGACTTTTTTATGTGAAAGCTGATGACTTTTTTGATGAGAAAGGTGATGACTTTTTTGATAAGAAAGGTGATGACTATTTTTAATGAGAAAGATGACCTTTTTGTGAAAAGTCGTTAATGTAGGGGTTTCACCCACCTTTTTGCTAAATTGCTAGCAATAAAAAACATGTTTTGAATTCCTAAGGGTGGGAGGGGAGAGTTGAACACCCACCTTCCTTAACAACAGACCTATAAACCATGCAAGTAGGTATATTTGTCGCTTTACTATTGGCAGTAATGATTCTTACAGACCTGTATGAATCTATTTTATTTCTAACGTACACATTTGTCGCTAGATGGACTAGTATTGTAGCTTGGTAAAAGCTCACCAACCAAGCTTATTGACAACATGAGAGGCAGAGAGTCGTGGAGAAAAATGATCGCCTATTCCATTCGGCATGTCAATTGATTGACACATTTGTCTTATGCTCTCTATAGGAGATGCGCAGAATTCGTCTGTAACATTTGTATTCGAAAGTTTGTAACCTCTCTCCATGACTGCAGTGAGTATTCAGCTTTCACACCAACACAACACAATAGACAACATAAGTGAGTTTCAAAGTTAGTTTTTCACACTAACACTGACTCTGCTTTTCCACATTAAAGTTAACCTTGACATATCCGCTACATCCATCTCCAGCTTTATGGACATATCTCTAAGTCTGTTTTGCGTTTTCCATCGCTGCATAGGCCTATGCAGGATCCGAGGTATTCGAAAATATTCAAGTCCTCAAATTTATACCAATTTATCATATTGTTGGTTTGTGCTTCTGTACCTTTGCTGTTAACCAAGATCATATTTCATTCAGCGTTGATTTTGGTCTCCTTGCTAGCACAATGTAAAAAACATTCTGACAACACTGTGTGTGAAAAAAAATTATGGTGCTTTATGGGGAGATGTGGCCACATCACGTGTCCATAGTCTAACTTTTTAATATTGTAAGAAAGACATCTCCAAATAATCGCATGTGTATTTTGATAATTTTGTGTTTCTTGTTTATGTGTGGAGCTAGTGGAGAGCATGGCCATGTTGTTAGAACTCCGTTCTCAGACCCTTGATGTCCTGGGTTAAATCCACAGTTGGGACAGGATTTTATCTTTTGGAGGAACAATTAAAATCCTTTCTATATATGTTGAGGCGTCTGCTATGGCAAAGCAGCCTTTATTTCCACAGCCCATAGAAAGTCTCTCTGCACTCCTTCACAGGAAAACATGCAGTAACAAAAGTTGTAAGTTTTTCTTGTTTATGTGTTTCTTGAAAAAGGTCCCAGTTGGACCGTAAAGTAGAAAAAATGTATTTGTTCTTTTGTTTATTACTATTTTTTTTTTACATTGATAGTTAGGCTATAACAGTAACCATTAGTATTTCATACAGCTTTTGTGACTTGGAGATTAAAAAATCACAACTTCAGTGGCAGATAAATTGAGCTACATGCAACGCATTGAGGGGCACCCATACTAGGTTCATACTGGGGCCCTCTCGGTGCGTAGAGTGAAGATAGTTGTATGTGGCGATTTATGCGTCTTATCAAAGTTTCATTTTGTTAACTACTGTATGGTGTGTTTAGTTACAAATGTGCCATGTCTCTCCGTATATAACACAAATTTCACAATAAGAATTCCTAAGACACATTCATTGTGTGATGCTTTTTTGTTCAGTAAGACAGTTTTTTAAACAACACCATGCTACCAATGCCAAACATGGTCTTTAATAGTCTCGCAGCAAATAAAAATTATTACATGTGAAATGAAATATATGATAAAAGCTGTAATGGTTGCTAAACTAGATAAAATAAAAAATAAAGCAATTAGGAAAGGGGTAGGTATAATATCATATATTGAACATATCAAAAGACAGTAAGTAAAATGGCTTGATCACCTTATGAGAATGAACCTAAATACCAATAAGAGCATATAACAAAAGAGTATCCGGACATAAAACCACAGGCAGACCACGAAAAAGGTGGATAGAAAAAAATCAAGATAACCTTGAACAAACATGGACTCAATTCAACCAAGGTGACACATCTGGCCCTGGATTGATAACACTCCATCCGAGTAGAACGCTCTTTCATTAGGCATTTGCATTAAGCCGAAGTCTACTGGGTATGAAAGAACGCTCATAAAAACCACCCCACTGCACATAGGAAGTAAGAGCTAATCGCTTGCAATTCCTGGTGCTAGAAAGAAAGAAGAACGGCAGGTGTGAATACTATCAACCATAATTCACCTGGAGAAAGACAACAGCTTTTTAAAATAGATTTAGCAAAGTCCCACATGACTGGTTAAATGTAACTGTAGGGAGCAAGTCCAAGATCACTGGTTAAATATAACTGTAGGGAGCAAGTCCAAGATCACTGGTTAAATGTAACTGTAGGGAGCAAGTCCAAGATCACTGGTTAAATGTAACTGTAGGGAGCAATGCTAGGATCTGGGAAGTCTTTTAGAGGTCTTTGTTGTGACCATCCTGCATTTTTGAGACAAACTGTTAGGTAGAAAGGGTTAATTCCCTACCAGAAGTTCAGGCATGATTTCTTCCCAGAAGTCATTGCAGAAAAAATCATGAGGATTTGTATAGTGGAATTCCTCTATAGAGAATCCTCTTATAACACATTTCCCTATATTGCAACACATTAAAAAATCCCCATTTATATTTATTCTTTATTGTTTGTACTGTTCATGGTAAATTTCTGTTATTACATAAAATATTTTGCTGGTCTGGACCAAGTTGTTATAAGGAGATTCCACTATAATAAACCCTACATCTTCTTAGTTTCCTCTCATAGCATACATGGCAAATTGTAGTATTATTCGTCTTTGCTACACAATTGAATCACTGTAACACAAGCAGTTAATTTTTTAAATAAAAATATAGCATAACTTTCTGTAATATTTAGAATTTACTGAATGGCTTTTTGCATCTTGCAGACGATCATTAAGAAAACAAACAAAAACAAGCAATGAGCTTTTTCTCTCAGTAATGGAAGACTTTCTAAGCGATCATATTGCTAACGCAACAGAAGATGTTTGTTTTCATCTTTCTCTTTTATCTTCCATATCTTTTATTATATTGTTCCTAAACAACATCGCCGCAGCCAGCACGCAGATTGTGCCTCCAGACAGCTCAAGTTTTGGCCATGTTTGCCAGATTTTGAAGAAATCTTTCATTGATGACTTACAGATGTCTTTGTACCTCAGCATGGGACTACAACATGCCTTCAGAAGCTTCTCTGAATAGTACTTATTGTGGAATGCAACAATTTGGCATTCTGTGGACATGGTCCAGCCCTCGCAATCTATTTTTATTAAGTGTTTCCATGGCAGATGGTAGCCGAGTGTGGCGTAAAAGTTCTATATTGATGATTTTATCGTGCCATTTAATGTACAATTTTGCTGAGACATCTTAGCTGAAAGGTGTTTAGTCTCCTCTCATGTCTTGTGTAGGTTGTCCATGTTTCAGATCCATAATATGGTTTGGATTACCTTGTTGTGAAGCAGACATTAGTCATTTCAGTAATATTCTCTTGTATGGCTGGTCGATTATACTATCGATATAATCACAGTCGTACACTGTTCAGCAGATGTAAAAACATTGAATGTATTAGTTACCAAAGCCAAAGTTGTCAGGCCATTAGTGCAAATAAAACAGCAACACAACACATTTCCGTTGTGAACTACATTCTGTTGGAAATCTTGTAGGATCACTGTGCTACTATAAGAGATATCCATGGGAGTTTGAGAACGAACAGAATAAAAAAGACCTACATAGTGTATAAACAGATAAACAAAACAAACATTGCATTTTTTGGTTCAAAATGTATTTAGATTTGCACACCTGCCGAAGACGGATGTGTCAGGCCATTGGCGCAAATGGAACGACGACACAACGCATTTCCATTTTCTGGACTACATCCTTCTGGAAATATAGTTGGACCATTGTCCTGCAACAAGATATATCCAGTGGGGGTTTGAGAATGAACGCTGAAGAAGAAGAAGATTTGCACACTAACTTTTCTTTCCTCACACACTAACTTTTCTTTCCTCACACATTAACATTTCTTTCCTCACACACTAACTTTCCTTTCCTCATGTACTATAGCATTGTGAATGTTTATGTAGTTGATGCATGTTATTCTTATGGTGAAACCAATTCCATTCTTGATTGTTCTTCAAATAAAATATTTAAGTAATAACTGTTTCTCATTGATGGTACCAAGACTTGTCTAGTTTCTCCATGATGGTACCAAGACTTGTCTAGTTTATCCTTGATGGTACCAAGACTTGTCTAGTATATCCTTGATGGTACTAATACTCTTGTCTAGTTTCTCCTTGATGGTACCAAGACTCTTGTCTAGTTTATCCTTGATGGTACCAAGACTCTTGTCTAGTTTATCTTTGATGGTACCAAGAAACTCAAAATCTAGTTTCTCAGAGTGCTTCTTCATCAATATTTTTGTTTTGGTAGTGTATTCTATTCAGGACATAGCATCAACCCAGCATTCTTTGGCTTTATTTATTTTCTATGCAATATAAATACATTCAGTAGTTTGCCATCTCTCTGAACAATATGAATATACAATTGTCTGCGGTGAGATTTGAACCCAGTACTTTGGCCATCACAGACTCAAAAGTTTGTGAGCTGGAGGAAGTGGGAAGAAGCTGTGAATGGGTGGCATTTAGCAAAGATAGAAAGTTATTGACAACAGCTGTGATTCAGCTGGGACGAGAGTGCAGTGACTGGGCTGTCAACAGAACAGAGGGATGATCCAAGAACTCATACTGCAGCACTTGAAGCTACATATAATTTACACAGATGGCCCAGTAACACAAGAAACACACATGTGTAGTTGGGGTTTCGTGGCCTACCAAAATGGCAGGAAATTAGCTAAGAAGTGAGCTGCATATCCCACTATAACATCAAGTACGAGAATGGAAATAGAGGTAGTGACAGCAGATCTCACTTGGCTGGCAACACAATCACCAACAGACTCAGTGATTTGATTGAACTCTCTATGCTGTGCTAGATAGAAAAATGTTATGACCAATTATACTGTACGCCTAAAAAAATACTACAAAGGAGGTGCATCTAATGTAGTACCGCAATGATTCTGACAGATTATGGGTCTATGAATAGATGGTTCATTTGTCATGTCAGAGGTGTTAAGTCTAAGGCATATGGTTCTTGCATTCCATGTACCCAGTCTGAGTATTACTGATTGCTTGTTTTGTCTAGGTACTATACATTATTAAAATAAGTTTCCCCGTGTTTCATCTATTCCAATGTGTCCAATGAGGCAGGCAGAAATAATGGGCAACACCTAATAGCAGTGCAGATTATGCCAGGTGTTAGCTAACCAGTACAACTAAATTTCTGCTCTCACTGAAATGAGTGACTCGAAGTGAACCACCAATTTGTTTGCCTGTTTTTCGTTCGCTCCATTGTAACCATCACGGATATCCGTGCGATTTCCGCCAGGAGCGTGATTACGTTGTGCCACCGTTATGCGCCTTGTAGGCCTAGCACATCCGATTTCGGCATGCCTTGACAATTCGGGTGGGCTACCCTTAGCCTGTGACAGCCTCTATATCTGTCTCCAGGCACGCGTAGTGGAGCCTCTTCGCCCAGACGATTTTTTGCTCTCGTCTGACTCGAACGAGGTGTTCCACTGTCTGTGAACTTGCCTCGTGTAATTGGACGTGCTGTGCCTGTGCCCATTGGGTACTGAACCGTTTCTCATCCGTCAGCCTGGTTCCTTAAGGGAAGAACTCAACAGAGGAGTTGGACCCTGGCTCTTTCGCCCTCTTAGCCGAGGTGTCATTCATCGACATCGTGTACCCCTTGTCCAAGTTCGAGTCTCACACCACGCGTTTGAGAGCAAGGCGTTCTCGAGCTGAGCGTCCTTGTCACAATAGCGCCTGAGCCCATCAGGTACTGAACCCTTTCTCTCTTCAAGTGTATTTCCTGTGTAGGAAAACCTGACAGTAGAGTTGGGCCAGGGCTAAATCATTGTCCCTTTTGTGCCTGAGCGTATCGAGTACGGAACCCTTTCTCTTCGCGAGCATATTTCCGGTTTAGGAAGGCTCGACATTAGAGTTGGATTAGGTCTTCTTGCTTTACCAAACGCCAATGAATAGGTCTGGGTCTCTGCCTGTAAGGAACACAGGTAACTAGGAGCTCGTCTGGAGCTGACGAAGCTTGTAGTTCCCCTTTCCTAGTAACTTTTCATTTTCTATTTGCAGTTCGCGCTGCCCTCTAGCGCTGTTCTGCCCTTTTATTGTACTCGTTATGAAATCTATTTGTCTCTCGCCATGCATCTACCTTTACGTGCATTTTACATTGGCCGCCCCTCCAATGTTCGGACTGGACTGACTAGCTTCACTGTATGTCGACAGTGTCGCTATATGTGGTGCTGCTGGTGGTGTCGGAGATATTGTCTGTCTCTTGTGCAGTCAAATCTCTTTCCATCTGCTACCTCCACATTCTCGGACACGATCCCCAAATGATTTGGCCAGAATCAGCAGGAGCTGCTGTATTTCTGTTTCCAGGGTGCACCGCGTGGAGGTACATTTGGGATTTTGGTTATCTGCTAACCCTGGGTCCGCCTAGAGCAATGCGTTCCCTTTGCACCCCCACCAATTTAAGAGAAATTGAAACTTGTAAACTGTCCCTTTCCGTGTTGTGTCCATTGACAAGAGGAGTTCTTCAAGGTATGGTGGAAGTTGAAAGAAGACTAGGAGGCCAGAAGAAGACATGGCTAGATAATATCAATGACTGGGCAGAGTGTGAAGTTTTAAAACTCATCAGGATGGTAGAGGATAGAGATGTGTGAAAATCTTTCTGTATCAAATTTATCAATGTGACACTCCTACGACCCTGACGGATATCAATGTGACACTCCTACGACCCTGACGGACTATGGGTTTTATTATTATATCAGTATATTTTGCCCACCTCATCTTCTACCATTGCCATTTAACTATGATTACATTTTATGACGCGACTAATGCATGCAATGACATCGCAAGTACAATGTGAACGATTGGCTTTCATCCGATCATATCGCCAGTACAATGTGAACGATTGGCTTTTAAACCACAAGCTAATTCAACCAAGTTGAGTCTGTGAAGTGAACCAAAAAACTTCTCTACCACTGAGCCAACATATGGAGAAAATGTGTGTTTTCAAACAGTGTTCAGAACAGAATAGACTTCTGGAGATAGTGCCCACTGCAAACGTTTGATGTTCAACACTGAAACAAAAAATTTTTACTTCCAGTGCAGGAAGTCTCCATCTCCTGATGTTTTTGGCAGTTGGTGAAAACTGTGAATTTATTGGCACTTCATAGAACTAAAAGGTTTTGCTTGATGTGCAATTTTAAATTTAGCTTGCTTACAAAATTAGGATCAGCCTACAACATACAGCTGTATATTTCCATGTGACAAGACTAAAAAACCTTGGCGGAGATATCCACAGAACTGTAAGTCAATAAATCTTCCATTCTTACAGTGAGTTCTAAATATGACAGGTCTGAAAAAATCTTGGCGGAGACACTCACAGAACTGTTAAGTCAATAAATCTTCCATTCTTACAATGAGTTCTAAATATGACATGACTGAAAAAATCTTGGCGGAGACACAGAACTGTTAAGCCAATAAATCTAAATTAACATTTTCATTTCATTGTTTTGTGTCTTACTAACTCTGACCTTGTGAAGTAATCATATATGATCAATGTACTTATATATTCATATTATGTATCCATTCCTTTTTCCAATGATATATTACACATACACTATTTATCAATATTAGTATGTCAAGTGATACAATGAAAAACACATGTAAGGACATTTTTCTACTCCTGAAAATTAATTTGGTCCAAACCTAAAAATAATCAAGACCTGAAAGAGTTAATGAGCTATTATTAGCGTGTACGTCTGAATACCTAACAATATTTTTTTGCTGGATCCTAAGCGCCACTAATTAAAAATATGTAATGGCCCTCAGCCATTTTATTGTCAATATTGAGCCTACACATTCGGTGGGGAAAGACACGCATATTGCTATCGATACCGGATGTATAGTGTCAGTTAATTCAATAAGCCATATATGTTAGTTCTCATGTGACATATTCTATCCAGAACGTGGTCTTCCTTATGGATTCTCTGAACACTCCGAGATTCTGGGCGAGTTGGCCTGCCGCAGCTAGAGATATGTTTAAGCACTCTGATACATCACTGCACCATCGTCGTCTTTGGCGCCTTCTTTCCCTGTTGCCGTTAACTCTGCCCTCAGCTATTAATCTTTCCAAAGCTGTTATGTCTCTTCATATGTTCACCCAAAAAACAACAAAAAAAAACACAGCTTTCTCGTTAGGATATTGTTAAGAAGCCATCCTTTAATTATATGTTAGAACTACAACATATGACTCCCGTGACATTGACTGGTTACCTACGACTATTCGACACTAACCTCTGTGCCATGCAATACACTTTACCTTGGTTGCAGCTTCGGGTTTGCTTTCCTCCGTAATGGTTAAAGATTTCGTTTCCGCTTCTCCTTCTATCACAGGTGCTGCCTCCCTTCTTTGGCACCGTCTTCTCATATTCTCTCTTCCATCACTCATCCTTTGTCTTTCTGGTACAGCCCACCTCTGTTTTATCTACACAGTGATACTTACTATAGCGCATGTCGGGGACAGTCCCAAAATCATTTAGTAGTGCCTTCTGTGGTCCCCTCCCTTTCTCCCCAACAATACACGTTCATCTACTGAGGCACATCTCTATTATATTTCATGGGTCCTCACCGGCTCGCTACTACGGTTTTTGACTGTATATTTCCTCCTACTCCTTTCTGTCTTTCGCATCACTTTCTATAATACCTGCTATGTTCGTGCACCCACCGTTCCATTCTTTTATGTATCTTATTATGACGCCATAGATGGTTTCTTCTTCTTCTTCTGCGTTCATTCTAAAACTCCCGTTGAATCTCTCTTGTAACAGGACCACGGTCCTATTAGATTTCCAGCAGGATGTATTCCAGAGAATGGAAATGCGTTGTGTCGCCGTTTTATTTGCGCCAATGGCCCGACACATCCGTCTTCGGCGGGAGATGGTTTGTTGGATCGCGATATCTGTGACTTTCTGATCTATCCGTCTTCTTCTTCTTCGTTCATTCTCAAACTTCCGCTGGATTTCTCTTTTAACAGGACAATGATCCTACAAGATTTCCAGTTGAATGTAGTCCAGAGAATGGAAATTCGTTGTGTTGCCGTTTTATTTACGCCAATGGTCCACCACATCCATCTTCGGCGGTATCTATACGTCTGTATTCGATCCCACTCTCCGGGTCACTTTGAGCAGAAGGGCTACCTTACTCTGTGTCCCCACTTCTTTTCTCATCTATGCGCATGCCTGACGTCTGATTATTCTTTATTTGTATTTGCCAGCCTGAGGCGGTGGTCATTATCTGTTCAGACTTGGGTTCTTGTCCTATATCCACCTTCGATCGTTCCGTATCCGTAAAGTGAACCTTGGACAGTGTGCTTGGTAAGGAAAGTGTGTGAACGGGCCATTTTCTCGCCAGTTCTCCTCTAACCTGGAGCACTTGGCCGTTTGGTTAGATCGCCGTTCTCAGATCCTTGAGGTCCCGGTTGGAACATGCTTTTTTTCTGTTGGAGGTACAAACAAAATCCTTCCTGTACATGTTGAGGTGTCTGCAATGGCAAAGCGGCCTTTATTTCCCCAGCCCATAGAAAGCATCCCTCCACTCTTCACAGGAAAACATGTACTAACAAAAGTTTTGTTTTTCTTCTCTGAACTACACTGAGATAAGTTACCCGATTTTTTAAATAATTAAATTGTTCTCATTTTATCACCTATATCCCCACTATCTCATCCACCGTTTCTTCTCGTAATGTCAAGTCTGTCTTCTCTTACTTTGCTGGACTCTTCCAGCTTTGGTCTTTTTCTTCTATATAACATGTTTCTTTCTACACTTTAATCTTTCATCCAACCATCCTTATATGTGCTTTCTCACACGTAGTACATTGTTTATTTCGTTTGTAGTCTTTCATCCTCATGAAGGCTTATAGTCGAACCGTCGTATGTCACTGTGTCTCGTTGCTAGTTTGTTTTATAAACTAATATTGATAACACGTGTACCTATTCCTATTCATTTAGATATTTGCCGTGTATTACCCCAGTACCTCACCCTTATTTCCAGTTTGGGTTGTTTCCCGATTCCTGTCACTGGAGTTTTATCCCTATTGGTTAGGTAAGGTGGACGTGACTAATTCTTATCTGCACTGTGGTAAAAGGACTGGGGAAGGGTAGATGCTTATTTTTGTTTCTCCCTGAGGTATACCCATTGAATAATCAATCTCATGGATCTACTACCTACTTAATGCGCATGCGTGACCACCAAACCTGCAATATTGTCTCTTGGTTTCACACAAAGAATAATTCACGAGCACAGACCCACATTCCATGCACAAAACGTTAGGAAAGCATGAACTTTGAAGCGAGGGCCGTCTGTGGAGACAATAACCAGAGTGTACAATAATTCGGTTTTTGCTCTATTAGCAACAGTGTGTCACTACAGCAACTGACCAACTTACAAGAGCCTTAACGAAAGTATGTAATATGGACTTATATTAATGGTATAGGGTGAACTCTATCTTCGCGTGAATAGTCACACACATACGCAGCACTATATAAAACAAACAGCAATCAAGAATGATGCTAAATGATAAACAATCTAATTAACAAAATGATCAATAAATCATCCTACAAAATTACAAAAGAACTAATAAATGTATTAATCACTTCAACGAATAAATGTATTAATCATTTCAACGAATAAATGAATTAACTAAATGATCAATTAATCACCCAACCAAAAGATCAAACAACCTACGAAATGATTAATGACTCAACAAACCAATAAATTAACTAAATAACTAATTCATCAACAAACCAAATGACAAACTAACAAATTGATCAAAGCAGTAAATTGGGGGGGGGGGGGGCAGTGGTTGGAGTATTCAAACTCCCTCCCTCTTTAGAAATCAGAACATGACTATTAGCTATTGGAATTTGCGCAAAGGGTAGGACCACCTTCCCTACCATAAAATAGTTCACAAAAAATGTCACAAACGTTTTCCAAATAAAGGGGGGGGGGGAATGAACACACATATGGACGCATTACCTTTTTTTCTTAAGTAACACTCTATTCCCCTTACTGAATCCATATACTTAATTAACCAATAATTCATTTAACCCTTCAATCAAACAATTAACCAAATGACCAATCAATCAACTAAGAAAGTGACAAATAATATACTACGCAAATGCCTAATCAAATAATAAAATGACAAATCAACACACTATTAAAATAGTCAATCAATCAACTAACCAAATTAAAGGTAGGTCCCATGGCAACAACCTGTTGTCGGGATGGACTACGCCGCAGCAGCTATTAGGTGGGATACACACTTCCTTGCTGTCTTTACCTCCCATAGCTCGTGCGTTAGGTACCCATTTACAGCTGAGTCGACTGGAAAAGTGGTCGTGTCAAGCGAGAAATCACAAACCAGATTTTTTGTATCCGATCGTTTCCTATCAACTAGGCTATCACACTAGTCTTGATTGTACTGACTAGATTCATACTTGTGTTAAATATCAACTAAATATCAACTAAATTAGAGACTTACAAAATGATCAATCATTTAGTCAATAAATCAACAAAATGATAAATCAATAAATTACCCAAATGATCAATCAACATATCGGCAACATTTTAAACCAATTAACGAAATGATGAATCATTCAAACTAACCAATCAATGAACCAACGAACTCACTAATAACTAACCACATAAATAAATAATCATTCAAATGATCAACAAACTAATAAAATGCCAAATTAACGAAATGATCGACCGACTAATCAAATAGCCATTAAAATAAACGAAATATCCAAAAAAAGCTAGCAAAATAACCATCCACTGAACAAATCTAATTACCAATCAGCCAAACAAATAATCAATCAATGAAACAACTAAACAATCAACCAGCTATCCTGATTCTTCACAAATCGGTGGTCTTTCACTACATTGCACAGTGAAACAACTGAAAAATATTAGTTCATTATTCACCTTTCGTCTCCCTGTGGAGTATATGCATTCAACAAACTTCTATCTTTTGCTGTCGTTAGCTAGTTCCTCTAGTAACTTATTCGTATTAATGTAGTCTTCAATACCCTACATAACTTTTTTCCTTTATTAATACTTTCAATACTATATGGAGAATTGCATTTTGTGGAAAAGATTTCGGGTCGACCTTTACTTTTGCACAAAGACATACTCAAACGCGATATGATGCAGACATTGATACGGAATAATGGGAACAGAATGTCAAGGATCGTGATGCATGGAGGGGGAGATCACGAATAGTATTCAGACAAAGGAGAAAGTGGCCGCAGATAGTTCAAGGCCTACACATCTAAGACACCCGATGGTATATGTGATTCCTTGTGCGTACCGTGGGACACTCTTTGTGGCCCATATAGGTCTTGTGAGTCATGTCTATGATCGCCATGTATCGTATATTATATTTCTTATAGCACAACAATAATACTTAAATACTATCGTCTGAAAAGTCGAAATGTGCCTACTACTATCTCTCATCGTCTAGAGTTTCGTAGTCGTATCCTCCTATCTTCGTATTTATCCTATGCGCGTTTCAGAACAATGCCCGTCATGCAATAATTTATGTGGACGTCTACTTGTGTCATATCTGATCTTCTATTTTGCTAAAAGGTAGAGAAAATGATGGGTGACGTCAACTCTGTAACCTCTGAAATCCCCTCCGTATCTACCTGCTTCTTGTTATGATTTCCTTATCGTCTGTTCTAAAGTAGAGTATACAATCCTCTATTTGAATAGAAATATCGAAAAATAAAAGTACTTTAATGATAGGTTCTACAATAAAAAGACATGACAGGAAACGAATAAGAAAATAATAATGAGAATTGTTAGAGGCTACATCTTTTTTGACAATAATGAATGCACAGAAACATGAATAATAAACACACTAGAAGACAGAAAATTGATGTCTTTGAGTGAGATGTGGATATATAGAAGACTACATCGAATTTCATGGAAAGGAAAGAAAAAAGAACAACCGAAGTCTCGAATTTCATGGAAAGGAAAGAAAAAGAACAACCGAAGTCTCGAATTTCATGGAAAGGAAAGAAAATGAACAACCGAAGTCTCGAATTTCATGGAAAGGAAAGAAAATGAACAACCGAAGTCTCGAATTTCATGGAAAGGAAAGAAAATGAACAACCGAAGTCTCGAATTTCATGGAAAGGAAAGAAAAAGAACAACCGAAGACTCGAATTTCATGGAAAGGAAAGAAAAAGAACAACCGAAGTCTCGAATTTCATGGAAAGAAAAGAAAAAGAACAACCAGGTTCTGACATTACATTTTATATATATATATATATATATATATATATATATATATATATATATATATATATATATATATATATATATATATATATATATATAATCACATAACCCGCCATGGTCGTAGGGATGCCACACTGGATACATCAGCACAAAAAGCACTACAAACAATATCCTCAGACATTCGGAGGAGTTTAGAAAAATCACGCCCAAAATATTCATTGATGTTATCAATCTATGATTTTCTCTATCCTCCTCTCCTTCTTCCACCCTGGAATGTTCCTTGCAAAATAATTTTAGAAAGCGAGTCATGTCTCGTTAGGACGAACAGAACAGTGTGCAGCGAATAACAGTCACCCTCAATTTCCTGGATGAGGAATATCCACAAGATATATGGGTCAGAGTATACACAGATGGGTCAGCACAGAATGCTGTGAGGAATGGAGGTGCAGGTGTATATATAGAATATCCACAAAAGCCTAGAGATACAATCAGAACACTGACGGGAAAATTCTGCAATAATTATGATGCAGAAATCCAGGCAATTAGTGTGTCAGCTAAAAAAACTGCTGAACTCCAACTCTGACCTACAGCCTGTGGTATTCCTGACAGATGCAAGGTCAGTGCTTCAAGCTCTCCAGTCTGGAAAACTAACAGACTTGAAAAATCTACTTAGTGAATTGTCTTACCAGTATAGGGTAACCATGCAGTGGATACCCTCTCACTGTGGAATACCAGGAAATGAAAAAGCAGACCAACTGGCTAAGGAAGGTGCTGCCGAAGACCAACCAGATATACCAATCACCTACCATCAGAAAAAACAGATGATCAAGTCAATAAGAAAGCCACAAACACCAACACAAGATGACTATCACATTATGAACAGATCAGAACATGTTATAATTCTACGTCTCAGAACAGGACACAACCGACTCCGCAGTCACATGTATACAAAGTTCAAGATTGGCAACACGGCCATATGTACATGTGGACAGGCAGCACAGAGTGCCAAACATATACTTCAAGAGTGTTCTGAGCATGAAACGCTGAGGCAGACATATTGGACAGAGGAAACAACACTGGAATCAAAGCTCTATGGGACACTGTATGAACTACAAAAGACAGTGAGTTTTATTAAGGAGACAGAATTACAGATATTGACATGTTTCAAGTGAACGAAAGAAGAAGAAGAAGAAGAATGTCTCGTTACATGTCCAAACTAAGCAAGTTTACGTTGTTTTTTCTTTGTCAAAATCTGTTCTTGATAACCTGCAAGTTTATTTATTTACCTCCGGAGAAAATACATTTGTCTCATGTTCTATATAGTTAATTCTTCACAAACTTCTGTAGCACCTATTTTTTTAAAAAATGAATCATTCTTTCTGTGTTTACATTGAGTGTCCAATTTTCACATCTGTATAAAAATATACTTTACACCAGCAATCTGAATAGATTGATTTTTACTGTAACATGTATACTTCAAGAGTGTTCTGAGCATGAAACGCTGAGGCAGACATATTGGCCAGAGGAAACAACACTGTAATCAAAACTCTATGAGACACTGTATGAACTACAAAAGACAGTGAGTTTTATTAAGGAGACAGAACTGCAGATATAGACATGTTTCAAGTGAACGAAAGAAGAAGAAGAAGAACTGTAACATTGATCATTGTGCATATGAAATAAGAACTATAGATAGGAAATACAATTTGAACACACAAACAATATTTTGGACATATTAAAAGACATGACATCTTGTTGAAGACCTTATTGGAGGGTAGAAGTGAAGAGAAGCGAGCAAGATATAGGCAGAGATGTAAGTGGGAAGGAAACGGTACGAGTTAAACAGTTGAGTTTAACAGAGTACAAGTAAATTCAAGTAGGAAGCGAGAGGATAAATTAGAAATTTAGAGACCAACGGGAATTGAACCAGTCCGTTCTGACGACACCAAATCGCCTGGCAACAAGAGTAAACGGGTTTTTCCGTGCTTGACTAACCGCACCTCCACAAAAAAAAGATGCGATTTTGTCAAGACATTCAAGCTGTGTACTCAAGTCACTTAGAACGGACCAATCGAGACAAGAACTATTACAACAATAACGAACATCCCGTAAAAGTAATGAAGTATCCCAAGTAACAACAAACATATAACATATAAGAAACATATGGGACTGGTTCAATTCCCGTAAGAGACATAGGATGTTGGGGTCTATTACAGCCAACCTTCGTTGCGGGCACACTACATGATGATTAATCAAGTCAGCAGCGACCCAGATCCAAGATACTGGTGAGTTGTAGAGATCCACAACCTTCTACGTCAGTTGGCACGATAATTTATGATGATGATTTGATGCGTCCGTTCATTTACAAAGGATTGTGGAATTATGCCCCTTTTGTTATCTATCGCTACTAAACAAATGTGGACTTTATTAGAAATTACCATCAGCCTTTAATCAGTAATCGTTGCCCACAGTTAATGCGTTTCTGTAATTCTGATCAACAGATTATGTCCCTTGGTGATAGGAGCCATGTTGCTCTCGAAGCACATTTGTTGCAAGAAATTAACGTGTTTATTTGCTAGTGTGTTGCTAGGGCCCGATAGTGGAGCACAGAATAGCAACAATATGGCATGGCTTGCATGTCGTCAAAGGCGATAATGGAGGTTTGGGTATTGGTGTTGTATGTTCCATATTGCAGGCCAGTGACTCAAAATACATGTTGAAGTCGGAGGTGTCAGGCCGAAAGGGGTAGAAATCACTTTTACGCTATAAATTATTACACCATGCATTTCGTTCTCCTTACTATATCCTGTCAATCAGAAGGAGTTTGAGAAATAATGCAGAAGTAGAATAGTATCTGCGCCAGTGTTTCTCAAAGAGGGAAATATAGCCACATTCCATTGAGGGCAAGGAGAGAATCAGGGGAGCACTGTAAGATCGTGGCGTCAGGGGTAGTGTGCGATAAATGGGGCAGTAGAGATCTGGGGCACACTGAACCAATCAAATGGTACCTATTTTTTCTTCTTTCTTCTGTATGTCAGCAAGAACATATCAAGCACCGGTGAAACGTCGCAAAATTGTGTGGTTTTATCATGTGGTGAGGCATTATTCCTTTTCCAAAATTATACTAAAGGGGACAGCTGATAGCGGAAGAAGAAGAAGAGGGGGAGGGGAAAAGATAGTGTGGATTGTTAATATTAAAGATTTGAACAGATTACGATCCTGCACGCTTACACAATGAACTGAGAACAGAGGAATTGTTTGTGTTGATGTTTCCAAACTGGCATGATATGTGTGGAGATGACTGAGAAGACAAATTCTGGCATATAATTCCCTGCCACATTTGAGACACGTATGGTTGACCAAGACATCTGTGCGGTTTTTTTCCTGTTCTTTCGTGCAGCACGTTTTCTCTGTATTTCTGAGAGTTGATGCTTCTTTACGACGCGAGTATCCTTGTTGGTGTTGCTGATCCACATTTTGCGATTCTGAGCGACATATTCCTAGAACCTGATATTTCCATAACCTAGAACATATTCCTATTCTTGATATCGATGTTGAAGCTCTTTATAGAAACTTGAAAATGGTAATTTACCAGTACTGTTCACCGGTTAGTCGTTTTCCCCTTTAGTCGCACATCATACATCAGCTGTATTGAATTGCGTTTGTTAGGCAACGCACAAAATGACCGGCCCATCTTAATTTGGCTATCGTCAGCATTGTATGAATACTTTGGATATTACTGCCCTGGCCATGCTGGGGTCAGTGGAAACGAGAGCCGACTTATTGGCAGGCAATGCGGCGATAGACGGCACATTGCTGGAAAGAGATAAAGAAGACTTAATGAAGGCAGTAATAAATTCATTTCAAGATGCAGATGATGTCAATGAGGCTGAGAATGTACACATACAGGGAATGTTAGAAATGGGAGTATCTCGAGGCGAGGGAAGGAAAAGTAAATTTTTTGGAAAGTCCCGAAGATCACACAATCAACACCTGACCGGAACTCTGAGTCTACATACACTGGGATGGCTGCTGGAGCGGAGGACGGAGCACTTATGGGAATGTCCTGCGTGCCGTGAAGCCAGTTTCTAATCAATAATCAAGAATAACTTTGGATATTGACCCTAGTAACGACTTCAATATCAAATACGTTATCTTGCCAGTTTCAGTGTCGTAGCGAGGGGGGGGGGGGCAGAGTTGCGGACCGCCCCTGGCGGCATCATCAGGAGGGCGGCAAATTTATTTTCGTCCAGTCTTTCACAATCACTGACATATTTTTTAATGTCACAAGGGCGGAAAATTATGATTCTGCCCCGGGCGCCATTGACCCACGCTACGCCACTGGCCAGTTTATTATGAGAAGTTAGTCGTCATATAATTATTACAACACTCCTGACATGTACATATGTGCCTCGATCTCATAGTCAATATGTTTCTCAGCGTGTGCTAACTGACTGTTTTTGTTCTGTGTTGGTTGATAATTTTGTTTTGATTCCTATATATCGTTCGTCTCTTGCAACATCACACTCCACTCCCAGTTCCTGCGACTCCAAGTATATAAATAGTGACCAACCAAAATGACGAAAATAATTCGAAAACGTAACGAATGGGTGCTAGTTAATTATACTGAAAGGTCTTTATTAGAGACGGTCATGTTACAGCAAAGACTCGAATCACTAGACTACTTGTTATTGGGATGAAAACCCAACTGGCTTGTTCTTCCAAGTGATCTGACAGTAAAGGCCCACGTGCATCACCGGTCCTGATGACCGACCTATCTGCGTAGATCACAACATATTGTGTCAACAATGTTTTCACATATGTTGTTCGTCAATCGCAAGTGATGATGACCATTTGTTACATCCACTTGTGAAAATTCAATTAGAGTTATGTTCTTGATTATGAGTTCGTAGATGACCAATGAGACCTATTCGAGCTGTAAATATCATTGGACAGTTCGGGCATGGAATTACCACATCCGTGACTTTCTAGCTACTCTCCGCTTGTGGATGTAAAAATGACTTGCACTGGGGATTTTTTTTATTAAAGTGAGGAGAATTTGTGCAAAGGGTCGACCTCACTCTCATGTCAGACCTCATTTGAAACCAGTGGCAAGAGGAATCGAGACGACTGGAAGTGAAGTGCGATGCAGTGGATGACCATGGTTTTCTACGTGTCTCACCATGCCCGATGCGGTCCACACAGCGTTGCTGGAGTTCGCCTACATTACCCGGTGGGCCGATAAACTGTCGTACCTCGTACGCATAAATTCGCTGAATATCAGACTTTACGTGTTTGGGTTGACAAGACCGTTATGCTCTTTGAGATAGTCTCAGCATGATATCACCTACATTATGACTGCCTAACAGGCTGTCAGTCGAGCGTGGAGCCAGAATATAAAGTTCCTTTATCTTAGTACTCACACGATTACTAGCACCTTCTACTATGTATAGTGGTGATCTAGATATACCTAGGAAATAGGTACCCACTCATCACTTGGATTACTTTCATCAAGCATAGGGACTACACATTTTTTTAAAAACTATCACCAGAGCTCCCCATTTACGATCTGTCTCTTTTCATCTGTACACAAGGCAGAAGATACGTTTTCAGTAAGGAGGGGGTTTTACCTAAAATAAATCAGTCGTCAGTTTTCCTATGTAATTTCCTCTTTTTGATGAAAAATCGTTAAGGGATGGATTTTACCCACATTTTGGCAACATTGCTAGTTCTAAACGTCATACTCTGATTTGTTAGGGTGGGAAGTGCTGAGCCAGCTACCTTCTTATCTGCGACATTTGACTATATGTGTATTGGATGCTCAGTGCGGAACTTTCTTTGAGATATAGCTTACCATAGACAATATGGTTGCATGGTTTGGGCATGTGTAAAAGGCCATCATAATTTCTTGTCAAAAAAGGTACTACTGGAAACAGTCGAATGTGGAAGAAGCAGAAAGGGTTAAAGAAAAAAATGGAAGATAACATATGCCATGTACAGGACAGATCGGGATTAGATTTATTCCTTACTCATTCGCAGCGTCGGGGATAGAAATCGATGGATGACTTTGTTTGTGGATGCAAACATGTGGTACACCTTCGACTCTGACGGGCTATGGATACACATCCATATATATCTAAATGTCAATGGATATAGGCCAACACATGCACGAAATATGAAGGTCGTGAGATAGGCCTTTCTTTGAACGTTGGTCAGTTCTCTATTCTCTCACATAGTTATGTTCTCATAAGTGATAAAATGATGATTCCATTCCAGCTCCGTATTTCGACCTAGAGGGTTACAGTCTATTTATAGCATACACACATACAATCGCAATAGTTTATGGATAACCATTTGACATTTGATAATTGACAATTTACACTCTTAGTTCAAATTTGACTTAACCGTACCTTGCCCTGTTCAGATCATATAATGAGTACACGTCACGAGATTATGCGGAAAACGTCATATAAACCGAGTATTGAAAGTATAGATTTGGTTCAACGTTTTCTGTAGTCGTAACCTGACACGGAATCTGTCAACTTTCTATAATTTGATTATACCTTGTGATATATAGTTGTTCAATTTTATTACTGGGTCGTATCTAAGTGGCTAGTATGCCCAGTTTGAATATACACATTTAACTGTGTTGTCTATAATTTGTGTTTGAACAAGCAGGGCGTGTCAGTATTCGAATATTTTCACCTGTGTCTAACGACATTGTGACAGGTAGAACGAGTTATTTAGATGACCTAGTTTCACACGAGCAACGAAGTTGTGTATCAAGATAACAGGTATGACACTCTTCTCCTGATCAACTGTTTTACACGTGAGTTATTTGCATGAAATATTTATAAAAAAATATATATTTGATTAATGCTTTCATTGTTGTTACCTTGTTGTGTATCCACGAAGTTCTGACATGTTTCTTTGTGAGTTTATATTGGAACATGATTTAAAATTGATAGCAACTAAAAAAATCAGGACTGCTTTTCGAAGAACCCGGAAGAGCTCTACTAACATTTTAAAGAAGCAATGCTGCAATACTACTAACTAGTGTTGCTAAAATATTGATAATTTCAACTGAACTTTTCACTATATTTATAATGCAAAATTGGTCTATTAACAAATATATCGGAAACAGTTTTGCACTTTGTTAATGTAGGCTATATATACATGCTGTGACCAAAACTTTCTACGTAATTACTAAGTCGTCTAGCAGCAGTAGTTCTAACTTAATCTAAGTCTAACAAAATAATGTTTATGTTTACTTTGTTACGTGTGAGGTTTTTCATGTGAATCAAGATTTGGGTAATAACGAAGAAAGGAATGATCAATGAAAATAATATACTTGCAATTTCTGCAAAGTCCCTAAAGCGGAGCAAAGAACAGTAACGCGGCCATCTATGATTCTATAAAAGGAGCCCACTATCACGAGTGATAAGGGGCGACTAAGGAGTTTAAGTACCACCTCCCATGATCTCTGTGATGAAGCATGCTGAAGACCCATGCTTAGATACCAGGATGGGGTAGAAATGTCATTTCGTCCACCACTGTACTATAAATAGTACAACGAGCAGGTAAAAATGCTATTTCGTCCACCATTGTGCTATATAACATTACGGATTTCCCTTGAAAAATCAATCATATCGTTTCATGCCTTAGACAACTTTATTCGACAAGAATTTTTAGAGAATTAATTATTAATTCTAAACACTGATTCTAACCCTTCTCCCCTCCAAAAAAAATTTATAAACTAATTCTAATCCTTTTAACCACCCTAAAAGACACAATGGTGGACGAAACGGCAGATGCGCCCAACGCGCGAAGCGACATTCTATCAGGGAAAGGTTAGGAAACACCTCAAAAGTAGGACACAGGTCACGGTGGTGGACGAAACAGCAGATGCGCCCCAGGATGGTATGAACATTTATCTTCATTGTGCATGGAAATTGCTAGAAAGTCAGTTAGATTCCAGGAGTGGGCAACTGCCCAACGTGTAGCATTGCACCTTCACCCCACAGAGTCATCAGGACTTGCTAAAACTCTAGTAAATATTTCCATCCAAAATAATGTCAGAGAAAAAAATAATGTGCAGCAACTCAACAGCGGAGAGTAGCTAGAAAGTCATGGGTAGACCAAAAAATAATGTGCAGCAACTTAACAGCTGGAAGGTTGAGAAATAACACCACATCTATTAAGTATGTGACAGTCAGATGGTTACTGGTCAGCAACTAACTAGCACTTATGGGAAAACTGTGCAGTGACACTGGTTCATAACTTAGCTTACTGTTGCTGTACCTTTATTTTTACAGAAACAATGACAGGTTGAAGAGATAGGGACATGATTTTTACAGAAACAATTACAGGTGGAGGAGATAGGGACATGATTTTGACAGAAACAATGACAGGTGGAGGAGATAGGGACATGATTTTGACAGAAACAATGACAGGTGGAGGAGATAGGGACATGATTTTGACAGAAACAATGACAGGTGGAGGAGATAGGGACATGATTTTGACAGAAACAATGACAGGTGGAGGAGATAGGGACATAATTTTGACAGAAACAATGACAGGTGGAGGAGATAGGGACATGATTTTGACAGAAACAATGACAGGTGGAGGAGATAGGGACATGATTTATTGAAATTACCTGTTCACTACTAATATATGCATTCCTTTTTGTGATAGTCATTACTATGACATGTACTCATTTATTACAATGTTAACCATAATCATATAATGATGATGATGTTCCTCCTTCACCAAGTAAAATGGAGAAGTTGTAAAAAAAAAAGTGTATCAGGTTTGTCTGTAGTGAGTCTGCAGATGGTTGTTAAGTTGATCTGGGTTCTGAAAGATCTGTGCAAAGTGAACAGTAAAAGGTGATCCAATTGTGACTACTGTCTTTTCCTTTATTCCTCTTTCATTACTGCTTCTCATAGTTACCATAGATGTTGGCACCTGTCTCCTCATAGTTACCATGAGATGTTGGCACCTGTCTCCTGATAGTTACCATGAGATGTTGGCACCTGTCTCCTCATAGTTACCATGAGATGTTGGCACCTGTCTCCTCATAGTTACCATGAGATGTTGGCACCTGTCTCCTCATAGTTACCATGAGATGTTGGCACCTGTCTCCTCATAGTTACCATGAGATGTTGGTACCTGTCTCCTCATAGTTACCATGAGATGTTGGCACCTGTCTCCTCATAGTTACCATGAGATGTTGGCACCTGTCTCCTCATAGTTACCATGAGATGTTGGCACCTGTCTCCTCATAATTACCATGAGATGTTGGTACCTGTCTCCTCATAGTTACCATGAGATGTTGGTACCTGTCTCCTGATAGTTACCATGAGATGTTGGTACCTGTCTCCTCATAGTTACCATGAGATGTTGGCACCTGTCTCCTCATAGTTACCATGATATGTTGGCACCTGTCTCCTCATAGTTACCATGAGATGATGGCACCTGTCTCCTGATAGTTACCATGAGATGTTGAAACTTTTCTCCTCTTGCCTCTTCCAGTTATATATTTAAATCCACCCTTTCTACAATTATCCAATACTTTTATCTAACATTTATGTTAATTCCCACCTACAATCACCCAATCTAACATCTATGTCTATCCTCATCTACAGTCATGCAATTATTGTATCTAACATCTATATTAGCCCATCTACAATCCTTGTATCTAACATCTATATTAGCCCATCTACAATCCTTGTATCTAACATCTATATTAGCCCATCTACAATCTTTGTATCTAACATCTATATTAGCCCATCTACAATCCTTGTATCTAACATCTATATTAGCCCATCTACAATCTTTGTATCTAACATCTATATTAGCCCATCTACAATCCTTGTATCTAACATCTATATTAGCCCATCTACAATCCTTGTGTCTAACATCTATATTAGCCCATCTACACTCCTTGTATCTAACATCTATATTAGCCCATCTACAATCCTTGTGTCTAACATCTATATTAGCCCATCTACAATCCTTGTATCTAACATCTATATTAGCCCATCTACAATCCCTGTGTCTAACATCTATATTAGCCCAACTACAATCCTTGTATCTAACATCTATATTAGCTCATCTACAATCCTTGTATCTAATATTTATATTAGCCCATGTACAATCGTTATATCTAACATTTATATTAACCCATCTATAATTAACTAATCCTTCCATGAAAAGTTTCCCCTTCAAAATTAAGGGTTCTCTGCTATCAATCAACTGTGATGGATTATTACTGGTATGTTTTATTTCGCACTGTAACCTCATAAAAATTTTACCACGCCATCTTGAGATTGCTTAGTGTAAACTCGTGCAAACTTCTTCTATGTCACCTTAAGATTGCGCAGTTGTAATTTGTCCAAACTCTCCAAAGTGTCTTGACATTGCAAATGTGTGAGATTTTGGGGGTCAACGTGTGGAAGCAACAACGTTATCAGGAAATGTTTCAACAATAACTAAATAAATTCTCAAGAGGCCCTTGGGAAAAACAACCTACTTTAGTAATATAGTACCCTGTAGGTCATCATTTAGTAATATAGTACCCTGTAGGTCATCATTTAGTAATATAGTATCCTGCAGGTCATCTTTTAGTAATATAGTACCCTGCAGGTCATCATTTAGTAATATAGTACCCTGCAGGTCATCATTTAGTAATATAGTATCCTGTAGGTCATAATTTAGTAATATAGTACCCTGGAGGCCATCATTTAGTAATATAGTACCCACCCTGTAGGTCATCATTTACTAATATAGTACCCACCCTGTAGGTCATCATTTAGTAATATAGTACCCTGCAGGTCATCATTTAGTAATATAGTACCCACCCTGTAGGTCATCATTTAGTAATATAGTATAGTACCCACCCTGTAGGTCATCATTAAGTAATATAGTACCCTGTAGGTCATCATTTAGTAATATAGTACCCACCCTGTAGGTCATCATTAAATAAGGTACAGATTGGCAATGGCATATTGTAAAATAACACGGTTGAAAAATACCAAAATAGAAACGAAATTGCTAATGCTGTGAACTTTTATTTTTCCGGTGAAACATGGACTCGAAGTAAAACAACGGCGAAGAAGATCAACGCCTTTGAGATGAAATGCTACAGAAAGATACTTAGAATATCATGGAAGGAAAAAAGAGAAACTCAGATATTATAAACACATTAAAGATTCCAGAGTTTTGGTTACTACACAAATAGCAAAAATAAAACTACACCTGTTTGGTCATATAAAGAGACACAACTGTTTAGAAAGACAAATAATGGAGGGCAGGGTACCTGGGAATAAGAGAAAGGGTAGACCAAAAAGGTGATGGACTGACGACATTAAAGATAACATGAATACATTTGTTGTAAAATTCAAGCCACATCGCCCAAGACAGAAAGGGGTTCAGAGAGTTTATTGGGAAGACAGCGTTCTGGAGAAAAAATATGACACATGCCATCAATACCTTCAAAGTAGTTAGCATTAGAGCTGGTCTCTACATATCAATTGGAAAGAAAAGGGAAAGGATGTTTTGTAGTATTTATTTCTGTTTCAAGAAATATTATATCTTGTCAACTAATTTCGAATCAAACAGCTGATACAATTTCTCATTTAAAGAAGTCATTAGCATGAGCAACTGAATACAATTAGTACATATGGTCAACCTCACCATAATAATACTTATGAATTTTCTGAGGAAAGTAATGTGATGGTTTCACCATATCTGAACCCATGTGTTATTTTAGGAAAGTAATATAGTGGTTTCATCATGTCTGACTCTTGTGTTTTCTTAGGAATGTAATGTAGTGGTATCACCCATGTCTTTTCTTAGGAAAGTAATGTAGTGCTTTCACCATGTCTGACTCATGTCTTTTCTTAGGAAAGTAATGTAGTGCTTTCACCATGTCTGACTCATGTCTTTTCTTAGGAAAGTAATGTGGTGCTTTCACCATGTCTGACTCATGTCTTTTCTTAGGAAAGTAATGTAGTGCTTTCACCATGTCTGACTCATGTCTTTTCTTAGGAAAGTAATGTGGTGCTTTCACCATGTCTGACTCATGTCTTTTCTTAGGAAAGTAATGTAGTGCTTTCACCATGTCTGACTCATGTCTTTTCTTAGGAAAGTAATGTGGTGCTTTCACTTTGTGTTTACTTAGGAGAACCTTATCCCAAAGTCATAGACAAGCAGAAAACTAACAAAGAGCATACACACTTTTAGACTGACTTGTTTTGGTTACAACATCAGGCAGGTAGCATCTAGCTTCAATGATGAAGTTATAAATGAGTTATAAAATGCTACATTTATTCTATATTAATGTATGGCTCAGAAACATGGACACTAAACAAACAATTAGAAGACATGATTGATGCCTTTGAGATGTGGATATATAGAAGAACATGGAAAGAGAAGAAAACAAACAAAGAGGTTCTAGCAACACTTAATATGAAGAAAGAATTGTTAAGGGAAATAAAGATCAGGCATATAAAATATCTTGGACACATTAAAATACATGACACCTTGTTGAATGCCTTTCTTGAGGGTAAAGTTGAAGGGAGGCGAACAAGAGGTAGACAGAGATAAAAGTGGGAGAGTAACATCACAAGATGAATAGGTTCCAGTCTAGCAGAGTGCACCACCAAAACAAGAGACAGAGGATGTTGGAGGTCTGTTGCAGCCAACCTTCGTAGAATCCTGGTCCTGTTATAAAATAAATCCAGCAGGAGTTTGAGAAAGAACGCTGAAGAAGAACATGGATAAAGAGGAAGTGCATGTTTTAAACGATGGTTTATTAAATATGTATAACAGTAGTATGTACAAACTGTTTCTGTGAACGCTGTGTCGGTTCGACGTCAACCTATCCTGACAACCCACATTATATCTACGGCTTCGGGCGGAGGAGAACATGTGTAAGGATACAAGCCTTATCCTGGGACGAGGAAATGCAACCTAAAACCAAATGGTGTGGCAGGGCAGCTCAGACCCTTGGTTGACAGCTATTATGGGTTGGGAGCACTGATAGTGTTTATTCGGCAGCTCCTGCACATTGCCTTGTTCCAAATGTATTGGTGTTACCTGTCCCTTTGGAGTTAAAAAAGGAAGGCAGAGAAAGAGGGATCATGATATATGGCCAACATATGATCTCTATATTTCAACCCAGGCGCAGTGCCACGGAGAGGACTGTATTATCCATTCTCAGTCTTCGAGGGTTAAGATGGATGGGCTATATTAGAGGATACAAGATGGCAATTAACTGAGCGATCTCCTTTGTGGGGGAATTACAGTTAGGGAAAACATTTCGGAGCCGAGGTCTATTTCGGCATAAAGATGTATGCATGACACAGGCTTAAGGAATCATTGGAACATGTTCTGATGGTTCATGTTGGCGAAGATCAGGAATGGTATAATGATAAAGGAGAACACGAAAACATATAGTTCACGAGCTATAGGATTGATGAAACCATGCAACTAGCGCCGAATTTAGATTTTAGATATGGGGACCTAAGCTATTTGAGATATGGGGACCTAAGCTATTTGAGATATGGGGACCTAAGCTATTTGAGATATGGGGACCTAAGCTATTTGAGATATGGGGACCTAAGCTATTTGAGATATGGGGCCCTTAAGAAGTATATAGATAGTGAAATTTAAAAAAATGTGTGTGGGCTCAAAGCTATAGCTTGTTTAGCTTACAGGTAAATCCTGCACTGCACACAACTACACAATAGCGTAAGTGGTCCTCTGATTCCTTGTACACACTGTGATAAGACTCCTTGCGGCTCTGATTTATCTTGCTAGTCACATCTGTCTTCTTCAAGGATTTTCACTGATTATTTATAGTACAACAGTAATACTATTGTCTAGACAGCGAAATGGTTTCAGTTATTCATCGAATGCGAACAGTGTCAGTGATGACGCAAATATGCGGATTATTCCAGATTATACTAGCAGCAGTGGAAACATCGTGGGTTCATCAGCATCTGCATGGACGAGTCTCTCTTTCGACTTCAAACTCTTACTGGATCCCTCTTGTAGCAGGACAGTCCCACTAGATTTCCAGCAGAATGTGGTACAGAAAATGATGTGTTGTTTCTCTATTTTATTTGCAACATTGGCCCGAAACATTTGTCTTTGGCAGGAGTACTGATCTATAAGCGCTGTTATGGCAAACATAAGTAAACCTCTGTTAAGGTATCGATCCACTAGATTTATTTTAGACAAATTTGATCTATTATAGATTACAAATACCTTACAGTGTGTTACAGGATCCATAAAATGCAGCCAAAAACATTAACATTGCCTTGCTTGTTGTAAGAGGCAATCACGGGCGATTAGGCTACCTGCCCCATCTAGTAAGAACTGCTAAAAATTCAACAGACCATGAATTCAAAAGAAAACCCATTCCAACCATCCGGAACAGGATTGTTTCCGCCAACAGGTAGACGTGTGACATATCACGAAAATTCTGACAGTTGTTAGAAACAAGGATGAGATATAGGCAGACGATTGTCAGAAACGGATGAGAGATAGGCAGACGATTGTCAGAAACATGGATGAGATATAGGCAGACGATTGTCAGAAACATGGATGAGATATAGGCAGACGATTGTCAGAAACATGAATGTGAGATAGGCAGACGACTGTCAGAAACATGGATGAGAGATAGGCAGACGACTGTCAGAAACATGGATGAGAGATAGGCAGACGATTGTCAGAAACATGGATGAGAGATAGACAATTTAGGACAAAGTAAAGTAGAAGAAAATATGTTAAAACTTGTGATTCACAGGGAAAGGAAAGACTTTAGTAGACATGTTAGGAATATTAAAAGAGGTAGTGACAATCTACGATATTGATGTGTGGCTTGACATGTAAATACTTTCTACATTTTAAAGTATCGATTTTGAATGATGATTAGACCCATGACCATAGATATAACTGATTTTAAAAATAGACGGGGGCAGCGATAAAATTATTTTTACTTTATTCATGGGTTTTTAATGATTTTTGTATGTGGGAAAGCACTAAGGGAGGGGGGTCATCCTCTTTTTACTTGTTACTTAGCTACTACCAGATAACGTGTTAAAGCACGTTTCACTAGCTTTGCACAACTTAAAAATGATGTATCTCGGCCAATATATAACGCGTGTAATTAAAATTGTTTGTGTGTAAATTTGAAATTGAATATACCTTACGAATCAAATTGTTCATTAAAATGCAGTCAATAGTTTCAATGTTCGTTTATTTGCGATATATATCAAGTCTACGTATCAACACACATCGAACACACATTTTAAAAGATGTTTACAGTCAATTATAAGACTTCATTTACACATGATTGGTTTATCATACAATTGGCATGATTTAAGCGTGAAATTGTATTATTTTGTACTATTGAACACATGGCAGATGGTGTTTAAGGTTGTATCCGATATAATGTATGAAGTGGTAACATTTCTTTTATCTATCTATCTATATCTATCTATCTATACGATGTGGCCCTTGTTTGCCTTGCGGCGTCTGGGATGGAATAGTTCTCTGGAGATGGCCTTCTTGTGTGATGTTTGTAAGCTTGTTCCTTTGATTTTTGTGATCCACCTTTTACATGGTCTGCCTCTGGCTTTATAGCCGTTATGTCTATGTGTCATGGCCATTTGTGTGCACTGCTATCTGTTGATAATCTTTTCTCGATACACAATAAGTAGTATGCCGACAAAGATGAAATGATTTCATTCGTTTATAAAAACTGGGTATGATGCCCACACATAAAGTATATATTTATTGGGGCTAACCAAATATAATGTCACATGCAAAAATTGGCATTAATACGTTTGACGGTTAATCAGATAATTACATTTATGTTTGAGGGTCAAGCTAGTGAAACGTGCAATAATATTCTCAGTGTTATATAATTATTACCATATGCAATTATTATTTCTCGACGCTGGCCGAAATATAAACCCTCTAAACTGGCAAGGTGTTTATTGCAGCCACATTATGTAACTGGACCGTTCAGAAAGTGATAGCAACCTACTGAACTTAAATACTGTATAGATAGTCAAACCGCAAAAATAGGTACGTTTATCACTACGTTCTAACTAGGAAATGTTACCAAATTGAAATATTATTATTGAACAAGATATATATGCCACTATAACACTACCTATTTTTATATTGTTTGTTTACAGTAAAAATTGTCTTTGTTGGTTAGGCACATTCATTTTAACTGCACACACTGAACTTACGTTAACACTTGTCCTACCGCACAAACTGAACTTAAATTAACAATTTCCTTAACATTTGACTTGTTTTACTGCAGAAACTGAACTTAAGTTAAAGTCTGAAGAATAATGTGGGAAATATATATCCCCCCCCCCACCAAATCCTTTCTAGCACACATTAATTAAAAACACCGTTAACTGTGTGCTGGGATTGACATAAATCGTACATGAATATTCATGAGATCATTAACAGGTATGCAACCACGTGGACTTGGCACCCAATACCGAAAGTTGAGCTGTGCACAAACGTGTCCATAACAGTAAATTACATTCTATAATTGTGAGTTGGGGCGACACAGTCTAGTTCAGATCGATATCCCTTAGTCAACAATTATCCGACAAATGTACTTTGGTACACGGACGATATTCCCTTCTATTCTACAACTGTATCCAAATAGTTTGTTATTCCTCTAGGTCCAAAAAAACGGCACATAGGGCGGATGTCATAGATTTCTATGTCTCTCGTTTCATTGCAGTTTGCTTTAGATCTTTATTGTTTATGATACCGATGGAGAAACGTTCCCTTGTAATAGTTCTACGTAAAGTTTCTTTTGGTCTTCCTCGTTTTCTCTTGCCTTTTTGTGACCACATCAAAGCTTGACAGGGGAGTCTTTCAGTATCCATTTGTAGTTGTGTTCGATGTAATTCCAGCGACGCATTCTAATATAGGTGGATACATATTCTTGTTTTGATTCTTGTCTGACAACTGTGTTTGATTTGAAGTCTGAGTATCCTAATACATGGACGGTATTTACTTCTATTCTACAACTGTACATTAATACATGGACGGTATTTACTTCTATTCTATAACTGTACATTAATACATGGACGGTATTTCTTTCTATTCTACAACTGTACATTAATACATGGACGGTATTTCTTTCTATTCTACAACTGTACATTAATACATGGACGGTATTTCCTTCTATTCTACAACTGTACTTTAATACATGGATAGTATTTAGTTATATTGTACAGCTGTATTTTGATACATGGACGGTATTTTCTTCTATTCTACAACTGCATTTGGATCCATTGGCAGTAATTCAGTGTCATACTGCTATCACGTGTGTGTTACAAGGCCCGAAATGGAAGTAAATAATAGTAATACTGTCACATGCTACATCAACGAACTGGTGTTTCTGGAAGAGAATCATTTGAAGTTTAGGTTAAGTGAGAAACATTACTGTATGATTAAACGAGACGTGTTCTATGAGAACATTAGTCAGTCGCTGTGGCGATAGAGAAATGACGGAACGTATTCTACCCTTACAGAATCTCAATAGATGTAACTCGTTTCTATTGAGTTTCCTATCCCATGCTTCCCCAGAACTTCATCCCATGACTGATACTCTCTTAACTGAAATAAGCCAGTTGCCAATTTCATTTAATAATAATACTGCGCGTTTCAACGCACCATTTTTGTTTACAATATTTACCCCTCACATATTTTCTATGCATACCTCCTGGCCAACAATATCATACCTTTCAATAGCTTATTGTTAAGTCAATATTCACCGGAAGCTGCATTATTCAACCTCTCAGTAACAAATCCCCCGCAAAATGTGTATGTCCTATTGTTCAAATAAACAAAAGCATTCAAAAGTCAAACAATCGATGAGTAAGCTCTCTAGTTTGACTGGGAAATATGGGAAAATCTGGGCATATTCGAACGAACCTTGTTTGTTAAGCATGCTAGCATGGGATTAAAGACAAGGCTTCCCTTAAGACGAGTCAAGCAATTTCAACCTAGTATTCGTTTTGGTTATATCAGGGCGCATTGATTTTAAAAAAAATAGAATTGTGGCATTATGGTATGGGATCAGTACCAATTATATGTGTGAATTGTGATATCTACCGAAGTCCTCGGTATTGTGTCTTTTGTGATATGGATTTTATGTTGTCTGAGTGTTTAGCGCCACATAAAAGCTAGAATAATTTCTAAATAGGACATTTAATAGCACTGAGATATGATTGTCATGTGTACAATGAAAGTTGAACATAAAATGGCTATTAATGGATCTATATCTGTCTATAATCACGTAACCCGTCATGATCGTATGAGAACCACATTTGATGCTTCAGCATACAGAGTCTAACGAAATATGGACTATTAATGTATTTTTATGCAAGGGAAAATATATCCCTAAACCCCCACACACACACATACGAACATTCACACATACGAACATTCACACACACGAACATCCACACACGAACATCCACACATACGAACATCCACACATACGAACATTCACACATACGAACATTCACACATACGAACATTAACACATATATAGTAACTATGTCTTTTAAAATGTTCTTGGCTGGTTGGTTGCTGATACAACGGTCTATGGGCTCATACCCTGTGATCGAATGCCATTGTGTGATATATGCATGTTTTTGTGAGCTGTTGTTTTGTTCCATATAATGTTTCATTTATCTAGCCCTGGAGGGAGAAGCATTTTCCTGACGTCGTCCAGCGATGGATTTTCAAAAAAGTGGTTGTCAACAGTTTCATAGGGATGAGTACACAGCCGACATCCTGGAGTGTGTTGTTGTTGTATTCTGTTTAGGTGATTGTTAAGCTGTACATGTTCTATGCGCAGTTGGAAAATGATACTCTAGTCTTTCCTTCATAGGAGGTTAATGTTGTCTTTAGGATTTAGGCTGATCATATATTTATATATTTCTCTCCCAGTGTTTCCCATAGTCCATCTGTTCAACCAATTCTCTTCATTCACAAATTTCAACAACATTTTAACTTTGTGCATGGTCGTTTGTGTATGTGGCTGTTCTTGCTGTGCTCCCTTCGTTGCTAGTCTGCCTTTTCCTGTCATTGCCAGGTGTGTTTGAGTGGCAATGAATCCAATGAATAACTATGCTGACTTTATAAGATGTAAGCAGCTGGTTGGCATGGTGATATCGTTCAACTAGCTCAGATTTACAATGTACATCACATTCTAATGCTTGAACAGCAGACATAAGAGTCTGTAAAAATCACAATGTTTTGGACATGATGGAAAGGCCTCAGATATGGTCTTCATGTGGTACATGGAAAATTTTAGTGCTGTTAATTCAGCTTCATAGTTATAACACAACCACACCCTCCCCACATGCATCAAACAACATTAGATGTTTTGTATGGATAATTTATATAAGCACCATGACTTTATTTGATGGTGGCTTTGAAAGCATACCCGTCAGTATAGACATGAATCTATTGTTCTGGGTGGGTGTCTATTGTTTCTATGTTGCTTTCATAAGACTTACTGGGTCAGAACTTTTTGTTGCATTATCTCTTAATTGTGTCTTGATTTCTAGCAATTTAAAATGGTTGTGTGTGTTGGTAAACATTTTTTACTTTTTGCAGTTCTTGTCTTGGAGGTGATAGCTATCTTTTATTTCATTGACATGCCTGATAACTCTAAACATGGCACTAGATATTCAATAGAGTACCCTATATGTTCAATAGAGGACTTATATGTTCAATAGAGGACCCTATATGTTCAATAAAGGACTTTAGCTGTTCAGCGACCATAAAACTCGATCATGGATAGTCTATTAATTAACATTGACAAAACTTGGTAATATGATAATGATATTACTCACCGGAAATCACACAAATCAACGTTTCAACCTTCTTCTTCAGTGTTCATTCTCAAATTCTCACTGGATTTCTCTTGTAACAGGACAATTGTTCTACAAGATTTACAGTTGGATGTAGTCCAGAGAATGGAAATGTGTTGTGTTGCCGTTTTATTTGCGCCAATGGCCCAACACATCCGTCTTCGGCTGGTACGTTTCAACCAGTCTTAATCAACAACACACGACGAGCAAAGAACAACCCTGTCCACGATTACAAATAACGGTGTAAACATCTAAACACAACATATAGTTAAAGTGGATAATTGCCAGACATTTGTTAGAGTGTAAATGATAACTGAAAATATAAAAACTGGGACGTTAAAGATGAAACAAAACAAAAAGAAAAATGGCTGAAAGCAACATAATATTAACAAAATGAAACAAACACAGAAATTACATAACCGGATTACAAACACATAACCGGATATCTACACAGGAATGCAGGATATTAATCCCAAAAGGCTGTAGTGTACCTCATTGTTCGATATACCGGTTCTCAATCGCATATAGATTCCAGTCATCAGAGGAGCATAATTTAATAACGGTCATTTTAATAATGAAATAATCCCTTTAGCTGTGAGCAGCTAACTCATCTAACTCATATTTATTATTAATGGGATTATTAATATCCTTCATTTCATAACTCAGCTAACTCAGATGTTGGAGATACGTTGCAGCCAACCTTCGTTGCGGAGACGGCACTTAATGATGATGAGCTAACTCATAACAGCCCAAAGCCTTTCTGACAAAAGCACATGCTTTCAGTTATATAATTGAGGTAACATTCGGACTCATGTCTCAAAGGCAATCAATCAAGTGACATGACGAATGGCGACTCTCTGTCTCTTGTGTTGTCAATAAGCTCGGTTGGTGAACTTCTATCGTACTACAGTGCTACTCCATGTAGCAACGTTTCTCTTTGTCGTCCCATATCTCTTCTCCGCTTCATCTTTCCAGTGGTTATTAAGTGTGCAAGCTGTGTTCTTCTCAACACATGCCCTAGAAATATTGAACTGTCTGCTCCTAATGTTTGATAAAGGCATGAATATAAAAAAAGGGGGGGGGGGTGTAGTATGGATACAAGTTTAGTACCTCGATTGTAGGCGTTCCAGTTCGCCAGATTACCACGTTATGTCAGGAGCGTAACACACTCTTCTGGGCCAACAAGCCCATAATTCCTCTTAGATTTTATTATCCATTCGCAGCGATCTTGCATTCTCCGTCATCTTGGAGTCTACCACTAACGGACAAAGATGCCATGTACGCTGGCATGCATATTGTACTTGGCCATCATGGGGATTATTTGATAGAAGACAAAAGTAAGAAATGGAGACGTGATGTTGATATTTTATGGTTGACAAATTGTCAGTTCCCCCTCCCCCAACTTTCCTTAGCTATGCCTGGGACGGGTCTGAATGATGGTGACGAATAACATTTTCATCTACCAGAAGTCAGTCGTTACTAATTTGTTAGTCTGTCAAAACTCACACGAATCCATGAATAATATAATCATCTGGAGTCATCGGGAATCGTCCTTCAAAAGTGACGCTCTATGACTTTTTCCGTGATGCTCATTAACTGTCGACACAAAGTGACCAATTAAAATCACCGGAAAAGTCAAATAGCTTCACTTTAGGAGTATGATTCCCGATCATTTCACAGGATCGTATTTTTAGAGATCCGACCCACGTACATATTTTCTGCTTTATCCAGCTCATAAATTTCCCCGCCCTGACTCACTGATCTAAAAATAGATGCGAAATTCCTTTTATTGATCTCGATAACTGATCATTATGCGTACAACCAGTTTGAATCTTGAGTTTCTACAACATACCTAGCGTAGGCGCAACTTCATTGTTCTGTTGTACCTGTATTAGTTTATTTGTTGTATTTTTTTTTAAATTAAAAAGGAAACGCAGACTTCATTGTGCATAAGCCAGCATATACCGATGTATTTTGTGTATTAGGCGTGATATCAATCACTGTCTGCTGTATCGGAACATCGTTACACGTGAAACGGAAAGGATACAGTGTATTCAGGTAAGAACAGTGTAGTGACATATAGAAGTGATATAGGCAGGAGTGAAGTTAATACAGGTAAGGTTAGAACAAGTACATGTAGTGTATAGCGAATACACATAGGAATGGAGTGAATACTAGTGAAGACTCTATTTGAGATATAGAGTGCATACAGCTAGGGATAGAGGGGATACATGCAATGTTCCTGCTAAGCTGCGCTACCGTACGCTGGCGCACATAATTTGGACTTGGTGCACATAACTTGCGTGTGTAAACGTTCATATAATAAAAAATAGAATTAGTGTAGATTGAAGAAGATGAGAATTTTTAGGTAAGAAGTTTGTTCAGAAAAAATGTGTGTTCAAAATGTATACGTTTACGCAGATATATATTTTCTCACATACACTTTTGTATTAGATGTAACATTGGATACAGATAGCCGTGAATTGAATACAGGTAGGGATAGAGTAAATACAGCTATCGATGAAGTGAATAACGGTAGGGATATAGTGGATACACGTAGGGATGGATACAAGTAGTATATAGCACATACTTCTTCCTTTGTTCTCAAACTCCTGATAATTAGCAGAATGTAGTCTGGAGAAAGGACTGCGTGGTGTCATGATTTACAGTGTTGCTGCAATATATGCACCTTTCAGCCAGATGCATTCGACTTCGGCATGATTTCTGGTTCACTTTAACCATATATGGAACGTGACAGCCAACTCCAGCTCTTTAGTCTTACACGCATGGAAGGTAAATATCGTTGATATTCTTTGCTTCCAGGGCCTGGTAACACACAGGCAATATAGCGGATACAGGTGGAGATAGAGTGGATACAGGTGGTAATAGAGTGGATACAGGTGGTAATAGAGTGGATACAGCTGGTGGTAAAGTGGCTGAAGGTGGTGATAGAGTGGATACAAGGTAGTGATAGAGTGTATACAGCTGGTGGTAAAGTGGCTGAAGGTGGTGATAGAGTGGATGCAGGTAGTGATAAAGTGGACACAGATAGTGTATAGCTGATACATGTGGTGATAGTGTATAGTGGATACAGGTTGGCGTGTTAAAATGTGAACATCTGGTTTAGTATATATACTATATTAGCTCGTTTCTTTCTCCGGAATACATCCTTTTATAATGCAGAGGTTTGAGAAGGTACACATAAGTACAACAGCAGCAAATATTGATAGTATCCAATTCAGAGAATGTTAATAAATATTGATAGTGCAAAGTCATAGACTGATAGCAAATATAGTTGAGTCAAAATGCAGGTAATTCAAAGAATGTTAACAATTATTGTTAGCGTCTAATTTAGAGAAGGTTAACAACAAATATTGATAGCTTCCAGTCAGAGAATGTTATTAAATATTGATAGTGCAAAGTCAGGGAATGTTAACACATTGATAGCGTTCAGTCAGAGAATGTTAACAACAGATACATTGGTATCCCATTATCATAAATTGGTCCGAACCGTTAAACCGTTCAAATAACCAAAATTTGTTATATAGTTATATACCAGAAGGAATAAACTAACTGACGATTTTGGAAAGTGTTGTTATATAGTTAATTTAGTTATAAAGGTATGCGCTATAAAGGTATAACACGGTATTGATAATGGGACAATGGATCGAGCCGACGTTTTGAACTCCATAAGAGATATAGTACGCGAGAGTGAGACTAGTGTGGATGATGATTCCATTTCAATGTTCAGGATTTGAAATGCGGTGTTGCTAAAAGTGAACATTGTAGAAGGCGCAGAAGAATGAGGGTCAGCCAGCAGTGGACCAGTGCTGTCAACAGAAGTGTAATGGTGGATATACTCAGGGAGAAATCTGAGCAACTATGGATGTGTCCAGTTTGTAGTGATGATGGTTATCCGATGACTAATGTTAACAAATATTGATATCGTCCAGTCAGAGAATGTTAGAAGTATCCAATGATACTTGCCAACAACTGTGCCAGTTGACAAAATAATACATATTGGTCAATGGGGAAAACAAACCTTAATCTCATTCAACTATTTCCCTGTTTTCATTGGCCACTGAGATTATACTTTGTGTGATAGCCAAAGTTTTTTTTCCCCATTAGCCAATAGGTTTTTATATTTCCTAGTGTAACGCAACAGCTGTCTCATGAACAATAAGCAACGAGTGTATGGGAAGTTTTCTCATCGGCCATGGCATTCGTACCTCGATATTGTTTTACTTTGAGGTCGCTACTCTGTGTGATTGACCAGGCCGAGACCGCCGGAAAAAGAAGACCTCTGTGTATATTTAATTATGACTTCATTCATTACGTTTTTGATTATTTTCGTGATATTCGTTGGTCACTATTTATATACTAAGAGTCTCCATGGCTATTTTTGGCATGCGACTCCAAGTATATACATTGTAAACAACGAAAATCACGATAATAGTCAAAGACGTAACAAATATAATTCTATTTAATTCCGTACATAATCATTCTTCTGCCGACGGTCTCAACCAGGCTATGATCATCCGCTCAAAGAAATTACGCCGCTGTAAATTTTCTACTCCACTCATACACTTGCTGGGTTAACAGGCATACATCAGCCTGGGCCTTGATTTAGAGATACATTATTATTTGTTTCACCCTTTCACTGATTAAAACAACATCACATATAAATGAATGCTGTTTCTTTCTGGTGCATGTCAATAGTGGGATGATCACATTTAAACTGCCAATATAACTTTGCCGTTACGTTGTTCGTCTATACCGAGATGGCATGTGCAGGATACTTTTGACATCCTTAACAACAATACAGTGGAATCTCTCTATAGCGCATACTTATATAACACATTTCCCTATGTAACAACACGTTTACAAATTCCATAATTATATTTATTCTTTATTGATTTATACTTTATTGATTTATTCTTTATTGATTTATACTTTATTGATTTATTCTTTATTGATTTATACTGCATATAGCGAATTTCTGTTACTGCATCAGCTATTGTATACTGGTTGTCTAAACTGCCTATATTAACGTCTTGTCTTGTCTAGCCATGTGTGACATGAGACGTCATGGGGAGCCGAAGATTTCTATTCATTGCCAGTTGGAAGGTTTCAGTTGAATTAAGAGTGTCTCGTTAAAATATTTTGGATGTTGTCTATCCATCTGCATCGTGGTCGACCTTTCTCTCTAAAGCCGGGCACTCTACTGTCGTACGCTGCTGCCGGAGTAGATTGCGATTCATTCTTATTAGATGACCCGCCCGTGTGTTGCCGGGGCCCGAAAGGGGAGCAAAGAATAGCAACACTGTTAACCTTCCACGCATGTCGTAAAAGGCGCCTAAGGAGGTTATGGGCTGGAGTTGGCTGTCCTATCCCATATAGGGCCAGCGACCCAAAGCCATGCTGAAGTCGGATGTGTCAGGCCGAAAGGCGCATATATCGCAGCTATGCTGTAAACCATGACGCAACGCATTTCGTTCTCCGGACTACATCCGAAGAATTAAATGACTATTCGTGTTACTGAAGTCTAACTCAACAGTTAGCTCTGTCATGTGAACGTCGATAGTTCCGTCCTTGCTCGTCGTTTTCTGTTATGTATGTAGTCTTTATAAAGGTCTTTTGGTGGAAACATCGATTTGTGTATTATTACGTGTGTTTCAAGTGATTAGCAAAACTTAATTACCCTGTTCCAATTTTTTACTACTGTATAATCGTGTCTAGACGGTCTAGTCGATTCTAGTATGTTCATGTGTGCCATTGTATAGTCTTGTCTAAACGTTCTAGTATGTTCATGTGTGCCATTGTATAGTCTTGTCTAAACGTTCTAGTATGTTCATGTGTGCCATTGTATAGTCTTGTCTAAACGTTATAGTATGTTCATGTCTGCCATTGTATAGTCTTGTCTAAACGTTCTAGTATGTTCATGTGTGCCATTGTATAGTCTTGTCTAAACGTTCTAGTATGTTCATGTGTGCTATTGTATAGTCTTGTCTAAACGTTTCAGTATGTTCATGTGTGCTATTGTATAGTCTTGCCTAAACGTTCTAGTATGTTCATGTGTGCCATTGTATAGTCTTGTCTAAACGTTCTAGTATGTTCATATGCGCTATTGTATAGTCTTGTCTAAACGTTCTAGTATGTTCATGTGCGCCATTGTATAGTATTGTCTAAACGTTCTAGTATGTTCATGTGTGCCATTGTATAGTCTTGTCTAAACGTTCTAGTATGTTCATGTGTGCCATTGTATAGTCTTGTCTAAACGTTCTAGTATGTTCATGTGTGCCATTGTATAGTCTTGTCTAAACGTTCTAGTATGTTCATGTGTGCCATTGTATAGTCTTGTCTAAACGTTCTAGTATGTTCATGTGCGCCATTGTATAGTCTTGTCTAAACGTTCTAGTATGTTCATGTCTGCCATTGTATAGTCTTGTCTAAACGTTCTAGTATGTTCATGTGTGCTATTGTATAGTCTTGTCTAAACGTTCTAGTATGTTCATGTGTGCCATTGTATAGTCTTGTCTAAACGTTCTAGTATGTTCATGTGTGTTATTGTATAGTCTTGTCTAAACGTTCTAGTATGTTCATGTGTGCTATTGTATAGTCTTGACTGGATGTTATAGTCAATTCTTATCCATTCCTGTGTAGTTCTGTATAGTCTTCTACAGACAACCTCGTCTAGATTGTGTCGTTTAGCAAAGTCTAATCTAGATACTTTGAAATTTATTGTTTGGTTATCTGTTAGCAAATAGTTCCAGTTATCAGTATCTCTCTATGATAACTTTCCCCACTATTTACCAGATATGTGGCCCACAATAAACTACTTATTACTTGCTTGCTCAAAAACCGGTTCTACTGTTTTATTCAACGTCTCACCCCCCCCCCCCCCCATTTATACAGACACTTAAATTAGCAGGTTTCAGATATCGAAGTTGCCCGTCTTTGATGTCGAGACCCGTTTTGTGTGAGATACCAGCATTGCTTGTGGAGGCGGCTTGAACTATTATTTATTTTATACAAACATATTCTCATGTTTTCCTCCAACTATTTATTGTACGATTATGTGTTTTGAGTTCAGATTGGAGAGACAATTTACACAATATAATGTGCAGAGATCTTGGTGTGCATCTGTGAACAGAGCCACCATACACTATAGAGTTTTCAGATATATTGTCGTGTATCTGTGAACAGAGACACCATAAACTATCGTGTTTACAGATATATTGTCGTGTATCTGTGAACAGAGACACCATACACTATAGTGTTTGCAGATATATTGTCGTGTATCTGTGAACAGAGACACCATACACTATCGTGTTTACAGATATATTGTCGTGTATCTCTGAACAGAGACACCATACACTATAGTGTTTACAGATATATTGTCGTGTATCTGTGAACAGAGACACCATACACTATAGTGTTTACAGATATATTGTCGTGTATCTGTGAACAGAGACACCAGACACTATAGTGTTTACAGATATATTGTCGTGTATCTGTGAACAGAGACACCATACACTATAGTGTTTACAGATATATTGTCATGTCTCTGTGAACGGAGACCATATACTATAGAGTTTTCAGAGATTGTTTTTAAAAGAACAAAGGGATGACTATAACTGCCCCCGCCAAAGTAAGATTTTTATGACTATAGAAAGGGATGACTATAACTGCCCCCGCCAAACAGACAGTTTTACACGTAAAAAGCTCACAATTTTACACGTAATAAGCTCACAGTTTTACACGTAATAAGCTCACAGTGTTTGTGGTGATCGACTGATGGTACATTTTGTGCACAGGGATACTGTTTTACTGTACTTCGTGATATAAAATCTTTTTGTGTTCTTAGTTCTTTGATAAACGTTTTTCTTCTGGTGTACAAACGCGTATCAGGACAAATAATCCAAATGCCCAGTATGTTTCTGGCAGTAACCATACTTTGAATCTAGTGGGAGTACACGGAGCGTCAACAGCAGTGGACTCAGTTACGTTTTTTGGTACTATGGATAGAGTTTAAAATTATATTTCGTCTTTCACTCACCGCTGGAAAATTCTTACCGACGTTGCAGGTCAAGGTGCCAAACGTCTTATCGAAACACGCTGGAGTGCAAGGTACGAAGCCATAGCGATCATGAAGATCCATTATAATGAGATTATTGAAGTCCTGGAATCACTTTCGCAGAGCATAAAAGAAAATACAGTGACAAGATCAGACGCTGGGCTCCTATTTCCTGCTCTCCAGTCGTTGTCAGTTTTGGTCTTCCTTGGATTATGGAATCGAGCTCTTTGAAATAAATTATGCACATTTGTATCTGCAGAAGAACGGTCTAAATGTGCTGTGAAAATTTAGGCATTACTATTGTTCCTAGTCGACAACCGTGATATTATGGTTATAGACGCATTTTATTATGCTAAAAATGTTTGTGAAAATCTATGCATCGATATAGCTCCTCGTCGAATAAGAAAAACAAAAACGATGGTTAGTGAGAAAGTTGCAGATGCTGGTTTAAACTATGGTATTAAATTAAGACAAGAAATGTTCGAATCAGTGGTCAGAATAATACAAGAAATCAAGGCCAGGTTTCAGCAACTGCATGAGCTGGATGTTAAATACTCTTTCCTCACATGAAGCAACTTGTTAAACCCAGAATACAAGTGTGAATTCGAAGAGCCTAGTGACATCGATGTGAGAGGGTTTGAAATCGAATGAGAGGATACAGCTGGTGGTAAAGTGGCTGAAGGTGGTGATAGAGTGGAATCGAATCGAAATCGAATCTTCTCTTTCCATTCGTCGTCTTTTGATGTTTTGTTTGTGTCTTGATAAAGGCCTTTTGGTTGAAACGTTGAATGTGATTTGTGTATTGTAATTTTTATGATTACCCACTAGGTTTAGATATAGTCTATGGTGTCCCATTGAAACGGAATATAAACCTGTGTTTTACGTAAGTCTAATTGAAATCGAAAGAGAGATTACGCAATTTCATCGCTGCAGCTGATGCAAAAGACCAAAATAAAGTTACGAAGGGATCCTTTGAGATTCTAGGAGTTTGTTCAACGAGGCAACTATCGTATTTTCGTGCGGAATATCGTGGTAATGCTTCGCATATTTTTAACAATAGCTATCAGCATTGCAGCATGTAACCGAAGTTTCTCAAAGTTAAAAGTTAAGAACAAAATTACTTAAAGTCTACTATGAGCTCTAAAAGATTAAGTAATATAGTCATTTTGTCAATAGAACAATTGAACAAAGTATCACGGACGAAATTCATTTTGAAGACGTCATAAACAATTTTGCAGCCCCTAAGGCTTGAACAGTTAAATGATAATGTATTTGTATTTATGTACCTAATATGTTTTCAAATAAATATTTTCGTCTAGTCTTTTTACAATTACTGACTTATTTTTTTTAAAGTTACAAGGACGGAAAATTATGATTCCGCCCCGGACGCCATTGACACAAGCTACGCATCTGCTTGTTAAGCAGTGGTTCTCAATCTTTTTGATCCCATTCCCCACTTTGACCATATGAGAAATTGCCATTCTATAAAATAATAAATTGCACATATAATTGAAGGTATTTTTGTCTACATTGTAATAATATAAGTGTATATATATATATATATATATATATATATATATATATATATATATATATATATATATATATATATATATATATATATATATATATATATATATATATATATATATATATATATTGCAATAATTACACTAGACATTCATTCATTTGAGCTATTTTTATAATGAATCGTAATAGTAGAAAAAATAGTAGAAATTAAGAAGTTAAGTAGAAACGAGTGTAATAAATGTTTACGTTTGATTAAACGCAGTTATCAAATATTCATAATATATTAATTAACAAACATATCACGACATTTCCTACTTTAACAAACAATTCAACAGAATCCCTGGCTACTGTGATTCAGAGCCGATGAAATGAAGATTGCACATAATGAGACACCAGGGATTGTTTGTTATTGCCAACTCTTAGCTATACAGAGGAGTGCTTGAAATGGTATAATGCATGCCATTACAACATAAAATATACTTGGACGCATCGTGCTCACTTGCACCAGAGATGTAATCCTGTCTCAAAAAGATATGTTGACACACATGGAAGTATTGCATGGTGAACTCTTTTTTTTATCACGTTTGAGTAGGAATCAAGGACCAAACTTTGGTGATTGATTTCTCGTCAACATATCTCTAGATCTGAAATCAGTCTTCAGTTTTAGAAATTCATTCTGACAATCTTCAGGAACTTGTTCAACTTAAATAGATTTCATACTAAATTTTACTCATTGCTACTGTGTTTGAATGAAGTTATACATATTTGTTGAATGCATTTTCCAGTACTGCAAAATTTCAATTTTTTGGGGTGCAAATTCTGGAAGCACATGGTCATTGCCATCTGCATCAAGAACAGATTATAATTTCTGAAAAATTTTGATATGGATTTATTCAACGAACTGTGGTCAACAGCCCTGAGACAGGGCCGTATAGCTTATATATCAGAGCATTTTCAGATGACCACAATCTTATTCTTGTGTTGTGTGCAAGTGGGCAGTTGTGCAAACTATTTTCCGTGTTCTCTGCGGCTTATCGACAGAGGCACATATCGGTGTCGCTAATTCCAAACCTTTCATATATGTGTTGTTTGACTGTTGTAATCTAGTTACAATTCTAAACCTTCCATACATGTGTTGTTTGACTGTTGTAACCTTTTCTCTATTCTAAACCTTCCATACATGTGTTGTTTGACTATTGTAATATGTTCTCAATTCTAAACCTTCCATACATTTGTTGTTTGACTGTTGTAATATGTTCTCAATTCTAAACCTTCCATACATGTGTTGTTTGACTGTTATATATTCACAATTCTAAACCTTCCATACATGTGTTGTTTGACTGTTGTAACCTATTCTAAATTCTAAACCTTCCATACAGGTGGTGTTTGACTGTTATTATATATTTTCTAGACTAAACCTTCCATACAGGTGGTGTTTGACTGTTATTATATATTCTCTAGTCTAAACCTTCCATACAGGTGGTATTTGACTGTTATTATATATTCTCTAGTCTAAACCTTCCATACATGTGTTGTTTGACTGTTGTAATCTATTCTCAATCTGAAATTTATTGTTCATTTCTCCCAAGCTTGTGGATGACATTGTCTTTTATAGTTGCATGTGTGAGTCGAGTTCCATTTCATGTTTATGGGATTTTTAATGATGGATTTCATTTCTGAAAACGATACCGATTCCTCTAATTATTGTTGCAGACAATGAGTTCCAGGTTTTGGGTATGTGATCTGAATCTCATTTCTCGTTATTTGGGAGTGGGCTATTAACTTTCACTTTAAATTTAATCTTGCTCACGAAAGCTTTCAAAGAATCAATGAATGTTATTATGTTTGTATTCCTTCCCTGTTGCAGAAGATTCAATTTATTCAGCTGTTCAAAGATATCAACCATATATGCAAGACAAATTCATTCCTCCTTACCATCAAACAAGACGAAAACTTCCATCCTACCTTAAATTTCATGAGCTCATCTCTAAACTCACATTTCATCTTTTAAGCCATCAACAATTTTTTAGTTGGTTTATTTATAATTTACGTTAAGTGCAAATCTTTTTAATTTTATAAAAAGTTTCTTACGTTTTCAATTCATAAGACGTTGCCGCATTAAACCTTTTTTTTTCTTTTTTTTCTCCGAGTATTTTCGAATATTTTTTCAATATTAAAAAATTTTGGGTATGTAGTCACATATCTCTTTCTCTCTCTCTCTCTCTCTCTCTCTCTCTCTGCCCCGGTATTTGAGAATAATTGTTTTAAAACAAATATAAAAACACATAAGCAAGCTCCAGAAAAAAGGCTAGAAGACAAAGAAATATGTGATGTGTAATGGAGTGGATACACGCACATAGAAAACTTAGAAGACTTTTCATCTCAAGATATTGCAGACAGGTTTTCTGAGTATAAAAGAATATCTTACTGATCTTCATCCCTCTTCCATCACTACCATTGCACATAAGAGACGATCGTATTCTGGACGTGGGAACAATAAATGAAACATTTTTTTGGCCAGCACGTTAGAGTTAACACCAACTTTATAAGGATTAGAGATATTAGTGACAAGTTTAGAAGGATTAGATATATTAATGACACGTTTAGAATGAATAGATATATTGGTGCCTACATATTTAGAAGGATTAGATATATTAGTGACACCAAGTTTAGAATAATTAGAGATGTTAGTGACACGTTTAGAAGGATTAGAGATATTAGTAATACCAAGTTTAGAAAGATTAGAGATATTAGTGATACCAAGTTTAGAAAGATTGGAGATATTAGTGATACCAAGTTTAGAAAGATTGGAGATATTAGTGATACCAAGTTTAGAAAGATTGGAGATATTAGTGATACCAAGTTTAGAAAGATTGGAGATATTAGTGATACCAAGTTTAGAAAGATTGGAGATATTAGTGACACCAAATTTAAAAAGATTAGAGATATTAGTGACACCAAGTTTAGAAAGATTTTATTAGTGATTTTAGTAACATCAGATTTCAGGATTAAAGATGTGTGTTAGTAACATCAGATTTCAGGATTAAAGATGTGTGTTAGTAACACCAGATTGTGGGATTAAAAATGCGTGGCCTCTAGTTGTAGGATTAAAGATTTGTGTTTGTGACCTCTGATTGTAGGATTAAAGATTTGTGTTTGTGACCTCTGATTGTAGTATTAAAGATTTGTGTTGGTGACCTCTGATTGTAGGATTAAAGATTTGTGTTTGTGACCTCTGATTGTAGTATTAAAGATTTGTATTGGTGACATCTCATTGTAGGATTAAAGAATTGTGTTTGTGACCTCTCATTGTAGGATTAAAGATTTGTGTTTGTGACCTCTGATTGTAGGATTAAAGATTTGTGTTGGTGACCTCTGATTGTAGGATTAAAGATTTGTGTTGGTGACCTCAGATTGTAGGATTAAAGATTTGTGTTTGTGACTCTGATTGTAGTATTAAAGATTTGTATTGGTGACATTTCATTGTAGGATTAAAGGATTGTGTTTGTGACCTCTGATTGTAGTATTAAAGATTTGTATCGTTGACATCTCATTGTAGGATTAAAGATTTGTGTTTGTAACCTCTGATTGTAGGATTAAAGATTTGTATTGGTGACCTCTGATTATATGGTTAAAGTTTGTATTGGTGACCTCAGATTGTAGGATTACAGATTTGTGTTAGTGATTTCTGATTATAGAGGTATGTTTGCAAATTGTGTCATCAGAGTGTGTGATTAAAACATGAAATGTCAATGACCACCTGTATTGTTCACGTCTGTGCTGTGTTTAGTCCAAGTTCTACAAATATATATATTTATATTATGCACTGTGAATTTAGATGATAATGAAATAATTTGTTTAGCTGTGGGCAGGAAGCTCTTGACAGCCCACATTATTTCTGACACAAGTACACGTTTCTCCAGTTGTGTTGCTAAGGTAACACAAGGTTTTCTCAAATGCCGTTGTAAAGGGGGGGGGGTTATATATGCATGTTTAGTCCCCGAAAGGAAACATTTCAGCACGATAGTATCCCTGAATTACCAGTATTTGCCAGGAGCACGGCACACACTTCTGGGCCAACTATCTCATCACTCTTCTGTTAGATTTGCTGACCCATTGCAGGGACAGAGTGTATCTAACATAGAAGACAAATGTAAGAAAGTGAGAGAAAATGATTTTACAGGTGACATGCTGTCAGCATATTCCCCAACTTTTCTCATTCGCTCCCAACGAATGCCCGGAAAGAAGACAGTGGTCCTATTATTTGCACCCTGAAATAGAATTTCAGGCCCATATTGCCACACTGATATTGCACCTTGAAACAGTTGTAAAAAAAAAAAGCATAGGCTAACCAGTTCTCCATTTTCTTCTCACGCTAACGAGTGTTCATGTATTTTTCTGACGGCGAATAGATTCGGTGGCTCAGTGATAATAAAACTGATTGATGAAAGAAAAACTGATCTGAAAGGAAACATGCTTGTAAAATGATTAATGAACAAAGTGACACACTATGATGGAATGTGCAGTAGAGAGTATGAAAGGAATGACATTAATCAATTTTTTAATACGTCAAGTTTCTGTGTGTGTGTGTGTTGCTGGGGATATCATATTTAAAAAAAAAACTGTGTATATGTGCGCGCTAGAGGGCAACGATTTAAGAAAATATTGCACAATTTCAGAGCTAGATCTGTGGAATGAAGGTAACTACGAAGGACATTTATACCTATCCCCTACTTCATGTTTGTTCAAGTGTAACACCTTGTTTATTATGCTTGCCCTGTTGATTGCCTCTCGGAACAAGATACGGATATCTCCATGTGTGTGTTATTAATGGTGGGTGATAAGTTAAACGTACCAGCATAATTTGAGTGCAGTATGGTAATATAAATATGTGTTTTGTGTGGGCGAATGTGCTCTTGTATGCCCCAAATCTAGAGAATACCATGAACAAACATAATGGATGATGCCATAGTTTGTGTCCAATGTATAATAGACAGCACTTGGGAATCTATTTACTTACTTTATGTTTATTTATTCTCTGCTGGCGACGTTCCAACGAAACCAGTTACACGCCGGGGTTACGTTAGAGGGACCAGCACGGGTGTCACCACGATACGATATGAAATGAACTAAATATCACTAGTAGAAATTATTTGGCAGCACAGCAATGAAACGTGGAAAATCTGGCAGGATATAAATAACTGACCTGCCAGTATGGAATTGAGTATTTACAGACCTGTCATTACTTTTATTGTGTTATTATATATGATTTTGATATTACATGTACACGCTGGCATATCAAGATAACAGTTGAATACACTGAACCGCACCCTTCTGTGTGTTTGAAATTTGAGTGTTTGAATCATCGCGCCTTCATTTAGTATCATGTGGTCTCCAATCTCGAATAAATGGTTCAGCGGCAGTGCACGAACGCTGTAGCAGCTGCGAGAGTCTACAATATAATTCATTTTGTGGCGGTGTAGAAGTTTGTGATGTGATATATCAATTTTGTTGTTGCTTTGAAAGCTCATTTTTAGTTATATATTTTAACAACCAACATTTATTTTATAACGTAAGAAACTTGTACACATGACATTCGAGTTTATCGTTCATCTTCGATAAGAATAGATACATCGCCGTATCAATTTGAGGTTATGGTCACTTCCAATTTTTGTATGCCTAAATCAGTTTGACATCTTAGGTGACAGTCTTTGTTGACTAGAACGATTATCGCCAAGAGATCAGATCATATGCTGTCTCCTCAGCGAATATTGGCTGCAATGAAACAACACTTTCTGTTTCTTGGGTGACACAATTTTTTCTAACTTTTCTCTCTCGTGATGTTTACCTTTAACTTGTATTTTTTCCGCCATCATGCTTGATGTCCTTCAACTTTTACCTCCAGTCCGAATCCATCCGTTCTATTTTGATTCCTGACAGTAGATTGTCAATTTTAATTCCATAGCCAATATATTTTATATAAGCTTTCTCCAAACAAAGTTCAAGACTTTTCGCAAGACGTTTGTTCTTTTTTATTTAATTCAGAAACTATTGTTTGCAAGTTAGTTAGTTAGTCGTTGGATCATCGTCACTGCACTCCGGACAAGTCCATATTTGCTTAGATCTCTCCTTGAGTGTATCCGCCATTACACGTTGACTGATGGTCCCAGTACGCCGTTGATTGACCACAATTCTTCCTTGCCCACGAAACCGCTCCTTATTCTAGTCATGGAACAAGAGTCATCGTCACTTATACAGCTATTTGTTCGTGAGTTTTCCCGTAAGGCGTTCAAAATGTCTATCCAATCCATCGCTCCCCCGACAGCCGTAGTAGCCGCGTGTGCGGCCATCTTATCTGCTCTCTTATTACCCCGAACTCCCGCATGTCCCTGCACCTAAATAAAAGTCATTTTAGGCACACAGAAATTCTTCACTGCATCCAGCTACTGTTCCCGAATGTACCTCTTCTGTACTTTCACAATCATGCGCATCGAGTCACTGAGTACACAGGCATATGTCACAGTGTGTGAGGACACCCATTTCATAGCTTTGGTTACTGTCAAAATCTCCATTGTCATGATGCTTGTGGTCTGGACGAATGCACCACATTCCTCTCTGATAGCCTCCCCCATCTTTGAGCCGTGAAGTTCCTGGTACTCCGGATGTGTCTCTCTATCAACTCATCTGGGTGTATAATAATATTACCTTCCCTGGAATTCTCACCGATCAGAACGAGCACCTCCGACTCCACCACTGTCGGACACCATTCCCTGCATTCTCTATTGAGTGTTATTATTACTTTGAAGGATGTCGCACAATCTGACTCCCTTCCGCACTAGGTAGCACATCCTCCAACCTGCACACACTCTGTATACTGTGCTCTGCGCGTCCCATCCACGACTTTCCTCTCTTAAGTCGACTGCATTTCACTTTGATAATTTCAGCGTGTAGAGGGTGTTCTTTATCAGCGGTGATTTGTAGGTAGTCACGCGCCCTGCACATTTGTATTCTTTGCTCTGCAGTTGGGCAATCAAGTAAGTATCGCACAGCCCGTGCCGACTCCTCTCGTACACCTCAAAATGATTTGCATTCCCTCATTTTGGATTCTATCCAATCTTTCTGCTTGAGTCTGATTCAGTGTCAGAATCGCCAGCGCGTACTCTACCACCGCCACCACCAATCCATAATACAGCAGAAATAGCATTGAGCATCAGCCATAACTTACATCGCCACAAGACCTTCATAAGCCTTTACAATGATGTGGTCAACATGATCTTTGAAACTCAGACTTCGATCCAACATAACCCCCAAGTACTTCATTAAGCTGGTTCTTTCGAGGACATCCCCTCTCAAGATAATCTATGGGGTGGAAGTGTTTACTATATGATTATTCAGGAAAAACCACGCTATCGATGCTTATGATGGATTAATAAAAGCTCCAGAATTATTGCAACCCTCCCTATACCATCAAGCTCCCTCTTCAAACTCCTGACGCTTGTTTCTCTATCTCAGCCCTGCCTATATACCAAGGTGTCATCAGCATAGGACATAGTTCTCCCCGGTCCTGTTATCCAACAGCTCGTAATTTGAACTGTATGCACATTAAATAATACTTAGGTCAGGAATCTTGTGGTAGTTCCGGGCGTATGACTGTTGGTGCTGAGGACCAACCCCCACACTTAAGGTTTCTGTCTCTGTCACTTAAGCCTGTCTCTGAAAGAGTGCCAAGAAAATCCACCTGACAATAATAGGGCTTGAAGTTGCAGCATTATGGTCATTAAGAAATCTAAGGGCACTCTGTTATAAGCATCTTCCAGGTCTTGTAGCCGTGCACGTCTCCATTCGTGCGTCAAAACTTTTGAACACGTCGTGTGCGAATACGGTGACGTTGTGCCAAGTCTGCTTACCTGAACAGGCATACAGGCCTCCCAACGTTGCGGCTAGTCTTTTATGCCTCTCTAGATGTAAGGACAATTTCCATGCAGCAATCTTTTCTAACAACTTGTCGATTGTATTCTGCATGGTTATGAGCTTGAAACCCTGCATCTTTGCATGACTCTTGTCAGGCTTGGGTAGTGGTGTTAAGTAATCTTCTACTGTGCCATTCGAGAGGCTCTTGTTGAACAACATTGCCAGCTCCTTAAAGTCCTCGTCTGACCTCCCTCTGAGATCGTCGTACCTAATGCCGCCAGGTCCTTGCGCTGAGTTTCTTGATATTTTCAGTCCGGCTGTAATATATTCAAGAGTGATTGCATTATCACTCTCCATAACTTGTTTGTTGTACATGTCTTTGACTGTTTTCATAATTTCATTGTAATTTTATAAGTTATTCCCTAACTTAAGGAATTACTTGCAAGTAAAAGGAGGAAGTGTATCTAACTAATATTTACATAATGCTTTCTGACATCACAATATTTGCATCTGCTGCTCATAAGAAAATGCAGCAATCATGTAGTTATTGTAGGGGCAAATTACTATATAAGAACAAAAGAAATATGGTTTAAAATGTGGGCAAAGTCTGGTAATACTCGATTAATGTCAAAGGAAAGTTGAACATTTGAAGATAAATAATTAAACAACTGTACTAGTGGAGTTAATTTTAGAAAATGGATCGCACGTAAGATGGTCGATTTTACAATACTATAAACGGAAACACTAAAATTGTGTGGTAATTGGGATCAAGAAAAGTATGCACCATGAAGTAAGATGGCAATGTTGAACATCGACCGCATCACTTTACTATAACTGAATAATGATAAATGAAGTTGAGCCACTATAAGTGTTGCCCTTCAAGCTCCTTGCTATCAGCCAGTGGTTGATCAGAGAATAGTGTAGTTAGTATTCATCACCTATAAATAACCAAATGGTCGGAGGGTGTCCGACAAAGTAGAGGATGCCGCAGTAACAAACGGAACAAATAGTAATGCAAAATAAGTTAAACAGGTTACCTAACTGTGGGCCATTTAGACCGATACGTTGAAAATTGTCATATTTTGTTTTATACCTTTTCAGGTATATTTATCCATAGTTAGGTAACTTGTTTAACTTATTTTTGCATTACTATTTATTCAGCACTGAATATCGTAGTGATGATGCCATTAATCGGTATTCTCATGAGACACGTTATACACCGTATCACCCTGTTCAGCGTGGCTGGGTCCACCAGATGAGTTGTTATGTAAACAGAAAGTTACCACAGCCGAGTTGTTTTCATTTTGTTGGGATATCTCATACATTCTGCGGATCTGATCTCCAACAAGTGACTAGTGAATTTCTTCTTCTTCAGCGTTCATTCTCAAACTCCCACTGGATATCTCTTGTAGCAGGATCATTGTCCTACTAGATTTCCAGCAGGATGTAATCAAGAGAATATAAATGCGGTTTGTCGCCGTTAAATTTCACAAAATGGTCCGACATATCCGTCATTGGCAGACGAGTGAATTTGAACCCAGGAGACTTGGTTGTAGTCATGGACGGGTAGGTGGTTCACCACAAACCCCTTAGGAAACTAGAATATATTTAACACCAAAAACGTAATAAAAAGATCAGGTTATCACTCCTCTCCGCCCCCTCCCCTGTACAAGAATCCCCCCCCCCCAAAAAAAAATAATATCATTAATACCGTACAAAACAAGTCATCATCATCATGTGACATATTTTTCCAAGAACGTGGCCTTCCTTATGGATTCTCTGAACACTCCGAGATTCTGGGCGAGTTGATCAGCTGCAAAAACGAGGTAATCTACGATTTTCCCCTCCCCTCTTCCAAAACCACATCGGGCCTGGTTGTAGTGCGAAATCACATATTCATACCATTTGGTTATATTGACATTTGGAATATGTTATATAGTTCTTTTATTCCTTTTTTCTGTTTAGTTTTTTTTTTGTTGATTGGGGAGTGGAGGGGGGGGGGGGTAAAAAGGTGTGATGTACCGTACTTAGTGTTTCAATTCTTGAAGTCCCTGAATTCTTGAAAGTTGTTGACAAGGGAAGGAGAAGGTCATAAAGTGGCAAACGATTGTTGACGTAATTTATGGACATCCCCCTTTCCCACGAAATTCGACATATTTGTTTGTGAATCCATATCTCAAAGGCGTTTGTTTTTATTGTTTAACTTTCGATATAAATTTAGTGATTTTTTAAGAATTTCCAGCTAGAAACTAGTCATATGAAAGTGTCAGGGGAGAAATAAAAAGGAAGGAGCAGTGTCATATGTCAACAATAATGCGATAATAATACAGTACAAAGGCGTGAGACAGTAGATGCATACCAAAGTGCAACCGAAGGCGGGACACAAAGGTAGAGCGGCCCTCGCACAACACACGGAAGTAGCGTTACACTGCGAATCGTTTAGAGAAGTCTGTTCTTAATAATTTTAAGTTTTTGGGAGTCTTTGTTTTGAGAAGTTTGTGTGGACTTTGCCTGTATCTGCGCAACTCCAATATTTGTTAAAATTTGAAACCGTACTGTCATTTGAATTGTGAAGCTACACACTATTTCGAAACTGCTGTACTCTGTGCCAACTTCTGTTTTGAAGATCCAAAACGGATATGTTATTCATTAACTAAACAACGAAACATTGTATGTACTATAAAATAACCAAAACAGGTTTGTAGATATTTCATTTGTTATGTTTTCAACTTGATGGTTCCAGTAGTGACGACAAGAAAAAGTATAATAATTTAAAAAAAACTGTTTGTAATGAACATAGCGTTTTCAGTTGATTGTTTTGAATTTAAAAAAAATATAGAACACAAGAGGCTTTGGTTGCGTACGTTCATGTTGTCTGAATCACGTTCAGTGTTCCAATCTCCCATTTACCAAATGTACATTCTTCCAGTGCATTTAAACATTTGCGAGCCTTCTATCTAGATTATTGCTAAGACAATAAATTTTCTTGAATTTAGGATGTAATAAGTGAATCATATGGTCATTTAATTTGTACATCGCCGTGAGGTATGTTTTCAACCGCGGATGTGAATACAATTTTGTCATATCAATGCTGTTTGACAATCAACGATAATGGAGATCGTGGTTCATGTTAGCCCGTCACTAGGACTACGAAGTTTTATAATTAAATAATTGGGACATAATGAATTTGTTTAGTTAAGCTTTGAAGTTGTTTAGTGAGACCATCTTGAAGTTGTTTAGTGAGACCATCTTGAAGTTGTTTAGTGAGACCATCTTGAAGTTGTTTAGTGAGACCATCTTGAAGTTGTTTAGTGAGACCATCTTGAAGTTGTTTAGTGAGACCATCTTGAAGTTGTTTAGTGAGACCATCTTGAATTGTTTAGTGAGACCATCTTGAAGTTGTTTAGTGAGACCATCTTGAAGTTGTTTAGTGAGACCATCTTTAAGTTGTTTAGTGAGACCATCTTGAAGTTGTTTAGTGAGACCATCTTGAAGTTGTTTAGTGAGACCTCCTTGAAGTTGTTTAGTGAGACCATCTTGAAGTTGTTTAGTGAGACCATCTTGAAGTTGTTTAGTGAGACCATCATGAAGTTGTTTAGTGAGACCATCTTGAAGTTGTTTAGTGAGACCATCTTGAAGTTGTTTAGTGAGACCATCTTGAAGTTGTTTAGTGAGACCATCTTGAAGTTGTTTAGTGAGAGCTTCTTGATGTTGTTTAGTGAGAGCTCCTTGAAGTTGTTTAGTGAGAGCAGCTCGTTCTTGATTTTGTTTTTAGTGAGACCTCCTTGAGGTTGTTTAGTGAGACCTTCTTGAAGCTGTGTAGTGAGACTCTCTTTAAGTTTTTTAGTGAGAGCAGCTCGTTCTTGGTTTTTATTTTTAGTGAGAGCTTCTTGGAGTTGTTTATTGAGAGCTTCGTGAAGTTGTTTAATTAGATCTACTCGTTCCTGATTTTGTTTTTTTAGTGAGAGTGTCTTGACTTTGAATACATGTGTAGATTTGAGAATGATCAGTTCCCCAGTATGTCAGATGTAATCGAAAAACTAGAAATATGGACCTACTGTAATACTGTCAAATGCAAAGTATATAGGGAAATTGTTAAATGAACGTGTTACCAACACGGCATGCTAAAAACAAAACACAAGCAGAGAGTTGTTATCGATTGTAACAGTAGTGGTAGTTTCTTCGTTATCATTATTTAGCTTTGCGTTTTACAGTTTGTCCCAGATAGCTTGTGATAAGCTCAGTGTTCCGAAGATAAATTTAAATCAGTCTGTGTGTGTCATGTGACGTATTCCTTCCAGAACGTTGTCTTCCCAATGAACTCTCTGAACCTCTCTCTGTCTTGGGCGATGTGGCTTGCATTTTCTAGCGATGTATTCATATTATCTTTAATGTCGTCAGTCCATCGTCTTTCAATCAGTCTGACGGGCTAGAAAAATGGTCTGGAATGGATAGGAAGTGTATTTTGTCTACCTCTGACTTAAATGTTTAAAAAAGAAACACACAATAAATTATCTCATTACCATTAATTCCTGACCTGTATTTGTAACGTATCACCTTTAACATCCCCCCCCCAAAAAAAAAAATCTCGAAAGGTGTGGAGGATTTACATTGTACTTGAGTTTCCCCATATGTACTGGTACTAAGAAAGTTGATATGGTTTGGACTTTTACCCGACACAATTTTCTGCCGAAAAAAAATATTGCAAGGAACAACGGAGACAGGAAGAGTGGGTGGGGAAAGAGAACATCGTGGCTTGACATCAATAAATGAATAAAACTTGAATTCTGCTAACTCACCCGCTTCACGGACGACAGAAGAATTTGTAGATATCTATATGTTGATGTATTTTACATATCATCTTTACGACGGAGATAATGTTGATATACGAGGCGTGTTCAAATGAAAACGGGACTTGTTACACCACGCGTGATAGAGCGCACTGATATTGATGACATTTTGCACTAGTAATGAGTATCCAATAATTTACATACGGTCACGTGTTCATCTTCCCAGCATGCATATGTGCTGCAGAAGACTGTTAACAATATGGCGGGTGTGATTCCGAACCCGTCCAAAGTGAATCAGCGTGCTGTGATCCAGTTTCTTTCATTTGAAGGATGTCAAGCAGTAGACATTCATCGGAGAATGATGGCAGCATATGGTGACAAATGTTTGTCGAGGACCAGAGTGATGGAGTGGGTGCGTATGTTTAAAGACGGACGTGAGTTAACGGCAGATCTTGCACGGCCAGGTCAGGCGCATATTGTTGTCAGGCGCAAAAATTGTGCAGGAAACATTGGCAAAGAAGAATTGGGAAGTTCTTCATCACCCAGCGATTCAACAGCGACGCAGACGTGAAGACAGCGGTGACCACATGGTTCAGAGAACAGCCACGCAACTTTTTCTCGGACGGCATTCGACGTCTACCTAAACAGTGGGATGCTTGCCTAAATGCATACGGAGATTTTTTCTGATGAACCCAGGTGCATTCTTATTCACAAGTGGTTGCTTTGTTCAATTCCGTTGAAAATATTAAATTGCGTATGATACTTTTTAAATAAATCCACAAGTCCCGTTTTCATTTGAACACGCCTCGTATTTTACATATCATCTTTACAACGGAGATATCTATATGTTGATGTATTTTACATATCATCTTTACGACGGAGCTATGTGTTGATGTATCTTCTACAGTATATATACGACGGAGATATCTGTATGTTGATGTATTTTACATATCATCTTTACGACGGAAATATCTATGTGTTGATATATCATCTACAGTATCCCTACGACGGAGATATGTCAGGAAGCAAATAAATAATGCGGGTAAACCCATTCTCTACCAGCACTTTTCCCCGTACTAGTTTTACCATAAAATGGCATGAAACCGGAAATCAATATAAAAAATCAGTTAAAAAAAAATATAAATGAAACTCGTGTTTTCCTGACTGAAGACTTAGCTACGGACTTGCGTAACTGACTGTGATCCTCAATCTTCGATTATGTGATGTCACCACGACATATATTTTAATAAGAGATAAAAAACTAAAAGCGACTTATATATTGTTCCATTGTTATTGTCTCATTAATTCTCCTCCCTTACTTAATCATTATTCCCACCCCCCCCCACTCTATCCGATATGTGTGCTATGTCTGTCTCTTCGTATCTTGCTGGTCCCTTCTAACGTTGGTATTGTTCTTTTCCTTTTCTCATGACATGTTTTATTCCTTGCTTTAATATCATTCTCCTACTATCGTCACACCATATATGTTTTCTTATGTAAATTATATTGATTTTTTGTCTCCTGTATTTTGTCCTGATGAAAGATTTTTAGTTGAAACGTTGTCAGTCTCGTTACTAATATGTTTTATTTTTAAATATTGATAACACATATACCTATTTCCATTTATCTTGATCTATTTTAACATATTATAATGAATCTGGTAATTTATGAGTTACTGTTTGCTGGTATAAAGTGGCATTTTCTTTGCCCCCTGTATTTTATGAGTTACTGTTTGCTGGTATAAAGTGACATTTTCTTTGCCCCCTGTATTTTATGAGTTACTGTTTGCTGGTATAAAGTGACATTTTCTTTGCCCCCTGTATTTTATGAGTTACTGTTTGCTGGTATAAAGTGACATTTTCTTTGCCCCCTTCTGTATCTCGTTCTCTCATAAAAACGCACGCGCGCGCACACACTAGAATTTAAGTTAATGTGCTATCTCATGTGTATATCTTCGACACACAACATGCACACTATTATCTGATTTTATTTTATTCGACCTACGAAGCGACGGCTGGTAGTAAGCATATGCACGTGTCCCAGGTGATGCATATACAGTTCTTTATCATTGTATACAATATTGTCTTGACAGGTGATGGAATATAAAATATTGTCTTGACCTGTAATGAATGGGATATTGAATATTGTCTTGACATTAATGGAATATAAAATATTGTCTTGACATGTATTGGAATATAAAATATTGTCTGGACATGTATTGGAATATAAAATATTGTCTGGACATGTATTGGAATATATAAAATATTGTCTTGACATTAATGGAATATAAAATATTGTCTTGACATGTATTGGAATATAAAATATTGTCTTGATATTAATGGAATATAAAATATTGTCTTGACATATATTGGAATATAGAATATTGTCTTATCTCCTAACAAAAACAACTGTAGAACTTCTAAATCAACTATCTGCCAACAATAAAGTTGTGCTGCAGTGGATCCCTGCACACTGTGGAATAGCAGGAAATGAAGGAGCTGACAGACTGGCAAAAGCAGGTGCAAAAAAGGAACAATTCCACCACAGAATATCACTGACTGAAGCAAAAACCCTCATCAAAGGAATATACAAACATACATGGAGTCAGAGAACAGGCAGTAACTTTCCACAGGACCCTATTCTAAAGCTAAACAGGTCACAACAAACCACAATTTTTAGACTTCGCACAGGACACTGCAGACTACAAGCACATCTCCACAAAATTAAGGCTGCCCAAACTGACCAATGCCCATGTCAAAAGGGTCCCCAGACTCCAGAACATATTCTGCAGACATGCCCACTCTTTGATGACGTGAGAACCAAAATATGGCCTCAAGAGACAGATCTGAAGGTGAAGCTGTGGGGCAACCGTGAGGACCTCCTGCTGACGACTGAATTCATGGAGGCGGCCCACCTTCCTGTATAGACTTATGAGCATAGGAAACTGATCGCAGAAGAAGAAGAATATTGTCTTGACAGGTGATGGGATATAAAATATTGGGTACAGTACAAGTAGGCGCCACCACATGTGTAATTATTTCCCTTATCTATTTTTGTAAATTTCATGTTCATCATTTAATAATTGAAATATTTATTTATCTAGGGTTGAGGTTAGGGTTAGGGGTTAGGGTTAGTTATGTAAAACACAACCTATCCTTATCCCAACCCAAACCCTAAAATAAATTAATATTTAAATGATTAAATCATGGGTATGAAAATTACAAACATAGACAAGAGAAATAACTCGACTATGTGGTGGCGTCTACTTGTACTGTACCACACATTGTCTTGACATATGATGGAATATAGAATATTGTCTTGCCATGTGATGGAATATAACATACCAGCAGCTTCCGCTGGTGTTGCTTTTCTAAGGTCAATGACATAACCACCAACAAACCAAAGGAATGGAAACAACTAGAAGCTTATTATAACATCCCGAACACTTCACACACATATACTACAACAATTACGATCCCAGGCATAAGGAAAAGGAAGATGAAAACTCATATTGCTCTAAAAGCAAAAGAAAAAAAAACCAAAAACATACATAGACATTCAATACCCCAGCTCACAGTGGATTCATGACTTCACAGATGGATCATCTGAAGATACAATGAATAAATGAACTGGGTTATATAAATACTTATACCAAACACGGTTCATTTTTAGCGGAACGAAAAGTAAAAAAGTAATATTAAAAAGTTGGAATGTAGCGAAAAACGAAATAATGGCAGATAAGCAGTGTTAGCATAAATATTGAAAAAAGATGCAGTACGCATTTAACGGTCGCTAGGACTGCTACCGGATGCATCGATCTGCGTGCTACCTACATAGGGAAACCCCACCCCAACCCCCATGTTCCCCTGATGGATGATCTTTGTGTTTCATCTTTTCACCTCCACGAGTTTGTAATAAACATAAACGTATCTGTTGCCGACGTACTCAGTAAACAATCTCAGATAACATTAACCACTTTTTTGTGTGGCTACATGGTTTGTTAGTTACATGAATTCAGTGACGTCACGATAGAAACCGAAGGAACAGAAGGAGAATGCAATAGAAACTGAAGGAACAGAAGGAGAATGCAGGAGAAACTGAAGGAACAGAAGGAGAATGCGGGAGAAACTGAAAGAGAATGCAATAGAAACTGAAGGAACAGAAGGAGAATGCAGGAGAAACTGAAGGAAAATGCAGGAGAAACTGAAGGAACAAAAGGAGAATGCAGGAGAAACTGAAGGAGAATGCAGGAGAAACTGAAGGAGAATGTATTAGAGAACTTGTCGAGCATATATGTTCTGTAAGATCAGAACATGATTGATTTTTGTCGCCACCCGGAGACTTACCCTTCGTCTTCTTCGCTCGTTCACAAACTCCTGCTGATTAACATGACGTAGTTTGCATTTTTTGTGTCATGGTTTACAGCTTGGCTAGGTAATCTGCGTCCATCGGCCCAAAACATCCAATTTCAGCATGGCTTATGGGTAATTTTTTACTCATGGAATGAGCAGGCATCTTTACTCTAAATGTGTTTAGTCGTCTTTTACGACATGCATGACGGGTGACAGTATTGCATGTTATTCTTTAGCTTCTCTTTCATATCCTGGCAACACAAGGACGGAAGACTGGCACTAATTCGTGAAGGTTGGAGAGACTCTGAAAACTTCGTCGGAACTGCACACGCGAGCAGCAATGTTTTGCATTTATTAAAGTTCAGAAGAGACAACGTGACTGTATATGGGACAGTCTTGTGTGACCCAGACACGTTGGTGTTATAGATAGATCTAATGCGATCTTTCTCAACTTTAACGTACACCACACCGAGCAGGGAAATTGAACATTCAGGAATATGGTTGGGGGGATTTGCTGAAGGAGAGGATTTGTAATTCCTTTTTTATTTATATTATCTATATTATTTCTTTCAATAACTTTCTAATGGCAAGAGTAATATAGCGTGGTATAGTGGTTAAGTCGTTCACATTGTACTCAAGTGGTAGCGGGTTCGAATGCGACTCTTGACATCTTGTTTACAAAGTAGAATTTACCAGTAGTGCAAAGTAGAGTAATTGTACTTTTTGAAGTGGCGTTTTCTTCGTTGAGACAGACGGAGTACATATGGAGAAACTCGAGTACAGTGAAGTCAATTCTCTACGCCAGAGGTTCTCACATTTTTCAGACCGCGAGCACTGCTTATAAACTTGCATGACGTGAGCAATTGTCCTTAGGAGAGCACCAATTTGAGATCAACTGCTCAACGCCTAGCTCGTGTTTCAGAACTTCTTGAATATTAGTTTCAGGGAGTGGTAGGGAGAGAACTAACCTCTTCCGCGAATCTTGTAGCATTCCCTTGTATCTTTAGATCCGCGCATCGTGAACACTAACCATACATTTGATATATTTTTGATTAAATAAAATACTCCAAAGAGAAATCAAACAGGGATGCATCCTCTCACCACACATGTTCAACATATACACAGAAGAAATCATGCAAAATATACGAGAAGACCCACGTTATGAACAGTTTTATCCTCTTAATACCAGAGGACATGAGATTCCGGAAATTAGTTATGCAGATGACACCACCTAATATCAAGGTGCCCCGCAGGTTTAGAACACGTGATTATGTCAATCAAACATTATAGCGAGTCACATAATATTTTTATCAATGAAAAAAAAAAACAAACAAAAAAAAAAAAAAACGAAAATAATGCATTTCAACAGACGAACACATCTACATTGATGATAATGATGTTCCTTCTTCACAAGCGAAGATGAGCAGGGCATGAAAAACAATAAATATGTGGTGAACAAGGAGAAAAAACAAAACATTTGTGATTGTTTAGTTTGGGTTTGTGAGTTCATAGATGCCAGAAGACTGGCTCCTCACAACTATTTTAAAAAAAACACAAGCTAACATATTTCAGGCTTGTAAAGAGACAAATTTGTTTAGAAAGATTAATCATGGAGGGAAAAGTTTCAGGAAAGAGAACAAGAGGCAGACAAAGACTACGATGGACACATGGCATAGAAGACATTCTGAATATGACACTAGAAGAAACTGGGCAACTTGCACAAAACAGATAGGCTTACAGAATGTTAGTGAGGACAACGTTCTATAAAGCACTCCTAATATAGATAGAAAATGGACCTCTTATAGGCTAAGGTACGCTACTTTCAACCGCAGATGTTAGTCCAAATTTCGTTATATCAGCTTTAATACCATCAAAAATGGTGGTCTCGGTTCTGGTAATCCAGTCACCACGACCTCCAATTGTAACTCGACTCATGGTGTAGGGTGTTACATTCATATTGTATGGATCTATATGTGACCTGTGGTGTGATGAATCTACATTGTGTAATGGCGGTTGAGTGTGTAAGGTGTGTAGCAAGTATTACAAAATATTAATGCATGCATGCAAGAATACATGGTGTGCATTGTGCTATATAAATAGGCATAGATGGAAAAGACATCAGACTGATTAGAAATATATATTGGGAACAGACTGCATCAATAAGGTGTGAAAACAGCTACTCACCATACATAGAAATAAGAAGAGGGGTAAGACAAGGATGCATTTTATCACCAAGCCTATTTAATATCTACACAGAGAATATCTTTAAAAATATAGAAGAAATACCAGGACTCAAGATCAATGGGAAAATAATAAATAATCTTAGAAATGCAAATCTTAGATAATCACACTGTTCTTTTGGCAGAAAGTGAACATGAACTACAAAGACTAATAGATCAAGTCAATAAATCAAGTAATGAATATGGACTGGTTATAAATATCCAAAAAATAAAAACCATGATAATCAGCAAAGACACAGAAGAACAAGAGCTAAACATAAACATACATGGAGAGAAACTATAACAAGTGAAACATTATCAATATCTTGGACACATAGTCACAAATGATGGCAGATGTGAAACAGAAGTTAAAAGGAGAATATGAATGGCTAAAAGTACCTTCAATGACATGAGGAAATTATTAATATCTGAACAAATGCAAACAAGTTAAAAGTGAGAATTATAAAATGCTACATCTATTCCATATTAATGTATGACTCAGAAACATGGACACTAAATAAACAATTAGAAGAAAAAATTGATGCCTTCGAGATGTGGGTATATAGAAGAATAGGGAGAACATCATGGAAAGAGAAGAAAACAAATAAAGAGGTGCTAAAGACACTTAATATGAAGAAAGAACTACTAAGAGAAAAAAGATCAGGCAAATAAAATACTTGGATACATTGAAAGACATGACACCTTATTGAAGACCTTATTTGAGGGTAAAGTCAAAGGGAAACGAGCAAGAGGTAGGCAGAGATACAAGTGGGAGAGTAACATCACACGATGGACAGGTTACAGTCTAGCAGAGTGCACCACCAAGACAAGAGACAGGAGATGTTGGAGATACGTTGCAGCCAACCTTCGTTGCGGAGACAGCACATAATGATGATGATTGTGCTATATCATGTGTTATAAATAATGGCTCGTGTGTGTGTGTGTGTATATATATATATATATATATATATATATATATATATATATATATATATATATATATATGTATATATATAGTGCAGAGAGCTATGCATATAACTTGACAATTATTATTTTTTTCTGCCTTACAGTGCCAAATTAAATTAGGTCACGGTAACTTTGACCCCTTCCATTGTCGTGATGGCCCATCGGAAGGTCACGGCATTCTTGTTTCTGCTGATTCTACTAGAGAACAGATGCCAGGATGATGGTAGGTCGGCGTGTAAATCTTTTGTAACAAAAACAACATTACATTCTTTTCAACACATTTTATTCGAATATTGTGACATCTGATGACATGCCATACTTAAATTTGATAACGTGTGTGACATATCTAATGGCATGTGAGACTTAACATTTAATAAATCATGGAGCTGTGACATTTGGTGATATGTGGGACTGACATCTGAAGACATGTGGGACTGTTATATCTGATGACATGTAGTATTGTGACATCTGAAGACATGAAGTATTGTGACATCTGAAAATATATAGTATTGTAACATCTGAAGACCTGTAGTATTGTGACATCTGAAGACCTGTAGTATTGTGACATCTGGAGGCCTGTAGTATTGTGACATCTGAAGACCTGTAGTACTGTCAAATCTGAAGCCTGTAGTACTGTCACATCTGAAGACCTGTAGTACTGTTACATCTGAAGACCTGTAGTACTGTCACATCTGAAGACATGTAGTACTGTCACATCTAAAGACATGTAATATTGTGACATCTGAAGACCTGTAGTACTGTCACATCTGAAGACATGTAATATTGTCACATCTAAAGACCTGTAGTACTGTCACATCTGAAGACATGTAATATTGTGACATCTGAAGACCTGTAGTACTGTCACATCTGAAGACATGTAATATTGTGACATCTGAAGACATGTAGTACTGTCACATCTGAAGACATGTAATATTGTGACATCCGAAGACATGTAGTACTATCCCATCTGAAGACATGTAGTACTGTCACATCTGAAGACATGTAGTACTATCACATCTGAAGACATGTAGTACTGTCACATCTGAAGACATGTAGCAATGTGTATCTGAAGACTTTCGGTACTGTTACATCTGTAGACATGTGGTATTATGACATCAAGACTTGTGGGACTGGTACATATGATGACATGTGTGATTGTTACATCTGATGACATTTGAGGCAGTTACAGCTGAAGACATGTAGGACTGTTAAATTTCATGGCATTTGGGACTGCTACATGTGATGACACTTGGGCGTGCTACATCTGATGACATGTGGAACTCACATCTGTTGACATGTGAGATAGTTATATCTGATGACATATAGTACTATTACATCTTATGACATGTGGAACTTGCATCTGATGACATGTGGAACTGTTGCATATGACGATCTGTGAGAATATTAAATTGATGTCATGTGGAACTGTAATATTTGCTGTAACATGGGATGTTACATCTGATAATATGTGGGACAGTTACATCTGATAATATGTGGGACAGTTACATCTGATAATATGTGGGACAGTTACATCTTGTAACACATGGAACAGTGACATAAAGACAAAAAGATGCCTGTAACTAATGCCAACATACCAGCCAATGATCTCAACCTGTATGTGAACAACTCGAGAGTTAGAAACATCGATGAATTCCTAAACTGATCTTTAGCTGCAGAGATAGCGTGATGTATGATCAGATAATTAACAGTAAGTAGCTGTGCTTTTTTAAGAAGTTTTTCTGACACAGTAATATAAATGACAGATTTCCAGTTCATAAACTACCCAGTTATTCTAGTCAATACATATCATGTTCTCTTCCAGTTCATAAACTACCCAGTTATTCTAGTCAATACATTTCATGTTCTCTTCCAGTTCATAAACTACCCAGTTATTCTAGTCAATACATATCATGTTCTCTTCCAGTTCATAAACTACCCAGTTATTCTAGTCAATACATTTCATGTTCTCTTCCAGTTCATAAACTACCCAGTTATTCTAGTCAATACATATCATGTTCTCTTCCAGTTCATAAACTACCCAGTTATTCTAGTCAATACATATCATGTTCTCTTCCAGTTCATAAACTACCCAGTTATCCTAGTCAATACATTTCATGTTCTCTTCCAGTTCATAAACTACCCAGTTATTCTAGTCAATACATTTCATGTTCTCTTCCAGTTCATAAACTACCCAATTATTCTAGTCAATACATTTCATGTTCCCTTCCAGTTCACAATCCACTCAGAAATTCTAAACCACACATTTCATGTTTTCTTCCAGTTCACAAACCACCCAGTAATCTTAACCCCTTAGCTGCGGAGATATCCTTAAGGATACGATGAGGTGTTGCTGCCATTTTGCCGAGATCTTCTTCTTTTTAGTTTCTCAGGGAAACAATTCGTTCAAATGCTTTATTATATGCATCCAGACAGATTTTTTCCTTGGGAAGCTAAGAAGAGGAGGATCTCCACAAAATGGCGGTGGCTTTTCATCATATCCTTAAGAATGTCTCTGCAGCTAAGGGGCTAACCTACACATTTCATGTTCTCTTCCAGTTCATAAACCACCAATCATCTAACCCACACGTTTCATGTTTTATTTCATCAGTTCGTAAACCACCAATTATTGCAAATCCCATTGAAGCACGTAATTCTTACTACACTGCAGACCAAAATGTTGTTGTCAACTGCACAGCAACTGGCCAACCTCAACCAACGTAAGTTTATTCAAGTCTAGATAGTTGGCAGTTTGACTGTTTCGCAATGAACTTATGATTGTGCTCTGCTGGAAATGTTTTTACAATATTTTCGTACACATCCATCAAGGGAACAAGAAATATCTTTTTAAAATTAAAAAAAATTATATATCAGTGACATATTCTTTCCAGAACATTGTCTTCATGTTGAATACTCTGAACACCTCTCTCTGTCCCGGGCAAGCAGGCATGCATTGGCCAGAGACATGTGCATTTATTTCTTCAATGTTGCTGGTCTATTGTCATCATAGTCTTCCTCTTCTTCTCTCACCTGTCAATCTGCCCTCTAGAATCAGCTTTTCGTTGCCATCTTGTCGCTTTAAGTGTACTTCTTCTGCGTTCATTCTCAAACTCCTGCAGATTTAATAGGATGTAGTCCGGAGAACGGAATGCGTTGTGTCATGGTATACAGCATTGCTGCGATATCTGCACCTTTCAGTCTGACACATCCGACTCCAGCATGGCTTTGGGTCACTGACCCTATATGGGATGGGACAGCCAACTCCATCCCATAACCTCCTTAGTCGCCTCCTACGACATGCGTAGAAGGTAAACAGTGTTGCTATTATTTGCTCCCCTTTCGGGCCCTGGCAATACACGGGCGACAATTGTTTTAATTATGTTAACAGGTAATTTTATTTTAATATTGTATATTTATTTTTGTACAAATGTGTTATATAAAAACATTTTGTGACATGAAATATGTACTGATCTGATTGAAAAAGCCTCCCTCATAAAAGTTTAGAATAAGCAAAAGTTCAGTAAGGAAGATAAGATTGGTGATAGGTACAGAGGGATGAGGTCTTTTATCAAAAAAAGAACTGCAATGCCCTAAAACAACCAGAATGAGGTATAGAAATTTATAAAGAACAAATGTCAATTAAGAATAACCGTTAAATGTGATTAGAAGGCAACTGAATGAAGGAAAACACAGATATTGACATGTTTAGTATCTTTTATGAAAGTAGGAAGTTCCACTACCAAAGGTTTAAAAATACTGTCAAGGAATTCAGATATATGCTTGGTAGAACATGAGTAGGCAGAGACAATAGGTCTACCCGGATTAGATTCTTTGTAGACTTTAGGTAGCATATAAAAACAGGTTTACCTTTATTGCTTTCAAAGATGCGTAGCGCCACAGCAGTAAATAGCAAGGATGTTGTTCCTGATTAAATAATTAAATTCGTTGTGGACTACTCAATTGTGAGATGACATAGCGTCAGAAGTATGTGTTTTTTAAAACACAAGATTCATCGGCTATTGGTGGCCCTCCTGTACATACAGATCTTTGCACCATACAACTTTGGCACCACCTTTATCACTCCTATCAGCCTAAGTCAGATAAAAAGTGGATATGATTAGTAAAAATAATATGCATGTGTTGAAAAGTGGATATGATTAGTAGAAATAATATGCATGTGTTGAAAAGTGGATATGATTAGTAGAAATAATATGCATGTGTTGAAAAGTGGATATGATTAGTAGAAATAATATTCATGTGTTGAAAAGCACATGTGTTATAAAGACACTGAAGCAAGCGTTGCTCTTTTAAATACAAGAAGCTTGTTGATTAGTGAAATTTAAAGATAAAGCCTTTATACCATGATGAAGACCATTAAAAACTAAAATATTGGTGTTGGCAAAAGAATTTTGTTTTATTAAATTGACAAAAGTCAAGTCAGTGGCTGTACTGCGAATGTCGAGAGATAGTAGGTTAAAAGATAAAATGGCATAGAAGTTTATGGAGTTAAACGAAATGTTTATGAGAATGCCTGGAGAGGGAAGATATGGATGAAAATGTGATAAAACTATAAATAATTATACGAGTAGTTACAGTTGATATAATACTTCTTCTGCGATCAGTTTCCTATGCTCAGAAGTCTATACAGGTAGGAGGGCCTCTTTCATGAATTCAGTCATCAGCAGGAGGACCTGACAGTTGCCCCATAGCTTCACCTTCAGGTCGGTCTCTTGTGGCCAGGTTTTAGTCCTGAAGTTGCCAAAGAGTGGACGTGTATGTTGTTGTTGTTGATATCCAAATGCTGATGAGTAATGCTACTCTTGTCAAGTTGACAAAGTGATACATACAGTAAGTTAGTGACTGTTAAAGGTGTCTGTAGAAGTTTTTTCCTGGCAGTTGAAAGGTGATGGCAATCAATAAGGAGGTGTTCCACTGTTTCATTGGAATGTGAGCAGTGTCTACAAGTGGGTAATTGCTGTGGTTTAATATGGTTTAAAAGGCTATTGATCTTTGCATTTCTTGTTAGAAACTGAAAGATAAGGGATTGGTTTCTCCTACAGAGTTTGTTTATGTTGTCATTGTCCTTTGGTCGTGTCTTTTCACTGGATACATTTCGACCAGTCAGTCCATTTTCCTATCTGTTCAGCCAGATTTCCCTGGTATTGTTTCTGAGAATCAGATTTGACTTCCCATACTACCAGGTCTTTCTTTTGTTGTTTTGAGGTGCCTCTTTTTGCAAGTCTGTCTGGTACTTCATTTCCTGCTATATCGCTATGTCCTGGGTTCCATTGCATGATCACACTGAGTGGATATGCAGAGATAAGACTGTGCTTTGCTCGTGCTATGTGTAGAATATCTTGATTTTCATATGGGGGTATGATTAAGTGCTTCCAGAACTGACATAGTCTGTAAAAATGACTGCCTGGTGATTTTTGTTCCATAGATCAAACTGTTGGTGTATTAACTCAATGACTGTCTTGATGGCCTCAGCCTCTGCTTCGTAATTTGAGCAATTTTCACCACAAAAGTCACAGAACTCGCAGGCAGATCCATCAGCGTATTGTATATTGATGCCACATCCTGCAAAACAGGTGGTCTTGAAAGCCGATCCATCAGTGTAGGCCTTGATTGCTGGTGATGGGTAGCTGTTTATAGTTTCTAGGGCACATTTCCTCAAGATTGTTGGTAGTGTTACTTTATTTATTGTTTTATTTAGTAATTTTGTGAATTAGTTGGTTGGTACAAGTTCTCCCAAGGGGGTGGTCTGAGGTATTTGTTTTCTAGTTCTTTCTCTTGCGGTAGACGGTGTTTGTAATCTTCCTCTCTGGATATATCCATTAGGGACAGTTGTTCTAGTCTTTTTGTTTGTTTCCAAGTATCAGTAAGTAAATTATTTGTTTGGATGGTCATTCTTCTGTCTCTTGTACCTTTATACTGCTTCTGTCAGTGCTTTTTTCTGTCTGATATCCAGCAGCTCTACATTCATAACTATCTCACACACTGCTGTGGATGTTGATTGCATCCCTCCACAGATTAGAGAGTTTGGTTCTGCACCCTATTCAGGAATGAGATAGTAGTTGTGGTATTTTAGTATTAACTCATCATCATCAAGTGCCGTCTCTGCAACGAAGGTTGGCTGCAACGGATCTCCAACATCCCCTGTCTCTTGTCTTGGTGGTGCATTCTGCTAGACTGTAACCTGTCCATCGTGTGATGTTACTCTCCCACTTGTATCTTTAGTATTAACTAAACATGTTTAGTTTATGAATAATTTGATAATGACATGTTTAGTATTTTTATGGTTTGAGAATAAATTGTTAATTTTGTAATAGTTAAGAATAAAATGTTCATTTAAAAAATGATATGACCATATTCTTCTGGACGAAGACTGAAGCAAGCCTTTACCAGATGGAGTCAGTGAGGCATGGGCTGAGCATGTCTTTTCATTACTAATTCTGCCAATCCATGAACAATTTAGTTTGTTGCAGAATAAGCATAGGAAAATGCCATGACTGGACTGTTGCACTTTAACGTCTGTATCTTCATTCTTCTGCTCTACTCAGTATAGAACTCTCACATGTCCTAGCACCTCTAGACAGAATTGTTCTCAAAGTGTTGCAGTCATCTGCTGGCTTTTTCCTGTTGACTGGCATAGTCATCTGCCTCTTTTTTCCTGTTGATGTTTACATTTATACAGCTTAGAAATAAAATGTAGTTTTTAGTTTGACAATAAAATGTTTCTTAATTTTAAACAATTTGATAAAATGTTTAATTTTTAAAAGCATTTTAATGGTTGGTTGGTTGCTGATCCAGCTGTCCAAGGGCTCATGCCCTTTTACCTAATGCCATTAAATGACATTATATTGCTGGGAAGTCTGGATTTTCAGCCCATCCCGGGCCAGAGCCAGAAAATAACTATCACATCTCCAGGACGGTAGGTTTCAACCTATGCACTGCTCCGGGCCACTGCAGCCAAGATAGGGTTCACTGTGCTCATTCCCCGCCACCAATTGACTACTGGTTATGCCGAACTTCTCTATTGCTCCAGGCATGCAACCAAATGTTCAAGACAAAAGGATTGTCACGTCTTGAGTCACTATGCCTTTATGATGGGTCTCAGCCATAGGAAACAACAGTTTCCTCCTCCCCAGTGCTGCACAGTACATATCTGCTCCCTCCCAACCACAGAGGGTGCATACATATATTCAAGTAAACATGAAACACATTTCAACAACAAAATAACAGCATAATAAGCATAATTGTATAGATGATGATGTGCCATGAAGCTTCTATAAGAATATAACCTCAATATAACGGCATTTCATCTGCTAAGGTTTTCTGTTGCATGGGTGGTTTGTCTAGTGGGCCATTGGTGAGACCCACAGACGCAACCACATGCCTAAAAATATTTTAATAAATTATTTAGTTTTTAACAATCTGAGATTAAAAAGTCCAGTTTTTATTTTTTTGAGAATAATGTTTAATTTTTTTCCTATTTTAAGATCAAATTGTTTTGTTTTATTGCTTGAGGTTGTAATGTTGTGTAACATTTAAAAATTCCCCAGGTATAAATGGTTGAAGGATGGAGGAGTGATTTCCCCAACTCCCTATAGCAGCTATGATGCAACAACTGGGGCTCTCATGTTTCCTAATTTTACTGCACGTGAGGAAGGTACTTACCAATGCATGGCCAGTAATGTGTTTACTAATGGACAAGGTGCTCAGTACACAGCTGCCAGCTTGTCAGAACCACAAACATTGTTACTATCACGTAAGTCTGTCTTCTACAGTACAGTAAGTTAATATTAGAAATGTTTGATAGGTCATCATCATGAAGTGCCATGGGTAGTGTAGTGCTTAAGTCACTGGACCATTAACCAGGTGGTCTGAGTTTCTTCACTTGTCACTCATACTTTGCAATAAATAAAACAAACTGTGGTTCAATCAGTAACCAGAAATTGTGTGCCAGGGCTCATGTTCTTGGAAGATTGAGAAATGCCATACTGCCCAGTACATACTGAAGATGACACTCGTTACACAGTTTATAACTAACCATTGGCTAGGTAACTGAGCACTTATGGGAAAACAATGTGTTATTCATGACTGTTTCATCATTCAGCTACCTTTACATAGAATTAAAGGTTGACCACAACAAACTTCCAATATCTGCTGCCTCTTGCCATTATAGTGCACTCTGATAGACTTTATACATTGCACGATGTATCCAGCCCACTTGCATCTCTTATATATTTGTTCTTCTTCTTCAGCAATCATCACTCAGTCAGGTTGGGACTCTGGATTATATGATATAGGCTGCTGTCTGTTTTAGAGATTCCACTGTGCCATACAGTTTCTCTTCGACAATGATTGGGGTGGGTCATGTCTAATTCCTCAAGTGTGCATACTGGGGACACTCTTGTAAGATATTCTCTGCTGTCATATTTACAAGGCTGCAATGGCAAAGGTCAGTTGTATCTATTTTGAATTTAGTGTACAGGTGATGTCTCATTTTGTTGTGACCAGTTCTGAGTCGCAGCAGGATAACCTGGTCTCTTCTGGACAGTTGGTAATACCTGTCATCTGCATTATATTTGGGGTGGTTTTCTTTCCACTTTTTGTTATAGTTGTCTTTAATGATAGTCTTCACTTTATAAATGACCAGATAGTCTTCTTGAGGTACATTCCCAGTCAATCTTTTACCAGTCAATCTGCAATTTCATTCCATTCGATGTTACAGTGTGATGGTTTCCACTGCTGGTACTAATATAACATGTAACATATATTTTATGTTAGTTATATCTCACAACCATACAGTACAACACTAGTGAGCTCTAATGTTTGATTTTCCCTCTAACACTGATGTTGCTTTTCTGAATAAGGTTTTGTTGTATATATATATATATATATAAGAACAGGAAGAATTTTGCAGAGAAGAAAATCAAAGAGGTTCTGGCAACACTGTGTATGAAAAAGAAACTATTAAATAACATAAAAATCAAACTAAATATATATATATATATATTATATTTTAGTTTAGGGATGATCTGATCATCCTCTGGCATCTCCTGAAGTTCTGTTTGATTCCAAGCATATCGGCTTTACATCAATGTACGCGAGAGGCAATATGGGTGAGGTACTTTTTACATATGTCTCCTGGGCTTAACATAACACGCAAAGAGAGAAGCAAATACAAACAACAACCTCTCAGAGTTGAGCCAATGTTCTATGGATTTCTGTATTTGTGTTTCTCTTAATGTCCATCTGCAAGACACAAATGGTCATACATACATACGCATATATTATTTGTTTAGTTAATCTCTACTAGAAACATACAGAAGCATGTCTGAAGGGAGTACATTCTCTAGTGACACAAAATAACCCAAGCAAGTCCCAAGAGAACACATTCAATTACTGAAGTGTTATTCAAGCTGGTCACCAGACAATATATTTTGTAGTAACATGAAATAACTCAAGCTTTTCTCCAGTGAATATATTTTTCTAGTAACACATAAAATTACTGAAGCTAGTCCCAAGGGTACATATTCTATACTAACTCATAGAGTAACACAGTCTCTATGGTTAACATGTCCTTATTACATTTGTATTATTCTGTATACACTTTGGTTTTGTCATATCTGTATAAGTTCTATTGATCTGGAAAACACCTGAAATTTTTACAGGCAGCAAAAATTTTTACACCTGTATGAGTTCTGTAGATCAGGTAACACATTATTGTCACACCTAAATTAGCTCTGTAGATCAATCAAACAGTTGCAAATGTTACTGGCACCAAAGTTTGTCACATGTGTATAAGTCCTATAGATAAGGTAAATTTCTAACACTCTGACTTAAATTTTACAGGAGTTAAAAAGTTTGACTCTCCCACATCTGTAAATACACAAGTCATAGAGTATGACTACCTCAGGCTTCGATGTGGCAGTGACAGCGCCACGGCTGTTGGTAAAATTATTAAAATAAACTGGTATGATGCTGCTGCTGGCACCATCAGCATGGATGGATATCGACTATTTGTTGACATATTTGGTGAGTAGTCCATGCTAAATATGTGTACAGATATAATGTTTAGTTGTTAGATATGTACAGATATAATGTTTAGTTGTTAGATATGTACAGATATAATGTTTAGTTGTTAGATATGTACAGATACAATGTTTAGTTGTATATACAGATACAATCTACTGTCATTATTAAAATGTCACTAATTTATATGTTTTAGCACATAGTGAGATATGATTCTCATTCCAAGACTATACTGCAAAGGAGAATGAAAGAAGGGAGAAGATGAGAACAAAGAAAATTATAGATTTATAATAAGATAGGTGGGGGTAAAGATTTGCACTGGGCAAAGATCAGCAGCAGGTTTATTTCTAATCTATGGGTTTTCCTGATACCTCACGTGCCAATGTCAGACACCAACTTTCCAATCTCTCACAGAACAAAGTTTGATAGTTCAAGGACGAGTCAATTTTGAATAATAAGGAAAAAATATTTTTTCCTTGTGTTTGATATCATTTTTTTTCAATTTTTCACTCTCTCCCCGCTGTTATCATTAATATTGTGATTTTAAAATGTTTAATGAAATGTATTTTGTGTTGTTAATTTCTTACGGAAATTATTTTTTCGGGATACATTATTTTTTCATGAGAATTTATGATATTTGCTAACAATGTGATATGGAGATAAAGATTCACACAGTTAGTGGGACAAAAGTCCACATTCAAAACATATGAGGAATCCCACCGAAGATGGATGTGTTGGGCCATTGGCGCAAATAAAATGGTGACACAATGCATTTCCATTCTCAGGACTACATCCTGCTGGAAATCTAGTAGGACCATGGTCTTGCTACAAAGGAGAGCCAGCAGGAGAGTTTGAGAATGAACGCTGAAGAAAGAAAGAAAGATATGAGGAATCATTCTTCAGTAAGTGCTGATGTCATTAGGAAATTGCAGATGCTGATCGAAAGCTGGGAGAAGCCAATATATATGATTATAAAACAATTATTAGACGTTACCTAGACATGATAGCTTTACAACATAATTTTATTTAAAAAATTTTTTACTATATATGTAAAATAGGATTTTTGCTCTATCAGATCCACAAGCGACATGTCGTAAAAGGCGACTAAGGAGGTTATGGGAAGGAGTTGGCTGTCCCATCCCGTATAGGGTCAGTGGCAGAAAGGCGCAGATATCACAGCAATGCTGTAAACCATGACACAATGCATTCCGTTCTCCGGACTACATCCTGCTAATCTGTCTGCAGGAATTTGAGAACGAACGCAGAAGAAGAAGAAGAAATCAGTAACTAATATCACAATGCAAATTAACACTTTCTAAATCACTTTCTGAATTAGATAATGAATGCTAGATTTATCAGAGAAACTTTCTTCCAAATGTTTATAAATTTTAGGTACATTGAGTCTACACTTCGCCATAGGTGAGGGCAAAATGGTTACGCAAAGAAAGGCCAGCCATGTCAACACACAGAAATTAGAAATTAGACTTACAAACAAGTGTAAATACTGAATCTAAATTGTTAGGTGGCCTCTAGATTGCTTGAACTAGCCACTCAGAGTATTTGAACACTTTGAGGTGCTTTCAGGGATAAATTATATGAATACATCCCCATGCTCCATGTGGAGATGTCTTCAAAATAGAGGTAACTTTTCATTGTATCCTTACAGATGCATCCAGAGCCAATGGGTTAATTTCTGCCAAAATGGCAAACAAAAATTAATTTGTTTTCCATACAGCATCAAATTAACAGATTTTCTTCCTAAAGAAATGGCAACCTATGAGAGTAAAGTGCCTAGAAATTCAGAATGGATACCATGAACAGTGGTGTAATTAATAATAACAGTGAAAGTAGTGTTTTTCAGAGAGATAGAAGAGGATACAGGGGCAACAGTGCATTAAAACTTTTTTAAACTTTTCAAGCCCACTCTTCAAGTACTACAAGGATAAAAAATGGAATATATTAACAGAGATAAAAGTTATTCTACATAGATGGAAGAATTATTGTCAAGAAATGTATAAAGGAGCAACCCAGCCACCAAATGAGAGCATCAATGAAATAGAACAAGAAGCAGAACCTACAATGGAAGAGTTCAGACATTCATTCACAAATCTGTACACAATGAAAACTCCAGGTAACAATGGTTTAACATCAGAAATTATACAAGCCAGCGGAGATTCCAGTTTTTAAATATACCATACATTATGCTGCAGGATATGTAAAAGCAGAATAGGGCCAGAAGAATGAAAAAAGTCAGTATACATACCCTTGCCAAGGAAAGGAGACCTTCAACTATGTACCAACTAAAGAACAGTAGCACTAATTAGCAAAGCCAGCAAAATACTACTAAAGATCATAATGAAAAGAACACAACACAAAAATTAAGAAGAACAAGAGACCACATATTCAACATGAGGAACATAATTGAGAAATATAGAAAATACATCTTAGACCTACATATGTGTTTCATAGACCACACCAAGGCATTTGATTATGTTAAACATCATCAACTATTGTCCATCATGGGAGACATGGCCTTCCCCAAACATTTAATACATCTTATTGAAACACTATACCACAAACAAGCAGCAGTAAGAGTGGAGGGAGAAACATCAGAATGGTTCACTGTACAAAGTGAAGTGAGACAGGGGTGCACTATATCCCCTTATCTTTTTTGACATCTATGCATAGAATATAATGAGAAATGTAAGAGAACAACTAGAGAAAAATGAGTTTTATCAATTAAATATTGGTGGGTACAAGATTTCAGAAATAAGATATACAGAGGACACAATCTTCCTTACTACACATCCCGAGGAATGGAAATAGCTAATAACAACAACAAAGGAATACAGTGAGATCCAAAATCTATATATAAACATACAGAAAACAAAAATTATGACAACAGACAAAACAAAGATCAAACCAATAATCACAATAGACAATATAGAACTAGAATGTGTAAAAAAATTTGAATATCTGAGAACAAATATAAACAGTTCTGGAAATTGTTCAGTCGAGATTAGGAGAAGACTCACAATTGCAACACTCAAATTGACATAAATGAGAAATAGTAATAAAGCCACTAAAGTAACCCTTTTAAGACCATATGTTTTTCCAGTGGCAACATACGAATGCCAGATTTGGACTTTAAACAAAACAATATTCAGAATAATAAATTCATTTGAAATAAAGTGCTACGGAAAGATCCTACAAATATTATGGACAGAGAAAAAGAAGAACATTGAAATTTTGTAATTACTGAAAATAAATGAAGGATTAAATGCCACCATAAAAAGAAAGCTGAAATATATTGGACATTTAAAAAAAAGATGTGATGGTATTGAAAGGTTGATTATGGACGGCAGTGAACCAGGAAAGAGAAAAGGAAGACCAAGAAGACGATGGGTCAGCGACATCAAACAATGTATGAACATGTCTCTGGCCAATGCAGGCCTGGGCAGAGAGCCGTTCAGAGTATCCACAATGAAGACAATGTTCTGGAAAGAATATGTCACTTTATATATATATATATATATATATATATATATATATATGTTTATTGTTGCAAGGTGGTTAATCTGATAGACCACTGTTTAGACCTTTAAAAATTTTGCATGTGGGCAACAGTGAAATAACATGCACATCAACTAATAACCATCTAAAAATAAACTTACCATCTTTGCATTCAGATTTCAAACTTGATTAATAATAGCTTTGTTTTATTTGCAGGTGATCTTCATTTCAGATATGTACTACAGAAGGATGCAAGCTTTAATTACCAATGTGGCATTTCAGTGGACAACGAAAAAACAATTCAGCTTGGAACAGTAAATTATTTAAATATCGCTCAAAAAAGTAAGTTCATTGTGATTGCCATTACCAGTGCCAATCACTTATTTCTGTCATTGCTCTATCACTCATTACATAGACATTTGTTGCTCAATAATTTATTACACGTGCATTCCATGCTTAATTTCTCATTGCAGTCATTTGCTGCTCAACCATTTATTGCATAATCATTCATTGCATAGACATTCATAATTAATGATTCATTGCAAGCCATTTATTACTCTTTATTCTCAACAGATATCATTCTTCTCTATTGAGAGAATTAGAGTACTTGTTGGGGAAATCAAGTACAATGAAGTCAATTTTCTCTGATTCTTTAGCCCCCTTTTAAAGTCCTTGTTTTTTTTCCATTTCTTCTCAAACTCCTATCAGATTTCTCTTAAAGTAGAAAAATGGTCCTACTAAATTTCCTGCAGAATGTAGTCCAGAGAGAATGGAAAATGGGTTATGTCGCTTTTTTATTTTCAAAATGACCCAACATTGACAGTTCATAATCCTTAATTTCTCCTCAGTCATTCATCATGTATTCATTGCTCAATCATTCATTATGCATTCAGTGCTCAATAATTAATTATGCTGCAGTAATTGCTCAATCATTCATTGTGCATTCATTGCTCAATCATTACTTAGTAGTCGGTTACTTAAAAACTGTCAACACGATAGGCACTTGATCTAGGATTGAACCAAATATTGTATTTTGTTCTATTGTTTCCAGTAATAATATGCATTCTTGTTTGGAACCCGTGTCTCCCTATTTTTTTGCCAGTATAGGAATTGTGAGTGAAATAACATAGTCTACACAAGTTCAAGTTTCTTGTGGTGCATACTGTTTTCGTGCCATCAAGGAAATTACATCATTTCATACCGTCAAACAAGAAACACAAAATGACTTATCTTTGACCAATTTTTATGCAACGAGTGTGCAATGGAAGAGAATGGATAATGCTTGAGTTTAGGTGAGGGGGCCATGGTTAGGGTAGTGTTAGAACTAATTCATTCTAATCCTACCCCCCCCCCCCTCCGATCTCTATACATCTTTGTTTCTAGGGAGACAAAAACTGTATTCTTCCTATTCCCGTTGATTATTTTTCCCCTGGTTACATTTATGAAATGACGGCTTTTAAAATATTTAATTATTCAAAGACAGCAGAATGGGGTTGGGGGTTTCCTATTCAAGAGGATTTTATGGGTGGGTTTATGTTGGGTTTAGGGAGGAGGGGTGGGATTTATTCAAGAGATTTTATGGGTATCATGTTGGGGTTAGGGAAGTACGGGTGTATTGTCAGGTGACCAGTAGTTTCCCATGTCCTCCAGTATGGTGTAAAATGGATTAACATTGGCCTGTAGCCTAGATCGCCACATGAACTCAGCCAGGTAGCTTTTCAAGTGGTGTCGTGCTGTCCGTAGTGCTTCTTATTCCACCACTTGATGCTGCTTCACATCTGTTCAATTGTGTGTGTGTGGGCCCCTGTTTACAGATCGATAAAGTTATATCGGTGATTCACTGCCTCTCCAACAGTAAATGGTTGATCCAGGTGCCACATTATCTCAGCAGGGTTTCTACACATATATTTGCCACCAGCAGAAAGAAGACTTCTTTTGTTTCACAGCACAGGCCGTCAAAGATCCACTGTTGAGGAAAAACTCTACCCGTATTCACAGATGAGCAGAAGGGTGTCGCTTTCTTCAGCAGATATCTCCAACAATCAGATCAGTACAATATTGATATACATAAGACTATAGTGGCCACTTTAACAGCATCGCTGGTAACAAACAATATCATTGATGAGGAACTGGTCTCGTTGGAGGATGTAAAAGAGACCATAAAGAAAACATCAGATAGTACACCAGGACCTGATGGAATATGCTACAGCCTCCTGAAACAATTGTTGATGATTTAAACACACGTCTGAAAATAGGACGCATACCAGAAGAGTGGTTACACAGCTACCTTCTCCCCCTGGCAAAGCCAGTCAAAGACACCTCCGACATCAAGAGTTATCATGTGATCACTTTACAAAATGTCTACGGCAAGGTGCTGAGCATTTTTCTAACCCTAGTGAACCCTTTTTTCAGATGATGCAGGCAGTGGTATTATCTGTGTTAGACTATGGTTTAGGTTTACTGACACTGTCGCAAACACAGGTGGATAGATTGGATAGAGTTCAAAATGAGACCATGAGAGCAGTCCAAGGATGCACAAGAGATCGTGACCATGAGGTTTCTCCTAGACCTACCGAGCATCAAACCAAGACATAAAATAGTTCAGATTAAAGAATACTTCAAGATCGCCAATAATGATCATCACCTCTTACAACAATCTGTAGACAACACAAAAGGAAGGTGTATCAAGAGAGGAAGGTCTTGGATGGCAGAAGCAGAAGATACCCTACTCAAAGTTTGTAAACTGGAGGAAGTGAGTGGAGGCTGTGAATGGATGACATTTGGCAAAGATAGAAAGTTATTGACAACAGTTGTGATACAGATGGGAAGAGAGTGCAGCGATGGGGCTGCCGACAGAACAGAAGGAATGATTCAAGAACTCAAACTGCAGCACTCAAAGCCACACGATATGATAATTTACACAGACAGCTTAGTAACACAAGAAATAAACAGGTGTCATTGGAGTTTTGTGGCCTACCAAAATGGCGAGAAATTAGCTGAGAATTTAGCTTCATATCCCACTACAACAACGAGTATGAGAATGGAAATAGAAGCGATGGGAACAGCTCTCACTTGGCTAGCGACGCAACTACCAACAGACTCAGTGATTTTATCGGACTCTCAGAGTATGCTGCGCAAGATAGAAAAGGGTATGATCAGAACTGAATGGGTCACTCTTCTCAACATCAAGCAGAGCATTACATGGATCTACTGTGCTGATCATGCTGGGGTCAGGGGAAATGAAAGAGCCGATGTGTTGGCTGGCAAAGCTGTGGTGAATGGCACCAAGATAAGAAGAGACAAGATTGAATTGATTAGAGCAGTCATGGATACCCTATGAGAAGATGAGGAGGAAGTCCAACGAGACAATGTACATATTCAGAGAATTGTAGAAATGGGAGTGACTAGAGGTGATGGGAGAAAGTTCTCCCTCTCTGGAAAGATCAGAAGAACGTGTAATCAACAACTGACTGGGACATTGAGCTTATACACTTTTAAATGGCTGATGGAACGGCAAGCAGAGCATATATGGGAATGCCCCCAGTGCTGTGACGCTTGTTTCTAATCAAGAATCAACCTTCTGCTTGGAGAATAGGCTCTCGTCAATCTTCATGATCAAACCTTCTTCTCCAATATACTGACATGATAGTTGCGATATGCTGTTAACACACACCTCACGCATAAACACATTCCATTCTATAACTGCGTTCTTACCAATTTACAGTTCACACATACACCACTCTACAGAAGTCATCTGGTATGCCCAGTGATAACAAAATCCGCATGTTGCCACTATTGAGAGCTTTGAAAAAATTAAGACAAGTGTCAGTCTAATCCACTGATGGTGTTTATTTATGCAACATTTCCAGCTAATCCTTTCGTCAGTGTAGTAGTACAATTTCATATTATGTTTCTGCGTGGACACCTTTTCATTACGGAGAACTCCTCGCAATTACAAGCTTATTGCATCTTTATCATTTGTAGACAAGGTCAGCATCGATACAGCAGCCAGTTTACTAACTGAGAATGAACTGATAGAGTGATGTCACAAACAACTGTGCATCTGCATTAGGTGATGACGTCACAAAAATACTAAACAATTTTAATTGGATAATAATTTAAAAACTATGAGCTCTGTAAACATAGGGGAGCACAAGTTCCAATCAAAAACCTAAGAACCATAATATGATATTGTATTTTGTTATATTGTTTCCAATAATAATGTGATATTTTATTTTGTTCTATTGTTTCCAGTAATAATATGATATTGTATTTTGTTCTATTGTTTCCAGTAAAATACTTTAAAAAAAATAATTTCTCCAACAATATGTTTTTTGTATATGTAGATTCGCCCAATACAGCTGTGAAACCACAAATACAATACAGCAATTCTGGAATTCAAGTTCAGATGTATCAAGATGCTAAGCTGCAGTGTGACTTCTCTGGATAGTAAGTTTAAATATATGACATTTACAATATGTGACATTTCCTACTGCATAAGATTGCGAGTTTAATATAAAAAACTTGTGATTTAAAAAAAAATTTCTTCGGTATAAACAATGTGTCTTTCTTATTGAAACACCGCTCTCTCAACCATGAAGTTCACTTTTGTTATATCAGGAAAATAAAAAATAGTGGAGGTTGCAGTTCAGGTCACAAAAAAAGTTTGAATATTGTTTTTGAATCCTATAACCTACAATACAGAGCAAACAGAAGCACTGTTGAACAAATGTTTAACATCTGAACATTAATTGAAAAACATAGCACCAACTATACAACAATTTCATTGATTTTTATAAAGACCTTTCACCGTGTTTGACATAATGGTCTTTGGCACATACTGAAACATTTTAATTTTGACACCACAATCATAGACATTGTTGAATCACTTTACAAAAATGCAAATAGTGCTGTCTTTTCAAACAATAAAATTGGAGAATTCTTTAAAACAAATGTGGGAGTTCAGCATTGGTGCATAATGTCTGCAGTAAGCTTCAACATATACCTAGAGCACTTCATACGGAAGACACTACATGATTACAACACGTCTATATTGATCGGAGGTAGCCATATTTGCAACTTGCGTTTCGCTGATGATATTGATCTTATAGCTGCGTCAGAACAATCATTGCAAGAATTAACAGCAAAGTTGGAAAAGGTTACCAGTAAGTACGGAATGGAAATCAAAACAGAAAAGAGCAAGATCTTTGTTAACAGCAGAGACACAGAAAAACAGACCAACATTATGATGAATGGATATACGCTCAAGGAGATGAATACTTTCAAATACCTCGGATCCAGCATATGCAACTTTGGAAATGCAAAGGAGAATTAAAAATATGGCTGGAAATGGCTTTCATCTATATCAAGGCTAACAGTGATTTGGAAAAGTAGCATCAGTGTTGGAGTGAAAGTCAAACTGTATAAGTCACTGGTGCTTTCTTTTATGCTGTATGGTTGTGAGAGTTTGACATTCACTGTGGAGATGGAGAGACGATTACAGGCGAGATGTATGCAGGTGTGCAAGAACCATTGCTTGCAATAATGAAGCGACAAGAACCTTCATGGTTTGGACATGTATGCAGACATGATCTTTTGTCAAAAACAATACTGCAGGGAACCATCAAAGGGGGTAGAAGCAGAGGAGGCCAAATAAAGAAATGGACAGACATCATGGAATGGACAGGAAAAGATTTTTCCTCTCATTCACATCGTTGAAGATAGAAATCCCTGGAGGACTCTGTGTGCTGAAGCATCCAATGTGCTACACCTGTGACCCTGATCAGTTATGAGTTTATAGATAGATAGAACCCACAATAGCCTAGTCCAAATTGAGAAAAGTCACTGAACATCACTGGATTTGAGCATATATAAGTTTTACAGTACCAGTAGATGCCATAACATTTTTTAACGAAACAAAACTGAATGAAATGAAGTATTCCCATAACTGATGATGGAACTCTTAGTGATCTTGATTTTACCGATGACTTGGCATTATTAAGCCCAATTCTTGCTAAGACACGAGATATGTTGACTTGACTTTGTCATCTTTCTGGACAAATTGGCCATCAAAATAAATGTCTTAGAAAACGATAACATTGGTTGAGAAGAATTCAAGTCAAACAAGCACGTAAAAGAATACACCAATAAGTTTCTACAACAATAAGAAGAAATTGATGGACTTATATCAAACATGTACTTAGAATAAATGACAACAGATGGCCACTACATGCATTAAAATTGTTGCCAGATAGCAAAAGAAAAAGAGGGGGACCAGGGAAAACTCCTCACAGAATAACCATCAAAGAGGGTATGACTATGGATCTCAACAACATACAAGAATCATACACAGTAGCATCACATCGCTCGAACTGGGGGGCTCTGGTATCTGCCCTATGCACAGTATTTGATGCTGAAGAAACATGGATAGATTGATGGATATTTTTAAAGTGCTATGTTTTCAATGTTTTACATTTTCAGCATGTCACATGACTGGATGTAATAAACAAGTTGTAGAAGCAGCTGTCAAAAATCACAACAAATTTGTAAAGACAGCACACAACTATAAACATGAGATTCTTCTTCTAAGAAATCTCTCTTACGCCTCATTTGACAAATATATATTAATGTTTAGCATAGTTAACAATAAATATTCCTCTGAATATTTTGTGCTTGAAGTTAATCAGTTAAATGAGTGATGCTAATGGGAATACAGTTCTCATATTTCTATAAAACCATGTAATGTGTTTTCCTTACTACATTTTGGTCTGCTATTTTCTTCACATATTTGCTGTTTTATCTCATGTTTTCACCTGCATGCCAGAGCCAAAAAAGGTAGAAAAGAATAGAGACACTGTGATGACCTGCCGTGCATGTCATAAGAGACAACTAATGAGGTTTTGAGATGAAGGTTGGCTGTCCCATCCCATATAGATTCTCGATTAGGAACAAGCATCACAGCACTGGGGGCATTCCCATATATGCTCTACTTGCCATTCCATCAGCCATCTAAAAGTGTATAAGCACAGTGTCCCAGTCAGTTGCTGATTACACATTCTTCTCATCTTTCCGGAGAGGGAGCACTTTCTCCCAGTCCCAAACATCTGGAAATCAAAAACAATAAGTAAATATAGCAAACTAAGACTGTTCAACTCCAATGTAATATCCGTATTAACATATAGTTGCAAACGTTGAAAAGTAATATCTGTATTAACATATAGTTGCAAACGTTGAAAAATAAAAGCAATGCAGAAGAAATTAAATTCATTTGAAAATAAATGTCTTAGAAAACAATAACATTGGCTGAAAAGAACCATTGTTCCCTCCCATTTCTACCATTCTCTGAATATGTACATTGCCTCGTTTGACTTCCTCATCTTCTCATAGGGTATCCATGACTGCTCTAATCAATTCAATCCTGTCTCTTCTTATCTTAGTGCCATTCACCAAGGCTTTACCAGCCAGAACAATGGATCTTTTGTTTCCCCTGATCCCAGCATAACCAGACAGTAGATCCATATAATGCTTTGTGCATTGTTAAGAAGAGTGATTCATTTAGTTCTGATGAAATACTTTTCTATCATTTTCTATCATACTTTGAGAGTCCGATAGAATCACTGAGTCTGTTGGTGGTTGCGTCATCAGACAAGTGAGAGCTGCTGTCACCACCTCTATTTCCATTCTCATACTCGATGTTGTAGTTAGGTACGTAGCTGACTTCTCAGCTAATTTCTTGCCATTTTGGTAGACCACGAAACCCCAACCACACCTGTTTGTTTCTTGTGTTACTGAGCTACCGGTGTAAATTATCATATCGTGTGGCTTTGAGTGCTGCAGTTTGAGTTCTTGAATCATTCCCTCTGTTCTGTCGGCAGCCCCATCGCTGCACTCTCTTCCTATCTGTATCACAACTGTTGTCAATAACTTTCTATCTTTGCCAAATGTCACCCATTCACATCCTCTTCCCACTTCCTCCAGCTCACAGACTCTAAGTAGGGTATCTTCTCCTTCTGCCATCCAAAACCTTCCTCTCTTGATACACCTTCCTTTTGTGTTGTCTACAGATTGTCGTAAGAGGTGATGATCATTATTTGCGACCTTGAAGTATTCTTTAACCTGAACTATTTTATGTCTTGGTTTGATGCTCAGTAGGTCTAGGAGAAACTTCATGGCCACGATAGGTGTATCTCATGTACATCCTTTGTTCATACATTGTTGTGGTACACTTCCTGTTTTCAGATTTGTGTTGAAGCATCAAAAATTGTTTTAAGCCAGTCGTCTGCAATATCTTTTAGGAGGCTGTAGCATATTTCTGGATCCTGGTACACCATCTAATGTTTTCTTTATGGTCTCTTTTACATCCTCCAACAAGACCAGTTCCTCATCAGCGACATCGCTTGTTACCAGCAATACCGTTAGAGTTGCCACAATAGTTTTATATTCATCAATTATGTTCTGATCTGATTGTTGGAGATATCTGCTGAAGAAAATGATGCCCTTCTGCTTATCTGGGGCCAGTATAAGCCCAGACTTATCCTTCAAGAACAAGTGTAATTTTGTGTCAGATTTTTTGATTCATTGCCTTGTGTTATTTACAAAATTTGTATAGAGCACTGTTGGATGCAACATCTTGTGCAAAATTATCCCAGCGTTCTTTCTTGGCCTCCTTTACGATTTTTTTAAAGGCTTCAGTGCACTTCTTCATAGTCACCTCTGACTCTTTTATGCTTTCCATGGTGACTTGTGTCTGTCATCTCTTATGTTGCCATTCCCTGATACTTTGCTTCTACTTTACAAATACAGACTCTATCTCTTCAGACCATCATGGGGGTTATCCTATGTTTAGTCTCACTGTATTTCTTTGCCATGCCATTTGTCACAATTTGCCCAAGATCGACTCATCATTGTGCCTATATCAAATTCACAGAAATGTGAAACATGACTTGTCAAGATGCCATTTTGAACCGGAAGCCTCCCATATAGAGACAAAGTGATCCAGAAGCCATGATGAAGTTAGATGTTTCAGGCTATAGGTTCATATTTCACAGCTGAGCTGCAAACCATAACAGAATACATTCCATTCTCCAGACTACATTTTGCTTATCTGCAGGAGTTTGAGAACAGATGCAGAAGAAGAAGAATCTCATATTTATAGTTGTGTGATGTCTTTACAATCTGTTTTTTATCAGTGAATTTTGACAGTTGCTTCTACAACTTTATAAGTTGTTCATTATAACTTTCATTAGAACTTGTTTATAACATCCAGGCAATGTGGCATGCTAAAAATATAGCACACTGAAATATGATAATTTGAAAATATAGCATGTAAAACTTATATCACACTGAAAATATAGCACTTTGAAAATATATCACACTGAAAATATGACACATTAAAAATATATCACACCGAAAATATAGCACATTAAAAATATGGCAATTTTAAAATCTAACACTGATGAAAATATAGCACTAAAAATATTGAATACTTAAAATGTAGCATGCTAAAAACTTTCTATGCAGATAATGCAGAAAATATAACATTCTTAAAATATGGAACCCCAAAATTTAACATGATGTAATTATAGCTTGCTGAAAAAAAAACATGAAAATCCAGATATATATAATTTGATGTTCATATACTGTAACATATTAATAAATTAATATTCATGTTCTGTAGCTGATTTATAAGTTGACGTTCATGTATTTATGAAGATGACTGTAAACTCACATTAGAGCAAATCAACACAATTTTAATGAAATACAACTTGTGATATTTTATCATCCTTATTACAGTGACCTAACACAAAGCAACCCGAGCAACCCATTTATTACTTGGCGTGATGACGCTAACGTACTTATCACCAATTCTACCTTCTACACCGTTTCTTATGATGGTCGTGAGCTGACCGTGCGCAATGTTGGCGAGAACAGTGAAAGACAATATTATTGTAGCTGCAAGAATTCAGCAGGAGAATCAGCCCAAAATGCTGTCTTTCTCAATATCACATGTAAGTGGTCAGTTTGTGGAACTATTGTTGGCTCTATTGTCACATGTAAGTGGTCAGTTTGTGGAATTATTGTTGGCTCTATTGTCACATGTAAGTGGTTAGTTTGTGGAATTATTGTTGGCTCTATTGTCTCATGTAACTGGTCAGTTTATAGAAGTATTGTTGGCTCTATTGTCATGTATGAGTGGTCAGTTTGTGAAAATATTGTTTAATCTATTGTCATATTGATATAAAGTGAAAAATAAAATAGCATTTGCCATGACAGCCTAGAGAAGACCATAATGGAAGGGATGATGCAAGGGAGATGAACAAGAGACAGACCAAGAAGAAGATGGATATCAAAGACCACCTGAACATGACAGTAACAGAAGTAGGAAGACTGGCTCAAGATTGACAGAAGTTTAGAAAGGCTTTCATGACTGCTACACCCTGTTCAGGATATGCTACCTGATGATGATGATTGTCATATATATGTGGTCAGTTTTTGGAAGTATTATTGACTCTAATGTCACATGAAAGTTGTTGTTGTTCATCCATCACAAGTGAATATGACCATTCGTCACATCCACTTTTGAAATTCAGTTAGAGTTATGTCCTTGTCTATGAGTTCGTAAGTAACGTAGCTAATAAGCCCTGTTCTGACAGCAAATTTTCTCAGACAGTTTTGGCATGGGATGACCACTGTAGATGGCTTTTGATCTACCCATGACTTTCTATCTACTCCCCGCTGTTGAGCTGCCACATTTCTCCTCTTTCACAAGATACTGCACCATTTTTGACTGTAGAGCTCATTCTTCCCATGCATCTTGGTCTATTTCAAAGGATTTCAGTGAGGTCTTTAACGAATTCTTGTAGTGCTACTTTTGATAACCTTGAGAACTTATGCCCTTCTGCAACTCACCATACAGAAGTATCTTTGATAAGCGATGATCAGGCATACAACCAGAAAACCTGCCCAATAAATCTGTATCTGCATCAGAATAGTGTCAATGCGTGGGATATCAGATATGTCAAAGAATGTGGTATTCTGAATTAATTTTCATGGATTTGTAAGTGACTTCCACTGTGGATTTTGATTTAAGTGAGGAAATTTGTGCAAATCGTCAACCTCATTCTCTTATCAGACCTCATTTGAAACCAGTGGCAAAACAAATCCATATTACTGGAAGTGAAGTTCAATGCTGTGGATGACCATAGTTTTCTACATGTATCACCATGCTCAATGCAGTCCATATAGCGTTGTTGAAATTCACCTTTATACTTGGTGGGCCGATAGATTATCATGCCACAAACGTGTAAATTCATTGTCACCAAAAATCAGACTTTACATCTAATGGTTGACAAGACCATAAGGTTTTTGGAGACAATCTCAACATGATATCACCAACTTTATGACTTCTGAACAGGCTGTTAGTTGAACGTAGAGCCTGAACATATCTCAGGCCATCCACTGGTGAGTGTGTTCACATGATAAATTAATGAGTTACATAATTAATGGTTTAAAGTTCTTGATATTGATTTTAAAATAAATTTGGTCAACATAAAAACTTCACATTATTCAATATAATCGCTCTTTATAATAAAAAAAAAGTACCAGTACATCCATTTGACAGTTTAATCTTAACTGCTCTTTAAAATACCCTTGATATTATCCAATAACATTAACACACAACTTTGAAAACTCAGTACCCGAATGGCACAGGAAGAAATAATAGTGTCACGTTGGCATGACATAGAACACATATATTCACATGTAAGTAGTCAGTTTATGAAAGTATTGTTAGCTCTATTGTCACATGTCAGTAGTCAATTTATAGATTTGTATTTTTATCGTTGTAATTCATCATTTACAAATTACACATTTCTAAATATAGCTCTGAAGCTAAATGTGATTTCTTTTCAGCTAAACCAATGTTTGATCCTAGTGCTCCATCTGATCAGACAGTTCCTGAAAACACCAATGTCCAGTTCAACTGTTATACCAGATCTTCTGCTGGGGAATTCCCTCCAGGACCTCCTGATTGGTTTATTAATGGTGTCAAGATGGGATCACAAAATGGTTGGAATGTGTTGTTGTTATTAAGGTTACAGTCAGTGAATGTTATTGGTAATAAATTTTGTTTTATTTGGTTTATATACAGATAAGCCACAGATAGCAACAACAACAAAAATTAATCGAGAAGTGTTGTGAATATTAAATGTGGAAACAGCATCATAACAAGAAAGTTGGGAATTTTTACCATATAAAAAGACATAACAGTATGGAAACTCTAGTAATGGAAGACATGGTTGGCTAGTAACAGGAAAAGAACCTCCCAAGATGAAGGTGAACAAAAGACATTTCAAAGTATTTAAACATGTCCTTGGCTGCAGTTGACCACTCACCCTGAATTGTGAGTTGTTCAGAGCATCCTTAAGGAAGAAGACATGTTCTAGAAAGAATGTCACCTGAACAATAATACAGAGATTACATGATGGCTCTATGTTTAACTAAACCTGTTTGAAAATTAAAACTATGAGAACTGAAATTCTTCTCAGTGAGCTTCTGTATACTGATGATACAGCTCGTAATGAAACCATAATGCAAAATCTGAGTAACAACTTGGCAAAGGCCTGTTACCTGTTTTCTTCTAACAATAAATATCAAGAAAACTGGTCCTCTATCAAAAGACTGTTACAGCACTGAATATCTTGACAAACAATGTGCAGTTTGAAATAGTAGACAGCTTCAATTATGGATCCACAGGTAAATACTAAATAAGGTAGACAGGTTACTGAAGAAAACTGTCAATATAAAATTATAAAATATAGAAAATAACAATAAAACAAAGAACAAATACAATTGTCAACATGTGGTTATATTTGGACCTTTATCAAGACACAAAAACAGTTAAAAAACAAAACCATAAACAAATATAACCAAAGTTGCTGGGAGAATGATTTCTCTCACCAGAAAATCCTCACCCAGTGAAAAATTCTGTTTAATCTTTTCGTTTTGGTGTAAAAACAGTAAGAGTTTATTTGATGTGCAGCAAACACCATGTCAATATTTGTATATTGGTTGTATATTATATGCTGTATATGAAATTGTGAGAAAATTAGCAAATTCTCTTACTGTTTTTACACCTATACGAAAAGATCAAACAGAATTGTTTAACTAATATACATTCTGAATATAATATACATTATTAACCATATACATACAAAATTTACAATTCGTCTGAATTTACATACTAACATTTTTTTGTGCTGTTTTTCTGGTGAGAGAAATAATTCTACAAGCCATTATGGTTATATTTGTTTATGGTTTTGTTTTCTTAACTGTTTTTGTGTCTTGATAAAGGTCCCAATAGAACCGACACGTCGACAATTGTATTTGTTCTTTGTTTTATTGTTATTTTATTATTTTATATTGACAGTTTTCTTCAGTAACCTACCTTATTTAGTATTTATTTCTATTGTCTGGTTACTGCGGCACTTCCATTTTGTCTGACATTCTCCAATATTTGGGTCATTTATATGGATCCATAGTTACCATAAACTCTTACCTGATAAAGAAATACATGCTCAAGTAGGAAACTGCTATAAATTTTGATAAATTGTTCAAAAATACCCCAAAAAACAACTGGAAATTGCAAATGAAGACAAAGATCTTAATCTACCAGGCATGCATATTGAGTGTTTTCTTTCATGGATTGGAAACATGGGCAACATACTATCAGGAAAAAAGACTAAACATCTTCCATTTGTGCCATATCAAGAACATTTTAATATTAGTGGTAGATACCAACAGTTATCTTCAGTTACCAATACTGAAGCTCTGCACAGGGTTAAGCATCCAATAATTACTGAGTCTCAGAATACTCAAGTGGCTTGTTTATGTTCAGAGCATGAACAGAGGATGTATAGTAAAGGTCTTCCCATATTTTTATTTGTTTAGTGAATGACTTCCAATATTGTTACATGTTTAGTGAAAGATTTCACATGTTGTTCTGTGTGTAGTGAAAGACTTCACATATTGTTCTATGTTTAGTAGATAATTTCTCATATTGTTCTGGGATGTTTAAAGAAGAAATAATTATTTATCAATAGTTGTGCATTGTTTTTCCACATGTACCTGTGAAGATATGGTGTTTGCTGTCAAATAAACATCAAATAAACTTTTACTGTTTTTACACCTATACCAAAACATCAAACAGAATTGTTCAACAAGTTTTCTAGTGAGCACCTAAAAATACTTTTATTCTAAATTATTCAAGATTCTCCTTACTCTTAGTGATGAGATTATTCTATTTATAACTCTGGGCATTCCCATTCTATTATTGAACAACTTTAACACCTTAACTGCGGAGTTATCCGTAAGGATACAATGAGGGGTTGCTGCCATTTTACCGAGATCTTCTTCTTAGTTTCCCAGTGAAACAATTAGTCTAAATGCTTTATTATAAGCATTCAGACAGATTTTTTTTCCTGGGAAGCTAAGAAGAGGAGGATCTCCGCAAAATGGCTGTGACATTTCATCATATCCTTGAGAATGCCTCCGCAGCTAAGGGGTTTTAACATGAATGAAATTTAAGTTTTGTTTTTCTTATCCAGACCCCAGTAAGTTTCAGTTATCAAACAGCAACACAATCTTGAACATCTTGAATGTACAGAAAGCTACAGACATTTTGTGTGTACAATGTCAAGTGTCCAACAGTGTTGGCACAACCATGGCTAATGCTTGCCTCAATGTTATTTGTAAGTATCTTGTCTGCATTTTTGAAGTATGTCTTATGCAAATATATTTACATATATTTTATTTTTATTGTACAAGTATTTTAAGTATATTATATAATTATTATTAAGTATATTGTGTAAAAGCAGTTGTTTCTTCTACAATCCCCCCTCCCTCTCTCTCTCTCTCTCTCTCTCTCTCAAAGCATAAGGTAACATATTTTAGGCATATTAAAAAAAACTGCGTTAAAAAAGATTAATCATGGAGGGAAAGATTCCAGGGGAAAGGATAAGAGGAAGTCCAATATTGCAATAGACACATGATGTCATAGACCTTTGTGAATATGACACTGGTAATGGGTAACAACAGCAGAAAAACTGTAATCTGGGAAATGAAACTTGGAAAAGGGTAATGAAATTTTACAAATTACTGGAAATACACATGATAACACACACACAAAATAATGTTTTGGTCAAAAGGCCTTTATCATGAAAACAACAGTAAGGAACAACACAGTCCATTGTTACATCACAATAGCTAAACGGAATCAATGCTGGAAGTCTGAAACAGTATGAATGATGTCCTCTTCTTCAGCTGTCATTTTCAAATTCCTGCAGGATGTAGCCCAGAGAATGGAATGTGTTGTGTCATGGTTTGCAGCTCAGTTCCTATCTCTGTACTTTTCTGCCTGACAGATCTGACAACAGCAGACATCTGGGTCACTCTGATTCTATATGGGATGGGACAGCCAACTTTTTTTTTCAAAATTTTCTTAGTCTTAGCATGACATGCATTCAAGACAAACAGTGTTGTTATTCTTTCCTCCTCTATCTGGCCCTAGCAACACATGAGTGAGTATGAATGATACAAAAACTATAAGGAAATGAAACAAACAGAAAGTTGACAGAATACAACAGGATATTGACACACAAAAAACCAGTTAAATGACAGAACATAATAGGATATCTATACGTATGAATGGGAGGTATTAATCCCAAAATGCTTTTGTATATATTCTCTTAATTTTCTGTCTGTTTTGCTTCATCTCTATTCTTCTAGATTTTACATCATTCACACTATTCCTGACTTCTGGTATTTATCTCACTTACTTGTAGTTATTATGATGTAAACATGGACGATGCCATTCCTTACACGTCTTTTGTTAAGTTATATTCTTTATAAAGGTCTTTTGGTCAAAATATCGATTTTCATATGTTATGTGTTTCCAGTGATTAGAAAAACTTCATTATCCTTTTCCAAGTTTCATTTGTTGAATTTGACACTGAATAAAGATTGATAGCTTGCACAGAACTGGAAGACAGAGTAGAAGTGAGGAAAGTGTTCTGCACAGGATATGTCACATAGAACATTCGTACACATATTTTTAAGTAAGAGTTAGGAATGACACATTCCAGACCCACTATAAATATCGCAGATTGTTTTTTGTTCTCTAATATAAGCTATTCAATTAGTTTGCTAACATTATAAATATTCCTTTCATCTTTCAGTGCCAATTACAATTACGAAACAACCTTCATTGTCTCAAGCGATCAGATATGGAGACAACTTAAATTTTGCAGTCGAAGCCACAACAGACCCTTCCATGACATTATATGCCAAGTAGGCACCTATCTACATTTATTTTGTAATATCTTATACAGGGTGGTCCATGGAGTCACTGGGCACTCATTTACATTACTGGTGACACTACCTCACATGAATTGTGGGTATTTAGTGTGGATCGGTGCAACATTATGGACACAACAACATTTATGACAAAAACAATATTGCTCATGTTAATCACGTATTGGATAAGTGGCTCATAGAACAACAGTTATTTCTACAACAGATGTTGAAACTTGTGCATCAGGAAACTTCAGTACACATTTTCTTATAGTATCTTTATTATATGAACATGTATTATCAAACATTTGATTCACCACAAATACTCTCAATGGTTGACACCATTCTTGTTCAACTAAACAAAGAAAGTGAACTCTCCAGCTAATATTGTAGTAATCTGCTAAGTCACACTGTACAATGAAACATGGAAATATGCAACATTCAATGACATCATATTGAGCAAATCTTTTCAAATGCAGTACACAGTTACTTTATAGATCAATCAATCAATAAACCCATAACCCTTCAGGGTTGTAGGGGTACCACATTGGATGCCTCAGCACACAGAGCCCTCCACCGAATTCTATCCTCAGCGATGCGGATGAGTGTGAAAATATTTTGCCATGTCCATTCCTTGATGTTGTCTGTCCATGTCCATATACTTTATAGATAAAATATATACAAACATTTCAACTTGATATTGTTGAACAATTATCTACTGCAGAAGATGGGTGTGTCAGGGCATTGGTGCCAATGAAATGGTGATGATCCAAAAAACTAAACAGAGAATATAAGGAAGAGCTACCAGATATAACAAGAGAGATAAGACCAACACTTTTCCCAGTTCTATGGGAAAAATACCCAAATCTCACTATCAAAACCACCATAAGCAACAACCACACTATGATAAAACTGAATAATCTCCAAAAGAGAACAATGGCATGCAGTTTAATTGAAGATATGTACCCCAGAGAAGCATGGATACAAGTATATACCGACGAATCAGCAACCAGAGCAGTGAAAAATGGAAAGCCATGAGAGAAGTGAGCATCCAAAGAAGGGTAATACTACAGTGGGCACCATCCCACTGTGGCATACCAGGAAATGACGAGGTAGATAGGCTAGCAAAAGATGGAACAACACAGGAACAAAAAGACCAAGAAATTACCTACCAAGAAAAGAGGACCCTTTATCACAACCATCAGAAAAATTGACCACCCAAAAGACAATTATCACTATCTCAACAGAGCAGAGCAGGTTATTTTCTTCCGCCTTAGAACAGGACACAACAGATTAAACAGCCACTTAAATAGATTAAGACTGTTCCCATCACCTCTGTGCCCATGTGGGCAGGCAGCACAGACCTCTGAACATATCCTGCAATACAGTAAACCAGTTAAGGGAAGAACACTGGCCTACAGAGATGAATATGCATATAAAGATCTATGGAAGCACTGAGGAGCTTTCAAATACAGCAGCATTTATTAAGAAAATAGGACTTGATGTGTAGACATGTCAATCTAAGAAGAAGAAGAAGAAATGGTGACACAACATATTTCTATTCTTTGGACTATATCCAGCTGGAAATCTAGTAGGAATATTGTCCTGCTACAAGTGAAAACTAGCAGGAGTTGGAAAGTGAAAGTTAAAGAAGAAAAAAAATAACAATTTTCTTCCAACATTTGTATTGTAATGTCTCTGATATACAAACATCTTTTTGAGGACAACATTTTAACATATAAAATTGCATAAACCATTGGTTTTCTTCTATAGTTTTTTCATGCAAATATTTGTTTTATTTTCATTCAAAATTCCAGTAGCATTTTTTAAAATCAACAATAAGTAAAATAGATACTGGTCCATGGTAACCAGTGCTAGCTAGAATAAACTAGAACACCTACTGTTTATGCTCATTTATCTATATATGCAAATTCATACAATAAGATAGTGTGTAATAACAAAGAGATGAAATCAAATTGACTGTCACTTTTTTTAAAAACCCCCCAACCCACTAAATCTGTTTACATCTCTTGCACAATATAAGAATATAATCATGATAAGGCACATGATTCCGCAGGAGTGATATTAGAGCATCTGATACGGTTGTGATGAAGTGATTGAATATCATAGAGAGTATTAGATCAAGAGCGTGTGATGCATCAGGCCTGGGAGTCCATGGATATTTCTTCTTCTTATATCCAGAGAACAAATTTTGTCAGTATCAGATGACTCTTTGCCAAAGAAATGATAACGGAGATGAAGATGGTAATTGTGGATATCTTGAAGAAAAGAGTAGGTATTGATCATATGCAGGGTGGAGAGGGATGAACTTAAGGCCTTTGCTGAGGACAGAGACTTCACTATCGGAAAGACTAAGATCAGGAGGAATGCAGATGACCTGAGCACTGGAATGACCAGATAGATTAACATCAGTATTAGTGGTAGGGTGAGTTGTAGGAATATAACAGTAATTATTCAAGCAAGGTAATGGAAGTTTAGCACATGTAGTAGAACTAGAATGAAGAAAATAGGCATGAGTTATGGAGTAAAAAGAATTCAGTTTGTTGTGGTGATAAGTGCACATAAAATAGCATAACTGTCTGTTGAGAACGTGGGCAATGCCACTAAAGAGGGAGTAGAGTAGACTGTTATTGTAGGTAACTAGTTGTAAACGGTGTAGAAATTGGTATTTAGAAGTGTCTTAAGTCATGTAAATGGTGAGTATGATGGGAAGATATAATACGCATGCGTTGAAATGCACATTTGTTGTCAAGGCGTTGGAGTAATTGTTGCTCTCTCAGGTATAAGAAACAGGCCGATGGATGAAAGTTGGAGGAAAATCCTTTATGGATAAACTTAATGGGTTATGGGATTATAGGATAGGATACAATGAATGGTGCCATTTTCTATGACAATGTACATATGTCATTGTTATCTTGAATGTTTCTGCTGTTAAATGTCTGCTGTCTAATGCTTTTGTGATAGTGCCATTATTTTTACTGTATTTACTGTTTGTTCACTTTGTCTAGTATTTTCTTGCATACTATTTTGCATACTGTTATTTGCATTTTTAACACCCATATCCTATAGTTTGATAGTCTGCATTCATTATAAAGCTGATCAACCTAGTGTTTTATTTAGCAATCAAGTGACATATTCCTTCCAGAATGTTGTCTTCATCATGAATACTCTGAACACCTTTCTGTTCCAGGCAAGCAGGCCTGCATTGGCCAGAGACATGTACATATATTCTTCGATGTCCATCATCTTCTTGGTCTTCCTCTTCTTCTCTTGCCTGGGACTCTGCCCTCTAGAATCAACCTTTCGATACCATCATATCGCTTTAAGTGTCCAAAATGCTGTGGCTTCCTTCTTATGATGGTATTTAAAAGCCACACTTCATTTAGTTTCAGTAATTTCAAAACTTGTTCTTCTTTTTCTCTGTTTATGATATTCGTAGGATCTTTCTGTAGCACTTCCTTTCAAATGAATTTATTATTTTGGATATTGTCTTCTTTAAAGTCCAAGTCTTGCATCCATATGTTGTCACAGAGAAAACACATGATCTTAAAAGCGTTACTTTAGTGTCGTTATTACTACTTTGCCATAGCTTTCTCATTTGTGTTAATTTGAGTGTTGCCATTTAGATATAGATTTTGGATCTCACTGTAGTTCTTTGTTGTTGTGATTAGCTGTTTCAGTCCCTCAAGATGTGTGGTAAGGAGGACTGTGTCATCTGCATATCTTATTTCTAGAATCTTGTACCCACAGATATTTATTGGATGAAACTCATTTTCCTCTAGTTCTTCTCTTAGATTTCTCATTATATTCTCTGTATAGATGTTAAAAAGATAAGGGGATAGAGTGCACCCCCGTCTCATTCCACTTTGAATAGCGAACCATTCAGATGTTTCTCCCTCCACTCTTACTTCTGCTTGTTGTTTGTGATATAGTGTTTCAGTAAGATGTATTAGATGTTTTGGTATTTTATATGTACAAATATATGAGGAGTTTGAAAAGTATCGTTATATCTGGATTGTAATTGCAACATATCTTGGTATATTTCCACTGTGTTACTTACAGGTCCGGCTCTGTGGTGGTGTGGTACAGTGCATGCACGTTTATGATGGCCAAGATACCGGGTTTGAATCCCACTATAGGCAATTGTGCATCCGAACCATTCAGAAAAAAATGGCAAAATACAGCTGAATGTATTTATATTGCCTAGAAAATCACTGCAACCAAAAAAATACTGGGTTGATGGCTACATCCTGAAAAGAATATGCAACCAAAAAATACTGGGTTGATGGCTACATCCTGAAAAGAATATGCTACCAATGTTTTTTTTATTACTTATAGCCAATAATAATTGATTTGTTGTATTTTATTGATGATTTACGAAACAGCTTCTAACAATTTCCATTTTTTGTGATCCAGTTGGGTGTTTAACAATGTTACTTACGTCTTGAATGATTGTCCGCCATACATGGTCTGCAACCCGAGCACTGGCCAAGCATACATCAACACTAGCAGCCTAACACTGGACCAGTATCATCAAATTGGAGGATTGTACAGAAAAATGTTCTACAATCAATTTGAGATAAAAAATGTGGACATCATGGTAGTGCTATTAGACTGGCAAGGTGAGAACTGTGTACACGATTGTTTTTATCCCAGAAATTACAAGCTATCAAGCTCTTTTTCCCTTTATTCAATTGGGGATGGGGGTTCTCTTAGAACTTTATTTCTTACCCAGAAGACTGATTCTCAGCAGATTTTGCAATACTTTGAGAAGTCTCCTACTCATAGGTATCTGTGGCCCAGAAAATATTTGAGATATTGCTGTGGGTATCAGGTCTGTGACAGGACAGTTTATTTTTCAATTGTATCATTTATCTACATCAATACGTATGTTCTAGTACCAGTTTTGAAGTGGAAATCATTAGTTAGTCTTCTTCTTGTTCACACTTTAACATGTCTAGGATAACTAGGATAATGTATTATTGTTACCTAACCTTTAGCGCGCTCCCTGCGTGCAAAGTTGCCAATGTTTTTCTATTTGTAAACAACTAACAGTGATCTGAATCACCCATTGCTATGCACTCATTTATCGGTGAAGAACTACGTAATGATTATGGTTCACATGACCAAAATCAGTTGAGTCCTAGCTAGCAATTCTATTCCACTTCCTTTTGCTTCATTTTGTTTGCAAGAGAGAAGAATCGGACTTGTAATATTAAATTTAGCAATCTGTCCCAATCGGTGTGATCAGCGAGTATCGGGTTATAATAGATGTCATTTTCAGTAATATCATTATGAATTGTGATTCTGATGATGAGGAATTCTTGGGAATTATGTTTATTTTCAAAATATATATGTCACTCTTTAGTTTGGTTATGAAATGACACCAGAAAACTTAATAGGCCGCATATGGAAGTAATGAACTGTTGACACTAGGCCTAATAAAGAATGGACCGACAAGATAAGTGAAATTTACATATTTAATATGATTCTCCATATGATATTATGAGCTTATATATATATATATAAAAACTTGTATAAATAACCAAAATGCCAGAGGATGTCCGACAGAATGGAGAGCGCCACAGTAACCAAATGAATAAATGATAAATACTAAATAAATTATAAAGGTTACTACATATTCTTCCATATTCCTCTATGTTGGTGTTCCCCCACCTTTGAGCAGTGAAGGCCCAGGCACTCCTAATGTGTCTCACAACCATCCATCTTTATATATATTATCATATCACCTTCCCTAAAATTGTCGTAGATCAGAGTCTGCACTTCCAACTCCATGACTGTCAAGCACCATTCCTTGCATTCCTATTGAATGTTTTTATTACTTTGAAGGCTGTCAGACACTCTACAGGCACCTGACACCATTCCAAACCAGGCAGAATTCCTCCAACCTGCACACACTTTGTATAATGTCATCTGCGCACTCCATCCGTGACTTTTCTCTCTTAAGTCAACTGCCTTTTGCTTTGAGAATTTCTGGATGTAGAGGGTGCTCTTTATCTGCGGTGATTTGTAGATAGGTCCACGCCCTGCAAAAATGTATTCTTTGCTCTGCAGTTGGGCAATCAAGTAAGTATCACATAGCCGTGTCGATGTATCTCTTGCACACCCCAAAAAAGCATTGCCTCTTTCTGGATTCTACCCAATCTTTCTTTTTTTACTTCAGCAGTCATTATCAAGCTCCCACCGGATCTCTCTTACAGCAGGACAATGGTGCTACTATATTTCCAGCAGGATGTAGTCCAGAGAATGGAAATGCATTTTGTCACCACTTTATTTGCGCAAATGGCCCGATACATCTGTCTTTGGAAGATCTTTATGTTTGAATCTGACTCAGTGTCAGAATCGGCAATGCATAATCTACCACCGCCACCACCAATCCCTGATACAACTTTTATGTTGATGTCTGTAATGGTGCACACCTATGACCTTGAAATGTATAGGTGTTATTGCTATATTATTATAAGGAAGAAATCTGACCTCACTTTGAATTACATCAGCAACTTTGAGATATTGAGTCCAGGAACTATTAAAAATGTTAATTTCCATTTTTGCATAATAAACTCCAACATTTAATCTTTTCATTTCTCTTATCTAAACAGCAGCCAATCAAGCAGGTGCTCGAGTAGATCCATGGACTATTGGTCTCATTATTGCCCTTATACTGCCCCATTATTGCCATCCTCATTGTTTATTTTTGAAGTTTATGTTATGCAAATATATTTACATATATTTTATGTATATTCTACTAGTATTTTAAGTATATTTTGCTTTTTGTAAGTATATTATATAATTATTTTTAAATATATTGCGTAAAAGTAGTTTCTCCTGCAATCATCTCTCTCTCTCTCTCTCTCTCTCTATCTCTCTCTCACACACATTGGGACTGTTTCTATGATATACAAGTAGTTTTTTCTGTAATCTGTAACTCAAATTGCGATTCTGTCTTATATACAAGTAGTTTCTTTTGTAATCATCTGCACATATTGGCTAAGACTTATACCTAAAAATTCATTCCAAAAAGGACATGGGCCACAAACGCCTATATGTATGGTGGTCGTCATCAACTGTCCATAAGAGAGCAGATAGGCTATCTTACGGTGGCTCTGAATTGGTTGCAATAAAATGAGACACAACTTGTACAACAAATTCAGGATGTATCATTAGTCTCAGCCAACATTTGCAGTTGATTACAGAAGAAACAAGATACATGTCACTTGTCTTAGACAACATGAGCAGTTGATTACAGAAGAAACAAGATACATGTCACTTGTCTTAGACAACATGAGCAGTTGATTACAGAAGAAACAAGATACATGTCACTTGTCTTAGACAACATTTGCAGTTGATTACAGAAGAAACAAGATACATGTCACTTGTCTTAGACAACATGAGCAGTTGATTACAGAAGAAACAAGATACATGTCACTTGTCTTAGACAACATGAACAGATGATTACAGAAGAAACAAGATACATGTCACTTGTCTTAGACAACATGAACAGATGATCACAGAAGAAACAAGATATGTATCAATCTCTTATCTAAACAGCAGCCAGTCAAGCAAGTGCTGGAGTAGATCCATGGATTATTGGTCTCATTATCGCTCTTATACTGCTCCTTATTGTCATCCTCATCATTGTTTATGTGATATGTCGCAAGAAACAAGAAGGCGACTACAATGGTGAGTTGACCAAATATAATACTAGAACAATTGTGAGTTGACCAAATGTAAATCTGTAGCTATGGTAGTTGATCAAATATGAATCTATAACAATAGTGGTTGACCAAATGTAATACTATAAGAAAGGTGGGTTGAGCAAATGTACTAGAAGAATTGTTAGTTAGTCGTCAGATCATCATCACTGCAAACTGGACACGTCCATAGTTGCTCCGATCTCTCCCTGAGTGTATCCGCCATTACACTTCTGCTGACAATACCAGTCCTATGCTGGTTGACCACCATTCTTCTGTGCCCTGCAAATTGTTAATTTTGAGAAGAATTGTGAGAATCCTTAACAGACATTTGTTGATGTAATGAGACTTTAGTTAGAAAATGTATCAATTATTATGTTGTTCTCATTGACGAGATTTTGTGAGGACTGTTCAGTGAGTTTTAAAACTTATTTATTTTTTCCCCGAAAAATCGTAATACAAAAGGCATTGCTATTTAACAGGTGCATATGATGACCATATAACAATGTATGTACAGAACCGGAAGTATGTAACATATTGTATGCACTGTGTGGGATCCTCTAAGTGAGGTTTGCCTAGTTTGTTTCTTCACATTTCAAAATTGAACTTTAATCTTCATCAACTTGTGTGCAGTAATTTCTGCTTTCATCTTGGGAAACTAGTTCAAAAACTTTTGAAATGCTGCCATCAGTTTTTGTAGAGTCCTATCTAAGTAGATCTACAACATTTAAGTGGTATTTCCCATTTCAAAAATGGATGCAGGTTGTTTAAAGATATCCCCATCATGTCCGACCATTCATCACCCACATCTATAAGATCACATGTGTAAGAAAGCATATGCTATGACAGAAATCTGACTATCAAAGAGGTTGCTGAAGCTATATGTGACAATTGATATAATACGTTGTGATGTAACCTGTTTTGGCAGCATAAGAGAATAATGAAAGGTCACAGATTTGATGACATTGAGAACTGTCAAGACAGTGTGATGGAGAAAATTGACGACTATTCTGAAAAGTGGCGTACCAGAGGTGACAGGAACATTGGAAAAAATATATACAATCACTATGACCCTGGTGGGTTATGGGATTATAGGATAAGATACATTTACAAGGGAACTACTTTGAAGGAGATTGAACAAACTAATCTGCGAGTAAGTATAGAATTTTTCTGGGAGAAAAATCTAAGAACTTATTGAATAGTCTTCGTAGTTAGAGGGTGCTTTCAAATGAAAGCCTTAAATATTATTTTTGATTAATATAATTCTGAAATAGTGAAACATAACTATAATTTTTCAATGTAGTCACCATTGCTTTCAATTCAAGCCCTCCAGCACCTATAAAGTGCTTGGATTCCTGTAGAAACAAATTTCATGCATGCACAACATGCTGTATTTCTTCACCAGACTGGAGAATTGTTCCTTCCAAAAGTTGTTAAGTCATCCAAACAGGTGGAAATACATTTGGGCCATGTCTGGTGGGTATGACAGATGTGGTAGATGATGAAAGTGGATGTCCTAGATGGTTGCAGCCATTACACAAGCAGTATGGCATCAATCATTGTCATGTTGCAAAAGGACACCTTTCCTCAGGAGACTGTTTTGTTTATATTTCATTATGGAGACAATTGCTGAGAAGATCTGTATATGTGAAGCTGGTGAAGGTGTTTCCCCTTGACATGTAGTGTTCTAAAATAATGTTTCATTCATTTCAACAGAGAATCTATGCAGATTTCTGTTTGTGAAATTTATTAGGTTTCAGTGAAGAGAGATGACATCATTTCTTCCTTGCTCTCTTCATTTCTGACATTAAGCCACCAGTTGTTTAAAAATGCTGCAGACATTCTTGACAGGCATCAATGTCATATTGAGGCCTTCTGGCTCTTACTAATGTTAAAATTTTGTGGTTCTGGAAGAATTTACATACCTAAGTGAACTGTGTGTGTTGTTGTTGTCTGTGTGTCGACCAAGTAGTCCATATTTATAGTAGCTTGAGAATATACATGTTGAAAGTCTTGACTAAAATTGTAACTTTCTGCAGCGATGCTGCGTGGTAAAAGACAGAAAATGTGTTTATTCAAGTTGCGAGATGAATGGGTGCCATCTAAGCGGACCTGGTTCAAATCCCATTTGCTGCGTGATTTTGCTTTCCTATAGCTTTATCTACAAATGCACTATCTGAAATGAGAAAAATTGTGTTTAATTTCAGTTGGAAATAAATTTGGTTAAATTTAAATGATAAAAGTCAGAATAAGAAAATAGCTTATTTTAAAAAGATTATATTTGCATACACTATGCCTACACTTCAAAAGGCCTTACAAATACAAATGGAATCAGTGGAACAACTGAATCTATTTTATTGTAGATCTATAGTAACTTATATAATCATTTTTCTACAGTTGATAAGAAGGAAACTGGAGCAGGCCTTGATCCAGAAAAAGAATTAAAAGACAAAGATTTCAATGCCTTTTCTAGACCGTAAGTTGTCAATTATTTCATTGTCATCAATCATCATCATGGCATATTCTGTTTAGGGTATTGCTTTCAACCATTTGTGAGTTCTTGCAAGTTGAAATAATGAGACTAGGGTATTGCTTTCAACCTTTTGTGAGTTCTTGCAAGTTGAAATAATGAGACTAGGGTATTGCTTTCAACCTGTTGTGAGTTCTTGCAAGTTGAAATAATGAGACTAGGGTATTGCTTTCAACCTTTTGTGAGTTCTTTCAAGTTGAAATAATGAGACTAGGGTATTATTTCAACCGTTTGTGAGTTCTTGCAAGTTGAAATAATGAGACTAGGGTATTGCTTTCAACCTTTTGTGAGTTCTTTCAAGTTGAAATAATGAGACTAGGGTATTGCTTTCAACCTTTTGTGAGTTCTTTCAAGTTGAAATGATGAGACTAGGGTATTGCTTTCAACCTTTTGTGAGTTCTTGCAAGTTGAAATAATGAGACTAGGGTATTGCTTTCAACCTTTTGTGAGTTCTTGCAAGTTGAAATAATGAGACTAGGGTATTGCTTTCAACCTTTTGTGAGTTCTTGCAAGTTGAAATAATGAGAGTAGGGTATTGCTTTCAACTTTTTGTGAGTTCTTGCAAGTTGAAATAATGAGAGTAGGGTATTGCTTTCAACCTTTTGTGAGTTCTTGCAAGTTGAAATAATAAGACTAGGGTATTGCTTTCAACCTTTTGTGAGTTCTTGCAAGTTGAAATAATGACACTAGGGTATTGCTTTCAACCTTTTGTGAGTTCTTGCAAGTTGAAATAATGAGACTAGGGTATTGCTTTCAACCTTTTGTGAGTTCTTGCAAGTTGAAATAATGAGACTAGGGTATTGCTTTCAACCTTTTGTGAGTTCTTTCAAGTTGAAATAATGAGACTAGGGTATTGCTTTCAACCTTTTGTGAGTTCTTGCAAGTTGAAATAATGAGACTATCTCAAAAATGTTCTAATGGGTTTTGTTTTTTATTCTATCTACCAAAGAAAAAACTTAGATATTATTAGGATTTGACCATGTTCCCATATGACTGAGAAAGTAGTAAACTGTTTTTCATCACATATTAGTGAACAAACTGGTTCTCTTTACTAATCATTCAGCTTTTTATGATTTGTTTGTGTTTATTGTTAAACTCTTGTTTGTTAGTAAGATGTAGTCTGTAGAATGGAATCTGTTGTGCCATGAGAATCACTCAGCAAACTATATGCAGCTTTTATTTTTAAACAAATCTACCAATACCTCATTGATGCTGGCATAAAAAGATCAAACATTAGGGGCAGACAGTCAAGATTTCTAGGGCATGTGCTGAGAAGAACACAGCTTGAACACTTAATAACCACTTGAAAGATCAAGGAGAGAAGAGATAGGGGATGAAAAAGAGAAAAGTTGCTAGATGGACTAATATTGTGGCACGGTAGAATTTCACCAGCCGAACTTATTGACAACACAAGAGACAGAGTCGTGGAGAAACATGATCGCCTATGCCATTCGACCTGGCACTTGATTGATTAACCAATACCTACCATTACTTCTCATTAGCAAATGGAATCTTGTATTCTTCCAACACTCACCTTCCAACACTCACCTTCCAACACTCACCTTCCAACACTCACCTTCCAACACTCACCTTCCAACACTCACCTTCCACTTATTTCACTCATCACTAAAAGTCTGTTAAAAAAACATTCCCATTGTTGACCCAACTAATGATACAGTGGATCATGTTCTGAAAAGGCCAAGAACTGACACCATTGCTACAGAGTACTAGTCAAATTATTTCTGGTCTACTGTTTTGCTAAGCAGCTGAACACTCATGACTCACTACAAATCACTTTCCCTCCTTATGCTATATTGTATGTTAGTGCATGTTAGATTGTATTTTACAGTGTATTTATGAACAGAATTATAAACATAATAATGATTTCAATGTCTGCTCACACATTTTAGAATGCCGGAATTCTGTTTATGCAGTGCATGACACCATTTAACTTAAATCTGTAAATAGATAGATAAATTCTGGAGCAATCATATTCACAAATCCCGCCGAAGACGGATGTGTCGGGCCATTGGCGCAAATAAAACGGCGACACAACGCATTTCCATTCTCTGGGCTATATCCTGCTGGAAATCTAATAGGGCCATTGTCCTACTGCAATAGAGATCCGGCAGGAGTTTGAGAATGAACGCTGAAGAAGAAGAATATTCACAAATAGTAGTTAAAGCTCCAGGAGAATTGAGATCCAGAGATTCATATCTGTAAATGAATACCTGTATTAAGCATGCCTGTACTTATAAATGAAGATATGTATTTAGCATGTCCTGAACCTATAAATGAAGACATGTATTTAGCATGTCCTGCATTTATAAATTCTCTGAAGATTAGCAATATCTAAATAATAATTTTCCTGGTTGTTTTTTTTAACAGAGCCTATGATGAGTATTATAATTACCCAGACACAAAACCTCCTGGAGGTGATCCAGAGTATGATGATGCTCCTATGGGTGATGATGAAAGTCTAGGGGAGTATGGCAAAGAAGACATCACACACTTCAATGAGGATGGTTCCTTCATAGGCATATACCAGAGCAAACAGCCACCACCACGTCCACCCAGTGAATCAACAATATAAATTTTAGGCAAGTTAATATTAAATGTGAGATCAGTTGGTGAGAAAACTTCAAAGTACATAACTTTCTTGTAACATGAGAACAAGGTGCCAGAAACAATAAGGAAGAGTTATGATCTCCCTGACCAGTGTCTCTTGAGTAGATTAAAAAGTAAACAGTAATTTGGCACCACAAATATCTTATTGCCTTTGTCTAACAGAATATGCTGCAAATTATGTATTTGTTGACATTGTTACTGGTTAGTTTCCATATAATAGTAACAGGGCAGAACACCTTTGCATGTTCACAAATCTGTGTGACTGAGAAGATGTTTTAATGGAAAACTAATCTATTGAGAAGTTGTTTTATTAAGAAGATCTCTTTTGCAGTTGATGAAGGTCTTGTTTGATGTTCGATGACACTCACTTTCAGATCTGATGAAGGTCTTGTTTAATGTTAGATGACCACTCATTTCACAGCTGATGATGGTGTTGTCTTTAGTTTGTTAGATGACCACTCACTTTCACAGTTGTAACTGTAGTGATATGGTCTGTGATCTTAGCCCTTTAGTTGCTACATTGTTCTCATTAACCGATCCCAGTTGTGCTGCATTCTTTCCCTAATGACTTTCCTCCTGCATTGAATTCTTTTCTTGTCCTCCAAAAATTAGAGAGCTTCCATGGTGCTGACTTTTTACTAACATAAGAAATGTATACAACATTGATTGGTTGGTAACCATGTACGGGCGTCTGCAATGTCAGTGTGAAATAGTTTTTGCTTTAGCTTGCCATACTCAGGATAGGGGAATGTGAAACTAGTGAACTGGTCTTCAGCAATGAAGGAATAGATGACAAGAAACAGGTTAACTCATCACTAGCAGCAAGACAGATGAATGAGTAAACTTGTGTGTAGTAGCTAAAGGGTTAATCTGCAAGAAAATTATTTCTGCTGACTATATTGTGTGTACTGTTGTATATGGTGTATAAGCTATAAGTTTTTTTTACTCTTGTGCATTAAGGATGAAAATGATTTTGAATGAATTTTATTGCATATTTTGTCTCTTACTCCCATTTCTATGCAATGAGTAAATGAGCTGAGAATGTGACAAGAAAACCAAACATCAAAACTTGTATGCATCTTTTGTTTTTGTGTTTAACTGTTGAAAAAAAACAACTGAGTTTCTTATCATGTTGCAACTTATTACATATATAATTTTAAAAAATGTTAAAAGGGTTAAATAACAGTTTTTCGTAAAGCAAATACAAGATGGAACAAATTGATGTTTCGATTGAGAAGTCTTAAATGTCTATCTCACAAGAAGTGTTCCGCTGTTAGTGAATGAGTTTTGTGCAATTAGACACCATTGCCCCTTGTGTCCTCAGGTGCTGGCACTTATCTCGACTGTGAGCCTCTTCCATTAAAGATAATTCCTCAAATGCTAATGTTGAACTAGGGTTGCTCCCCCTCTTAGCTGAGGTTTTGTTCACTGACATTGTGATCACCTCTTACAAGTCTGACCTTCTACACACATTTGCTTCATATTGAGACATATAGTATCCTACTTTTATCTTTCCCCATAATCTGCTGCTAGAAGAGAACACATTTGAAAGCTTGTTCTTGAACATGAACATTGCTTTAATTACAATTAGATATTCTTGCACATGACATTGCCCTCTAGCGCTGTGCTGCTTTCAAGTGTACTCAGCGTTAATCTTACTTCTCCAGAGACTTTCTCATTATTCTTGCCATAATGAGCTTTTTTGATATGATAAAGCACCCTCTAAGCCCGCCATTGCTTTTAACTGTGCTGCAACCGTGTTTGGGCTGTTGGAACTTAAAGGGTTCTATTCAGAAATATTGTTTTTCTTTTGCCCACAGTTCTCATCCCATCTTGATCTACATGATTGGACATAATCCATAAAGTGTTAATGAAATTTCCTGGCAAAAGCTTCAAAGTGATTTGTTTTCAGGCTGCACCTGGGTTCATACAAGAGCAATTCAAAACCTTTTGCATAAAGTTGCAAGTCATACATTGGTTTGTTATTTCATCAAGTTATTATAAACTATACATTGGCATGTTATATCTTCAAGTTACCAGCCATATGTTGGCTTGTTATATCTTCAAGTTACCAGCCATATGTTGGCTTGTTTAATCTTCACGTTACTAGCCATACATTGGCTTGTTATATCTTCAAGTTTCCAGCCATATGTTGGCATGTTATATCTTCAAGTTTCCAGCCATATGTTGGCTTGTTATATCTTCAAGTTTCCAGCCATATGTTGGCTTGTTATATCTTCAAGTTACCAGCCATATGTTGGCTTGTTATATCTTCAAGTTACCAGCCATATGTTGGCCTGTTATACCCTCAAGTTATTATCGTCCATGTTGTGCTGTTTGGTTATCTTGTCAATGATTCTCTTTTCATATTTAACACTTTACTGACCAAATTCAATGGTTGTCACATTTCCGTTATATATATATATATATATATATATATACCCTTGGTTACCATTATAATACTTTAGAAATGAGGCAATCGTTGTTATATTATTACTAAGGATAGTTCCTCTGGGATACTATGTCATTCCATAATAGCAACACCCATAAAATACAATTTCTCTGTGTCTTTTATGAATTTTATTTGTGAAAAATTGGAAATTATGGAGAGTAAGTAGAAAGGATACATAAGAAATAATGAGAATCCATAACTAGCATTATAATAAATATGATTTTGCTCTTTACATAACTCTGGGACTTCAAGTTAATTTGAAAAATTTAGACATTCATTATAATACATAGAAAATTTCAAAGATCTATCTTGTGAGTTCGATTGTGTATGAATTTTTAAATACAGGTCTGTCAATTTCAAAAAAAATGTGCAAACACCCATACTAATGGGAGATAAGTATGCTCTGGATTGCTGGTCAGTAAAGTGTTCAATAAAAGTCTGTCTTATATTTTTGTAGCTCCCTAACTCATTCTCTTGTTGTACGAGGCCACATTTTTCTGTACAAATATTTTACATGTGTATATGTTCAATAAAAGTCTGTCTTATATTTTTGTAGCTCCCTATCTCATTCTCTTGTTGTACGAGACCACATTTTTCTGTACAAATATTTTACATGTGTATATATTTATAAATATCTCAATGCACGCCGTTACACGTTTAGTGTGGTGCGAATAATGTTTTATTTATTGTATGGTTCCTTATCTTCTGAATAAATTTGTGTGTTGCACTCTCATGTTATCAATATTAATGCTATTTATCATCTTATTGATTCATATAAAATTGTAATAATTTTTTCAAAATTTAATATTAGAACAAGTGTCTTTGATTTGTTTATGTAGCAGAGATTCCATTGAGATTGTCCATGTTGAATTGTAATTATTAAATTTTATCTTCAAATATTAAATCTCTAAGCAATCAACATTTTCATATAGTCAGTGTTAAAAAATGTTTTAGGTTCATCTACCAAATTCTTGGTTGTTTGACTGGAATTGGGCTATATCTGCTAGTTGTAGAAGTGATCTTAAGCGCGTTCTTTTAAGTTATTTGATCAAAAGACTTGCTTTGATTCAAGACAATTTTGTCACTTATTCTCATCAACTAAATTCAGAGTTCTGAACATGTGGTAAACTCACATGATCAAAGGTATATCATAATCATTTGCTCTTTATCACCATTTCACATTGTGGTTTACAGCTTAATTGTGATAGCTTGTGATTTGATATTTTATGAGCTCAGGAGCCAGTGCATATAGTATAGTCAGCCTGTCAGGCCAGTAAAAATAGTTTGTAATAGTAAAAATAGTTCACGCTGGAATTGACTTGTGATCATAGTTTGCCTACTCCTGATGCAGGTGAAATTGATGATGAAATAATCCCTTTAGCTCTTGACAGCCCATAGACTGTCTGACACAAGCTCAGGTTCTCACCTGTGTATCTGAAGCAACACTCACTCATATCTGGTCTCAAAGGAATGGGTGTGTTATGGAGGGTTTATAGATGCATGTTTATCCCCTGAAGAAAGGCATTCTAATGCACCAGGATTAGCATGTCCTGCCAGGAGCATAGCATACACTTCTGGGTCAACTAACTCATCATTCTTTCATCAGATTTGTTGAGTAATCTACAGTGATAGCACATCTAGTATTCCCTGTCACCTATGAGACTGCACAAAAGGGACAATGATACAATGTTCGCTGGCCATCCATGAAGATTATTTTATAGAAGACTTATTTTATGTATTTTAAAATTGTGTACACAACGGAATCAGTCTATAGCATATTCTTTTATAACAAATTTCCTCTATAACAGCACTTTCCAAAATCACCAATTATATTTATTCTAAATTGTTTGTACTGTATATAGCGAATATCTGTTTACATACATATTTTATCAGTCCAGACCAAGTTGTTATAACAGGATTACACTGTATTATTATATGTCAGCCTATCCCCCAACTTTCCTTCATTACCTCCTACATCATACCTAGAAAGAAGACAGTGGCCCTATTCTTTGCACTTGAACTAGAAGACCAGGCACTGGTTGCCACACAGGTGGTAGTTGAACTTATGTCACAGTTTTTATACATGATGCTTGGACATTGTAGTGCAGATGTTTCACTTCAGCTCCCACCAGTCATTGTGAGATGAGTTGTATCAAGTCAAAACCTATTGGTCCACAATTTAGATACAACACAGTATAGGCTACTTAGCACAGTTTTGAAGAGACATGTGCCATATTGTCTTATTTTTTAGTTCAAGTGTCGCTGCTAAATATTCACTAAAATCCTGTCTTGTGCAAGTATAAAAGCAGTAGAAGCAGAAAGTAATCGCAAATTGCAATAGAAAACCTTATGCAGCTGAAAGTTTAAATAAGGCTATACCACGCATCTTTTTATTTGTTGTTTTGGCATTATGATTACTTGTATATTTTATTGATGAAGTTGACATGCTGTTCGTGTAAAGTTACTATCTTACCTAACTTAAATATGCAGCTATTTTATTGCTATATTTTATTTTAACATAAGCTTTTTCTGTATCATAAAAATTGAATGTACTGTATATGATTGAATTACTGTATCTTACAGTAACAGAATTTGTAACATTTTAATGTTGCTTTGTTGTCATTTAATGGTCTCAATTACATATTTTTTGATGGAGCTAGATTCTGCAAAAAAGTCGGCTTCTTGAACTTTTGTGAACGTTTACCTCTCCTTCCTGTTTTGTATTTTCAAAATTATCTTCTGCTAATAATTGCAAGTTTATTCATGGTCAAAAATAAAAGTTATTATTAGTTAAGTTCATATCATCAAAGGTAAACATCTCCCTGTCATTTGTTCAACAGGTGTTATAAAGTAACAGACAAGAATTCAGCAAGATGTATGAAAGTCATGGATGATGTACAAAATGCTCCAGGGATGAGAGAGTATGAATGATGTATGAATGATGTATGAGAGTGTGTGAACAAATATGCTAAATGATGTCTGTCTTCCGACTGTAAATACCAGTTCTTGTCATATTGAACTGTTAAAGTAGCCATTGAATAATTATGCTCAACAATGTACAAGTTTGGATGTTAAGCATATGCTGCTACAAATATATGCATGCTGTTTGTGCTATTCTTGTATACTCTTTATTAGTTTGTGTACATTATGTTATCAATTTTTATTGCATTCAGCTCATATTCAGTTTGTACTTCATTGTGCCCACTGTGTACATATAGTTACTTGTTCAGCAATACCATTATTTGAGATCACATGACCAATATCACTTGTGGCCAACAATTTGCAGTCACATGATCAACATCACTGATGACTTTCAAGTTTTGAATTATATTTCATTCCTAGTTATTTTTTAATCAGCAAACACTTTACCTGCCCAGATGATGAGTTGTTGCCATTCTGTTCATCTCGAGAAAGTCGAGTTAGCACCATATTGGGACTTGACCAGAAGGGTCTTTTGCTTCTTTTTTGATATTCTAGTGTTATCCATTTGCCTCAATTTAGTGTCTCCAGTTTCAAACTCATTTGTATAACCTGCTACCAGCTAGATCTGTCTTTGAGAAGCCCTCCCAGTCTGCTGTATACCCATCCAACGCATTCAGATATTTGTAGACATCTTTGTAACAAAGAAGAAGTTATCCTTTGGTTTTGTGACGAGAAGTCAATTCTCATTTCATAAACTATTGTTTGAGCCTCTGTTCCTTCATTCTACATACATGGTCCAGCCATCTTGGGCAATGCTGATGGAGAAGAAAGAGTAGTAGATAGTAGACCAGTATAAAAGTGTTGACAAGTGTTGAGACGTGTATGAAAAGATTAGTGAAGTTTAATGTAGGATCATATTGAATATACAAGTATTAAAATTGTTGTATCTTATTGTTTTTCTGTCTCCAGATCTAAGAGCTCGACCCATGTCAGTTTTGTAACTTGTGAAACTGGGGTTATAATTGTGATCAGAAGTTACTGAATTTATGTGTGTGAAAATAAATATGGAATCTTATTACTGTAATCTCTGGTATGCTTGTCTAATTCATCCTAACTGCATCAATCAGTTAAATAAATCATAATTGAAGAATTTCTTGTATAGGACATTGCTTTTCAATTGAATTAACACTCATAGATTTTTATTTACCCTTGCCAGAGCTAAGAGAAGTGACTCAATCAATGCTGGTCCACAAAATCATGACCAAATTTGTGTGAGTTGGTACTATTTGATTGTCTCACAAAAGTTGGGGCATTGATCAATGTTTAACACACAAAAATAGATGTTGAGTTTCTGTGCAAAAATGGTGTGCAAGTTTTATGTTTAACCTTACTATTGCTTTTTTTTGTTATGTAGGCCTATAACTTTATTGTGGATGTAAATGTATGGCATTCATATTGATGTCCAGATTTTAGCAAGTTTAGTTAGTAGATTATATTTTTACAAGAAGCTATATAAGACTTGGTAGTTTGATACTTGCCTGTTTGAGTGTAGAAAATTTGTGTTCTATCTTTTAGTACTTGTTTTTCGCCCATGTGTTGCTCCCAGGCCCAAAAAAAGGAACCAAAAAATAGCAACACTGTTTATTGTCCACACATCATAAGAGGTGACTAAGGAAGTTATGAGGTGGAGTGGCTGCCCCATCTCATATACAGTCAGTGATCCAGAAGCCATACTGAAATAGGATGTGTCAGGCTGAAAGGGACAGATATTGCAGCAAAGCTGTAAACCATGGCACAACACATTTCGTTTTCTGGACTACATCCTGCTAATTTGCAGGAGTTTGAGAACAAATGCAGAAGAAGAACACATATTTAATGGTAGATTGACATTAGAGAATGTGTTATATCTTGATTTCAATGGTCCCTATGACAACATTGGTTCTTGTAGCATGATTTTACACACACTTCAATTGAAATATCAAGTTCAGCTTTACACGCAAATATATTTGAACTCCTGTTCCTTTATTCAACCAGAGATAGTGACTGAGTCTATAATTACAGGCCCTCCATGATTTGTTTACACGAGCAGGGACAGTGGCAAACCAAGTCTCATTGTAGACCCTGATATGTTCTCTCTGTTTTAGTCCTATGAAATATTGTATTACTATCTCTACAAATAGAGATGTGGCAAATGATGGTACATGTTGAACATTGTTTGACTGGTTTGTCCATTATTTAACAAATTTCTAATAAGTAATATCTTTCTTGATAATTTTATCTAAAAACTTTCCCATAAAATGTTCTCATAAAGTAAGAATGGGTGTTTCATCATCTGCAAAAATAACGATCTAAAATGTTATTTTTCTGTAGTTGTTTTATAAATTATATATGCATTTTTTAACATAAGGACTTTTACATAAGTTAATTATATGACTATTAAAACTATCAAGTTTTGTATTTTCCATTTGAAATATTGACTTTCTCTCACTCTATTATTCTCTGAGTGCAGCATTATGGAAAAAATTTGATATTTACCTCCTTTACTACCTCTACAAAGAGATAGTGGCAAATGCTGGTATATGTTGAATCACTTGACTAGTTTGTCCATTATTTAAAAAAATTTATAATAAGTAATATCTCTTGATTTTTTTGACAATTTAAAAAAAAAATTATCCCATAAAATTTTTCCATAAAGTAAGAATGAGTGTTTCATCATCTGCAAAAATAACGATCTGAAATGTTATTTCTCTGTAGTTGTTTTATAAATTGTACAAACATTTTTTAACATAAGGACTTTTACATAAGCTAATTATATGTCTATTAAAACTGTCAAGTTTTGTATTTTCCATTTCAAACATTGACTTTCTTTCACTCTGTTATTCTCTGAGAGCAGCATCATGGGAAAAATGTGATATTTACCTCCTTACTAAAAGTCAGACCTGTAAAGTGCTGGATACACTTCATTTATATCCATTTATAAATCACTTTATTTGAAATTATGTGGAAACTTTATTGTATTATGTGGAAAAGAATGGAATTTATGAGAGAATAGATTATAAAATTAGAAAAAAGTATTTTATAGTCTTATAGCTAAAAGTTTTTTTTTGTGGTGAACAATCACAGTAAGAATGAGACATCAAGATGACTTCTGTATTTCTTCTCAAACTCCTGCTTGCAAGCAGGATGTAGTCCAGAGAAAGAAATATATTACATCATGGTTTGTAATATAGACTTGGTACCTACTTCTTGTGATCTTTCACATACAGTATGGTGTTACTTAACCTCCAAAACCTCCTTAGTCAGTTCTTATGACATACATGGCAGTTATTCCTTCCTCTCCTTTCAGAATCCTTTAACACACAGACAATTTACCAGACAAACTGGAGGTTTCTTTATTTTCAGGATGCACTTCATAGAGGTGCTTTATGATCGAGGTTAGTCATCTAATAGTGAATAAAACAAAGTATATTTTGCTGTTCTTACTTTGTTTCACATTACTTTGTTTTCTTACTGAGTTTCACATGATAGTTGTGTGCATCATATTTTTATTATCAAAGACACCCTGTAGCATTGTCTTTTAATATCTGAGTTGGTTTAAAAGACATGTTCATTTTATGTGGGGCAGATATTTGTAGACGTTATTTTCCTCTTTTTAACACACTGTACATTGACTCATTTTTATTTAGAAAGAAAAGAAATGTTATATTTATTTTCTTAAAATATTTTGGGTGAGTTTTAATTTTTCTTTAACATGCATTTGCTGTTTATGAAAACTTTTATCTCAAAGGCTGTAATTTAGTCATTTTGAATGAAATTGACAGGAGACTGATCTAAAGTTCTAGAAGGTGTACAAAGAGTTGTCTCAGGAATAAGTGAAAAGTTTATTGAAATACAACTCTGAGCAATTGAAATATAACTATGCCCAAATGAACATGTCAAGGTCACAAATTGGAAAGGATGAAGACAATAAGCATATCATAGGGTCAAGGATAATTGTAGGTGACAACTTCCTGTGTGCCAATGTTTAGAAATTATAGTGAGCACTAACTTGTGTGTACTAGTATAGAGCAATGCCTCATTGTGATGACAGAACAAATTTGTTCCAGAATACTTTATACATGTCTTGTACTCATGAGTGCTAGCACAGCTACTTTGTTCACATTGTGTACACATGTGTAAGAGCTAGCACAACTACTTTGTTCATATTGTGTACACACTTGTGAATGCTAGCACAACTACTTTATTCACATTGTGTGCACACTTGTGAATGCTAGCACAACTACTTTGTTCACATTGTGTACACACATGTAAGAGCTAGCAGAACTACTTTGTTCACATTGTGTACACACTTGTGAGAGCTAGCACAACTACTTTGTTCACATTGTGTACACACTTGTGAGAGCTAGCACAACTACTTTGTTCACATTGTGTTAGTTAGGTAGTCATCAGATCATTGTCACTGCACATGTGCTAGGTGCCTTGATCTATCATTGATTATGACCACAATAAGCAATTATTGTTTCAATTCTCTGTTTCTTCTGCACTGATTATGAGAATATTGTTCGTAGGACAGAAACCAGTACTCTCCAGTTTGAGCGATGTGATACTGCTTAGAGTCTCAGCAACATTCATCAACCACACATAGTCATACCCTTATTTGATAGTTGTTCTGCAAAGAGCTTCTTTTGGTTGTTCACATCTGTTACCTATTTTAATGCTTGTAGTGGCAGTTCATTTTCATTCATTCTAAATGCAGTAATCTTCTGGTTAAGACCAATTCTTTCAATTCCACATTGGTACTTATTTCTGATGATACAACATTTCAAACTAAGCTCCTTCTCTTGGGAAATGAGTCACCACACTCAGTAATTTTGTTAGTCCATGCTGTCTCTCGTAAATGCAAATGCAGTAAAACCACATTTACCATGTAGTTAATGAAAAATAAACTTTAAAAAAGTGATGAAAATTCAGTTTGACAAATAAAAACACACACATAATTAAAATGCTGACTCTGTGTATTTGTTTTATTTATAGAACTGTTTTTCATAAGGAGTTAACTATTATCAGCTCGGTCAATTGCTTCACCTTATGATAGAACTCACCAGACTGTCTGCCCTTGCATTTCCCTGAACATCTGCAAGGCCATGCATGAAAATGACTATTTTCATTGTGTACTGACTAAAAACAACATTTCCTGTGGACACTGTCAGAAAGTGCAGTGCGCAGAATTCCAGTTCTCTCTATGTTCTTTTAGTGCCCAAATACAATGCATAGGGCGGAACCAGTACTAGCACTCAGTGCATACAATCTGGACCATGAACCTAAACCAAATCCTCAAATACAACTTCAAGAGTGATTTGTACTTATGGCTGTGTAACCGTCGAATCCATGCATGTAGGAAAAACTTGAGGGAATGTTGCTTGCAAGTGCTGATAGATGTATAAAATATGCTTCATTTGTATTAACCTTGGATATAACTAGTGGGGGGAAAGCTACAACCATGATGCCTTAGCCTTGCTTGAGATTGTACAAATTCATCACTCTGTTATGTTCAAGATGATTGATGCTAATAATAAATAATCCATGAGTTTATATTGTAATAAGCTAGTAATATACTGTATAACAATTTTCTGTCTCTCTATATTTTTAAAGCAAAGTGTGTGTGAATCATCTGCTTGATGTCAGAGGTCAAATTGAGTGACACACATAAAGTTTGTTGTCAAATATATTTAGCAATAAAAGAACGTCTCAATAACTACTTCAGTGAATTGACTTTTAGTCTGAGCTTGGGTATGTATGAGTGTGTTAGGGTGTGTATGTGCATGTTAGTGTGTGAGTATGATATATCAAATTGATAGAACATAAAAACTGTTGTGAGGTTCTTAGATATGTTTATTTGTTTATCTCTACTTTCTACTTCCTTCGGATCAATAATGGATAGTCATGAAGTATGTTGTGGATATGATCCAATGGATAAATTTATGACAAACAATATCAACATTTAATATATTATATGAGAATAACATTCTAGAAATAAACAGTTATAAAATACAGGAGTTTTAAAAAAAGACAATTGATTTACCCTGTGTTCACATTTCATCACATGCTCACAAATATATCACAGCAAAGTTAAGCCTGATAAATTATACTAGAGTCAAGTTATTAATGTCAAACAGAGATCTAGAAATTTGTCTAATTATGCCAGTATCAAGTTAGTAATGTCAGAGATCTAGAAATTTGACTAATTATGCAAGTATCAAGTTAGTAATGTCAAGCAGAGAGCTAAAATTTGACTAAATCATAGATGCCAACTGGTAAGGATTTTTCAAATTGATATGGGTGTCTGGTTAACCTTCACCGAACCGATATGATATCCAGCCGCCGAAAAATAAAATGGCCGCGCGCGCTGATGGCGGGCCGTCCCACCCAGCGAGATTATCGTGAGATTTACACGTACCGCAGTCCGTGCACATAGCTGGGGACATGCGCAATCGAAGCCGGTACATCCCCCACTTCCGACATGATCGTTTTTGAGAATGGCTGGCTATTCGTAAAAGTTTAAGAGCAATTAATCTGACCACATCTGTACACCGGTACGATGCCATGATGATGGATCGGTTTTACAGACCTTTATTTCATCGTATTTCGAATAAAATAACATTGAATCATGGATTATTAGGTTATTTAGTTTCACAGCAGTGAATATACAGAATGCCGTGCTGGTTTGGGGACTTGTACGTTTGATATCGAATATTTTGAAGTGGCAGAAAAAATAACTCTAGGCCTAAGCTCAAAGAACGATTTTACTGCAAATCTACATGTTTTATACAGTTCCCCCGGCTATATTTTGATAATTTCGCAGTGAAAGAACATAAATACAACAGATTTACGTGATTTAGTTGACAGTGTTGCCAAGGAATTCGATATGTAAGGTAAGTTTTTTTTTTTCCTTATTTTTTCCCTCTTTATTTGTTATAAAATATATGTTTTTTGTGAAAAACGTCTTTACCACTTTCTCATACGTCTGGTATCACACACACACGTACATAAATTACACCAATATATGCATAATTCAATTCTTTATTTATATGTGCAAATATTATTTAAATATCTCTAACAACCAAAATATTATCACATTTTCAAAACAGTCACCATCAATAATGCAAATTTTCAAAAAAGAATCCGGTGGCAGGGAGACGTTTCGTATTTTTTAATCTGGCTTGCTAAAGGTTAAAAAAAATGTTTTCCTTTTTTTAAAAAAAAAGGTCATTTGGTGTTAAATTTAAGTAATTATTACTAATGCGAACATTTTTCTTGCACACGTACATATTGAAGTTATTTGGTGTTAAATTTCAGTAATTACTACTAATAAGGAACATTTTTATAAAGAATTTGTGAAAATATAAGTTGACAGCTATGCTACTCATAGCAAAATCAAGTTAGTAATATGAAGCTGAGAGCTAGAAATCTGACTTAAATATACCATGTCCAAGTTGAAATCTGACTTAAATAGGGCCTATACTAGATTGAACAGCCTAAGAATTCCCCATTAGTCACTAAATTGGGTGCCACCTGGAGTAAGAAGAAGACGGAGACTAGAGAAACTCTATGAAGAACCGTTAATAGAGAAGGCATGTCAATGAACCTAAACAACATCCAAGAACTGAAAGACCTGGCAACACAAAGACAGAAATGGAAAGCTATGATTTCTGCCCTATGTGCCGCCTATGGCCCTGGAGGAACATAACATAATAGATTCAAGTTAGCAATGTCAAGCTGAGAACTAGAAATCTGTCATAAATAGCTCCATTCCTAGAAGGGTCTACATTTATTAATGAAACAAAATTAGGTTCTGAAATGAAATTATAGTCTCACTACAAAAAGAAGAATAAAATTGTGCTCTACATGGTTTTATTGATTATTTCTATGGCATTAAGTACTAAATACCAACCCAGTATTTATTACCTACCCCATCCAATTAAATATATTGATTGTGCTTTTTAACAGCGCAGTGGGGTGCAAAGGAAATGCATTGCTCTAGGCGGACCCAGGGTTAGCAGATAACCAAGATCCCAAATGTACCTCCTCGCGGTGCACCCCGGAAACAGAAATACAGCAGCTCGAGCTGATTCTGGCCAAATTATTTGGGGATCGTGTCCGAGAATGTGGAGGTAGCAGATGGAAAGAGATTTGACTGCATAAGAGACAGACAATATCTCAGACACCATCAGCATCACCACATATAGCGACACTGTCGACATACAGTGAAGCTACGTCAGTCCAGTCCTAACATTGGAGGGGTGGCCAATGTAAAATGCACGTAAAGGTAGATGCATGGCGAGAGACAAATTGATGTCATACTGAGTACAATGACACAATGAAAGGGCAGAGCAGCGCGAACTGCAAATTGAAAGAGAAAAGTTCCTAGGAAAGGGGAACTACAAGCTCCGTCAGCTCGAGACAAGCATCTAGTTACCTGTGCTCCTTATAGGCAGAGACATAGACCCAATTATGGGCGTTCGGAAAAGCAAGAAGACCTAACCCAACTCTGATGTCGAGCCTTCCTAAACGGGAAATATGCTCGCAAAGAGAAAGGGTTCCGTACCTGATGGGTTTAGGCAAAAAAAAGGGACAACGATGGCAGTCCTGGCCCAACTCTATTGTCAAGGTTTCCTATACCGGAAATACACTTGCAGAGAGAAAGGGTTCAGTACCTGATGGGCTCAGGCAGAAAAGGGACAACGATTTTATCCCTGGCCCAACTCTACTGTCAAGCTTTCCTTTACCGGAAATACACTTGCAGAGAGAAAGGGTTCAGTACCTGATGGGCTCAGGCGCTATTGGGACAAGGTCGCTCAGCTCGAGAAAGACTTGCTCTCAAATGCGTGGTGTGAGACTTGGACGAAGGGTTCACGATGTCGGTGAATGGCGCCTCGGGTAGGAAGGCGAACGAGTCAGGGTCCAACTCATCTGGCGAGTTCTTCCTCATACGGAACTAGGCTCGCGGATGAGAAACGGTTCAGTACCCGATGGGCACAGGCACAGTTTGTCCAAATGCACGAGATGAGTTCATAGATGGTGGAACACCTCATACAAGATAGACGCGCTTGACAAGCGCCTTGGCGAAGAGGCACTACACACCAGTGTGCCCGGCGACAGATATACAGGCTGTCATGGACTAGGGACCAAACCCGAAATAAAGGAATGACGAAAACGGATGTGCTGAACCTCTGACGTCCTGACCACAAGTGGCCAAACGGGGTGCAAATAATCATAGTTTTACTGTGGAACTTGCAGCACAACGTACTTCACGCTCCCCGGCGGAAATCACACGAAATATTCATTGTGGTTATCTGAGAGCGAATGCTGAAGAAGAAGAAGAAGAACAGCACAGTTCCAGGTAGTCCTTTTCGTAAAGGAATTAGGTTAAGATCACAGTATTTCCAAATGTATATCTTTGCATCTAGGAACAATCCTTGAAATGGTAACAATTACTTTATCGACCAAACAAAAGTTCAGCACAATTACGGCTGCCATTTTGTAACTAAGAATGCAGTGGCAGTGACGTCACAAAATACTAAAAAGTGTAAAATAGAGACCCTTTTCCTAAGAAAGAACCGTTAACTATACCAGTTCCAAGTTAGTAACGTCAAACTAAGAACTAGAAATTTGACTAAAAACTGTATAAAAGTGTGATACATGTTTCTGTAGTGAAATATTCATAAGAGAGAACTTGTACAACAAGTTTGAACTTATCAGTTTTAAATATGTATGGGCTATAGCGTAAACACATCTTAAAGTCACACACAAAAGCAATCTATTATATTTTATCTGTAGAGCGCTGGAGAGGAGAGGGGGGGGACATGAAGAAATCCAAGGCACTACCTGACACTCATCATCAAGTTCTGTCTCTGCAGCGAAAGTTGGCTGCAACAGACCTCCAACATCCCCTGTCTCTTGTTATGGTTGTGCACTCTGCTTGACTATAACCTGTCCATCTTGTGATGTTACTTTCCCACTTGTATCTCCTATGATACAAGATAAGCGAGCCTATCTTGCTCGCTTCCCTTTGAATTTACCCTCAAGTAAGATCTTCAATAATGTGTCATGTCTTTTAATATGTCCAAAATATTTTATTTGCCTGATCTTTATTTCTCTTAGTACGAGTAGTTCTTTCTTCATATTAAGTATTTTTAGCACCTCTTTATTTGTTTTCTTCTCTTTCTATGATGTTCTCCCTATTCTCCTATATACCCACATCTCAAAGGAATCAATTCTGTCTTCTAATTGTTTATTTAGTATCCATGTTTCTGAGCCATACATTAATATGGAATAGATGTAGCATTTTATAATTCTCATTTTTAACTTGTTTGTAATTTGTTTAGATATTCACATTTTCCTCATGTCATTGAAGCTACTTTTAGCCATTCCTATTCTCCTTTGAACTTCTGTTTCACATCTGCCATCATTTGTGACTATGTGTCCAAGATATTGATAATGTTTTATATATGATATTGATATATCATAATATCTGATATTGATAATATCAATACATTATGATATACACTTAACCTGACACTATGTCCAGTACATAAAACTCAAAGCACACTACCTGACAGTATGTATTTGTCTCTTCTTAGCAACATTGTCTTTCATTTGAAAGATATGTATACCGTATTTAATGGGTTTGGGTTACTCATTTAATTTGTATGCATGAATGATATGCATTGATAATACATACAAACTTTCATGTTGGTTATCAGAGTAAAAAATAAAGTTTATCCTTTTTCACGCCAATGAGGCATATTTGGGAATATGGTATTAGGCCTGTATTTTTCATTGACCAGGCATACCTGGGGATGAAGTGGTCAGCATGAAACCCACCGCCTTGACAAAGAAAAAGAAAAAGAAAAAAAAGAAAAAGATGACCACAGACATAAGTCTCAACCTCATGGACGGAATTCAAATGACCAAGGACATAAGCCTCAACCTCATGCATAGAACTTTATGCAGACTGCCCAGGTCAAAATCTCACTGAGAGTTAAGTTACAAAAGTTGGCTTTAACTGTCAATAGTGACCTATGAAATGTAACATTGACTAATGAAATTTGACATTCGACTCATTAAATGTGACAATGACTCATGAAATGTTAGTGACTCATAAAATGTGACAGTGACTCATAAAATTTTGAGTGACTTATGAAATATGACAGTTACTCATGAAATGTGACATTGACTCATAAAATGTGAGACTCATAAATATAACAGTGACATATGAAATGTGACAGTGACTCATTAAATGTGACAGCAACTTATGAAGTATGACTAAAGATATCATGATCAATAAAATGTTGTGTCTCATCAACATCACATGGAAAAAACAAACACCCTTACAGGAGCAAGAAACATTTCTAGATTTAAAATCTTATCAAATAACAGAAGGCTTGTCTATGCAGAAAACAAGCCGACTGTTAACTTGTAAAGATTTCCTGCAATCTGTAGACATTTCTCTTAGTTTTCAATATGTCTTTAGTAATTAGACATGTAATAAAGTACCTTTCATACAGAATTTAACTAAAAATTGTAGTGAAAATACAGAATTTAGGAGTTATTTTTTTCTGGAACTGTAACCAAATGGTCATCATATATATCATGGCCAAGGTAGGAGGTTCGATGACATCAGAAAGCAATGGCAACCAACTTAACATTAATATTGCATGGACAATCACTATGTTTCACCCATGATTGCTTGCCTAATCTGGTTATATGGAGAAAGTGCCTTGCACATTTGCACTAACCCCTTCTCAGCTTCATTGATTAGTTCCAAGGGAAAAGCAATGCCACACTTAGGAACAAGCAGAACTGCAGAAGATGCCAGAAGGTGGTTGAATACATACTGCCTTAAGTGTTTACTCCCTTGGCCTGAGGGACTGCTAACCCACTAGGGCATTTCTATAACATCTCATTTTTAATGCCAATAATTTTTTTTAATGAGATTTTGTACCTTGTTATGTAGTTTAACTGATATAATCATGTGTTCTAAACTTGTGAGGCTCCTTTATATTAGCATTGCATCATCTGCATACTTAACTTCTGGAACCTCATGTCCTCTAATAGTAAGGAATTGAAACTTCATGATGTGGGTCTTGTAAATTTCACATATTTCCTGCTAATATGTCAAACAGGTGTGATGAGAGGATGCATCTCTGCCTGACTCCTTTTTTAGACCTCAAACCAGTCAGATATTCCTCCCTCTTGGTGGACAGAAGCCTATTTTTCCGGAAAAATATTTTAATGAGTGATATGAGATGGTGTGGGAAACCCATGCTTTCCATTATGTTCCATCATTTCTCATGTGGTACAAAGTCAAATGCCTTTTGAGTAGTCTATAAAACAGGTGTATATGTCTGCAGTGAACTCCCTGAATTTCTCTATTATATTTCTCATATTTAAGATATGATCTCTAGCACCTCTGTTCTGTCTAAAACCTGCCTAAACTATATTGATTTCTCTGCCCATATGTTGTTCCACTCTTTTCATGGTTATCTTGAGAAGGATCTTGCTGGCATAACTGATCAGTGCAATTGTTCTTTAGTTTGTGCAGAGTTTCAAATTGCCCTTCTTCAGAAATGGCATATATACTCATCTTTTCCACTCTTTTAACAATATTCCACTATTCCAGATCTTAACACAAAGGATATGATATACTTGGACACTGAGTTCTCCTCCTGCTTGCATCAATTCAGCAATCAATTTGTCGCACCCTAGTGACTTGCCAGTTTTTTTAAGTTTTTAATTGCACAATAAATTTCTTCTATGATGGGTTCTTAGTTGTGTTTGAGCCTGTGTCTTTGTTTGAATCTTCATACATTTCCTTACAGTATTCCATCCACCTGTTCAGAGTGTCTTTATTTTCTGTTAGTATGTTTTCTGGCTTGTTTTCAATTTCTCATGTGGCTGGTTGAAATTTTGCGGTCAGTGTTTTTGCTTCTTTAACTCAATTCGTACGTAAGCACAATATATCAGGACATTGCCTCCACTTATGTCCATTATGTCCCTTTCTGGACATAAATATGATATATCGTTCCTGCATATATGCCATTTAAATTTGCTTTGTTTGGTTCATAAATGACAAGTATGAACTTATTTAGCTGTTTAACATTTAGAAATCTGGCTAACGAATGGAAATCAGCAGTGTTACTGTGTGATTAGACTCATGACATATTTATTTCAAATTAAAATTCGAACAAGGTGGGTTCAGGTTTTAAAAATTAGCAAAATGGCTTTATGTTACACTAGCAAGAGAGCTGAAATATTTAGCAAACATCAGACTTTATTATTCTTTGAGTTTTATAATTGGAGATCTTATTTCAAGTGATGTGTCGGTAAACAACAGTGTTTTCAATTTTGACAGTGGAGATTACCGACTTGTTGACAATTATGAAAAGAAATAGGCATAGACCTAATACGTAAGAACTCAAAATTCTAAAACTGTTCCCACTACTATTGTTTCTGAAGAGTCAGATTGACCTAGTGACAGCAATGATAAAAATCTCGCACTATGTTATACAGAAAATAGAGTTAGACCTAATTATAATATTGAGTGGAATAAAGTTAACTTTGGAAAGACAATAGTTGGGAATATTTCCTAAATTTTCACAATATTTTGTTCAGTTCTGAAATTGGATATGGCACACAAAAAATGGCATAAAACACTAGCTAGTTGATAGATTTACTTCAAATAAACTAATCAGTAAATGGGCAGTCCAGGCATCTACTTTAGTAAGATTGGATATCAACATTTCAAGACAAGTAAAATTAAGGGTGAGTAGAAGAAAATATATGTAAACATGTTGGTATTGCTCTAATGTAATATCTGGTGGACCTGGCATTTTTTGTTAACGTCTTGAGTTTGACCTTTCCATCTGCTATTTGATCATTAGAATCACAATCTGCTCCAGGTTATGTCTTGAAGGACAATAGACTGGATTTCCACTCAAAATGGTGGAAAGTCTATTTGATTGGTCATGTTCAGGTGTTTAGATGTCTGGAGTGCTGTTTAAACAGTGTGCTGGTAACTACTAACCTCTTTCATTCTGCTGCCCTGATCCAAATGTTCCTGTGACTACATTCCTCAGGTTTTCTTTCCCGACCAACTTTCATATTCAGATCACCTATTATTAGATTGATGTCTTGTTTATGTATCTTGTCTATTGTTTCCTGAAGTTTGTCATTAAAAGCCTCTAGCTCTTGCTCTTGAGCTGCGGATGTTGGAGCATAAACTTGGATTATTGTGATGTTGCGTGATTTATGTTTCAGTCATACTTATGATTTGGTCATTTATTAGGTTGTATCCTAGCATAGACATTGCTGTCTTTTTGGTCAAAATGAAGCCTAATCCACATTGTCCCCACTTTTCTCTTTCAGAAAAATTACAGTTATTCCTGTCAGTGTTGTAGTGTCCTTGTACCTGCATTCTGATATTCCCATAATGTCTACTCTAGATCTTTCCATCTCTCCCTGTACCATTTTCAGTTTACTTTTATACATGCTCACACATTCTATGAGCCTATTCATAGTTTGTTTCCTATCCTTAGAGCATTGTCAGTTTTTTTCTTTTATAATACAATCAGGCTTTTGGCCATCATTAAATTATAGCAGTACTAGCACTGATTATGTTCTCTTCTCTTTATTTTGTGTCTGTACAGCCTGGAGGGCAGCCAGACCCTTTAAGCTTGTTTGTGGTTATAATGAGTTTCTTTGCATTGTATACTTCTCAGTAATTTGCCATTGCTTTCTGATCAGGTTCTGGTCACCTATCAGTTACCGTCCTTGATCATTAAAGCACCCACAACCCAATACAGGGCCTTTCCAGCACTTTTCTTCAAAGCCATTGTCGATAATATGATCTTCCACCTCCACCAGCAGTTGTGTCTACAGTAGGGAAGAATATGCTTTTGCTGAGTAGCTTCATGTAGTTCAGCCGACTAGTGAAAGTCGGGGAGAGGGGAGGGGGGAAATGGATTTGCACTGCTCCTAATCAGGTTACAGTAGCAAAATATGCATTCAAAATGTTGACAGAAGAAAGAGATAATTTTGTGAATTTCTCCTGCCAAAGTTACATGAAAACATTGTGGGCTTGGCTTGTAAACCGGAGAAGCAAAACAATTTTGCAGCTTTGTCATGTCAGTGAAACAATTTATGGCTTGTTATATCAACTAAACAACTGAGTGAGCTTGTCTTGTCAACTGGAAATACAAAAACATTTATGTGGAGCAAGTACATTTTGGAGCAAGAGAATTAATGATTCAAAATTCAAGATGATTATGAAAATAAATTGATGATTTCAAAATGTGAGATGACTGAAAATACATTGATGATTTCAAAATGTGAGACGATTATGAAAATAATTTGATTGTTTCTAAGATAATAAACTGTAGTACACAATTGGAAGGACTTTTGATTGAGATTGATGATTTGAAATCTTCACTTTCCATCTCCCAACTTGTCTTCAGATCAACATCACATAACTTGTTCAAAATTTTTCAACTTTTGTTAACCTCTTCCAACTTGCTTCAACAACATCTCTAAGCTTGTGCTCACAACAACATCTCTCAACTTGTGTTCATATCAACATCTCCCAACTTGTGTTCATATCAACATCTCTCAACTTGTGTTCATATCAACATCTCTCAACTTGTGTTCATATCAACATCTCTCAACTTGTGTTCATATCAACATCTCCCAATCTGTGCTCATATCAACATCTCCCAACTTGTGTTCATATCAACATCTCCCAATCTGTGCTCATATCAACATCTCCCAACTTGTGTTCATATCAACATCTCTCAACTTGTGTTCATATCAACATCTCCCAACTTGTGTTCATATCAACATCTCTCAACTTGTGTTCATATCAACATCTCTCAACTTGTGTTCATATCAACATCTCCCAACTTGTGTTCATATCAACATCTCTCAACTTGTGTTCATATCAACATCTCTCAACTTGTGTTCATATCAACATCTCCCAACTTGTGTTCATATCAACATCTCTCAACTTGTGTTCATATCAACATCTCTCAACTTGTGTTCATATCAACATCTCCCAACTTGTGTTCATATCAACATCTCCCAATCTGTGCTCATATCAACATCTCCCAACTTGTGTTCATATCAACATCTCTCAACTTGTGTTCATATCAACATCTCCCAACTTGTGTTCATATCAACATCTCCCAACTTGTGTTCATATCAACATCTCCCAACTTGTGTTCATATCAACATCTCTCAACTTGTGTTCATATCAACATCTCTCAACGTGTGTTCATATCAACATCTCTCAACTTGTGTTCATATCAACATCTCCCAACTTGTGTTCATATCAACATCTCCCAACTTGTGTTCATATCAACATCTCTCAACTTGTGTTCATATCAACATCTCCCAACTTGTGTTCATATCAACATCTCTCAACTTGTGTTCATATCAACATCTCCCAACTTGTGTTCATATCAACATCTCCCAATCTGTGCTCATATCAACATCTCCCAACTTGTGTTCATATCAACATCTCCCAACTTGTGTTCATATCAACATCTCTCAACTTGTGTTCATATCAACATCTCCCAACTTGTGTTCATATCAACATCTCCCAACTTGTGTTCATATCAACATCTCTCAACTTGTGTTCATATCAACATCTCCCAACTTGTGTTCATATCAACATCTCTCAACTTGTGTTCATATCAACATCTCTCAACGTGTGTTCATATCAACATCTCTCAACTTGTGTTCATATCAACATCTCCCAACTTGTGTTCATATCAACATCTCCCAATCTGTGCTCATATCAACATCTCCCAACTTGTGTTCATATCAACATCTCCCAACTTGTGTTCATATCAACATCTCTCAACTTGTGTTCATATCAACATCTCCCAATCTGTGCTCATATCAACATCTCTAAGCTTGTGCTCACATCAACATCTCTCAACTTGTGTTCATATCAACATCTCCCAACTTGTGTTCATATCAACATCTCCCAACTTGTGTTCATATCAACATCTCTCAACTTGTGTTCATATCAACATCTCCCAACTTGTGTTCATATCAACATCTCTCAACTTGTGTTCATATCAACATCTCCCAACTTGTGTTCATATCAACATCTCCCAACTTGTGTTCATATCAACATCTCCCAACTTGTGTTCATATCAACATCTCCCAACTTGTGTTCATATCAACATCTCCCAACTTGTGTTCATATCAACATCTCCCAACTTGTGTTCATATCAACATCTCTCAACTTGTGTTCATATCAACATCTCCCAACTGTGCTCACATCAACATCTCCCAACTTGTGTTCATATCAACATCTCCCAACTGTGCTCACATCAACATCTCCCAACTTGTGTTCATATCAACATCTCCCAACTTGTTGTCACATCAAAATCTCCAAACGTGTTCATATCAACACCTCCTAACTTGTTTTCACATCAAAATCTCCAAACTTGTGTTCCCATCAATTCTGAAATTTAAAAAAAAGAGAAAGAAAAGTGAGTTATATCATTGAAGGTGATAGGTCTATAGTCTGTGAAACACTTATGCATACATGTCAGCTTCCAAGAGGGATCATTCTGTATTTTAGTCCCAAATAAATACAAATTTCTTAATTTTCCCCCCGAAATTAAAAAAAACAATTCCATATGTTTCTGGGCCAGAAAGGGAAGCAACACTGTTGATCTTCCATGCATGTTGTAAGAGGTGACTAAGGAGGTTATGGGCTGGAGTCCTATCCCATATATCGTCAAAGTGAGCCAGAAACTATGCTGAAGTCTGATGTGTTAGGCCAAAAGGCACATATATCACAGCAAAGTTGTAAACCATGACACAATGCATTCTGTTCTCTGAACTACATCCTGTTAATTTTCAGGAGTTTGAGAATGAACATAGAAGAAGATGAAGAAGTAAATAACTCAAAATTTCTGTATTTTAGTCCAAAATACCCCCAAATTCTGTATGACTAAATTCTGCATAAAGAGTATGTAACTTTATTTATTGGTAGCGTATCCTATTCATTAACCCAGAATTTTTTGGCTGCTGTGATTTTTTAGACAATATAAATACGTTCAATAGTAGTTTGCCATTGTTTTTTGAAAAGTCCGGATGCTCAAATGCCTGTGGCAGGGATCGAACTCGTTACCTTGGCCGCCACAGACTCGCTCTGTACCAATTCACTACAGAGCCGGATCTACTATAAATGTCATATAGCTGTTTGTCTACAGATCAATACAGATGTATTCAATGAAACATGAGTAGGCCTATATTATGTGCACAATATAGAACATGTCTACAAGGTGACAGAGACGGTATTTATATGGAACAACAAAGGACAAGTTTACTGAATATGATATAATGCACTTTAAAAGAGATTGAAATCAAAATACTGTCTACATAAGTAAATCTTAGTTTAGATTAGTGTTCTCTTTTTAAAATTTTTTTTAAAAATCAATATTGAATTGTAGGCCTACTCTACTGCTGTTAAACAAATTGCTTTAAAATAAACATAGGTTCTGTTTAGTTTTTCTTTCATGTTACGGGACAAAATAAACTTACCAGAGAAATAGCTCATCTAACATCTATGGCCAGTACTTATCATTTAGCTGAAACAAGAAGTGAGAGAAACAAAATCCTATCTAAATTTTGAGTCATAGTTGAATTGTAATCTCAATCTCTGAGAAGTCTTAATCTACTTATACTATTTATTGTGGTAAACAAGAGGCTTAAAAGGTGTACAAGAATGACATGACTGTAGTTGAGTTGAGTTTCCCTATATGCAAGACTTACTCCATCTCTCTCAGCAGAAATATGGCATTTGCTGAGAGTACATAACAGAGTATGAACTCGATAGCTTCAAGTGATAATTTCTATAAACCCCAGAAGAATATAAACTTTTAAACATGTAAAAGCCTTTGCATAACGCTTGTATAGACTTGCTTTGTCTAATGTTTGTGTAAACTTACTGACAGATGTTTGTGTAAACTTGCTTTGCAAAACATTTGTATACGCTACACTAGCTATGTCTAATTTTTGTATAAATTTGATGTGTATGATGTTTGTATAAATGTGTTTTGCCTAATGTTTGTATAAGTTTGCTTTGTCTAATTTTTGTATAAACTTTGTCTAATGTTTTTATAAGCTTTGTCTAATATTTGTATAAACTTTCTTTGTCTAATGTTTGTATAAGTTTGATGTGTATGATGTTTGTATAAATGTGTTTTGCCTAATGTTTGTATAAGTTTGCTTTGTCTAATTTTTGTATAAACTTTGTCTAATGTTTTTATAAGCTTTGTCTAATATTTGTATAAACTTTGTCTAATGTTTTTATAAGCTTTGTCTATTGTTTGTATAAACTTTGTCTAATGTTTTGATAAGCTTTGTCTAATGTTTGTATAAGCTTGCTTTGTCTAATGTGTGTATAAGTTTGATGTGTATGATGTTTGTATAAATGTGTTTTGGCTAATGTTCGTATTAGGTCTATATTTGTTATTAAATTCAATTGCTAAGATATTAGGGGTAGCACAAAATACTACAAATAGGGCTGTAGCATCACAGATCAAATTCAGTATGAATAGAATAGGTAAAGTGTAGTGTTACCATTAGGGTAGTCGGAGGCAAGATGGCGTGCAGGTTAAGACAGAGCAGCGGGATTTTTTCCAGCCTATGGGTTTTTTCCGGTAGGACACAGGATTAGGTTTGGCGGAAAAAGTCCATTCTATGACGCAACAAAATTTGACAGTTCACAGATAGGTCGTTTGTCAACAATGATGTAGGTTTGTTTTTCTTGGGTCTCAATCTAATTTTTGTTCAACTTTTTACTCCTTGTCTGCTGTTATCATTACTGTCCTGCTTTTTTTACAAGTTTAAACTGAAACATATATTGTATTGTTAAGTTATTAAGCATGTTACCTTGTAAGTTACTTTGTTTTTCATGACATTTTATTAATGTTGTTAACTATATTATTAGGGGAACGATGGCACATAATTAGTGGGGCAAGATGGCGCTGCTGACTCACTGCACCATATTACCCCACTCACTGTGGTCATGAGTTCCCCTCATTTTGCAAAATATTTAAACCAATTAAACAGTTTAATGAACTGTCTCATTACGTTTCTTTTTAGGAATTACAAACAGAAGAACGATAATAGGAATCCACTAGTCATAGATACACGATCTTTGCCATTCATAGATGCATAATCAATGCCATTTATAGATGCGTGATCATAGATGCATTTGAAGATTATAATAGAAGCACAGTCTTCGCCGGTCATAGAAGCACAATCTTGCCCCTTTTAAAGAAAATTCTCATTCTAATGTCTACCTTTAGCTGTATGTTTTCAATAACACAATAACCTCATGAATCTAAGATGGATGGATAAGCTATACACTAATAGCAGTTTGGTCTCTCATAATTAAGTAGAGCTGTCAGAATTCACTAAAATGTGAAAAGTGTGCCATCTTGCCCATGACTACCCTATATTAAAAAATATACAGTAAAACCTGTCTTAGCGGAATTACAAGGAACTGGGACATTTTCCTCTATATTCCCATAAAATCAAGGTGTGATATGAAAATGTAACCAAACTTGGCTGTAACTAAGATATAATAAAATATTGTATTGATAAAGGCATATATATTCACACTATAACATAAGTGATTAGGGATAATTGTGTCCTCTCCAAAGAATTAAAATGTGTATACTCTAAACACTGACAATGTGTAATGTTCATGAGTTCTCATCAGTTATGAGAGATTTTGGTGTTGCACAGTATTGCGCATACACTTTGCCAGCTCTGTGGTTCAGAGGTACAGAGTGTGTCTTGGATGGTCAAGGCATCAGGCTCCAAATGCACCGCAGGAAACTGTGCATCCGGATCATTTAGAAAATAATGGCAACCTACTGACAAATTTATATTTCCTAGAAAAGCAATACAGTAAAAAATGCTGATCACAATATTTTAACATCATTGATATTTTAAGGCTGTGTGTAAATAATTCAATGATATATCTCAAGTAGTTTTCTAGAAAATAACTTGAGACTGTGTTCATTAATTTATTAATGGTAGTAATCTACATTTCCTCTAAACCTTTTATTGAGCTTGTGGATAGGATGACAGTTTGTACAGCTACAAAACCATGTATGTGTGTGCAGGATATTTGTATTCAATTTGATAAAATTGGCAAATATGGTGCCAAGAAGGTCAAACAATGTTGTCTGTAGCTATAATTCAGATAGTGACAAAACAAAGGTTAACATGCTGTGCAAGAAACACTGATCAAGTTCACATAGCCCTGTCTGACATACTAAATTCATAAATTGTATAAAGTATTAACAAATCACTGTTGAGGTTAGATGTGTTATGTTAATGGTGCAAATATAACCACAACACAACTGATATGTTCTCTGGACTACATCCTGCTGGAAATTTTGTGGGACCATTGTCTTGCTAGAGACTCTGGAGAAGTTTGAGAAGAAGGTACTAAAGAACTACATGTGCAAAGTAGTGTTTGCCCACCTTTTTTAAGTTTTAAATCTTATGTGCAGAGTGTTAAAGACGGTGCACAATGGTTTCTGTCCAAGTCATTCTAATTTTGAATATTTTTATGGTTTTTTTAAAATAAATTGTTATGTGTTTTTTTTAGAAAGGTCCCCGTTGGACCATAACATGGAAAATTGTCCTTGTTCTTTGTTTTATTGTTAGTTATTTATTTTCTACATTGACATTTAGGACTTTATAGTAACCTTTTTACTTTATTCAGTATTTACCACAATGGTTTATGACAAAATGTGTTGTCACAACTTAGAGGAAATGTTTACCTTAAGACTAGTTTAGTGACAGAATCTAAAAAAATAGCTTGAGACTGGATTCATTAATCTATAAATAAACTATAGCACTGGTTTAGTATAAAACCAAATCTAGAAAATGGCTTCATGAAATAACAAATGTTTCTCAAGCTCCAGTTGGATTTCTCTAGTGTTATTTGTCAGCTGTTGAGCTGCTGTATTACTCCACTTTTTACAAGATGCTGTATTTATTTTTTAATATAGAGAAACATACAGAGTGTGCAGAGTCTTCCCATGTATCTTGGTTGATCTCACAGGTTTTTAATCAGGTCTTTAACAAGTCCTTGTTGTGCTTCTAATGACCACCTTGTGAACATATACCCTCCTGAAACTCACCATAGAGACTTATCTTTGGTAGGTGATGATTTGGCATACATACCACATGATTTGCCAAAAGAATCTGTCTCTGCATCAAAATAGTGTCAATGCTAGGGATACCAGATCAGTCGAAGACAGTGGTATTTGGAATTTTATCTTGCCATCTGATATTCATAACTTTTCTGAGATGAGTTGTGTGAAAGTGATTAAGCTTCCTCCGTGTCCTCTATACACAGTTCATGTTTCACAGCATATAACAGCACTGGAAGTACCACTGCTCTGTAAACTTTCAGCTTAATTTGTAGGCTAATGTCATTTCTATGCCAGAAATTCATGTACAGTCTGCTGAAAGATGTTGAATGATGCTTGCCTTGGAGATCCTGGAATACACTTCATCATCAACAGTGGTATTTTGTGATAGTGTACTGTCTAGGTATGTGAATCTTCTCACAACTTTCAGTCCTATGCCAGATCTCTAGTATACCATCCCTCTAGTAGCAGGACAATGATCCTATTAGATTTCTAGTGGGATGTAGCCCAGAGAACAGAAATGCATTGTGTTGCTGTTTAATTTGTGCCAAAAGTCTGGCACATTTGAACAGTGGTGAAATTATAAATTAATTGTAAAGCTATGTTTAGCAACAGAATCTAGAAAATGGCTTGAGATATGGTTCATTTATTTATAAATAAACTATTGCACTAGTTTAGGTTAAATATCTATAAAAGTGTTTAGAGATATTTACCGCAGCTCTTCGTTGTGTTGCAAGTTCTTGTCTTGCTCTGTAACCTCGGTAGTGAGACTGAATTGTGACAGCTGCATCATTCTCTCTAGAAAGCTCTTCATAGCTGTCTTCACGAACTGGAGGTTGACTTTTGTTTGAAGTCTGCTTTCTTGACATGTATCCTCTATAGCCAGCTTGTATCTTGGATGCTGCTTTATTTTCTTTGGCTGCATCAATTGTAGGTGTTTCTTTCCGTGGAGGTGCAAGATTTTTTCTTGTTAGATGGCCACGGTAACTGGATTGAATTTTTGTTGCAGCTGCTTTCTCATGAGCAATGTGATTACGAGTTTGGTATCCACGGAAACCAGCTTGAATCTTGCTGGCAGCTTCTTCTTCTGTCATGCTGTGTCTCAAATTAAGCTGTTTGCGAGTTTGATAACCCCTATAGCTAGCCTGGATTTTGGTAGCAGCTTGAACTTCCTGTGTGCTACTTGGGCTAGTTTTTGATTTTCTCTGTTGATAACCCCTATAACCAGCTTGAATTTTAGCAGCTGCATGATCTCTCTCACTTTTTTCTGGACTCTCCTCAATCTGTCTTTGATTTGAGGTTAACTGCTTTCGTGTCTGATAACCTCGGAATGCAGCTTGAATTTTAGCTGCCGATAACTCCTCTTCTTGTAATTTCTCATTTGAGAAATTCTGCTTGTTTTGTTCTGATAAAACTGGCTTTGACTGATCTGTGGATAACATGTCTTTACGTGTCAGGTGTCCACGGTATGCAGCCTGAATTATGGTTGCAGCTTTGTCTGTCTCTTCAAGATTATCATTAAATGAGTATTCCTTGTTTGGTATAGGTAGCTGTCGTGGTTTTGGCGATCTCACTTCTTTGCGTGTCTGATATCCCCGGTACGCAGCCTGAATTTTGCTAGCAGCATGGTCTCTATCTTTCAGATTGTCACCTGAAGAGTATAGCTTGTTCTGTTCTGGTAAATGTGACTGTTGTTTCTGTGCTGGTCTCTGCCCCTTGTGAGTCTTGAAACCATTATATTCTTCCAGAATGTTGTTTGTTGGCTGGGGAACACATATAAAAATCACAATCATTCAGCCAGAAGATTCAGAAGCATAACAATTTATACTTAGATAAAAAAATTCATTATACATGTTTGAGTATCTTTAATTGTATATATATATATATATATATATATAGTCAGAACATTATGCCATCTGGTTTGAAGGCATATTTACACAGTGGTAATGTCACATTGTGGCATCAGACCTGGTGACATGTTGGTTTAGCTGTAATGTCATTTTGTGACATCTGGTAAGATTATATGTTTGTGAAGTTGTAATGTCATTTCCTGACATCTGGTAGGATGACATGTTTGTATAAATTATGGCTTTAAGAATATGGCCCCATGCCCTGATGGACTGCATTATATGTATATGGAGCAGCTGGATAAGGAGAGTCTTACAAATTAGTGACGGACTTCATTGACAGTATTCAGAATTATGAAATGCTGGATGACTGGCTACCATAGTTACCTGCGACTACTTCATAAGCTTAGAAAATGTCCAGAACTAAGCATGTGATCATCAATCTTCAGTGATTAAAAATCATTTTTTACAAACTATCCAATATACCAAACAAGACAAACTCATTCAGGACATCAGACAAAACATCTCTAAATTATCCAGGAAAACTAAACCAGTACTTTATCTTTGCAATGATTACTAGCTCACTGTGGCATCCTTGGCAATGACAAAACAGATGAATTGTCAAAAGTGAGAGTTAATCTCTCTCAGTATCAAGTACCTCAAAATTTCAGGTAATTTAAGTCTCTTCTAACACAATCTATGAGACCTCAGTGGAGAGAACCAAATAGAAACTACAAACCTGAGAACACAACATCAACAGATTAAACAGAAATGAATGAGGCACAATATTTCCAATTAATGGAACACTGCAGACTAAAAGCACATGTACATCAAATCAGCATCAATGACTTTGTGGTCTGCATCTGCAGAGCAACAACACAGATACCAGATCACATACTACAGGACTGTTCCAGCTTTACTGTTCACAGAACAACAGTCTGGCACACAGCATCATCTCTGTAAAATAATCTGTGGGAACCCACAATGACCTAAAATAAACCACTCTATACATGACCCAATATTGGTCTGTACGTTAATTAATTATCTCATTTCACATCCAAGTAAAGTCATGCTGAGGATTATACTCATTAGATTAAATCATAAAGCAGAAGATATCTTGGCAGAAGAACAAGCTGGATTCAGGAAGACTAGAAATACTGCTTAAAAATTGTTCACTCTATGCCTAATAAGTGAAAAGCACTCACACAACACCTTTTCGCTAAACCCTTTGTTGCCTTTCAGCATCAGGGGTAGAAGAGTGTTCTGGAGATGGTCCTCTAGTGTACTGAGTATATTATGGAATTTATCGCCTCTTTTATTTCGGTGGTCCATCATTTTCGTGGTCAGCCTCTAGGTCTGCCTTCACTAAATCTGTGTAGCATAGCTATGTAATTAAACATAAACTAAATAGAATGTATGGCTGGGAAACAAGCTAACATGGTCTGTATGGCTGCAGAACAGGTTAAGATGGACTGTATGGCTGTAGAACTGTCTGTATGGTATAACTGTAACATGGTCTGTATAATCTAACTGTAGCATGATCTATATGGCAACTGTAACATGGCCTGTGTGGCTGGGGAACGAGCTAAGATGGTCTGTATGGCTGTAGAATTGGATAGTGTAGTCTGTATGGCTGAGGAACAAACTAACATGATGGGAATTATGTATATGTGAATGACTGATTTAAGTTCAAGGTAAACAATCATTCAGACTTGTTATATTTTACCACCTTTGTCTGCTGCTGGTCCACATGTTTCTGAGCTCCTGGACCATCTTGAATTTGTTGAACTCTGTGGTTGTTTTGCCTGGGCTTGAGTATCCTAGCTTGGTCTACAAGTGAAGATAAATAATTTAACATTCTAGATTGATCTACAAGTCAAGATAAATTGTTAAATATTCTAGCTTGGTCTACAAGTGAAAATAAATTGTTAAATAACCAAAAAATGCTTAAATTTCAATTTTAGAAATAGAATGAATTTGCAGATTCAGCATTTCGACCACCATGTCTTTATCAAGATAGGACAAACATGAAAACTGAAATTAGAATAGAGAAAAACTACATTATGTCACGTGACATATTCTTTCCAGAATGTAGTCTTCCTTAATGAATCTCCTGAAATCCCTGCAGTCTTTGGCAAGTTGTTCCGCTTCCTCTAGCGGCATGTGCATTCATTCCTAAATGTCTCTTGTTCAACGATGTCTAGGTCAGACTCTGCCTTTAGTGTCTTCTATTGCCTCCTCAAACAACACTCTTTCCATGCCATTGTGTCTCTTCACATGGTCAAAAAACCTTAACTTACTTCTCAATATGGTGTTTAAAAGCCAGCCTACTAGAGTTGATTTTTCTTAGTACATCTTGGTTGGTCTTTCTTGCTGTCCATGGTACTCTCAGGACTCTTCTATTGCACTTAATTTCGAAAGCCTCTATTCTCTTGGCTGTAGTTTATTTATTGTCCATGTTTCGCAGCCGTAGGTCATTACTGGAACACAAATGTACGTAATAAACATACCTTAGTTTCCGTGTTCTGTGCAGGTACTTCATTCTCATCACCATACAGAATATGCTATAATTACAATTGAACATTTTTAAATCTAGATTTGTTTCTCAATCAATAACTCTTCTCTACTTGCAAGATGTCTCCTCCAAAAATGTAAGCTCTCATCTTTATCAACATCACAAATGTGGGCTCTATTTCTAACCTTTCTCAAAATCATAAATGTAGGCTAAATTTCTCATCCTTTATCAAAACCATAATAAAAATCATAAATATGGGCTCTGTCTCTCATCTTTATCAACATCATAAATATTGTCTCTATTTTTAACCTTTCTCAAAATAAAAAATATAGGCTAAATTTCTCACCCTTTAACAAAATCATAAACGTGGACTACCGGTATATTTCTAACCTTTATAAAAATAATAAATTTAAGCTCTATTTGACTCACCTTTCTCTAAATCATAAATGTTGAAAAAAAAAGGTTCTCTAACTTTCACCTTTATAGTCTATCTATCTGACTCACCTTTATCAAATTCATAAATGTGTGCTTTATTTGACTCTCATCTTTATCTAAATCATCAAGATGGGATCTATCTGACTCACATTTATCAAAATCATAAATTTATGTAATATTTGACTCTTACCTTTATCTAAATCATAAATTTATGTACTATTTGACTCTTACCTTTATCTAAATCATAAATTTATGTACTATTTGACTGACCTTTATTAAAATCATACATTTATGTACTATTTCATTCACCTTTATCAAAGTCATAAATTTATGTACTATTTCACTCACCTTTATCAAAATCATAAATTTATGTACTATTTCATTCACCTTTATCAAAATCATAAATTTATGTTCTATTTGACTCTCACCTTTATCTACATCATAATTGTGAGATCTATCTGAACTTCTACTATTATGCTGCATTGGTTTCGTTTGGAAGACACGCTCTTCACTATGAGCCATCCCACGTCTGCATAAAAAATATACATATGGCATTATTGACATCAGTATGTCTAACTGTTAACTAGAACATAATTTGTATGTCTTGCAGAAAATTATCTGAACCAGGTCCGTTTAGATGACATCTACTCGCCTCACAACTTGAATAAACATGTTTTCTGTCTTCGACCACATCCTATCCCTAAGATAGATGCAATTTTAGTCAGGTCTTCCAATATGTATATTCTCAATCTACTATGAATATCGACCAGCCAATTGACACACAAATAACAATAACACACATGCTGCACAGGTATGTAAATTCCTGGAGAACCACAAACATTTAACAATAGTATGTGCCAGAAGGCCTCAGTACTAAAAAGACCATTTAGGCCTACTTGTAAACATAAATAACATATAAACATAAACAAAGTTTATTCAGATGTAACATGGGTAAATGAATATAGAAGATTTTTTTTTTTTTAAATGTAATGCAGAAAACAGGATTTGAACCTGGCCTGCTCAGATATCACTAGCCTCAAAACTTTAGTCAACACATTTTTGTTTTGTACTGATATACTCAACTTTCACTGAATATGTCTTAACTGACTTTCACTATTGACTTTTAGTCACATACTATTATTACAGAATTTATGCAAAATATGCATTATAATATGAAGTGATAATATATAATTTATGCAAAATATGGAGCCATAATACATAATCTATGCAAAATTTGTAGTCATGATACAGTATTTATACAAAATATTTCCATATATAATATATAATACCATACATGTAAAATATGAGTTAAAAATCCATAATTCATGCACAATATTGGGTCAAAGTACAGAATTTAATGCAGAATATAGGGTATAATACATAGTTCAACATACAGAATGTGTATAAGATATGGGATCAAATACATAATATATGGAAATTATGTGATCAAAATACAGAATTTAGGCAAAATATGAGGGTCTTCTTCTTCTTCTTCTTTCTGTCCTCATGTACCTTTCGGTGTTGAGGGGAGAGTGAGTGTACGGTCTTTTGCCCTTCTATTTGCCTCCTCTGCTGTTATATTTCTGAGTGTCTCTAATACACTATCTATCCACCTTTTACGAGGGCGTCCAATAGGTCTCCTGTTTTTGTATCGTTTGTTAAGTGTTTTTTTTATAATACTTTGCTCTTTCTGTCTGGTTATGTGGCCGTACCATTTAACTTGTTGTTTCTGTATGTATTCTATTGTTGGTTTGATCCCTAATTGTTTCCTTAGTGCTTCATTCCTGATTTTGTCTCTCAAGCTAACTCCAATCATACGTCTCACACATTTCATTTCAGTGGTGTTAATCTTATGTATTGTTCTAGAATCTAATGTGAATAGAATATGAGGGTCAAAATATATAATTAAAGCAGAATATTGGATCAAAATATATACAGGGTAATTTTAGTGTTAGTTGGACTGAAAAACAAAATCATTTTGTTTAAAAACTCAACAGGCATAAACAGGAACAATTGACAATTCCAACATCATAAACTTTGAGCACATGACTATTGAATGAGATAGTTACCTGTGTGAGTTACTGAAGATGGAACTTTGAGTAGATGGGTTTGATTGCTCTGGTGAAGACTGGATCATGTTGTTACTAGAACCATGGAATAATGGCGCTAATCTGTGAAAAACAGATGGTCTTGTTTAGACTAAAGGTTTTAGTTTTTAAATATACAAAAAGAATCAGAACAAGAAGATTATTTCTTCTTCTCATTCGCAGTTTGACATGTGTAAACATCAAGTATGGTTTTTTTAATGTATGATGCTTTATTTCAGAGCTCCTCAGTGCTCCTATACAGCTTTCTGTGAATATTCGTCTCTGTGAGCCAATGTTTCTCTCTTAGCTGGTTTAGTGTAATGAAATCCTGCAGGATATGTTCCACTGTCTGTGCTGCCTGTCCATATAGACACAGAGGTGATGGAACCAGTTTTAGTCTATTTAAGTTGCAGTTTAGTCCATTGTGTTATGTCATGATGTGAAAGAGTATAACCTGCTCAACTCTGTCAAGATAATGATAGTTGTCTTTTGGGAGGTAGACTTTCCTGATAGCTTTGATGAGAGTCCTCTTTTCTTGATAGGTGATTTCTTGGTCTTTTTGTGCCTTTGTTGCTCCATCCTTTGCCAGCATATCTGCCTCTTCACTGCCTGGTATGCCACAGTGGGATGGTATCCACTGGAGTACTACACTACTTTGGAAGCTAACTTCTCATATGGTTTCCTTCAGGTCTGGCAGTTTATCTCTATGAAGGGCTTGTAGGACAGACAATGCATCAGTAAAAACACTGCCTGTTGACACTGGCTTGTTATCTTTTTAATTATTTTGGAAGCAATGTTTAGGTCCTATACTTCTGCAGAGTAGTTTGAGCAGAGGATTCCAGTTGATGAACATGTGGATTCATTTTCTTTTTCTGGATATTTTATGTACATGCCAGCACTTTTATTTTTCACTGCTCTGGTTGCTGATCAATCGGTTTATACTTGTATCCATGCTTCTCTGGGGTATATATCTTCAATAATGTTGCATACTATTGTTTTCTTTTGGAGAGTATTCAGTTCTCTCATAGTGTAGTTGATGTTTATGGTGGTTCTGACAGTAGTGTTTTGATATTGCTCTCAGGGACTTGGAAAAGTGTTGGTGGCATTTCTTTTATGTCTGGTAGTTTGTCCTTGTATTTTCTGTTTATTTTTTGGGATCAGTGAATAAAGCTGCTTCTCTTCAGCCTTCCACTTCTTAGGTCACTGAATCTGGTCTTCATTTGGTGCGCTGGCATGCTCTTGTATTTTCTGCATGGATCATTGTTTTAGTGTCTCACCTGTATGGTAAGGAGTGATTCCTGTAATTTTTTACATCTCATTTATGGAGAGGTCTTTATGGCACCTGTGATATGGTGAAGTGCTTGATTTTGTACTTTGTGCAGAGCTTGTAGCTGAGAACTGGCTGCTGAAATCCATGCTGTTGATCCATATTCTAGTACTGGTCTAATTGCATCTCCATATACCTTCTTTAAGGTTTCCTTATTGGCCCCTAGCTTTTTCCTGCTAATTTCCTCAGTATTGCAAATTTCTTTCTTGCCTTTGCCTCTATTTTCTCAAAGTGAGGACTCCTTGTCAGTGTTATATCTAATGCAGTGCCCAAGTACACTGGCTCCTCACACAACAAGTTAGGCTTATTGGTGTGTAGCTGTCAGACTTCTGTTTGTCCTTGCCTTTCAAAAGAATGCTTTAAAATATAATCTTTCTTCATGTATTGTCAAGAAATGGTTAATCTAATAACCTATTTCAAATAATGAAATGATTGATCAGAAATCTTAAAATATATCTTCAACTCATATCAAGAAAAAAATAATCTTACAATCATATCATTAAGTCATGTAAAAATGACTTAATTTATGATAGGCCTATATCAAATAACATCAAGAAATGAGTGATCTTGCAAGCTATCTTAAAATTTATCTTCAAGTTACATAAAAAAATTATTGATCTTACAATTTTCAAGCTAAAAAATAATTACTCTTACAATCTATCTTCAAATAACATCTTGAAATGATTGGTCTTACAATCTTTAAGACAAAAAAATGATTGAACATAATTTATCTTCAATTCAATAAATGATGGAACTTACAATCTATCCTCAAGTTAAGAAATGATTTATCTTACAACCTATCTTCATAGTAAGAAATGATTTATCTTACAACGTATATTTAAGTCAAGAAATGCTATATTTGTTAGTCTTACAATCTATCTTCAAGTTAAGAAATTATTGATCTTACATTCTATCTTCAATAAATATTTATCTTCAAGTCACATCGAGAAACTATTTATCTTATAAACTATCTCCAATTCAAGAGATGATTGAAGTTACAATTTACTTTCAAGTCATATAAAAAATGATTGATCTTACATCTACCCTCAAGTCAAGTAACAATGATTTAAATTAACATCTAAACAAAGAACAGATTCAACTTACAATTTACGCTCACGTCTTGGTGATATTGAAAGATTTTTTGTTCCTTGTTCGTTGTATCGTGCTCTTTTGAATTTTTCAGATCTCCTACAGGCCACATACTGACCATTGTGTGTAATCTGGTCAACTTCTGATACTTGGATACCAGTTAAAAAATATAACCTAACCAACAATAATAGAAATGAATTACATCAGAATAGGATTCACGCTTTCAGGATGCATATCAAGATTAATGTCATGTTAGGATTCACACTATTAAAAGATCAAATTAATATTAATGTTATGTTAGGATTCACACTATTAAAACATATCAAATTAATATTAATGTCATGTTAGGATTCACACAATCAAAACATATCAAATTAAGATTAATGTTCACGTTAGAATTCACACTGTCAGAACAAATATCAAGTTAAGATTAATGCAACAATACAGTACACTTAGCCATGTGAAGTTTATAGTTCTTACTTATCATTTTCTGTTGTGTATGTTCAATTTTTGTCTTGATAAAGACCTTTTGGTCAAAATATAAAATTGTGTGTTATTATCTGTGTCTTCAGTGATTAGCAAAACTATATTACCCTGTTCCCAGGTATACCTTCCAGACAGGAACATATTCTAGATTTGAATATGTTGAATATCTTTAGAATAGAATATGTTGTTTTAATTTATAATATGCTACTTTATAATAGAATATGTTATTTTAGTTTATAATATGCTACCTTATAATAGAATATGTTGTTTTAGTTTATAATATGCTACTTTATAATAGAATATGTTGTTTTAATTTATAATATGCTACTTTAGAATAGAATATGTTGTTTTAATTTATAATATGCTACTTTATAACAGAATATGTTGTTTTAGTTTATAATATGCTACTTTAGAATATAATATGTTGTTTTAATTTATAATATGCTACTTTAGAATAGAATATGTTGTTTTAGTTTATAATATGCTACTTTAGAATAGAATATGTTGTTTTAGTTTATAATATGCTACTTTAGAATAGAATATGTTGTTCTAGACTAGAAATGTTCTTTTAGATAACAAATTGTTGTTTTAGCTTATAATAAGCAGCCTTAGACTAGAACATATTACTCTATACTAAGATCATATTTTCAAACATGATCATGTATAACATGTCAAAGAAATGTCTCTGGAATCTGGCCCATAAAATAAAATATTAATGTTAAAAAATATGAGGATAAAACAAATTTACTGACAGACCTGTCAACAGTTCCTAAACAATCCTCCTTGAGAACCTCATTGACATGAGCTATCACATTTGGTAAAGTGAAGGGTCTTACACGAGGTGTTACTAACACACGGCGAGGACCCGTCAAATCAGCACCATTAGGCCACACTCTGAAATTAGTGTTAGAAAATTCAGAATATATGAAGTCAACTGCAAATTTGAGATAGAGTCAACAGTAAATGTTAGATAAAATCAACAGTAAATATTAGACATGGTCAACAGTAAATGTTAAAGTAAAAAGTAAATGTTAGATAAAATCAACAGTAAATGTTAGATAAAGTCAACAGTAAATATTAGACATGGTCAACAGTAAATGTTAAAGTAAAAAGTAAATGTTAGATAAAATCAACAGTAAATGTTAGATAAAATCAACAGTAAATATTAGACATGGTCAACAGTAAATGTTAAAGTAAAAAGTAAATGTTAGATAAAATCAACAGTAAATTTTAGATAAAAACTGGGTACATTTCACTAAGTGTTTAATTCGGGAATCCATTGACCATATAAGAGTATAGGTTCTAGTGCCCAGTCAGCTAGAGTTTGTGTGTTCTTCATATTATCCCAGAAAAAAAACAGCTTTTCCCTTTCACCTGATAACTCCCATCTCCATCACTCTCTTTATATGTAGGCCTACATTGTTTCTATGAGTCTCTTCATCATCATTTTGTATTGTATGCCTATCCATAACTGCCCTAATTATTTCACATCTATCCCTTCTCATCATTGTACCATTACTATGGAATTTATTGTCAATTTTTGATTCCTGCATTATGTGAACAATAGATTTTTTTCAATACTGTGCACATGGATATTGTAAAAAAGGGTGATCTATTTCTTTCATTTCTTGCAATGTTCTGTCTTGTGCAGCATGCTTATGGAGTCTGATAGAATTACTGTTTGGGCTGGTGGTTTTGTTACCAGTAGAGCAAGCTCACAGATAAGGGGGAGGGAGTTGAAGCATTCAACCACCCCCATCCCCCTCAGGAATATAGAAAATTACATTTAGTACCAGAAAGGATAAAGTAAATCCCCTTTAAACAGTTTTTTAAAAACAATAAAAATTACAGAAAACAAAGCAATTCGTTTTTTTTGTAACCCCCATCCACTCCCTTTCTTTACCAAAGTTGTATCTATAGCCTTACAGCCAAGGAAAGCATTGCTGTCACCATTTTTATTTTGCCATGACAGCCATAACCATTTCTAACTTTTTCTTGATTTCTATATTAGAACTACAAATATTACACATAATGGATATGAGGTTTCTAAAGAAGGAAATCCTTTTAACTTGTGACCATTAAGTTGGATGTTAGTAGAATCATGGAAAGTACCATTATTCACCAGTACTTTGCATATTTCTGTGTTGATCTTCATTCTATATTTTTTAATAACTACCTCCATTCTTGAGATGAGTTTCTGAAGTTCAAATTCAGAAGCAGCCAGAAGACCAATGTCAGCAGCAAAGCAAATATTACAAAGAGATTGACATCAACAGATGTTGCTTAGTAATGTTCTAGTTTTTCATGCATAATGTGCTTTAGACAAATATTGCAAAGACAATGTTAGAGACAATGTACAGCCCTGCCACACACCTACATTTGTACTAAAATATTCACCAATATTTCATAAGAAAGCATCAAAAATATACAATTGCATGCAAAAATTCATGTTATCATGAGCACATATAATTTATTACAACTATAGAAGAAGAAAGAGTAAACAAAGGTCTCAGCTTGAACACCAAGAAAACAGAAGTAGTTGTTACATCTAAAACATCTAGCTCTTCTAAATGTGATATCAAGGCGGGACAGTTCTTAAACAAGTAGACAAATTTACTTATTTGGACACAATTATTACTTCAGATGGAAGATGCGTCAAATGGAAGATGAGATAAAATGTCTACAGCACAGGCAAAAGCAGCATTCCAGAAGATGAGGAACATCTTGTGTAGTAATTCATTATCAATAGAAGTAAGAAAGAACATACTCAAATGTTACATAGAGCCCATACTGTTATATGGTAGTGAAGCATGGACAATTGACAATATTGCAAGAAAACATCTGGAGGTCACAGAGATGTGGTTTTATAGAAGAATGTTGAAAATATCATGGACAGCTAAAAAGAGTAATGCTATAATTTGGTCAACTCAAATAGAGAACTTATTAACTATATTAGAAGATGACAATCACAGTTTCTGGGTCATGTCATGAGAAGAGGTCGGTTGGAGAACATCGTAACAGCTGGAAAGATTGAGGGTAAGAGAGAAAGAGGAAGACAATGTGAGAAAATGTTGGATAGCTTGAAAGCCTGGCATGATACAGAATCATCTCAAACTATATTTAAATGTATAACAAACAGAGGACTGTGGAGAGGCATGATCGCCTACTATGGAACGTATGGTACCAATGAATGAATGAAATCATGAGCACAGTTTATTGAGGTATTAATTGTAGTTTGACAACCAGCATTTTGAAATTCACTTATAATATCAACTACACACTATCCCTGTGATAACTGACCTGAATACTGAATGGTCATAACTTACTTAAGCAGCAAGGATTGAGTTGGACATTTTCGAATTCTTCCAGAAGTGACATATTGCCTGCTCTGATACACTGGTTCAACCTTGATGAGAAAAACATTATAAGTCAATACTTAACAATAAGTCAAGGGATGCACACCTATATTTAGTGTTTCAGTGTTAGGCCTGTAAGACATATAGGCCTAATAGGGGCAGCGTAGTGCAGTGGGTAGTGCACTGGCTTCACATATGAGTAGACCTAGGTTCATTTCCCAGTTGATGCGGACATGTTTTTTAGACCAGCTACAACTCCAGATCGATCCAGCCTTAATTGGGTATCAGATTAATCTGGGAAGTAAGGACTGCAAGGGAGAGGAAATGGCTACCACCCTCATATAGCAGAAACACTGATATAAGATCGTAAACATCTCACACCCCTAACAGCATTAATAAATGGGTTTACTTTACTATGATACATTACCATAGATATTTGTTTTTAAGTGCCATGTAATTATGAGATTATCAATTGTTTTTATCAGGTTACTAGAGGAGGACAGAAAGAAAGGGGATGCATTTGTTCATACTTTGAGAGCATCAATTCTTGGCTGGTATACAATGTTTTAGAAATAAACATTCTAATCTGAGAAGATTAACTAGTAATTAGTGACGAGGCAAGAAGTCAATCCCCTTGCAAATCCCCTTGCATCACCTTGTAATATCTACACATTGGTGCATCCTGAAAAAAGGCAAACCCAAGATTCAGGGATTCTGGCTAAACTTTACAGTTTAAACACAGAATGTTGATGTTGTATATGAGTGAAGGTGTCATCATATCTTAGATCCTAGATAAATAACATAACAGAGCATCATCATTCAGCAAATATAACTTGTAACTCTATTGGAAGACATTGTAAAACAGCTGCCTGAATGACCATGCCAGTATAATTGATTCCAGCAAGAATCTTCATATATGTATTAGTGATGGATGGTTAATGGTTAGTGCTTGGAAACTAATGATCTTGTAAAAGGTAATAACAGCATAAATGACTAGGATTATCCCAAACCTTGGAATGATTTCCAAACTGGAATACAATAACACAGAAAAGGTCTCAGAAGAGTGGCAAGTAGAAAGCTGCAGAGAAAATATTGAGAAAATATAGCTTCAACCCTGGACAAGTGTTCTAGGTTGAGATGAATTCTCCTACTAGAGGTATGAGGGGGATGTTGAATGAGAAACATTTTGTATCTTGTTTTTCTCAGCAGAGGATGCTGTTGTATCTGCTGTGTCGATTTGATTGTATTTGTGCCTCTATACACCACTTGGCCACACAGTTTCCAATTGCCACAGGATAAATAAATAATATAATATAGAAGTATTAAGGATTTATTATTAAAGAGAAACCATAAAGCAGCACACAGGATCTGAACCAAGTCCATTCAGATGGAACCTACTCACCTCGCAACTTGAGTCAACACATTTTCCATCTTCAATCACACCTAATCCCGAAGAAGGATGTGATTTTAGTCAACTTTCAATGTCTATATTCTCATGCTACTACATATATTGACTAGTCAAAACACACACACTGCACAGGTATATAAATTCCTTGAGAACTACAAACATTTTAACAACAGCACATGCCTGAAGGTCTCAGTGCTACAAGGATTAATTAAGTCTACTTGTAAACATAAACAAGATTGCTTCAGATGTGACATAAGTAAATTAATAATATAATATAGAGTCATCGAGGATTTATTATGGAAGAAAAAAAACATAATGCAGCAAACTAGATTTAAGCCAAGTCCAGAATGTGAACCAGTAACATTCAGTCACTATATCAGTCAAATCCCATTTTCTGAATTATGGTTTTTCCTATTGCCAACACTAAAAATCAAATTTGAGATAAATGAAACTGGCAGAATCTGTAGAAAATACTTCATCTGAAATTAGAAGGGTGTCTTTAAAACATATTCCTTCGACTAACCCACAAGCTCTTCTTTAGAAATGGTATCATGAATGTTATTCAACCTGAACGTGCACAAAGAAATCTTCACTGTCAGATCAATGTCACTGCTGAAGACAGATGTGTCAGGCCATTGGCACAAATAAAATGATGACACCACACATTTCAATTCTCTTGACTACATCCTGCTGGAAATCTAGTAGGACAGTGGTCCTGCAACAAGGGAGATCCAGCAGGAGTTTGAGAATGAACGCTGAAGAAGAAAAAGAAGATCAATATCAGTAGCTTGCACTCAATCCCTAATAAGTTGATTAAACAAATTGAGAAATTATTATTTGTATTTCTCGGATGCAAACAGCATAGATGTTTTTGGGTGTTAGCTTAATAATCTTCTTTTGAAAGTTAAAGCAGATTAAAACTTATTGTTTTAACTCAAATAGTATGCATATATACCATATCTTGCATCTAAGACTTTCTTTTTCTAATAATGAGTTCTACTAATTTACATGATAAACTGAGCATCACATTACATCCCATACTTTCATTAATTTTCTATTCTTCAGTAGCTCTTTCACTCTAGTAATTTACAAGAGATTATATGAATCTCTTTACATCTAAATCTTTCAGTCATTTCCGGTTCTTATGTTGCTCTATCACTACACTAACTTACAAGAGAGAATATAAATCCCTTTACATTCAAGTCTTTCAGTCATTACCTGTTCTTCAGTCTACTAACTTACATGAAAGAATGTGAATCACCTTAGACTTGTGTTCATTTTCTGTTCTTCAGTTGTTTTATCATTCAACTATCTCAATATTTCAGTAATTCTATCAGTTTTAAGTTACTTTATATCATTCATTTAGTAGCTTAATCCTCTAGTCAATATATCAATAATTTAGTCACTATATCAGACATCATTGGACAAGAAATATTCAATAATGCATGCACATGTCGACAGAGAAAGCGGGACAACTTGCCAGAAATCGTGGGGATTTCAGGTGATTTATAAGGAAGACTACATTCTGGAAAGAATATGTCACATGATAACAATCACTGTATCAGGCATTCTGTCACTCTATTAGTCATTCAGTCGCTATATCAGACATTCACTTACCATATCAGACATTCAGTATCTATATCAGATAGTCATTATATCAGACATTAAGTTAATATATCAGACATTCAGCTACCATATCAGACATTCAGTATCTATATCAGATAGTCACTATATCAGACATTAAGTTACTATATCAGACATTCAGTTACCATATCAGACATTCACTTACCATATCAGACATTCAGTATCTATATCAGATAGTCATTATATCAGACATTCAGTTACCATATCAGACATTCAGTTACCATATCAGACATTCAGTAACTATATCAGATAGTCACTATATCAGACATTAAGTAACTATATCAGACATTCAGTTACCATATCAGACATTCAATAACTATATCAGATATTCAGTTACTATATCAGACATTCAGTTACCATATCAGACATTCAGTAACTATATCAGACATTCAGTAACTATATCAGACATTCAGTAACTATATCAGACATTCAGTTACCATATCAGACATTCAGTTACTATATCAGACATTCAGTTACTATATCAGACATTCAGTCACTATATCAGACATTCAGTTACCATATCAGACATTCAGTCATTCTTTCAAATATTCAATCACACTATAAATCATTTAGGCTATCAGTCTTTCAACCACATTATCAGTCAATAAGTCAAGGCACTATTTCAGTCAAAAATGTATTCACTATGGCAGAAATTCAATCATTCTATAAATCACCCAGTTTATCAATCATTCAATTCAATGTCAATCAATCACTATGACAGTCAGAAATGTATTCACTCTGTCAGAAATTAAATATTCTATAAATCAGGTAGTCACCATCAATTTTTAATCACGGAGTCACTATCACTAGTTTTGCTATTATATGCATATTACTTATAATGTTGCTCTATCCAAGCACGTATATAAAACTAGACTTGGGATGTTCACCCGCCTCCCATACACACACCTTATCAAATCAGTACATGATTATTAGTACTAGGAATGTAGTCAAAAGCAAAAAGTTGTAAGACATGGAAAATATCTCTTAAGGTTTTTGCACACAAAAAGTCATTATATTTCTCATTAAAAAACTGGGTTTTTACATGAAAAAAACAGAAGAATAACGTTTATTTTTAAGTTCCCTCCCCACTCCCTTATTAAAAACGTATGTACAACCCTGACTTTGACACTTTTTTTTGGTTTATTAAAATGTATCACTTATGGCGAGATTCACTCCTTCTACCACGGAGTTCACATTGGATATATCAGAGCTTTTTGTCATAAAAAATAGTGGAGGCACGGTAATCCAGCTACCACGACCTCCTATGCTGTAATTTTTTACTTTATCACTAAATTTGTTACTCTATAAGTCAATATGAATCTTTCAGTTTAACAGTTGTTTTTCAGGCACTCCTACATTTAGTTACTGTGTTTTCTTATTTATTTATTCAGTGACTCTTTCAGTCACGTTATCAGTGTTGCAGTCAATAAGATTTGTGACTCAGTCAGGCTATCAGTGTTGTAGTCAATCAGATTTGTGACTCAGTCAGGCTATCAGTGTTGCAGTCAATCAGATTTGTGACTCAGGCTATCAGTGTTGCAGTCAATCAAGATTTGTTTCGATAAACGCCCACGTGTTTACAAGTAACACAACTCCCCCTCCCATCTCTCCCCTAATCCATTTCTCAACCCAAAAAATCAATCGTGAAAGTTTAATAGTTTCCCTTCAGTTCCGCCAGGTTGGCCAGTCTATTGACACGAGTTAGTGTAAAAATGTTTGCTTCATTAAGTCGTATTGAAAACCAGTGTATTTTATTGCCTACACAATTGCTTGTGATCGATCAATAATTTGTAAATACTCCAGAGATCTTGTCTGTCTGCATGTTAGTGTGTTCTGTCCCAATTAATGACTTGACATGCTTTTAAGATTTCTTTCCATTCAGACATTAGCTCTTTTTTCAATTGTGCCACTAAAAATTGGTTCATTTTCAAGATATGATTTTGGTTTACTGTATTACCAGCAGGTCTTTGTTTTAAACGCAATTCTTTGTGTTAATTTGTTGCTGTCTTCAACTATCTATTGTATACATACTCTCTTTACAGAGTCTGTACATTGGAAAAATGTACAGAACATGAACAATTTCTCTTTGTTTTCATAAATCTCGCAGGGACCTTTGATCTCAATAAAGATGCTCTTTTCAAATTGCTGCGTTGAATGTTCAACAAAACTACTAATAATGATTCAGTCCTTTCATCAAGGCATGCAAGATAGCAGATAAATGATGGTCTTACATGTGAGGCTTTGGTAATCAATTCCCCCCTCCCAATTAAAAAAAAACCAACTCTGTATCTTTAACGTTTTGTCCTATTCATGACATTGGGCAGTTTTTATAAACAATATTTATATTCAACAGCTTGTCCAATGCCAGCCTTCAGAAACGGGTATCGGAACAAATATAGAAAAGGTGTATAGTGTCTAAACACTGTGTTCTCTACAAGGTGAGTAAAGTGAGAAAAGACAACTGTCGCAATATCTGTAAGTGACAACAGGCAGACACACATCAGGCAAAATGTACTCACATTCTGGTTCAAAGGTTGTGACCTCTTCTTGTCCAAAGTCTGTATTTGTTCATATCTGCAAGACATTAAGAAATTGCAATACTAATATAAATAGGCATAGAGCATATGTGTTCAATCGGTAGTATGGCATGAACTACAAGTAGGGTGATCTTGCAGCACATGTTTGTCAGTGTGGTGCACATGACAGTACTAAGAACTGCATTTATTTGAGAGTTCCAGTGCGCTTTTTATAATTTGTTAATTATTTTTATTTTACCTAACTGGAGTAGAGTTCTCATTAGTACAGCTTCGTTGTATGGAGAGCAACATCATGAGAATCGAACTTAGAAAAGTGTGACCTATAAATCAGCTCGGTAGCGAAAGGGCTGTTTTATAATTATCATAGAATTAACTTAGCTATTTCACCCTGACATTACCCAATGATTTATAGATATATTATCATGTAACTATCATATAATTCACTGATGTATTCTGTCATGCAATTAACATAGAATTCACCTGTATAATTATCATATATTTCAATTGCCTATTTCACCCTGACATTACCCAATGATTTATAGATATATTCTCATGTAACTATCATATATGATTCACTGATGTATTCTGTCATGTAATCAACATAGAATTCACCTGTATTTTCTGTCATATAATTATCGTAGATTTCAATTGCCTATTTCACACTGACATTATCCTAGAATTCACTGATATGTTCGCATATAGTTATCCTATAATTCACTGATATATTCTGTCATATATTCTGCCATGTAGTTATCCTATAATTCACTGATTATACGAAAATTAATTAATTGATGAATGAGGACGAGAGAGTGTGCTCGACGAATGGCGCACCTCATCCACACTATATTTAAAAAAAATTCAGAGCTAGTCATAACTCAACTATCATCATCCATCATTATCAACTTACACAAGTCCTGTGGCGATGGTGAAGTGACGAACCAAAAAGTGTGGAATACTGAAGATGAAGTCACAACCTTGCACACATGCGGATCAGGGCAATGGGTCGCTTTCTGTTTAAACTCAAGAATGAAATGGGTTTCGGCAGCGCTCTGGTCGACTGAGCAGCCCTATTCAGGATAGCTCTGCTCACCCCCATAGTATGTGGAAGGGTCTAGAAAAGGTGCCCTAAAAATAGCCTGCCTAATTTAACCTGCCAGCGTACCGTGGGTGGGGGGGGGGTGCCCAATCATTGCGGTCGAAACACACAATAAATTATGAAACTTCTATTTGTGGGAACGTAGATTCCCGCACACTCACAGATATAACATTTGCAAGCAGACCAGAATGAAGAACAGCGCTAGTTGCAAAGAAATTGGCCACATACAAGCTCAACATTGTAGTACTGAGGGAAACGAGATTACCTGATGTAGGCCAGCTTACTGAAAGAGGAGGGTACAGATTTTTGAAGTGGTTGCAAAAGCTCAGAGCGACGGCAATCAGGAGTTAGATTTGCAATCAGAGCCGACCTTGTAGAGATGCTCCCAAGTCTTCTCCGGGGACTAAGTGACCGTCTCATGACACTACGCGTACAAGTAGGAAAGAAGAAGTTTACAACTCTAATTAGCGCCTATTCTCTGACAATGACAAACCAAGATGAAGTAAAACGCAAATTCTATGAGGTACTTGACGCAGTGATCTCATCTACACCAAATTCCGACAAATTTATCCTTCTGTGATTTCAACTCAATGATCATCAGTTCAATGGAGTCTTAGGAAAACATCGGATCGGTAAATGCAACAGACAATAGGTTACGCCTCTTGAGATTATGTTCCACTATTGAACTCAACATCGCCAACTCAGTCTTTCAAATGCACACACGCAGGACATCATTATCAATGCATCCAAGCTCTAAACAGTAGCACCAGATATATTATATCATCGCCAGGATAAGAGACATGAGAGGCCTACGTATAACTAAAGCCACGTGGTGTAGAATTCTGGACTGACCACAGACTGATAGTGTCCCAATTCTGTTTTCACATCATATAACAGAGACGCCCGCCCACAAGGATATACAGTAATGAAACGCTTGGACACTGGAAAAACATTTGTAATCTCAGCCTCTCCCAGGACATGGACACAAAACTAAAAGACTTGAACCTGGTAGATGTTAATGTTGAGGAATGATTGGTATCTCTCTTAAACATTCTTTATGCTTCGGCTAAAGACCATCTGTCTGAAGATGAACAAAAATCAAGACTGGTTCGATCACAATGACATAGAAATTAACACTATTAGAGGAAAAGAACAGTGCCTTCAGAAATCTTCAATGTGATCCCTCTTCACTTTCAAATAAGCCAATGAGATCCAGAATTTCGCGAACAGGAGGGACTACAAGCGATTCTACGATGCATTGAGAACAATATACTGCCTACGCTCTGTAGGATCACCCTCCTTGCTTAAGGCGATGAGTTAGCTCTGTTTACAGAAAAAACCCAGATCCTAAACCGATAGGTACAACATTTCGAAGCAATTTTAAATATGCCATCAGCCTATAACGAAAAAGAAACAGATCGCAAGCCACAATACTACATAAGAGAAGAGTTTGACACACCACTACCAAATCAAGAAGTAAAGACTGCCATCGGACAAATGTCACATAGAAATTCTCCCGGTATTGATGTCATCCGAGCAGACATCTACACGATAGTAAGAGATATGCTTGTCCAGAAGCATATCAAGATCTTTGTTACGTACTGGAGCTCAGAAACCTTGCTTCAAAACCTGAAATATGCCTCAATTGTCCACCTATATAAAGGCAAGGGAAATAAATAGTTATGTTACAACAACCGATAGATATCGTTGCTATCCATAGATGGTAAAGTATTAGCTCGTGTAATGATGAACCGGCTTACACAGACATTCACAGATGATCCTCTGCCTGAAAGTGAGTGCGGATTTTGTGCAAGTCGCATAAACAATGAACATGATCTTTGCTGCCCATCAACTCCAAGAAAAAATAAAATACCATCGAAGAGAACTCTTCACAATATGTGTAGACTTCATAAAGGCATTTGACACCGCGAACAGAGATGGGCTGTGGAAAGTGCTCGCCAAATTTTGTTGCGCCAAAAAAAATATCAACATAGAGCGACAGTTCTATGATGGCATGATGGCCGTTATTATCAGTGATGGAGTGTCATCACCAGCCTTTCCTGCAACAAATGTGGTCAAACAAGGATGCTTTCTTGTTCCAACACTGTTCTGCTTGATGTTTTCTGCCGTGCTGACAGACGCATCTAGATCAAGTGGAGTAACAGGAATACAAATAAAATAAAGAACAGACAGTAAACTTTTCAATCTTCGGCGTGTGCAAGTAGTCAAAACTAATGTGCGAGATACAATGATCAGGAAGCTCCTCTATGTATATGACTGCGCACTGTATGTTGATTCTGCAGACAGTATGCAGGTCACACTAAAACAATTTTCGGAAGCCTGTGGCAACTTTGGTTTCACCATGAATACAAAGAAAACAGAGGTGATGTTTCAACCCACATTAAACAAACCACATTTGCATCCCCATATAAGGATTAAAGAACAAGAGCATCAGACAGTCAATAATTCCATCTACCTAGGCAGCACTCTCTAACAAGATGTAAACATCGACACTGAGATAAACAACAGAATAGCGAAAGCCACATTTGGAAGACTGCGAAAAAAAACGTAAGGGAAATAACAACTATCCCCAAACTCATAGTTTATCAAGCAGCAGTAATATAATTCCTCCTTTATGCCTGTGACAAAAAAAATACAGATTGTCTTTTCCTTATATTATTGATTAAGGTCCGTTTCACATTTGACTCTTTCAACACCTCCACATTAGTTTTTCCTGCAGTCCATGGTATTTTCAGCATTCCTCCGTAGAACCACATCTCTATTATATATAGTATATGCTAGTCACGCTAAAAGACTCAACCCCTTTCACCTAAGCTGCCTTCGTAAGGTAATCAACATCCATTGGTGGGATAAAATATCAGACAGTGAAATACTAATGGAATTTAAGTCTGCAAGCATACATATAATGTTGATGAAAGAGCATACACGCTGGGCAGGACATATGGTCCGCATGAAAGATCATCGTCTACCCAAAAAATTAGTTATTTGGAGAACTCCAGACTGGCTTACGCAAGGCAGTAGGACAGAAGAAGCGCTTTAAAGACACTCTTAGGGCATCACTGATTCACTTCAAAATAAACACAAATTCATGAAAGAATCTTACACAAGGTAGATCCGACTGGCGTTGCAGAATAAAAAGTGGTCCTGTAGTTGCAGAGAACCTCAGACATCACACTGCACAACAAAAACAAGCTAGAAGAAAGGCAAGAGCTGCTCAATGTCCCACAGACTTCTCCCACACATGCCCAGAGATTGGTAGACAAATTAAAACACTCGTACGACTCATTAGTCACAGTCAAGCACACTGCAGACATTATCATCCCAGTTGAGCTGAATGGTCATCGTCGATTTCGACGGACGAACAACATCATATAATCCACTGATCATCCTAATCTCACCCTATAATTAACTGATGTATTATGTTCTGACACTATCATAGAATTCAGGGATGTATTTTGTTATGTTGATGATGATGGTGTTCCTCTTTCGCAAGCGAAGTTGAGCATGGCGTTAAGTAGGATTAAATTTGATTTTATTGTGTATGTGTCCTCAGATGGCTGATTAGTCCAAACCAGGATATGAAAAACCTGTTGCAATGTGAGCAGTAATGTAGAGGGTCTTGAGATGAGTGAAAACATTCTTATTTTTACTTTTGTTTTGTCATGTTATTATCATATAATTCATATATCTACTTTTTTCCCCATTATCCTATAATTCACCGATGTATTCTGCCCCGATATTATCCAATAATTCACCCTGATATTCTGTTAACACGCATCTACCTAATGTTGCATAATGCTCACACAAATATAATATCACATACCACAAGAGTAATTAGTGATTATGAAGATATAAACAATCATTGTAGTCGCTTCCATATCATATTTGTACTATTAAGTGTGCACGTCATATTTGCAACACAAAGTGTACATATCATATTTTTATTACTGAGTGTACATGTTATATTTGCATCACGCATATACCAAATGTTGCATAATGCTCGCATAAAGATAACATCACACACAGCAAGAGTAATTAGTTATTACGAAGAGATCAACAATCATTATAATTGCTTGGCGTACACACACAAAAAACAGACATTGGCAGTCATGATCCGGTGGAAAACCAATTCTTATTTGATAGCAGCCTGGATCGATGGTTGCTATAATGTTCCATGATGTTATCTGTACCTCTTCACCAAGGCATGTCCGGTAGATAGCGATCGTTTTATTGACATTCAAAAGTAAATCGACTCATATTTCATAGAATAAACTGACGGCTTTATATAGTTAACTGTGCCATGTATCACTAAGAGTCAGGGTCTTAGATACCCCCCCCCCTTCCCACCTTTTGTTATGCAATTAGAGCAAGACTCTAGTATTAAGAATTCAGTCACAATGCTGATAATCCCCCCCCCCATCCACCTTTTTTCAACGAATTTCCCAAAAAAGGTCACCAAACCAAAAGTTCTATTTAAATGAAATATTTGTGCAAGAAAATGAGCGATTGATCTTCTCAAAGAACAAGCATATGTGGATCACTAAGTGTGCATGTCACATTTGCACCACTAAGTGTACGCCATGTTTGTACCACTAAGTGTACGCTATGCTTTTACAGCTAAATGTATGTCATGTTTGTACCGCCAATTGCACATGGGATGGTTATATTACTAAGTATACATACCATATTTGTACCATTAAATGTACTTCATGTTTGCATAACTAAGTGTACATGTCATGGTTATACCACTAAATGTACGTCTTGTTTATACCATTAAGTGTACATGCGATGGTTATACTAAGTGCACATGTCATATTTGTACTACTAAGTGGACATGTAATATTTGTAATACTAAGTCTACACGTCATATTTGTACCATTAAGTATACACGTCACATTTGTACCACTAAGTGGACATGTAATATTTGTAACACTGAGTGTATACGTCATATTTTTACCATTAAGTGGACGTTATATTTGTAACACCAAGTATACATGTCATCTTTATACCATTACGTATACATGTCATATTTGTACCAGTAAGTGGATGTTATATTTGTAACACAAAGTGTACATGTCATGCTTATACCATGAAGTATACATGTCATATTTGTACCACTAAGTATAGGCCTACATGTCCGGCATTGTGGCGGCGTGGTACAGACCGCGTCTGTGAAGGCCAAATTACCGAGTTCGAAACCCGCCTCAGGAAATTGTACATCCGGACATTTCAGAAATCAAGAGCAAATTACTGAACGTAAAAAATATCAAAAAATTACTACAGCCAATAAATGCTGGGTTGATGGCTATATCCTGTATAGGATATGCTACCAATTGTTTTTAGTGTACATGTCAGACTTGTACTACTAGCTAAATGAACGTTATGTTTGTACAACTAACAGTACATGTAATATTTGTACCACTAAGTGTACGTGTCATATTTATACCACTAAGTGTAATGGCATATTTGCACCACTAATCGTACATGTCATGTTTGCATTAATGAAGGTAGGTCATGTTTGACCAAGTAGTAATGTGTATATGTCATCAACTTAATAACATTACTCAGTATAAATTATCTTAACCATCAATAGGTAAGTGCATGCACTTCACGAGATCAAGTCAAATATTACTTGCCCTAACAAATCTCTGACAACCGTTGCTAGCGAGTAAGCAGATTTTTCCTGTGAACATTACAAATTACTGCTTCGTGAAAAACATAACGTATTTGGTCTGTTACCTAGCAACAAGATAATCAATGAACATCCTAATAAGCAGAAAGATGTGATTGGCTGTTGAAGTTTTGCTCACAACTATAGCTGACATCACAGTTTCCAGGGATAATATTGCACGTGGCCACTTAGATCTATCTAAAGCAACATCTGAGTTTGGAATGTTATGTTTGAAATCATGTAATCTGTGTCAACAACATTTGAGTTTGGAATGTTAAGTTACAAGTCATGTAATGTGTGTCAGCAATATCTGAGTTGGAATGTTAAGTTACAAGCCATGTAATGTGTGTCAGCAATATCTGAGTTGGAATGTTAAGTTACGTACAAGCCATGTAATGTGTGTCAGCAATATTTGAGTTGGAATGTTAAGTTACAAGTCATGTAATGTGTGTCAGCAATATTTGAGTTGGAATATTAAGTTTGAAGTCATGTAATGTGTGTCAGCAATATTTGAGTTGTAATATTAAGTTACACGTCATGTAATATGTGTCAGCAATATTTGAGTTGTAATATTAAGTTACAAGTCATGTAATGTGTGTCAGCAATATTTGAGTTGTAATATTAAGTTACACGTCATGTAATATGTGTCAGCAATATTTGAGTTGTAATATTAAGTTACAAGTCATGTAATGTGTGTCAGCAATATTTGAGTTGTAATATTAAGTTACAAGTCATGTAATGTGTGTCAGCAATATTTGAGTTGTAATGTTAAGTTACAAGTCATGTAATATGTGTCAGCAATATTTGAGTTGTAATATTAAGTTACAAGTCATGTAATGTGTGTCAGCAATATTTGAGTTGTAATATTAAGTTACAAGTCATGTAATGTGTGTCAGCAATATTTGAGTTGGAATGTTAAGTTACAAGTCATGTAATGTGTGTCAGCAATATTTGAGTTGGAATGTTAAGTTTGAAGTTATGTAATGTGTGTCAACAATATCTGAGTTGGAATGTTAAGTTTGAAGTTATGTAATGTGTGTCAGAAATATCTGAGTTGGAATGTTACCTTTTTTTTATTTCCTGATGAAATGTTACAAGTTCCTGGCATAGTTGTAGATAGGGAAAAATTGGGGAGGGGTTTGAGATCAAATCTCCTACCCCAGCTAAAGAACCAGTATGTCTCCTGTTTGGTGATTCCTAGGGGATTACGACTAATATAATTGTGGTATCTTTTTGTGTAATGAGAGTGTTTCTTGACAGTGTTATTTCACACCAGAAGACTTCAATTCTCAGCAGCATGAAAAGTGTGAGAACATGTTTCTTACTCAGAGTGGGAAAAATATAAGTGTGCAGATGAAGTTATGCTTCCACAAAGGACAATGTTTGAGCCTCATGTATATCAAGTCCTCCAGAATAATCATGCGTGACGATCTCACGCAGCATCCCTTATCCAACATTTTTCCGTGCTCTTCATTGGCTTGCGATATAAAGTACACTGACAGCGACTAATAATCAATCGCATCAGCCAACATGAGTGATGCTGCGTGAGAAAAACACGCATGAATACTCTGGAGAAGGCTTTGGTATTTACTGTACGGGAATTCCCGGCTAATTTTGGTAACAACCGACTCTTTTTGTGAAGGCCTTGGAATGATCTTAGACGAACGGACGGCACACAGACAGACAGGCAGGTGGTCGGGCAGATAGACAGATAGATTAGATTAGATCAGATCAGATCAGGACAGATGGATGGATGGGTAGGTAGGTAGATCGGTATATATGTAGCTAGGTAGATAAGTAGCTAGGTAGTTAGGTAGGTAGGTATGTAGGTAGGTAGGTAGGTAGGTAGGTAGGCAGGTAGTTAGAGAGAGAGACAGATAGACAGACACAGACAAACAGGAAGGCAGGCAGACAAACAGACAAATTAGATAGATAGATCACTGGATGGATGGATAGACAGAAAGATAGTTAGATAGATTATAGTTATGTCCTTTATTATGAGTTCGTAGATGGCTAATGAGCCCTATTCGAGCTGTAAATGTCCTTGGACAGTTCGGGCATAGAATGACCACTGTAGGCGGATCTTGGTCTATCCGTGACTAAAAAAAAACACCCAACATACAAACATGTGGCGAACATGACCTCCTCTTTATCATGTTCTCTGCTATGCTGGATGAAGCTTTCAGATATCTAGTCTTGGGAGTAAACATCATCTATCGCATAGATGAAAAATTGTTCAATCTTCGACGGCTCCGAGCAAAAACCAAAGTTAAATCACATACAATCTCGTAACTTTTTGTAACGTTCAGAAAAAAACGTCAATAAAACTAAAAGTAATGTAAAGAAAATCATGGCAGTGTTTGTTTACAACCACCTGCTTTCTGTGAAATGGTACACCCTTGCTTGTATGTGGCTGTCCATAAATAACATCATAATGCAGAAAATGGGATTTCAACAGGATCTGTTCAGATGGACTCTACTCGTCTCATGTTGACTCAAGTTGCGGGGCGAGTAGCTGCTATCTGAACATGGCTGATTCAAAACTACTCATCTCGTGTTGACTCAAGTTGCGAGGCGAGTAGCTGCTATCTGAGCTGTCCTGCTTAAAATCCCATTTTCTGCATTATGGTTTTTATTGAATAATAATTCCTTGATGTTTCTATATCTATATTATAAATAACTAAAACGCGTTATGGCCAATATTTGACCCCCCTTCCCTTGTTAACATCTGTCAATAATATTTGACCTCCCTCCCCTTGTTAACATCTGTCATTAATATTTGACCTCCCTCCCCTTGTTAACAACTGTCATTAATATTTGATCTCCCCCCCCTTGTTAACATATGTCATTAATATTTGACCTCCCTCCCCTTGTTAACAGCTGTCAATAATATTTGGCCTCCCTCCTCTTGTTAACATATGTCATTAATATTTGACCTCTCTCCCCTTGTTAACATATGTCATTAATATTTGACCTCCCTCCCCTTGTTAACAACTGTCAATAATATTAGACCTCCCTCCCCTTGTTAACATCTGTCAATAATATTTGACCTCCCTCCCCTTGTTAACATTTGTCATTAATATTTGACCTCCCTCCCCTTGTTAACATCTGTCAATAATATTTGACCTTCCTCCCCATGTTAACAACTGTCATTAATATTTGACCTCCCTCCCCTTGTTAACATCTGTCAATAATATTTGACCCCCTTCCCTTGTTAACATCTGTCAATAATATTTGACCTCCCTCCCGTGTTAACATCTGTCATTAATATTTGACCTCCCTCCCCTTGTTAACAACTGTCATTAATATTTGATCTTCCCCCCTTGTTAACATCTGTCATTAATATTTGACCTCCCTCCCCTTGTTAACAACTGTCATTAATATTTGACATCCCTCCCCTTGTTAACATCTGTCATTAATATTTGACCTCCCTCCCCTTATTAACATCTGTCATTAATATTTGACCTCCCTCCCCTTGTTAACATCTGTCAATAATATTTGACCTCCCTCCCATTGTTAATATCTGTCAATAATATGTGACCTCCCTCTCCTTGTTAACATCTCTCAATAATATTTGACCTACCTCCCCTTGTTAACAACAGTCAATAATATTTGACCTCACTCCCCTTGTTAACAACTGTCATTAATATTTGACCTCCCTCCCCTTGTTAACATCTGTCGATAATATTTGACCTTCCTCCCTTGTTAACAACTGTCATTAATATTTGATCTCCCCCCTTGTTAACATCTGTCATTAATATTTGACCTCCCTTCCCTTGTTAACATCTGTCAATAATATTTGACCTCCCTCCCGTGTTAACATCTGTCATTAATATTTGACCTCCCTCCCCTTGTTAACAACTGTCATTAATATTTGATCTTCCCACCTTGTTAACATCTGTCATTAATATTTGACCTCCCTCCCCTTGTTAACAACTGTCATTAATATTTGACATCCCTCCCCTTGTTAACATCTGTCATTAATATTTGACCTCCCTCCCCTTATTAACATCTGTCATTAATATTTGACCTCCCTCCCCTTGTTAACATCTGTCAATAATATTTGACCTCCCTCCCATTGTTAATATCTGTCAATAATATGTGACCTCCCTCTCCTTGTTAACATCTCTCAATAATATTTGACCTACCTCCCCTTGTTAACAACAGTCAATAATATTTGACCTCACTCCCCTTGTTAACAACTGTCATTAATATTTGACCTCCCTCCCCTTGTTAACATCTGTCGATAATATTTGACCTTCCTCCCTTGTTAACAACTGTCATTAATATTTGATCTCCCCCCTTGTTAACATCTGTCATTAATATTTGACCTCCCTCCCCTTGTTAACAACTGTCATTAATATTTGACCTCCCTCCCCTTGTTAACATATGTCATTAATATTTGACCTCCCTCCCCTTATTAACATCTGTCAATAATATTTGACCTCCCTCCCCTTGTTAACAACTGTCAATAATATTTGACCTCCTTCCCCTTGTTAACATCTGTCAATAATATTTGACCTCCCTCCCCTTGTTAACATTTGTCATTAATATTTGACCTCCCTCCCCTTGTTAACATCTGTCAATAATATTTGACCTCCCTCCCCTTGTTAACATCTGTCAATAATATTTGACCTCCCTCCCCTTGTTAACATCTGTCATTAATATTTGACCTCCCTCCCCTTGTTAACATCTGTCATTAATATTTGACCTCCCTCCCCTTGTTAACATCTGTCAATAATATTTGACCTCCCTCCCCTTGTTAACATTTGTCATTAATATTTGACCTCCCTCCCCTTGTTAACATCTGTCAATAATATTTGACCTTCCTCCCCATGTTAACAACTGTCATTAATATTTGACCTCCCTCCCCTTGTTAACATCTGTCAATAATATTTGACCCCCTTTCCTTGTTAACATCTGTCAATAATATTTGACCTCCCTCCCGTGTTAACATCTGTCATTAATATTTGACCTCCCTCCCCTTGTTAACAACTGTCATTAATATTTGATCTTCCCCCCTTGTTAACATCTGTCATTAATATTTGACCTCCCTCCCCTTGTTAACAACTGTCATTAATATTTGACATCCCTCCCCTTGTTAACATCTGTCATTAATATTTGACCTCCCTCCCCTTATTAACATCTGTCATTAATATTTGACCTCCCTCCCCTTGTTAACATCTGTCAATAATATTTGACCTCCCTCCCATTGTTAATATCTGTCAATAATATGTGACCTCCCTCTCCTTGTTAACATCTCTCAATAATATTTGACCTACCTCCCCTTGTTAACAACAGTCAATAATATTTGACCTCACTCCCCTTGTTAACAACTGTCATTAATATTTGACCTCCCTCCCCTTGTTAACATCTGTCGATAATATTTGACCTTCCTCCCTTGTTAACAACTGTCATTAATATTTGATCTCCCCCCTTGTTAACATCTGTCATTAATATTTGACCTCCCTCCCCTTGTTAACATCTGTCAATAATATTTGACCTCCCTCCCCTTGTTAACATCTGTCAATAATATTTGACCTCCCTCCCCTTGTTAACATCTGTCATTAATATGTGACCTCCCTCCCCTTGTTAACATCTGTCATTAATATTTGACCTCCCTCCCCTTGTTAACATATGTCATTAATATTTGACCTCTCTCCCCTTGTTAACATCTGCCAATAATATTTGACCTCCCTCCCCTTGTTAACACCTGTCAATAATATTTGACCTCCCTCCCCTTGTTAACATCTGTCATTAATATTTGACCTCCCTCCCCGTGTTAACATCTGTCATTAATATTTGACCTCCCTCCCCTTGTTAACATCTGTCAATAATATTTGACCTCCCTCCCCTTGTTAACATCTGTAAATAATTTTTGACCTCCCTCCCCTTGTTAACATCTGTCATTAATATTTGACCTCCCTCCCCTTGTTAACATCTGTCATTAATATTTGACCTCCCTCCCCTTGTTAACATCTGGCAATAATATTTGACCTCCCTCCCCTTGTTAACATCTGTCAATAATATTTGACCTCCCTCCCCTTGTTAACATATGTTATTAATATTTGACCTCCCTCCCCTTGTTAACATCTTTCAATAATATTTGACCTCCCTCCCCTTGTTAACAACTGTCATTAATATTTGATCTCCCTCCCATTGTTAACATCTGTCAATAATATTTGACCTCCCTCCCCATGTTAACAACTGTCTTTAATATTTGACCTCCCTCCCCTTGTTAACATTTGTCAATAATATTTGACCTCCCTCCCCTTGTTAACAACTGTCATTAATATTTGACCTCCGTCCCCTTTTTAACAACTGTCATTAATATTTGACCTCCCTCCCCTTGTTAACTTCTGTCATTAATATTTGACCTCCCTTCTCTTGTTAACAATTGTCAAGAATGCACGGATTCCCCTATTTAGTCATGTTAAAAAAACTCCTCCCCCCCCCCATATAAATACTTTTTGAGCAGAAAACCACGAAAACACTAAATAATTTTTAGGTCTTTGGAAAAATTATTTAAGTGTATAAAAAGGGTATTGTTAACATCAACTTTTGTCAACCATCCTTCCTTGTCAACAAATGTCCAACTTAAACTTGTTATGACTTGCCACACTTCTCCTAATGGTAGTTGTAATTTAAGGACAGTCCCTATCTTGATATCCGTGGACACAAATATTATTGAAATGGGATTTCAAGCATTAACCTTACTTTTGTTTTCCATAAATCTCCCCTGTCAATTATTCAAGTGAGATATAACCAGAACATGGCGATCTGATATGGACTCCTGACCTACCGGAAATGAAACGATCAATACTGCCAACAGAACTCTCAAATACAATGGTTATATAGACATACTAATAAGCAGATGACATATGTCTCATTGATTCATATTTTATCTTCGTTATTGTATTCATCATATCAAATCTCGCTTGCTTGTCTGTTGGATTTTTGTTCAAGTGATCGCTAGATTAACAGATGATGCAAATGTGAATGCCACATCAATGAGAGAATAAATATTTCAAGCTATCGTCTGCGATGACATTTGTCAAGAACTTGCATGACAGCTATTCAGAATTAACTGCTACAAGTGGATACGCCATTCATACGTCTGACTTGAGAGTGAGTCTATGCGTGTATGCTTGCATGAGTGCGTGTATGTATGAGTTTACGTGGGAATGTTATTCTATGGTTTTCATTGTCGCCTCCATCCTCATATATTTACTCTTTTATCTTACACATCAGTATATGTAATTTTTGTAACCAGAAAGTGTCATAACTATTTCATCATGTGTAATTATAATAACCATATAGGGACATATTTCATCTTATGTAATTATATAAACTATCTCTATCTATCTATTCGCTAAACCCTGTATTGCCTTTCAGCGTCAGGGGTAGAAGAGTTCTCTGGAGATGGCCCTCGTATGTGATGTGTATATTGTGGAATTTGTTTGCCTCTTTCATTTCGGTGGTCCATCGTTTCCGAGGTCGGCCTCTAGGTCTGTCATCATTGTATCTGTGTAGCATAGCTTGCTGTGGTATGCTGACTGATGGTAGTCTGCTGATGTGTGCAAACCATTTGATCTGTTAGCTCTTAATATACTCCAACATTGGGGCGGTGTCGGTTCTTTGTCTAATGTCCTCATTTCTCACTCTGTCTCTTAGCGATATTCCTAGGATTCTGCTGTAAGCATGCTATTTCAGCTGTCACTAGTGTACGTTATCTAAACAGAAGGTGGAATCTTTCATTTTGTGTAATTATGTAACCAGATAGGGACATATTTCATCTTATGTAATTATCTAAATAGAAAGGGAAATCTTTCATCTTATGTAATTATGTAACATAGAAATAAGAAGTGGGGTAAGACAAGGATGCATTTTATCACCAAGCCTATTTAATATCTACACAGAGAATATCTTTAAAAATATAGAAGAAATACCAGGACTCAAGATCAATGGGAAAATAATAAAGAACCTTAGATATGCAGATGACACTGTTCTTTTGGCAGAAAGTGAACATGAACTACAAAGACTAATAGATCAAGTCAATAAATCAAGTAATGAATATGGAATGGATATAAATATCCAAAAAACAAAAACCATGATAATCAGCAAAGACATAGAAGAACAGGAGAGAAACTACAACAAGTAAAACAGTATCAATATCTTGGACACATAGTCACAAATGATGGCAGATGTGAAACCGAAGTTAAAAGGAGAATAGGAATGGCTAAAAGTACCTTCAATGACATGAGGAAATTATTAATATCTAAACAAATTACAAACAAGTTAAAAATGAGAATTATAAAATGCTACATCTGTTCCATATTAATGTATGGCTCAGAAACATGGACACTAAATAATCAATTAGAAGACACAATTTATGCCTTTGAGATGTGGGTATATAGAAGAATAGGGAGAACATCATGGAAAGAGAAGAAAACAAATAAAGATGTGCCAAAGACACTTAATATGAAGAAAGAACTACTAAGAGAAATAAAGATCAGGCAAATAAAATACTTGGACACATTAAAAGACATGACACCTTACTGAAGACCTTACTTGAGGGTAAAGTCAAAGAGAAGCAAGCAAAAGGTAGGCAGAGATACAAGTGGGAGAGTAACATTACACGATGGACAGGTTACAGTCTAGCAGAGTGCACCACCAAGACAAGAGACAGGAGATGTTTGAGATACGTTGCAGCCAACCTTCGTTGCGGAGACGGCACTTAATGATGATGAATTATGTAACCAGATAGTACTTATGTATCCAGATAGGGACATATTTTATCTGATGTAATTATGTAACCAGATAGTACTTATGTATCCAGATAGGGGCATATTTTATCTGATGTAATTATGTAACCAGATAGTACTTATGTATCCAGATAGGGGCATATTTTATCTGATGTAATTATGTAACCAGATAGTACTTATGTATCCAGATAGGGGCATATTTTATCTGATGTAATTATGTAACCAGATAGTACTTATGTATCCAGATAGGTGCATATTTTATTTGATGTAATTATGTAACCAGATAGTACTTATGTAACCAGATTATGGTGACATATTTCATCTTATATACTTATGTATCCAGGTGGGGACATATTTCATCTTATGTAATTATGCAACCAGATAGTGATTTACTACATGTAAATTAATTAATGTAGTAGTCACAGCAAGTAATTAGAAAGGCCTCTTTCTAAATATCAAGAAAACAGAAGTAATGACAATTTCAAAGAAACAAAATAACACAACCTGCAATATCAAAGTGAATGATATAGTACTAAAACGCTCCACCAATTCATATGTTTAGGTGCAACGATTACAGCATATGGAAAAAGTTCAACAGAAATAAGAAGCAGTTTGGGGCAGGCAAAAACAACATTCAGAAAAAGGAAAAATATATTGTGTATTATGACCTTGTCATTAGAGGTGAGGAAGAGAGTTCTGCAGTGATATGTAACTCCTATACTAACATATGGATGCGAGTCTTGGACAATCAACAAACAGGAAAGTGAGAAATTGGAGACAATAGAGATGTGGTTCTACAAAATAATGCTGAGAATACCATGGATTGCCAGAAAAACTAATGTGGAGGTGTTGAAAGAGTAAAAGGCGAAACGGAATTTAATCAATAATATAAGAAAAAGACACACAAAAAACGGAGTTTAATCAATAATATAAGAAAAAGACAATCTTTATTTTTTGCCACGTTATGAGACAAGGAGATTTAGAGAACATAGTCACAATAGGCAAGATAGAAGGCAACAGAGACAGAGGGCGACAACGTGAGAAAATATTAGACAGTTTAACAACCTGGCACAGCAGAGAAACAACAACGGCCTTGATACATAATACTGGAGATAGAGAGCTGTGGAGAGCCATGATCACCTACGCTAGCCGGCATGGCATCTAATGAATGAATTCTGTTACCAGATAGGAACATATTTCATCTTATGTACTTATGCAACCACATAGTGATATATTTCATCTTATGTACTTATGCAACCAGATAGTGATATATTTCATCTTAAGTAATTATGCAACCAGATAGTGATATATTTCATCTTAAGTAATTATGCAACCAGATAGTGATATATTTCATCTTAAGTAATTATGCAACCAGGTAGTGATATATTTCATCTTAAGTAATTATGCAACCAGATAGTGATATATTTCATATTATGTAATTATGTAACCAGATAATAACATATTTCATTTCATGTACTTATGCAACCAGATAGTGATATATTTCATCTTAAGTAATTATGCAACCAGATAGTGATATATTTCATATTATGTAATTATGTAACCAGATAGTAACATATTTAATTTTATGTATTTATGTAATCAGAAAGTAACATATTTCATTCTATGTAATTATGCAACCAGATAGTGATATATTTCATGTTATGTAATTATGTAACCAGATAGTAACATATTTCATTTTATGTAATTATGCAACCAGATAGTGATATATTTCATTTTATGTAATTATGTAACCAGATAGTAACATATTTAATTTTATGTATTTATGTAATCAGAAAGTAACATATTTCATCCTATGTAATTATGCAACCAGATAGTGATATATTTCATTTTATGTATTTATGTAACCAGAAAGTAACATATTTCATTTTATGTATTTATGTAATCAGAAAGTAACATATTTCATTTTATGTATTTATATAACCAGAAATGAGCATATTTCAAACTTGTCTTATATTTAAATATCATTACAAATATGATAAACAATTTAAAAAATACAGATGATACAAATGACACACAGAAAACTTACTGGTAAGGTTTGAATCTCTCCTTTCCAGCTGCCACATAAACCCCGTTTTCTTGAAGGTCTCTGAGTTCCCGAATTCTGTGACCATGGTGGGGCGTGCAGATTTTGCGAACTGCTCCAAATCTAGGTTCCAGCTTGTCTGTCAGGTAGTCCAAGTAATGGGTCAAATCCTGAGATACAACAGATAAATCATTAAGTTAAGCATACCAATAATTAAGTCAATAATATCAATAATTAAGAAAAATCATTAAGCTCATCATATCAAGCGCTAAGTAAATCAGATCAATCATCAAGTCCATCAAATCAGACACTAACTTTATCAGATCAATCATTCAGTACATCAAATTAATTTACTCATCTTGTGACAGGTTCATCAACGTCACCTCTTGTGAACAATATAACCACCTGACAGAATGATATTCTAAGACAAGCCTGGCTGATTCAGTTATTCTAGACCTGAGGTTGACTAAATACGGCCCGCAACCAAATCCATGTGTAGCTGACCGACCAGGCTGATTTTTTAAACTACTATATGCACGGACCCCTGAGTGTAAAAATAGAACACAAGCTTTGTGTTACATGATTCTTGATTCCTGATTAGAAACTGGCCTCACAGCACGTGGGGCATTCCCATAAGTGCTCCGCCCTCTGTTCCAGCAGCCATTCGACTCAATGGTGTTTCGAGTCTAATGCTGCCGAAACAAACGTCGACATGAAGGCACAACTCTGGCCCCTGCGACAGATTTCTTTGTTGTTCCGTCCACCGACGCCGTGCCCATAACTAGTTCAAGAACAACGTCGGCCTGTCAGAACAACATGGTAACTGTTACCGAAGGATACGACTACGTGATTGTATAGATGACGTGTCATAAAGCTTCTATAAGAAGATAATCTCAATATAAAGATATGTCATCTACTAAGGTTTTCTGTTGCATGGTTGGTTTGTCCAGTGAGCCATTTATGAGACCCACAGACGCAACCGCGTGCTTTTTGTGAGTTATATGTATAACACAAAGCGTTGATAATCAGAAAAGGATTACTGCAAACCTCTATCACTAATGTTGTTAGCTAAAAACAGAGTTGCTCTCAACTAGCTTTCGCTTGATATCCCATACTCAAGACTTCAAAAGTTACAAATATTCATGATTCTTGATTAGAAAACTGGCCTCACAGCACGTGGGGCATTCCCATAAGTGGTCCACCCTCTGTTCCAGCAGCCATTCGACTCGATGGTGTTTTGAGTCCACTGCCGCCGAAATAGACGTCGACATCAGGGCACAACTCTGGCCCCTGCGACAGATTTCTTTGTTGTTCCGCCCACCGACGCCGTGCCCATAACTAGTTCAAGAACAACGTCGGCCTGTCAGAACAACATGGTAACTGTTACCGAAGGATACGACTACGTGATTGTATAGATGACGTGTCATGATGTTCGTCCGTCGTGATCGACGATGACCAAAAACTCAACCATAATAATAATAACAATAAATAATAAAATAATAAAGTTAATAGTGCGTTTTTAAATGACTAGAAAGTCCAATGCGCGCACAAAATGTTCTTTTACAGAATTGACAACAATATACGGTATCTGTGTGAGGTTGAGATGTTTTTTCTTTTCTACGTGTCCGCTTTTGTCTTGCAGTATCTTGTCTGAATTCTTCCGCCGCTAGTGCTCCCGTTCTGATGCTGTGACGCCATGCTGTTCTATCCTGAGCGAGGCTCTCCCAAGCGCCTACGTCAATGTCAAGATGTTTCAAGGATGACTTGAGCGTGTCTTTGAAACGCTTTTTCTGTCCACCAGCTTTTCGAAATATGGGTTGAGAAATGACTAGCGCTGAAGTTGGTTTATAGTGTGGAAGAGTTGCGCTAATCGTCAACCACACTCTCTCTCTCCTGAGTATTATCTAAAACGACGTGTCATAAAGCTTCTATAAGAAGATAACCTCAATATAAAGACATGTCATCTACTAAGGTTTTCTGTTGCATGGTTGGTTTGTCTAGTGAGCCATTTATGAGACCCACAGACGCAACCGCGTGCGTTTTGTGAGTTATATGTATAACGCAAAGCGTTGATAATCAGAAAATGATTACTGCAAACCTCTATCACTAATGTTGTTAGCTAAAAACAGAGTTGCTCTCAACTAGTTTTCGCTTGATATCCATACTCAATACTTCAAAAGTTACAAATATTACAACTAATTAATCATCCTTTGGAACAAGAACGCCTAAAAATATTTCAAACGCCAAGAATAAAAAAATTCAAACTTATAAACAAACTTCACAGGACTTAAAAAACTGTTCTTGGTCCCCGCACTCACGAAAAATACCCAATCAGGTCCACGAATCAAAGAGATTGTCAGGTCACTCACCACCGTCGCCGTTAACTCTAAACAGTAAGTCGTCGGAAAGGTGCTACACACGTATTTAACATGGTTGCTAATCCAGCGGTGGTTCGGCTCATGCCATTGTGTGATATATGCATGTGTTTGTAAGCTGTTGTTTTGTTCCATATAATGTGTTCCATTTATCTGGTCTTAGAGGAAGAAGCATTTTCCTGACGTCATCCAGCGCTGAACATTCAAAAACGGTGGTGGCTAATTTAACATCAAGCACACAAAATTAAGGATTATTCTACCATAAAACGGTCCTCAAACAACTGCTCAAGAGTCATTTGCTAATGCAATTTTGCATATACCCAGGCACTCGTCTAATCAGCGCACACATACATTTTTAGAGGGAAGGTAGTGACCTCCATTGATCTAGACATAGATACTAATTTAATTTAAAGAGAGAGAGAGAGAGAGAGAGAGAGAGAGAGAGAGAGATAGACGTTGTTTTCTTTCAAGAAGGTTACCAACACACATAGAGAACTGGACAAGTATGTTGTCATGTGTTGGTGAACATACCGTAGATGATATTGAAGAATCAATAAATTTGTCAACAGTAGAAATATGATATTGTGATGAATGACTGATTTCTTGTTGACAGCCTGACAAATTGAACTGATTGAATGATTGACATCTGACTGTCTAAGTGAATTGGTTGACTGACTGATTAACTGGCTGTTGATTAAGTAATTGACTGTTGATTAACTGATTAACTTATTGGCAAACTGACTGACTGACTAATTAACAGACTAATTTGCGGGACTTCCCAATGAGTGACTGACTAACTAACTAACTGGCTCATTAACTGGCTGATTAACAATCAGACAGACTACCTGACTGACAAATGTTATACCTACTTAACTACGATATAGAGAATATTTGTGATATTACAAGAATATATAATCATTGCATAGATATTATAATGTGTTAAATGATTGCATACTAGAAAATGTAGAATGTAAACTTTCTAGAATGTGTGGAATGATTGTAAAATTATTAAAATTTATGGACACTGTAAACATTCTATAATGTGTAGAATGATTGGTAATGTACTATACAGCGTACAATGATTGTAAACTTACCCGAAAGTGTCTTGGGTTATACGTAATTTTTCTGGCGGGGAAGAATACGTCTCCATTAATAAAGAAGTTCGCGGCTCTGCCTCTGGTCAGCTGAGATAGGTACCGAGGCTCGTCTTCCTGATTACTAGCCTGGCTGTGATCTCTGCTGCTAATACTGTTATTGTGGTCCATATTGGAATTATAGTGTTCATGTGGCATCAAGGACATATCACTGCCGTTCTCGTGGTAGCTTCTGGTGGTCATTTTGTTATGGACAACCACTCCTGTCGTCTTAGGCAGTTATATGGCTGTTGAAGCAAATGGAGTAATTTCCTACACTATTAAATCATTTCCCATTCACAATCTCAGACTCTCTCAAAGACTATTACAGTCTACATTTTCAGATTCTCGCACCGACCATTACAAGCTACATTCTCAGACTCTCTCATAGACTATTACAGTCTACATTTTCAGATTCTCGCACCGACCATTACAAGCTACAATCTCAGACTCTCTCATAGACTATTAGTCTACATTTTCAGATTCTCGCACCGACCATTACAAGCTACAATCTCAGACTCTCTCATAGACTATTACAGTCTACATTTTCAGATTCTCGCACCGACCATTACAAGCTACAATCTCAGACTCTCTCATAGACTATTACAGTCTACATTTTCAGATTCTCGCACCGACCATTACAAGCTACATTCTCAGACTCTCCCATAGACTATTACAGTCTACATTTTCAGATTCTCGCACCGACCATTACAAGCTACAATCTCAGACTCTCCCATAGACTATTACAGTCTACATTTTCAGATTCTCGCACCGACCATTACAAGCTACAATCTCAGACTCTCCCATAGACTATTACAGTCTACATTTTCTGATTCTCGCACCGACCATTACAAGCTACAATCTCAGACTCTCCTACAGACTATTACAGTCTACATTCTCAGACTCTCCCACAGATTATTACAGTCTACATTCTTAGACTCTCACAGAATATCACAGTCCAGAGTCTCACTCCCATTCACCATGTCCTCAGATTGTTCTACAGATTATCACATTCCTCAACTCACACTTCCGCAATATCACATTTGTTTTTTTCGTGACTCTCCTTCAAGTCTCCGGGCCCCCAACAAATGGCCCACGTTGAGAACCACTGCACTAAACCATTTTCAGACTGAGTACTGGCCTAGACACAGATAGAAAACTTTTATGGGAGACTTGAAACAATTTAAAATACAGTAACATTTATCAGGAGAACGCGACTTTCTCCTCGTTCTATATCTAAAACATAAAAAGTATTTGTGTGTGTGTGTGTGCGTGCGTGTGTGATATCATATTTTACAGTATGCATTATTTTATGAACTGACTTCTGTTACACAAATCGGTCCATGAAGCCGGCAGTAGACCTAAAGAAACACTCAGAAGAACAATACTTAGAGAAAGTAAAACAATCAATATTTATACTATTCAAGAACTGCACAGAATAGCTTTGATCAGACATAATTGGAGAGATCTGACCTCTGCCATATGCGCTAACATCAGCGCAAAAGGAAAATGAATGAATGAAAGTGAATTATTTTATATTTGTAATTCAGATGATGCGCGAATTTGTTGTTTTAGTGGTGGGTAGTATATTGATTACTAGCAAATCCATATATATATGAATATTATCATTACAATAGACATCAGCCAATACATTTTTATGTTTGCGTTATATCAGGGATCAGATTTAATTTTTGGCCGTTAACCCAAATTATTTTTCTTCAAAGCACATTACCCCACGAAATTGTCTAAAAAATAAAACATTCATCTGTATGTTGTTCCACGAGTAATGTCTCTCATACACGTACTGTCTCTCATACACGTACTGTCTTTCATACACGTAATGTCTCTTTCATAAATGTACTGTCCCTCTCACGCGCAATGTTAGTCACATCTGTACCGCTCCTCATACACATAGTCTCTCACACTTACTGTTTGTTTTTACATTTACTATTCATCACACACGCATTGTCCGTCACACACATACACACTTTATTTCTCGCAGCAGATATCTCTTTAAATTTGTATCACACGCACAAGCATACACAGACGAACAAGGTCCTCCTTCATCACTTAAACATCAGTATGTAATTCACACATTCCTTACTTGGTGATGACTGTTCATAAGCTATAGCTGCATCACTTGCTCCTTTGTATTGAAGTTTCGATTCTGTGCAGTTCAAAATTTCACATAACTATTACATTTTACTTCTTATGCCTTCGTTCTACTATTACATTTTACTTCTTATGCCTTCGTTCTACTATTACATTTTACTTCTTATGCCTTCGTTCTACTATTACATTTTACTTCTTATGCCTTCGTTCTACTATTACATTTTACTTCTTATGCCTTCGTTCTAACACTTGTTCTGGCTATGGTTTTAAGATCTCATTAAACAAGCTGTATTTCAGGCAGATTTCATGCAAATATGTTGTATAGAAATAGTATTAGCCTAGACGAACCTGAAGATCTACAGAGCAGTAGTACTTTCCGTGCTGTTCTATGCTTCTTAAACATGGACCGTATAAAGCGACATGTGAGGAAACAAACTCAATCACTTCCAAACATTTTGTCTCAGAATGGTAATGTACCTTCAGATGACAAGATAAGATTCTGGACATCACTGTCAATGGCAGAGCTGATATATCTGTCCTTGATACAATTCTTATGCAGTCACAATTGTGTTTAGTAGGTCATGTGGTACGTATATCAGTCTACCAAAGAAACGTATCCATTATGAGATGTAGAGGGTAATGAGTTCTGCGGTTGGCCAAAAGAAGCACTACAGGGACTCGTTAAAAACATATTTGAAAGCATTTGGCATAAATCATGGCACACGGGAAAGTGATGCCCGAAATAGGGTTCTCAATTTTAAAAAAAATTGCAGCATATTATGAAAACAAAACAGCAACTCAACAGCGAAGACGGGCTAGAAATGCATTGGTAGATCAAATCATCATCTTCTTCTTCTGCGTTCGTTCTCAAACTCCTGCAGATTAGCAGGATGTAGTCCGGAGAACGGAATGCGTTGTGTCATGGTTTACAGCATTGCTGCGATATCTGCGCCTTTCGGCCTGACACATCCGACTTCAGCATGGCTTTGGGTCACTGACCCTATATGAGATGGGACAGCCAACCCCATCCCATAACCTCCTTAGTCGCCTTTTACGATATGCGTGGAAGGTAAACAGTGTTGCTATTCTTTGCTCCCCTTTCAGGCCCCGGCAACACACGGCCGACCAGATCATCTAAAGTTATCATATCATGTCCAAACGGTCCAAAAACCGGTGCGGCCAGCATATGGGTTATTAGCCACCAGCTCTTATACAATGACAACACTACATCTAAATTCCCTTCAATGGATGTAGCAAATGCCCATCATCAAGTTATTTCTTGTTATACACGAACATTGTGTAACGGTTACCATGATGTATCCCGTAGACGAGAATATGCTCGTTTACAGCTTAAGCGTAATATCTCAACTAACGTACCGTTTTTTTCTCTCACTATTTTGATATTCACGAGCCTGATCTATTGCTTAGAGTTCTAGCATCACAATCATGGTGGCTCTGATTTACATCGCAGTAAAGACTGGATTTTTATCTTAAGCGGGTAAAACCTACCCTGCGGTTTCCGTGATGACTTCTATGACCAGTATACATATTATAACCACTCAAACAATTTTTCTGATAAACACGTCGTGATGATTGCTATGTTCAGTAGACATATATCATAACCACTCAAACACTTTCGGTTGAACACGTCATGATGATTGCTATGTTCAGTAGACATATATTATAACCAATCAAACACTTTCTGATGAACACGTCATGATGATTGCTATGTTCAGTAGACGTATTATGTACAGATAAAACTCTCCCTGTATTTCGAATAGGAAAGCATACAGCAACGATTTTCTCAATGATATAGTTGATCTTAGAAATATGATAACAAAATTCCCTCCCAATCATGTTACGACATGGATAGCAGGTCGCAGCGTTCCTTGCTCCCCTTTTATGTTCCAGCAACACACGAGCGTCATCATTATATACCATTGAATCCTATCATAGAACATTGTTTTTCAACTACCGCTGAACTTTTCATGGTCATCAAGTGCATTCTCCTCATCAAACGCTGGCTTCAACGAACCACCTACATTCTGTCTCTGACATTGGCGCACTCTAACAACTATAGCCTGTCCATCTCATGTTACCTAACCATGTGTATGTCTACCTACATCTAATATAGTTTTATATGATCAAACTATTTGTCTTTGTTTAATTTTTATTGCTGAATTTTTATTCAACATTATTACACACCACTGCATTACATGTTACCTACCCATGTGTATGTCTACCTACATCTAGTATAGTTTTATATGATCAAACTATTTGTCTGCTTAATTTTTATTGCTGAATTTTTATTCAACATTTTTACACACCATTGCATTATCAATACAATATATAGATAATCTGCACTTCGAATCACGACTGTGTTCGCACAAGCTGGACTTGTGAAACTAGCCCACTAACCTCACTACCACCGAAGCCAACAACTATCACATATAACAAGTATCACACGATACCTCATATCACATATATAAAAGAGCACTATCTTACGTGGTCTCAAATATAAGATATCAGTGACAACTTGCAGATAAAACTGATAAATCTCTACAGAAAATATAACGAAACACATCTCCAGCTTGAAGGTAACAGCTTACCTACTGTCAGTCCTGGCCTCTAGTTAGCAACCTCTGTCATGGTTGTCTGTTTACACCGTTGTTATATTCAATGGTAAACACTTTGGCTCAAGAATTTGTCCCAATTTCTCTACTGTCACTCGACACTCGGCACGGACATTTGTTGGTAATGAAAGCTGTAGAAAAAACATAACGGTTTGGGGGTTCATTGAAAATAGCTAATCTGCCAATGAATGATTCGGTCGATCGAAGATATATAAACCTGCGGGAGAAACCTTTCACAGCTTAACAGGTGGTTTTTTTGGTAGCTGTAGAATTCATAGCAAACATAAGTAAAAGATAAAACTTTAGAGCTGGCAGTACATTTCGTGGGACCAGAAGAATGAATAAAGGGGTTACACAGCTTTTAGAGCTGACAGTGCATTTGGCAGGTCCTTTTGATTGAATAAAATAGGGCGTTACATTACTTTATTCACGTACTGTATGGTATATCCTCGGCGCAACTTTCAATGTACTCATCAACGCAACACAGCATACGTAGACAAGTACACAATATCATGATGACATATTAGTCATTACAACTAACAGACGATATTAGCTTTATATACTGGGGTCTATGGCTGTTGATCTTATTCAGTACATTGATATTCAAATATAGCAGCCGTCCATAAATTACATCAACAATTTTTGGCCAATTTGTTGTGTGTGAAACCCCCCCTCCCAACCTCATCCCTTGTCAAGATTTCAGGAACTTCTTGCTTAATTGTGTCAAAAATAATCCTATCCCCCCATCCCCCACACACACACATATTTTTAGCAAACAATGTATGAACTACAGAGTTTTCTACGATTTTTAGAAGAAAAAAATGTCATCTGCAAACAATTGAATTGGCGTATAAAAACCGCATTGTTAACGTCACTTTTTGTAAAACTCAACTCCCTTCCCTCGTCAACAACTATCAAACTTTTCCTAATTTCCTCCCCCTCATAATTGTTGACGTAATTTATAGAAAGCCCCATAGTATCAATACATCCTTTGTGAATTATGTGATTTTTTAGACAATAGTTTTCATTCGGTAGGCTGTCATTTCTTTATTAACGGTCCGTATGCACAATTCCATACGGCAAGGTTTGAACTTGGTTCCTTGTCGGTCCGAGAAGTACGCCTTGTAACTTGCTGCCACAGAGCAAGACAGTTTTGTAAAACAGGCGATATTACATTATTTAGTAGCTACATCTGATTGACTGATATTACATTATTTAGTGGCTACATCTGATTGGCTGATATTGCATTATTTAGTGACTCCGTCTGGCTGACTAATGTTACAATATGTAATGATTACATCTGACTGACTGATGTTACATTATTTGGTGGCTGTACCTGACTGGTAGGATATTATATTACTTAGTGGCTACATTTGTCTTTGCTTATTCACTGACAGGATATTATACTATTTAGTGGCTGCATCTGACCGGCTGCTATTACATTATTTAATGGCTACATCTGAGTGGCAGGATAGTATACTATTTAGTGGCTACATCTGACTGGCAGGATATTGTACTATTTAGTGGGTGCATCTGACTGGCAGCATTTTAATACTATTTAGTGGCTACATCTGACTGGCAGGATGTTATACTATTTAGTGGCTACATCTGACTGGCAGGATATTATATTATTTAGGGGCTACATCTGACTGGCGGGATACTATATTTGCGCCTGTCCATAAATTATGTCAACACTATTTGGGGCAATTTTTACCCTCCTCATTGCCAACATAGTGCAAAGAATTCAGGGACCCTCTCTCCACCTATCTTAATTATATACAAATAATTGTTACTCCCACCCCCTAAAACAATTTTGCAGGAAAAGTGCGGGAAAAAACGACATAATGTTGTTTTCAGATTTTTGCAAATAGGAAGTTTAAATTCCAACTAATTGGTGTATTAGTCACATGTGTTACGAACTTTTATTTTTCCGGTTGCAACATACGGCTGTGAAACATGGACTCTAAGTAAAACAGCGGCAAAGAGGATCAACGCCTTCGAGCTGAAATGCTACAGGAAGATACTTAGAATATCATGGAAGGATAAAATCAGAAACTCAGATATTATAAACACATTGAATATTCCAGAGTGTTGGTTACTAAACACAATAACAAAAAGAAAACTACGCCTGTTTGGTCATATAAAGAGACATAACTGTTTAGAAAGACAAATAATGGAGGAAAGAGTGCCTGGGAAGAGGAGAAGGGGCAGACCAAGAAGACGATGGACTGACGACATTAAAGATAACTTGAATACATCGCTAGAAAATTCAATCCACATCGCCCAAGACAGAGAGAGGTTCAGAGAGTTCATTGGGAAGACAACGTTCTGGAAGGAATACGTCACACATGATTAGTCACATTTTTTGACGTAAAATTGTGTAAATCCCCCCTACCCCTTTTCAATAAGTCAAACTTTTCATACCAACCCCCCCCCCCCAATTGAAGTCATTTATAATTGTATATAAATTCCTCTTTATCAGTGACTAGAACTGACTGACTGTCATTACATCTCAGTCCGTAAGGAGAACAGGTATCTAGACGCTCGTCTCGAGCTAACAGAGCTTGTAGTCCCATTTCCTTGGAACGTTTTCACTTTCTATTTGCAGTTGGCGCTGCCCTCTGGCGCTGTTCTGTCCTTTCATTGTACTCAGTATGATATCTATTTGTCTTTCGCCATGCATCTACCTTTTCGTGCCTTTTTCATTGGCCGCCCCTCCAATGTTCGGACTGGACTGACTAGCGTCACTGTGTGTCGACAGTGCCGCTGCATGTGGTGATGCTGGTGGTGTCGGAGATATTAACTGTCTCTTGTGCAGTCAAATCTCTTTCCATCTGCTTCCTCCACATTCTCGGACACGATTCCCAAATGATTTAGCCAGAATCAGCACAAGTCGCTGTATTTCTGTTTCCAGTTTGCACCGCGAGGAGGTACATTTTGGATCGTGGTTATCTGCTAACCCTGGGTCCGCCGAGAGCATTGCGTTCCCTTTGCACCTCAGAATATATATTGAAATTGTATAGAGAAAATGTTGAGAGTATATACGTAGATTGTGATAGATTGTGAAAGTAGACTATAAGGATAGAACATGCGGTGAGGATATAAGGGAAAAAATGTGGTGAGGCTATATGAAGAGAAATTCATTTGCAGTTTTTAATTCCTCAGCATTGTCCCAGAAAAACAAGGTTAGGTTGCTGAATACAAATGTGAAGTCAGTATTGCTTTATGACTCTGAAATATGGCATGTTACCCTGAAAAAAATCACGTCAAAACTGCAGACATTAATCAACAGACTTTAATGCAGACATTAATCATCGTTTACTTCGCATTAAATGGCCAGAGTTGGTATCAACTGGTGAGTTGTGGAAGAGAACACACCAGTGTCTGGTGAAAGTAGTGATAAAAAAATAGAAAATGAGATTCATAGGACACATCCTCAGAATGAAGTATGACAATATAACACATTGTACTTTGAGTTAGAACCCACTAGTAATAGAGGCGAGTTAGAAGAACGAAATCAATTGGAACCTTGTGGGCACAGATGAAGAGGACAGCGCAGCATATAATTCACTAGAGAGCGACATTTATATTTCCTTTCAGTGCCTTATACCTTACAGGGAACTGAAATATAGAGATAATATGTGGAGATTATATGGATAGACAATGTGGGAAGGTTATACGGAGAGAAAATGTGGAGGAAACATTTAGAGAGAAAAATGTGGTAAGAATATGCAGAGATAAAATGTGGAGAAATGTATGCTTAAAAATGTGGAGAAATTCTATGGAAATAATATTTGGAGAGAAAATATTGAGATAATATATTGAGATCAATGTAGAGATACTATCTTGGGAGAAATTGTGGAGAGACAATATGGAGACTATGGAAAGAAAATGTGGAGACTCTATGGAGAGAAAATATGGGGAGACCATATGGAGAAAAAAAAGGAGACTATTTTGAAGAAAAAAACGTGGAGAAACTATAATGAGTGAACATCTGGAGAATATACGGAGAAAAAATATGGAGAGAAAAATGAAGACTTTATAGAGAGAAAATGTGAAAAGACGATATGGAAAGCAAATTTGGAGAGACCAAATGAGAGAAAATTTAGAGTCTGCAGCATAAATGTGGAGAGCCTATATGGAAAGAAAATATGGAGACGTCTAATGAGAGAATATGCGTGTAGACTATATAAACAGAAAATGTGGAAACTATATGGGGAGAATATATGTAGAGACTATATGGAGAGAAGATGTTGTGAGTATATAGCAAGAGGCTGGCTATATGGAGAAACCATGTGATGAGACTACTAAGACAATGTGGAGAGATCATGTGTATGGACCACCGAGACTATGTGGAGAAAATATTGGGACAGCATAAAGTGGCCATGTGAATGTGATTACTGGGACATGGTGGAGATACCATGTTTCTGTGCCACCGAGACCATGTGCAGAGAAAATAAATGCTGTAATATGTGCGAATTTATCTATATATCTCACGGTATATGTTGTGTTTCGTTGTTAGTATGTTGGATTTTCTTCTAGTAATTTAGTGTACCTATTTTCTTTTACTCTAGTATTTGCCCTGTGTAGCCGCAACCCGTGTAACAATTAAAAACTTGAGCTAACAATTTCGGGCACATAAAAGCCACAATGGCTTAGAAAGATTAATCATGGAGGGAAAAGTTTCAGAAAAAAGAACAAGAAGACTAAGACTATGATGGACACAGGGTATTGAAGAACTTCTGAACATGATACTGGAAAAGGCCGGGCAGCTTGATAGAACCAAGAGGCTTATACATGATGGCAGTAAGGATACGTTTTGTAAAGGATACGTCACAAAGATAACCGCTATATTTCCAGCTTTTTGGGTTCTCTCTGGACACGATTTATCTCTGCTATTCACTATAAATGTGGACTTATTGAAAATATGTTTTCTGTCATCCTACTAATAATAAAGTAGTTCCCCACCCCGCACAAAAAATTGAAGCTATCAATCTAATGTAGCCATACTACCAGTTACTTGTGTTTTTGTATGTTTATTTTAGAATACTGAGTAGTTACTTAACAAATTAAACTAGCAAGTGTAGGAATCGGTGCCTAGACACACGGTTAGCACACTCACTCAGGTAATGCGACAGACTAGACTCACCTAAATCTTGCGAATGATGTTTCGTCTTGCAGAGAGTTACAATTCCAACATGGGAAAAACCTAATCAATAATGTGATCAGTCATACTACAACACAGACATTCCTCTCTGAGTAGAACTGGTAGTTTGCGTTCTATTCGCAACTTCATATCATATCTCTACAGTTCCTGACACCGGTCTATGGTAAACTGTCGTTGCTAGCAGACGTGATCACAATAATGCCCGGATGATGTCCTTAGCCAATGAAATCTCGCAAGTATGGTTGCCACTGACGCTTTAGAAGTAAATGCAAATAAAGTAAATAGGTTTCTATAAAACTATCAATATAAAATAATAAAATATAGAAAATAACAATAAAACAAAGAACACATACAATTGTCAACGTGTCGGTCCAATTGGGACGCTTTAGAAATCACACACTAATCCATTGAGAGAAAAAAAAACAGATTCCTTGAGGAAAAACCCCTGCTCGAGAAACAATCTTAGAAAACCCTAGCTTATTTTTATGCCTCAAATACACGGGGACAATACTGTTTAACTTTCTTAGTGCAATAAACTTAATTTCTATTAATATACACTTATTTCTTCATTATTATTTAGTTTTATTATAAAATTTAAAGAACCATATACAAATAACTTAACTATCAACCTAATATTATGAATGAACGCTTCAAAATGATATATAAACCTAATTCGGATGTGTTGCATGAGTGGTAGAAATAACATTGCAACACTGCAAATGTAATAATACTGCTGGGGAAAGTATGTAGGGAATGGACTAACGTTGTAGTTGACGATGCACGATCTAGCTCCACTGAAACCGTATGACACAATCACATGCACAGAGTCAACAGAAAAACAAATACGTGCTGGTGGAGTTTTGTTGCGTACAAGAATGGCAGGAAGGTACATAAGTACACATGCGAATACGCACAAAAGTACACACATTTGTATACATACGAGTATACACACAAAAGTACACAAACGAGTACACACACTATTACACACCCGAATACACACGGGAATGCACACATAATAATGTTAAAGTGGCAAGATAAGGTACCTGATACTGAAGTCCTCACCAGAATCAACATTCCAAGCATTGATACAATGCCGAAGAAGGCCAACAGAGATGGGCTGGATATGTTGTGATCATGCCGGAAAAACGCATCCCAAAACAGCTAATGTATAGTGATCTCCTAAATATAAATCGACTGCCTGGTGGGCAGATGAAAAGTTTCAAGGATTCTCTCAAAGTGAAATGCTTCAACACTGACTCCGCGTCCTGTTGCTCATAATTGTTCAGTATGGAGCAGACGGATCTTGCATCACCGAGAAGCGTCAAATCTCATTGGCATGGAGAAAATGTGCTGCAAAAGACAGAACAACACACACACATCCAATTCTCTGATCATACGTGTCTCAAATATGACAGAGAATTATATGCCAGGAATGGACTTTTAAATCATTTTCGTACACACCAAAGAGATGTAACAACACAAGTTGGAAATTGTTATAATTCCTGCAATGGACGGCTATCGCCGGTGTGTTGGGATCAAAGAATAGCTACACTGCTTACCTTCCATGCATGCCGTAAGGGGCGACTAAAGAGGTTATGGGATGGAGTTGGCTGTCTCATCCCATATATGGTCAGTGATCCAAAGCCAAGCTGAAGTCGGATGTGTGAGGCCGAAACAAAGTATAAAGCATTCCGTTCTCCGGACTATATTCTGCTAATCTGCAGGAGTTTGAGAACGAACGCAGAAGAAGGAGGAAGCTATTACACACATACGAACACACATAAGTATATACATAAATACATATACCAGTACACACATACGTGTACATATGTATGTACCAACCTGAGTACATACATGAGTGAACAAAGCAATAAACATGTAAGTCCACACATGAGAGCACACATGATCACAAACATATCAGTACACACGATTACACACATGATCACAAACATATCAGTACACGCATAAGTACACACATTTTAGTACATACATGTGCATTTGCACAAAATTAGTACATACATATGAGTACACTTACATGAGTACAACCATGAGTACTCACATAAGATAACATTAGAGCTGAATTTTGTTTAAAGTGTGAAAGGTGTTACGCAATTTGTCAATCACACTACGGGTGCCATTTTGGTGCTTTTCGCAACAGATCTGGTGCTTTTTTTATTCATCTTGTGCGATAATTTTAGAAATAACGCGACCGCACTATTTTAGTGCTTGTCAAAATTTGCTGATGCGTTTTTTTTATCCTTATTTAGTGCTTTTTAACTCGTCAAATAAATTTCATTTTATTCACAAACGTTGGTTTATTTTTAAATATTTTGTGAACACTAAAAGGTAAATAAATAGTAAATAGAACCGAAATTTAATATTGCCATTGTTCATTTGCATATTCACAATCATTCTAGGATCTTTGCTGTGACTACACTACTGTTTAATTTATTTTTGTGTATCATAATGAGCAAGAACTGCCCACATCATTTCAGGGCACAATGGCTAAATGATTCGAGTTTAAAACAAATAAATGGTTAATTAGAGTTGAAAGAGATGACACGACGTGTTATTGTAAATATACAATAGTCGTTAAGGTAAAAGATTTTGAGAGACACGCTGAGACAACAAAACACAAGAAAGCTAAATAACCATTCCATGAACAAACACAACTTTCATTTAATACGCTCAGCAATGACGTGAAAACAACAGATGCAGCCATATCTTTGTTCGTAGCTGGACATTGTTCCCTAAGAGTAGTCGATCATTTAAGTGAACTCTGTAAGATTCACTTTAGTGACAGTAAGAGTGCAAAAACCTTAAGCTTAGAAGATCAAAGTGTAGATCAGTTATTTCAAATGCACTCGCATCATATTTTCACAAAAAAACCTGATATCTGATATTGGAAACAACAAATTCAGCTTATTAATTGAGGAAAACAATGATATTACTGCAACAAAGCAGCTTGGTACAGCAATAAGATATTTTTCCGTGAAAAGAAAACAGTTTAGTGTTACTTTTTTTAGACTTAGTAGAACTGTGTGACTGTAACGCTGAAGCAATATGCAATGCTCTGAAATAATGTTTGAAGAATAATGTACTTGAGTTGCAAAGACTAGTTGCATTAGGCAATGATAATGCATCTGTCATGGCATGTGTAACAATGGAGGGTACACACAATTAAAGTCTGAAATTCCTCATCTGATCCTAGTTAGATGTGTGTGCCATTCTCTTCAACCAGCTGTGCCAAATGCTACAGCCAAGTGCCTTCCCATGAGTCTAGAGTTCATGATTATAGAAACATACAACTGGTTTTCTTACTCATCATTTCGTAAAGCAAAGTACAGTGAGCTTTTTGCACTAATAAATTATGGGCAACCCCCACATAAGCTTATTCAACCACGTCAAACACGATGGATGTCTATTGAATCTGCCATTGCCGGAATATTGAAACAGTGGGTTGAGATCAGAACTCATTTTAATGTAGCAAGAATGCGCGAGAGCTGTTGCACAGCAGAACTTCTATGTTTTCTCTCAAATTTCTCAAACATATTCTTGAAGAAGTTCAAAGTGTGAATAAAAATTTTAAAGTAGAAATACAAGATCCAAATAAAATTACTCAACGATCTTGTCCATCTCACTGATTCTATCAGTTCAAAGATTGTTATTCCTGGAAAAAACATTACACAGACTGATGCTATTGAAGACTATTTAGATCCTAAGCAGATAACGAAGACGGATGTGTCGGGACATTGACGCAAATTAAACGACGACATAGCGCATTTCCATTCTCTGGACTACATCCTGCTGGAAATCTTGTAGGACCATTGTCCTGCTATAAGAGAGAACCAGCGGGAGTTTGAGAATGAACGCTAAAGAAGAAGAACCTAATCCCTATCTGGGTTATGAATTTGAAAAAGAAATGGCAATCTACAAATTTCCGGATGAGAAAAAAATTCGTGGAAGATGTGTAGGTCCTATAGTTTTTAATTGAGTTATTAACACAGCGGCGCTTTGGTTTGCCATATAATGTTCATATATTGCAGTCCATGCTATGTTTTATTAGAAGTGAATGCCCACAGCCAATTAAGCCATGCGTATTAAATCTTTCTAACATGTTTATTGATGACACAGATACTCTCACCAGTATAGATTTACAGTGGAGAAAACTTCACCATAAGCAGTGGACACATAATAATGACACACTTACATTGTAGGCAGAAATAGCTTCATACAGGGATGCAACTGGTGAAAATCTTTTCCAAAGTCTTGCAGATTTAGTTTTAAATGTGCTTACTTTACCTCATTCTAATGCTGACGTGGAACGTGTTTTCATTCAGATGGGGGTTACAAAATCAAAAATTCGTAATAGACTGAGCATCGCGAGTTTGAAAATTGACCTGACTATTGAATACAGAATGAAAAGATATGATAAATGCTGCTTTGATTATAAACTACCCAGTGGCGTAGCGAGGCAGGGGCGGAGATGCGGGCCGCCCTGGGCGGCACATCGGGAGGGCGGCAAATTTATTTTCGTCCAGTCTTTCACAATAACTGACATATTTTTGTCATGTCAAAAGGGTGGAAAATTATAATTTCAATCATCATCATCTGATACTCAAGTACAGCCAGAAAATGCAACCGAAATTGAAGAAGACTTGTCTGACTGGGATTTGACAGATCTTGAATAAACATATTTCTAATATTTACTGATAGTCAAAAATTGATAGACCTTCCTACCTTATTTGTATTTACCTTTGAATTTAGCGCGTCTCAGAACAAAGAGAATTGGTTCGGCAATACTTCGCTGATGATGATGCGCTCGAGGCACAAAGTACGGCAGTTATAAATGAACATGGTTAGGACATTAAATGACTACAACACGTCTATATCGATCGGAGGTCGCCCTATTTGCAACTTGCGTTTCGCTGATGATATTGATCTTATAGCTGGGTCAGAACAATCATTGCAAGAATTAACATCAAAGTTAGAAAAAGTTACCAGCAAGTACGGAATGGAAATCAATTCAGATAAGAGCAAAATCTTGGTAAACAGCAGAGACACTGAAAACCAGACTAATATCATGATGAATGGACATAAGCTTGAAGAGGTGAATACCTTCAAATACCTCGGATCCAGTATATGCAGGGATGGTAAATGCAAAGCAGAACTAAAAATAAGGCTGGAGATGGCTTTAGCGTCCTTGTCAAGGCTAACTGTGATTTGGAAAAGCAACATCAGTGTTGGAGTGAAAATCAAACTGTATAGGTCGCTGGTGCTTTCTGTTGTGTTGTATGGTTGTGAGAGTTGGACACTCACTGCGGACATGGAGAGAAGATTACAGGCTTTCGAGTATAAATGCTACAGAAGAATTCTACGAATTTCCTATAGGGAACATAAGACCAATGTGTACGTAAGAAATAAAGTAGAGATGTGTGCAGGTGTCCAGGAGCCATTGCTTTCAATAGTGAAACGACGAAAACTAGCATGGTTCGGATATGTATGCAAGCACGACTCCTTGTCAAAAACAATACTGCAGGGAACTGTCGAGGGTGGAAGAAGCAGAGGAGGAAAAAAATAAAGACATGGACAGACAACATCAAGGAATGGACAGGGCTAGATATTTCCACACTCATCTGCATCGCTGAGGATAGAATTCGCTGGAGGACTCTGTGTGCTGAAGCATCCACTGTGGTACCCCTACGACCCTGAAGGGTTATGGGTTTATTGATATTGATGGTTAGGACATGTGACTTGTTCTCTATAACAAGCATAACAAAGACTGCGGGTAGGCTCTGTGTCGGTGATCTATAGTACCAACAAGTATCACGTTAAATGGCAACCATTTAAAACAAATTGACAGCTTATGTTACCTAGGTTCCATAGTTACATACACCTTTCTTAAGATGATAAAATAAATACAGGCATAGATCATTTGGTTGCCAATTTTAGTAGATTATCTGTCTGTCTGCCTTCCTGCCTGTCTATCTATCTATCTATTTATCTATCTATCTATCTATCTATCTATCTATCTATCTATCTATCTATCTATCTATCTATCTATCTATCTATCCATCCATCCATCCATCCATCCATCCATCCATCCATCTATCTATCTATCTATCTATCTATCTATCTATCTATCTATCTATCTATCTATCTATCTATCTATCTAGCTATCTATCTACCTACCTATCTATCTATCTATCTATGTTCCTTCAGCGTCAAACACTGTGTAAATCTGAAGGATTACGGGTTTATTGATTGATTGATAACTGTGAATGCTCAATGAAGGATTTCTATTAACCCTAAAAATTGAGGAAGCGATGCCGATGACCGCACGACCTGAAAACAAACTCTACACATAGGGGCAGAGTAATTTATGAAAACTACGATAAAAAAGATAGAAGACGAACGGGAAAGATGCAAGCACAAATTTTGTTTGTGAGTGCAACTTTATCGTATAGAAGTCTCAGTTATGGAAGATGATTCTTCACGAATTAACAATTTCTAATCATCTACAAGACGAAAAGAGGTTATACTATGTATACGGTGTATATGTTATGAGTACATGTGTATGTATGTATAATTATATATATATAGAACAAGAGAGAAAGCTTACTATGTGTGAAATAAGATGTCTAAGAAAAACAGCAAACAGAACAAGAAGAAACCACGTGAGGTATTGAGAGATTAAAAGAACTGTTGGAACAACATATGTGTTCAAATATATTGAAAAGTACATAATTAAATGGTTTAGGAAAGGTGACAATTATGTTACCTAGGTTCCACCCACAACTACTGAACTACTTTGGTTCCACCCACAACTACTGAACTACTTTACTCCTTAATTTAAGTTTTGGGTAACTCCTTATTTGAACTGCGTATTTGAGTAACTTCTTATTTGAGTAACTCCTTATTTGAACTATTTATTTGAGTAACTCCAAATTTTTAACACCACATTCGAATTTAACGACATTCTCAGATTGTATTATGTAGGCCTATTTCCATACAAATTGAATAAACATTCACCAATTTGGATCTCACAAAAATTCAAAAGAATACCTATAATTTAGAATTCCAATGCTGACATATAAATACAAAATAAATCCTAATATTTATCAATGCAGCCCGCTGACCAAATGTTGCCAACTCTGCCTTACTGTAACTTGACACTTCATTGTATGACACCATAATGCCTCCGTGTGAACCTTGCTGGTGGTCGATTGGTAACTAATCCGACAGATGAAATATGAGCACATAGGTAATGAAGTATAGACAATCACTGTGAAAACACGATAACATACACATAAAATTAACGTTCCAAGTAAAAGAGGGCCATAGATCAATCCATCAAGTTCCATTCCGAGGGGCGTAGGCGATCATGCTTCTCTACAACTCTTATTATCAAGTTCAGTTGGTGACTTCTTTTTTGTGTCACAGTGACAACCCATCCAGAAATTTGTCTGGTTGAAGTCAGGCCATATTTACGACGTCAAAAAGGAGAGGAAGGGTAATTATATTTTTTTAAAAGCAAATGACCTAATTTGTGTGTGGTTTATGATGATAATTCTATCTATCTATCTACCTACCTACCTATATTTACAAACATATATATTATATATAAGGCCTTTATATAATAATGTTCCTTCATCGTCGACCCCTGAGCATAGGGCAGAAAACAGAGCTCTATTATTCTAGCGATATAATGCTACTGTGTGCAATTATTGCATGTTGTTGAGACCTGTATTCATACCCTACTTGTTGTTCTGTGAACAGTCTCTTGGTCTTCCTCTATTTTTGTCATCAGGTACCAAATAAGCAAAGAGGATGTGTTGGAAAAAATTCACTGATGAAGTCACGGCGGACAAAGCATTACGCAAGTTCTGGAAGCTACATAGGTCAATGAAGCGAGAACAGAAACAGCTACAAAGCATGAGGAAGACCAAGAACACGATGGGAAGAGTCAATCAGAGAGATTGTTAAAAACCACGGCCTAACCATGACAGACACAATAAAGATAATCAAAAACATAAAATTTCAACTCTCCACGACGACTGACTGCATTTGTGGAAAAGACAACAGATAGATAGATTAAAGAACATTAGGGTCAGGTGAGGTCAAGCTGGAGAGTATTTACAATAACTGTATGTAATTGTATTACGTCTTCAAATGTTAAACCGGCAGAGTGAAATAAGTGTAATTGAAAGTTTCACGTATATATTGATTAAAATATTTATAATCAAATCAAATCAATTCAAATATAGTTTGGTTGTACATATATCTCTTGAGTATAGTTTAGAAAAACTAAATTATTAAAAGATGTATGATGTAAAACAGTCGAACACTAGAATTGATTACAAATAATTCCATCCAAGTTTTTAATATTTGTTTTTGTGTTGAAGCACAAATTCAGTATGTCTGCCGTAACGTCGGTGCATGTTTGTTTATGTTTGTCGACATACAAATGTCCAGGTGAGATTAATTAATTAAAGTTGAATATATACATTGTAGACATCCGCTATCATTTATTTCTTAACTGTGGTGGTCAATCCTTTTTGGTCCTACCCCTTAAAACAATATCATCAGACTTGTTCGTAACACACTGCTCAAGACCTCGGTCCTTGCTCCTCCGCCGGTGATAGCCGCACACTCTTTTAACAGTAGACTTAACATGCTAACACATGCAACATAGAGCATGAACACCTGAAATGCGAACAATAGATGAAACATTTGATTACTTACTGAGTTATTCTATCACCAGGAGTAAATGTTTTTGTTACCTCGATATCGTCGCGAAGGCTGGCTAGGTGAAAGTAGGCTAATGAATGATCTCTACTATTCATTCTATAGGCATATTTCCTTTTTTCTTCTTTTGCTGTTAGACGTCGCAAAAGTGAATTGCGATCGGTTTTCGGGCTGTCTCACATTTGGTTGCTTGATATGCAATAATATTGTGACATATCAGGACGTTGGTAACACCTTCTTCATCTTTCTCTGTCTCTTGGTCCTTACTTAATTAGAAGATTCTCATGCTTTTGCAGCTGGCCAATATTTACTATATACTAGGCTTAGGACATATATGAATTCATTCTCATAAAATTGAAATCAGTGATTGAACCAATTTAGTCTCTGTTTTCAATATATTTGAGCACAGACATTGTTCCAACTGTTCCATTAATCTCTTCATGTCTTACATGGTCTTGCTGTTTTACTGTTTTTCTTAGAAATCTAATTTCATTCATAGTAAGCATTCTTTCATGTTCTTTAGTTAGTGTCCATATCTTACAATGACATCACAGTATCAGTATCCAGATTAAATTTATGATTTGAGTTCATGTTACGTAGATCTGGTCTTTTTTTTATGAAACTAATCTCATATATTATTAAACGAAACAAACTTTCACTAAAGGCGCATATAATGCAGCATCCATCGATTGAATTAACACTAGCAGACACTTTACTTTTATTATATCTGGATCACGGAAGCTCAATGAAATCAAGCCTACTATTAAAAAAGATGAAATATTATCTTTGATGAGGCCACATTTGCATAACATGTACCATAATTTACTTTTGGTTTCCATTGGGATAGATGTATATTTCAAGATTAGTGTGTAAGTTCATAATTTACAAGTTTAAAAAAAAAATTATTGTTTCAATTTCTCTATCCATTCTTCAAGTGGAAACTCAGCAATACAAAAAAAAAAAAAAAAAAAAAATGTATGTACCTCAACAACACTCTATCGAGCAGCACAACAATCAACAAATACATTGCTTTTGACACTTTGAGTAATGATATTCTGTGAAAAAATATGTTAAAGTCTAGCGAACCATATGTAAAAATTACTGTAAAGTAAGGCGCATAACGGTGGCACAACGTAATCACGCTCCCGGCGGAAATCGCACGGATATCCGTGATGGTTACAATGGAGCGAACGAAAAACAAACTGTAAAGTAAATTTGAGTGATTGCATGAATATGTCTAATTTGTACAATTTTCAACGATGTTATTTGTTTTGTAGTGTGTTAGTCTGTAAGAATAAATATAACATGCATATGGTAAAAACATGAAACTGAAAAGAAAAATTAACTTCATAATAGTCATGTAGATTACTGATTCTAGAGAGTGATATCCTTGCAGTAGAAATAGCAGTATATGCGCTCAACATGCACCAGTAGTCTTAATATTACAAAGTGTTGGTAAGGTGGTGTGCCTTGGTTGTACACAGCATAAGTTCTGGGGCAAAGTAGTGTCTCTGTCGCTGCACATGGTTATGTGAAGATGTTCAAGAAGTACCTAAAAATATGTTACTAGCATGCTCATTTCTAGGTGTGTTACTAGCATGCTCATTTCTAGGTGTGTTACTAGCATGCTCATTTCTAGATGTGTTACTAGCATGCTCATTTCTAGGTGTGTTACTAGCATGCTCATTTCTAGGTGTAGTTAAAAATGTGTTACTAGCATGCTCATTTCTAGGTGTGTTACTAGCATGCTCATTTCTAGGTGTGTTACTAGCATGCTCATTTCTAGATGTGTTACTAGCATGCTCATTTCTAGATGTGTTACTAGCATGCTCATTTCTAGGTGTGTTACTAGCATGCTCATTTCTAGGTGTAGTTAAAAATATGTTACTAGCATGCTCATTTCTAGATGTGTTACTAGCATGCTCATTTCTAGATGTGTTACTAGCATGCTCATTTCTAGATGTGTTACTAGCATGCTCATTTCTAGATGTGTTACTAGCATGCTCATTTCTAGGTGTGTTACTAGCATGCTCATTTCTAGGTGTAGTTAAAAATGTGTTACTAGCATGCTCATTTCTAGGTGTGTTACTAGCATGCTCATTTCTAGGTGTGTTACTAGCATGCTCATTTCTAGGTGTGTTACTAGCATGCTCATTTCTAGGAGTAGTTACCTAAAAATATGTTACTAGCATGCTCATTTCTAGGAGTAGTTACCTAAAAATATGTTACTAGCATGCTCATTTCTAGGAGTAGTTACCTAAAAATATGTTACTAGCATGCTCATTTCTAGGAGTAGTTACCTAAAAATATGTTACTAGCATGCTCATTTCTAGGAGTAGTTACCTAAAAATATGTTACTAGCATGCTCATTTCTAGGAGTAGTTACCTAAAAATATGTTACTAGCATGCTCATTTCTAGGAGTAGTTAAAAATATGTTACTAGCATGCTCATTTCTAGAAGTACCTAAAAATATGTTACTAGCATGCTCATTTCTAGGAGTAGTTACCTAAAAATATGTTACTAGCATGCTCATTTCTAGAAGTACCTAAAAATATGTTACTAGCATGCTCATTTCTAGAAGTACCTAAAAATATGTTACTAGCATGCTCATTTCTAGAAGTACCTAAAAATATGTTACTAGCATGCTCATTTCTAGAAGTACCTAAAAATATGTTACTAGCATGCTCATTTCTAGAAGTACCTAAAAATATGTTACTAGCATGCTCATTTCTAGAAGTACCTAAAAATATGTTACTAGCATGCTCATTTCTAGAAGTACCTAAAAATATGTTACTAGCATGCTCATTTCTAGAAGTACCTAAAAATATGTTACTAGCATGCTCATTTCTAGAAGTACCTAAAAATATGTTACTAGCATGCTCATTTCTAGAAGTACCTAAAAATATGTTACTAGCATGCTCATTTCTAGAAGTACCTAAAAATATGTTACTAGCATGCTCATTTCTAGAAGTACCTAAAAATATGTTACTAGCATGCTCATTTCTAGAAGTACCTAAAAATATGTTACTAGCAAGCTCATTTCTAGGTGTGCCTAAAATGTGTTACTAGCATACTCATACTCAGTTCTAGGTGTACATAAAAATGTATTACTAGCATGTGCAGTTCTAGATGTACCTAAAAATATGTTACTAGCATGCTCAGTTCTAGGTGTACATAAAAATGTATTACTAGCGTGTGCAGTTCTAGGTGTACCTATTAATATGTTACTAGCATGCTCAGTTCTAGGTGTAGTTAAAAATGTGTTACTAGCATGTTCATTTCTAGGAGTAGTTACCTAAAAATGTTCTATTAGCATGCTTACCGGGGTAGTTCTAGTTCTAGGAGTAGTTACCTAAAATGTGTTACTAGTATGCTAAGTTCTAGACATACCTGAAAATGTAATACTAGAGTACTCAGTTCTAGGAGTTATCTAATAATGTGTAGCGTTAAGTTCCACCCTCAACATAATATAAATAATAATAATACCCATAACCCATCAGGGTAGTAGGTGTGCCACACTAAATACATCAGCACAAAACATCCTCCAAACAACACTATCCTTCAGCCATTTGGAGAAGTGTAGAAAAATCATGCCCAGATCACTCCTCGATGTTATCAAACTTTTCTTTGACCCCCTCTCCTTCTTCCACCCTCGACTGTTCCTTGCAAAATAATTTTAGAAAGCTAGTCATGTCTTGTAACATGTCCAAACCAAACAAGTTTGCGCTGTTTCACTACTGTTTGACTGAGCAAGTTGCCAAATAAGCAAAGAGGATGTGTTGGAAAAAATTCACTGATGAAGTCACGGCGGACAAAGTGGTTCTTGATAATCATCAAGTTTGTTTATTTGCTGCCGGAAAAATATATTTGTCTTGTGTTCTATATAGCTAATTCTCAACAAACATCTATAGCACTTGTTTTCAACATAATAGGATGCACTCTCATGGGATCTCACATAAATACAGACAGGGCATGAAAGGCAGAATTAAACAACCACAGACTTGTCATAACTCTCATAGACCTTATCTCCAGTATGTTTTCAGTAAAGGGGAGCAAAAAATAGCGACACTGTTTACCTTCTCCTGGATTATGCACTGTGAGTGATACTATAGACATGCAGCATGTCGCTGCACTTAGAGGGACAGAGCATTCTATACATGTCATAGCAATAGACTGGAAGGCCAGAGTTGACTGTCCCATCCCATATAGGTTTAAGTATCCCAGAAACTTTTCTAGGTTCTGGTGTAGCAGACCAAAAGACACATATATCACATCAAAGCTGTAAACCATGAAACAATGTATTCCTTTCTCCATATATCCTGCTGATCTGAACAAATGCAGAAGAAGATGTAATAACAAACACACAGGCTTATGATAACTAACACAAACATGTGATAACTAACAGATCATCGTAATGCATTCATGTGGAATATATGACTATAAGTAGTCTAACATATGCTTATGTAAGTATTGAATAACACAGAAAATCTTCTGGGAATGAAAGAAATCTCTAGAGAACCTCATTGCTCTAACCCCCAATTGCACATAGCGCACAATTCATGAGGATTGAAACAAACATAAAAGTGGTGAAATTATCAAGACATTTACCATGTGTGCATGAAGGTATGGGTTTGAAATGGGATCACAACATCTTGCTTGCTTATCAGTTATAGCTTGAACAATAGATTTGTGTGCTCTGATGCTTGAAACATGAAGCTTGCTGCTTTATTGAAAGGGACAGAATGAATATTGAGCAACCTGAGTAGAATGAAGTCAATCATTTTGTGCTTTTTGAGCCTTTTTTTAGACTTGCAAAAGAGAAGTAGCCATAAAAACCAATGTTTATGACTGAAGGAGGGCTTTGTAGCTCAAAGAGGAAGGGGCTAAGTAGATCAAGCGATTTCTGTAGTGCAGGGGGACTGTAGATCAAGGGGTTTCTGTAGCGCAAGGGGTTTCTGTAGTGCAAGAGGGCTAAGTAGCTCAAGGGGTTTCTGTAGCGTAAGAGTGCTAAGTAGCTCAGGGGGTTTCTGTAGTGCAAGAGGGCTAAGTACCTCAAGGGGTTTCTGTAGCGCAAGAGGGCTAAGTAGCTCAGGGGGTTTCTGTAGCGCAAGAGGGCTAATTAGCTCAAGGGGTTTCTGTAGCACAAGAGGGCTAAGTAGCTCAGGGGGTTTCTGTAGCGCAAGAGGGCTAAGTAGCTCAAGGGGTTTCTGTAGCGCAAGAGGGCTAAGTAGCTCAGGGGGTTTCTGTAGCGCAAGAGGACTAAGTAGCTCAGGGGGTTTCGGTAGCGCAAGAGGGCTAAGTAGCTCACAGCGACCATGTAGCTCAAGGGGAACATAGTTTGAGATGCTTTGAGGTTTGTGTATACCATTTTTGGCACTGGTAACATAACGTTGGAATAAAGATGGTGTTTGTTATATGTTGTTTGGTCACCATTTTGATCGCTGGTTTTTTAAGCATTGGTATGTTATACCTAATATACTTCATGTTACAGCGTTTGCTTTTTCGCACCTCACATCAATTTCTCTGTCAATTTTTCTATCTTTTGTAAAAATGCTTCCTAGACATTTAAATTCTGATATCTGTTTTAGTTTTGCTAACATATACATTTAGCTGTTCTGTTGCTCTGCATAGTTTCTGTTTTTGATGTGTTTAATTTCATATTGTATTGTTCACAGGCTGAGGGTAATGAATTTGTGTGTCATTTGAATATCATAATACAATTACTAAATTGTTTTTATTTTATCAAGGTATCTGCTGCCTGAGGGTCAAGGTTGCTTCTGTTATTAGCCAGCAGTGTCTTCAGATACTTGCTGTCTGGAAATGCTGAATCCTCAGCTTCAAGGCCAACATTCAACAGCTTCGCTAAGCCCTTCCTCAGAAACTATTCAACCATGTTCAGTTTGTACGTCATCATATTTCCAGAAAAAAGATAACAGGCAACATCAAAGCCAGGCAGACTGTCATCTTGACAGAAAGAGATATCTAATTGCAAACAGAGCTTCATACCAGTTTGAGATGTACCAAAATCATAACACAAATGACACATCCGATGTTATCCGAGACTTAGGGATGTATCAACATCAAGACTCTAGTGACGTATCAGATGTTATCCGAGACTTTGGGATATATAAACATCAGGACTCCAGTGACACATCCAGTGTTTTTCAAGATTTAGCGATGTATGAACCTTCCAATAATTCTGATGTGAGTGAAGACTCATTTTGGAATGTCCATATTTCTAGATCCAATGAATTAGGAGCTAAAACATCACCGATAGGAGAATCCAAGCTGTTACCTTCAGCTGTTGGCACTGTTGGAGTGGATGAATACAGAAACAGCATGTATGATAACATGTGTGACAGTAAGACTGCAAGTGCCACCAATGAACATGATATGAACTTAGACAGTGCCCTTGATGAGCTGGGCCTTCTGAGCACAGTAAACAGCCGTAGAAGACTGTCAGCACTGGAGATACGAGAGCATACATCATTTTATCAAAACCAGCACAGACTCCACTGCAAATATAAAAGTTCTCCAAATCTCACAGGTTTCAGTTACCCTAATGGTTATCGTATCATACAATTGAACTCAAATTTTGTCACAAATCTCAGTAATACAATTTCAGCACCACCTGCAGCTTCCATCGGTGTCTTTGATAAGCCACAGCTCAAGCCTGAGTGTGTACAGTTGACACACCATGGCATCAATGTCTTAGAAGGGAATTCAAGGCGCAAAAGATCTGGTCCTCAGTTATCTCGCAGGCACAGAGATGGGCACATGTATCGGCTGTCTAGATGCCCATACAGAGTTCCAAATAGATTCTGTAGTTCTTTGCAAGAGTCAGATTTTGCACTTGACAATTTTGTCACAAATATCAGCTCTTTTGAAACACCTGCCTTATCAACATCACCATTGTCAGAATCAGGTGTAGACACACTGTCCAATGAGCTGAGAAATGGCAACCAATCCTTAAAGTCAAAATCAAATACATCATCCCCTTTAAAACCCTGTGTAGAGATGAGACTAACGAGGTCTCTGTCTGCAGAAGATCTCACTTCTCTGACAAGGTCACTCTCAGCGGAAGATCTCACTACAACATGCAGACGTCTAGAGCAGGAATTTAATGAAAAATGTAGAGAAAGTTGCAGCACAGAGCAGAGCTTAGATACCATGACATCTCAGATGACAAATCTGCACATGTCGTGAGCATCTGAAGCAAATTTATTATATTGATTAAACAAATTGTATAGAGTAGCATATCAGATGTGAAATAATTGGTGTTGGGCAGTGCTTCTCAAAGTGGTGGTCTGTGGACTGGTGCTATTTCACATGCCCACTCGCCATCAATTCCTGCTCTATTGTGCTTGGCATTGTCTTCAATTGAGCCATGTAAAGAGGCTGCAGTCTTATCTGTCACTTTATAAATTTACTGAATTTGATGATAAACGTGCTAGCGCGTTGCTGGATCCTGAAATAGGAGCAAAGAATAGCAATACTGTTTACTTTCTATACATGTCATAAGAGGCAACTATGAGGTTTTAGGGTAGGGTTAGCTATCCCGTTCCATAAATGGTGAAAGTGACCCATATGCCATGCTGAAATCAGATGTGTCAGTCTGAAATGCGTATATTCCGCAACTAAGCCGTATTCCGTTCTCCAGATTATATCCTGCTAATGAGCAGAAGTTTGAGAACAAACACAGAAGAATAAAAATGATAAATTAACCTTTTCAATAAATTTTGTTCATAAAAATATTTTCCAATAATCCAATACATCATATAAGACCTGTGACCTTCAACACACACTGTTATGATTCACTTGATGATTGGGAAACAAATTGTCGGTCTATGGCAACAGTAACTTTGAGAAGCATTGGTATTGAGTCACATATAAGATTTTAAACAAATGGGAGCCACGGTAGTGATGTGTTTAAGTTACTTGTCTGCTTACCAGCAGACCCAGTTTTTTTAAGTTCACTTTTTATTCATGGTTTGTAATATAAATTACATGATTCATCAAGCCACCAGGAAGTAGGGAACCATGGCTCATTCTTTGAGAAGGTTGAATAATGACACCATCTGAGCAAATAAAGTAGGTGATGCTAGGCCGCTGAGCACTTATGGGAAAGTTGTTTGCTAAGCAACTTGTTCAACTCAGCTTACTTTGACCTTATTTAAAACAAATTGTGTAGAACAGAAAAATCAGTTTGTTCCTACTTTGTAGTCAACACATGGTTATCTGTTGGTACAGCAACTGGTTTGTAGTCAACATATGGTTATCTGTTGGTACAATAACTGGTTTGTAGTCAACACATGGTTATCTGTTGGTACAGTAACTGGTTTGTAGTCAGCACATGGTTACCGTATCTGTTGGTACAGTAACTGGTTTGTAGTCAACACATGGTTATCTGTTGGTACAGTAACTGGTTTGTAGTCAACATATGGTTATCTGTTGGTACAATAACTGGTTTGTAGTCAACACATGGTTATCTGTTGGTACAGTAACTGGTTTGTAGTCAGCACATGGTTACCGTATCTGTTGGTACAGTAACTGGTTTGTAGTCAACACATGGTTATCTGTTGGTACAGTAACTGGTTTGTAGTCAACACATGGTTATCTGTTGGTACAGTAACTGGTTTGTAGTCAATACATGGTTATCTGTCAGTACAGTAACTGGTTTGTAGTCAACACATGGTTATCTGTCGGTACAGTAACTGGTTTGTAGTCAACACATGGTTATCTGTCGGTACAGTAACTGGATTGTAGTCAACACATAGTTATCTGTGGGTGCAGTAACTGATTTACAGTAAGTTTAAGCTTCTTTTGGTGTATTTATTAACCTGTTTTGCAATGGAGATATGTTTATTTCCTTTTGTATAATTGTTGCTATATTGTTACAAAATGTGAGAAATCTTGCAGGATATTTTCTTCATAGACTGATAATACTGTGTCACATTATGTAATAATGACATGAGGCATATCACATTATATTATAGCGACATGTCTTTTCGCATTGCGCTATAGTGCGTTTCAAAATAGTTGCCCACACATTCCCTTTAATATCTCAATAACAGTAAACGGAATTTATTGAGATTTTGCAAAGCAGTTTTAATATTGAATGACATAAGAAATTTGATTTCACCAGCTGTTGCTTGGTGACATTAGCACATTTTTTCTTTCTCTAACATGTCTGTGTTTTTCTTGTCACTTTTAATGCACTGTTTTTAGAAAACCGTTTTTCTCTATCAGGTCAGGATCTCTAGAAATACGCAATTGAAGTTTTTTAACTACGCCTACAGTATTACAACATCATTTGTAACAGAAGAATAACAGTTATGTAGGCTTGAATTTTAGTCAAGCTGAATTCCACCGAGTTCAGTCAGTGAATGGCATGTGGTACATCACGATGATGCATCCAGCAGTAATCAACAAGTATGGTCACACTCCACCATCCATGATAATGTGACTCCATCAGGAGGCGATATCGTGATGGAACCTTCAAACTCATTTTCGATAAATACTAACTTTTACTTAGATGACACAAAGCCTCTGCAAACAAAAAAGAAACAAGTCTTCCAATGACCTAGATCGACGCATTTGACTCAAATTTATGTTAAAATTATGCACAGCTTTCAAATCGAGACACAAATAAGTTTGATTGTATTCCAAATTTCACACCAAATGGTCATGTACGGTAGTTTCATTATTTTAACACAAACATCTTTAGTGTTTGTGTACATACATTATATAGACAAATTGCACGTTTTTGGTTCAATTGTGCTGCAAATATTTCTACATTATATCGTTATGTTTTTAAATCACTTCTGAAAATTGTATGCATATCTGTAAAGTAGTTACAGAATTACAAATTTTAAACAGGGGCATGTATTTTGAAACGCACTACCGGTGTATAATATAATGCGTCTTGTCAGATTATTCTATAGTGACATATCTTGTCACATTTTATTATAATGACATGCCTTGTCACATTATGCTATTGTGACATGTTTTATCACCGGCTATAATGACATGTCTTGTCACATGATATAATGTTATGTCTCTTGTCACATTACACTATAATGACACGTGTCTTGTCACATTATGTTATATTGACATCCATCTTGTCACATTATATTATATTGACATGTGTCTTCCAAAACAAAATGTTTTCTTGTGCCAAAACTTTCACATATTTCTTTATGTCTAGTTCTACACAGGTTTTTTTTTTTTAAAGAGCTGTTGATATTTCTATAAGACCACTACTGATGAGGGCCACGTTCATTTTTTGCCCCTATGTGTTCCATGCTTTATAAAAAAGATGTTGATACCTCTCAATTACCTATTTCTGTTTATATTGCATCATTATGTGCGCCCTCTTTTCCCCCAATCTGCTGGCTTACCCTATTGATTTGTATCAAGTGTTGAAAGTGTTACATTTAATCAGTTCCACTCACCTGTGTGTTGCTGGTGCCTGATAGGGGAGCACAAAATAGTGATACTCTTACTTGCCATTGCTCATCATAAGAATAAACGAAGGTTTTTTTGGGATGGAATTAACTGTCCCATGCTTAGAGAGTCAAAGTGACCCAGAAGCCATGCTGAAGTCGGATGTCTCAAGATGAAATGTGTAGGTATCATAGTAATGCTGTAAACTATAAGGCAAAGCATTCCATTTTCTGAACTACATCCTGTTAATCTGCAGGAGTTTGAGAATGAGTGCAGAATAAGTTCCCCCTAGTTTCAGCTTGGGGAATAACTATAAGTCACAAGAATATTTGTCAGAAGAATTAAGTTTCCCCTAGTTTCAGCTTGGGGAACAACTATAAGTCACAAGAATATTTTTCAGAATAATTAAGTTCCCCCTAGTTTCAGCTTGGGGAACAACTATAAGTCACAAGAATATTTGTCAGAAGAATTAAGTTCCCCCTAGTTTCAGCTTAGGGAACAACTATAAGTCACAAGAATATTTGTCAGAAGAATTAAGTTCCCCCTAGTTTTAGCTTGGGGAACAACTATAAGTCACAAGAATATTTGTCAGAAGAATTAAGTTCCCCCTAGTTTTAGCTTGGGGAACAACTATAAGTCACAAGAATATTTGTCAGAAGAATTAAGTCCCCCCTAGTTTCAGCTTGGGGAACAACTATAAGTCACAAGAATATTTGTCAGAAGAATTAAGTTCCCTCTAGTTTCAGATTGGAGAACAACTATAAGTCACAAGAATATTTGTCAGAAGAATTAAGTTCCCCCTAGTTTCAGCTTGGGGAACAACTATAAGTCACAAGAATATTTGTCAGAAGAATTAAGTTACCCCTAGTTTCAGCTTGGAGAACAACTATAAGTCACAAGAATATTTGTCAGAAGAATTAAGTTCCCCCTAGTTTCAGCTTGGGGAACAACTATAAGTCACAAGAATATTTGTCAGAAGAATTAAGTTACCCCTAGTTTCAGCTTGGAGAACAACTATGTCACAAGAATATTTGTCAGAAGAATATTCATTCATTAATTAATTTTCCTTTAGCGCTTAAATTAGCGCATAGGGCAGAGGTCAGATCTCTCAAATTCTGTCTGTTAAAAGCTATTCTGTGCAGTTTGATGTTGTAACACAGTTTGTCACAAAATAATTCGTTTGAATGAAAAAACAATTGGAATGAACTGACTTCTGTTACACAAAAAGGTCTGGACTTTACGATGTTAGTTGATTAATCCAACGATCGATGGAATGACCCAGACTTGATTAGAGAAACGCCCTCCATCAACGGACGTCACTACCGGAAGAATAAAGCACTGGAATATTGTGTGTGGCCAGGAAAGTCTGAATCAGTTATGAGGAATGGGTGATGTATTGTTATAATGACACTGCCAATTAACATATTTTTTTGCCCATATTTCTAGTAATTTTCATCGCACAGCATTGTAAAGGCAACATATGACCTTCAGGTAGTTATTTCTTTTGAAATTTTTTATTTTACCTTATGGTGTGTAATCACAATGCGCTACCTCATGGGAGTCAAATAACACAGTTATGATGATGGTTTATCTCCCTGGCATAGTGGTTAAGTTGTTCACTTTGTGCTGAAAATGTTTGAATTTGACCCATGTTGTCTTGTTTATAAAGTGGATTTTTTTCTAGATTACTGTCGATTATCACTTGAAGCTATGGAGTATGTGCTATGAGCAGTACTCCCAGCAAGTGATGTACTGCTTTGTTGAGAGGGACGGAGTACATTATGGGGGAAACCAAATACAATGAAGTCACTTCTCTAAACCTTTTGAGCCCATTGTGACATTTACTGTACCTTCCTTGCTCTTTTTGGTCTTGAGGACAATGAATGTTTCTGCTGTGAAGACTGTACCTTGGTTTCCAGGTCATATCTGAACACTATAACTCATCACCAGTAATTACTGTGTTCAGGAAGTCACGGTTGCCATTTGAAAAAATCAACATGCCCTGTGAGATTTCCACGCAGAGTTGCTAGATGGAATGTATTGAACCACTGCTTATCCCATGTTGTCCACAGGTTCTGAATGGTAATGAGACGGTTCTGCATGATCAAAGTAAAAAATTTGGTTAATGACCTAATCATTTTGGCTGTTGAGCATCTACCAGAACATGCTTCACTTTTTACTGATGTGCTGGCCATACTTAAAATGATTTTACCACTCTTTTTGTGATGCAAATGGAATTATTGCCAAAAGCCTGTTGAATCTCCCGCATGGTTTCCATTTTGGTATCGCCAAGACTTTGGTAAATTCTGATGCAATATTTACTGCTCTAGTATTTCTGCAAAAATGAATAACTGATCATCTCACATCATCACTTTAATGCTGATAACCAGCTCCTGATGCTGTCTATGGGTGGCGAAAAATTCATGTAAGTACATTGTTGTCCCCTAGACCTCCTCACCAAAAGACTCTTAACTGCACATTGTTGTCCCAGAAAAAATAAGTTTGGATACTTTTTTGAGCAACCTTTGTAGATGACACATTTCAGCTGCGATTGAGAGACCTCAATATTAAATGTGATACAAGTAGAAATGAGCCTATGGGTTTGCTTGAAGTGAATTTGGTTTAAGTTGAAAACCAATCTCTTTAGAATTTTGAATCATGACCATCTGCAATGTAAGACCTACTGGCTAATAGGAAATCAAGCCTATTTAAAATGACTCATTTTACTACCGGGTGTTCCCTTCATTTTCATTGGCTGTCATGCAAATATCACCAATGAAAATCACAGGAAATCAAATGAGTCATAAAGAGGGCTCACTTTCATATTAGCCAGTAGAGCTTATTTTGTAGACGGTTATGGTTCTCCAAGTCTGCTGTGTCTTGTAGAGTCTTCTACTGCAGTAGTTCTAAACCTGTTGTGGCCCCCTTTTGGGACAAGTTATCATCTTATGGTGCCTAAAAACTTTCTTGTCAAGTCACCAAGTATTTCTATGCTTTATTGCTGTAAATCTTGTTCATTGTCCAAGCCCATACCTTTCTGTGGTCCTTCTGGATGGGTGTGACACCCCCATTAAAAAATGTGTCTCTGCGGCCCCTGGGGGAGGTATATAGACCATGTTGAGAACCACTGGTCTTATGCATTAACTTATAAGGTTCTGATGAATAGACATGTTGACATGAAGATGCATTCTCAGTTCCACATTGTATTAACTAGCCCATAGCTTCTGGTTAACTCTCACAGAACACTGCCACATATGTTTTTAAGTTAAGTCCATTATCTTTGCACATCAACCGTTTGTGCTCCAATCACTTTCTTACACATGGTCTCTACAGCACAGACACTAGAAACAGTTAATATCTCAACAGCAAAGCAGATACTAGAAGGGCACAGTGCTCATCAGCACAACAGAGACACTAGCAACAGTGAAGATTTCAAGAGAACATCAGGGACACTAGTAATAGTGAAGATTTGTCATATTTTTGTCCTGTGGTGATGTAGGAATGTTAAAATGTGCCTATTTTAAAATTTGCAGATCTCTTACCTGGACAGCTGCTGTTCAACTACTCTTACCTGGACAGCTGCTGTTCAACCACTCTTAAAGATCTCTTACCTGGACAGCTGCTGTTTAACCACTCTTACAGATTTCTGACCTGAGCAGACACTTTTCAACCACTCTTACCTGGACAACCACTGTTCAACCACTCTTACAGATCTCTGACCTGGACAGCTGCTGTTTAACCACTCTTGCAGATATCTGACCTGTACAGCTGCTGTTTAACCAATCTTACATATATCTGACCTGTACAGCTGCTGTTTAACCAATCTTACATATATCTGACCTGTACAGCTGCTGTTTAACCAATCTTACATATATCAGACCTGGATAGCTGCTGATCTGTATTGTTGAGACTGACATGTTATTTAGACTTATTTGTACACTTAGACTGATTTATATTGTGTCATCTGAATCATTTATACAGATCTGTGTTGCATAGACTGACTGGGTGGTTCCAGTGTGACCTTTGTTAAGACTGACCTGTGTATTTAGACAATAGTGATAGTTAGATGACCTGTGCTATTTACACTGATCTGTGTAGACTGACATGTTTCCATTTTATACTGTTAAATTGTACAGACAGCTCAGATAATCCTATGCTGAAGTGTAATCTGCTTTAATAGTTAATGATAGAAAATTATATGTGGCCATCATGAAATGGCCTCTTACTCTGAAATATTTCTGGAGTTGTTAATCAATAATAGAAACTGGGATGTTGTCTTATTCTGAAATTTTTCTGGAGTGGTTGTCAATCAATGATAGAAACTGAAATGTTGTCTTAATCTGAAATATTTCGGGGAGTGGTTGTCAATCAGTGATAGAAATTGAAATGCTGTCTTATTCTGAAATATTTCTGGAGTGGTTGTCAATCAATGATTGAAATTGAAATGTCTTATTCTGAAATATTTCTGGAGTGGTTGTCAATCAGTGATAGAAACTGAGATGCTATCTTACTCTGAAATATTTCTGAAATGGATGTTATTTCACGTTTTATTTTTGTTCTGGTTGTTGTTACAAGTTTGATATGTTAGATTTAAAATGTTTTCTGATTAATAAAGATTATTGTCAAACTTTAACGTCATATTTGTCATGGTTTAACTGTTTAAAATTTAATAAGTCCACTTCATTAATTGAAGGAGTTACAAACATTCTGAGACATCACAATATTACTAAAGCGACCAAATGTGCCATAGCCTGAAAACCAATTGGCATTCAATCCTGCGATGACTTACAGCTAAAGCAGAGAAAAGGCAATAGATAGATTTATTTATGTATCCAGCAGTACTTGAAGCCACATGATAAAATTATTATACAGGTGGCTCAGTAATAAGAGAGTTAGAATATTCTCAGGTATAAGCATACAGGTCTAAATTAGGTTTTGTTGCCTATCAAAATGGTGGATAAATCTGTTGCCTGTTCTACAACATCGAACTTGAGAATGGAAAAAGTGGCAACAGTGCTTCTCACTTGGCTATAGACGCAAACACTAACACTCATGGTTATTCTATCAGACTCCCAAAGCATTCTGAGAAAGGAGTGTGTCACTCTTCTCAAAAATGCTCAAAGAACCACATGGATCTACATTCCAGGTCATGTGGGAGTTCTAGGCAATAAAAAAGCAGATACATTGGGTGGCAAAGCTGTAGTTGGTCAATGCGAAGAAACAGCTGAGTAATTAGTGCAGTCATTTATACACTACAAAATGATGAGGATGCTGAAAGAGATAATGTACATGTACAGAGAATGTACTCCCAGTAACAACGGGAGTAAAACAAGGATGTGTTTTGTCCCCAGTACTGTTTTGCATCAAGATTGACTGGGTGATGAGGATATGCACAGACCAAAAACAGCTAGGAATCAAATGGGTAAACAACAAGACCCTGGAAGATCTAACCTTTGCAGATAATATTGCTCTTCTGAGTTCAATACACCAAGATCTTTCATTCAAGAATTCAAGAGATTGGTGGTGTATTCTGTTGGTGTCTGCGTGTAGGACATGCCCAATGTAGAACCAACAGTGTTTTCTGATAACATCTGTGATGATTCGTTTGAATAAACAAGAATTATGAAAAAGAATTGGAATGAACTGACTTATGCTACACAAATCGGTCTGGACTTTACAATATTAGTTGACTAATCCAACGATCGACGGAGTGACCTAGATACATACAAAACAATCACTTATGGCCTGCTTACTACACCTAAGCAGTACTGCAGTGGTTCCCTGGTTACTGTAGCATACCTGGAAAATAAAAAGCTGATCTCCTTGCAAGGAAAGGGGGATCATTGGAACTTATAGAAATGTACTATGAATGTAAGACCATGCTAAAAGCAGAATATAAGAAAAAGTGGAAGCAGATGCACCCAACTGCAGAACCAAATGACCTCTACTATCAAATGTCACTCAAGAAACAAACCATCATCTTCAGACTATGAACTGGCCACAACAGACTGAGAAGTCACATGTTCCGAAAGCTGAAGATTGGCGAGACTGACCTGAGAGGGAGAAAATATGGCCTACTGAGACGGCACTACTTCCAGACTTGAGGTGATCCATGGATGACCTGAAGAGTATCACACAATTCATTGAAGCTATTGGCCCTGTAACTTGATATCTGACTGAAGAACGATGAAACCATTTACTGTGCTTGTGGGATACACAACCCAATTTTCTTTGTATATTCATGCTGGTTAACTGGTGTTAGTCGAATTAGACTATGATTACTTCATCCTTGAAGATGAGGACTTGTTCTTCAACAACACTGCCAAAACTTCCTCAGTCTTGAGTCTCAACACTTGATAGGTCTGCTAATATGAACACATGTGCTCCTCAGATTTGTTCAATACTTTTCCATGTGCAATGGGGAGCTTTTACACCAAGTTTTATTTCATATCCAGAAGTTCCGGTTCTCAGTTCGCTACTGCATGTTTTTCCTGTGAAGAAGTGTGGGGAGACTTTCTTTGGGCTGTGAACATAAAGGACGCTTTGCCATAGCAGACACCGCAACAAGTACAGAAAGGATTTTGATTGTACCTCCGAAAGAAAAAATCCTGTCCCAACCGTGGATTGAACCCAGGACCACAGGGTCTGAGAACAGTGTTCTAACCACATGGCCATCAGTTGGTGTGTACAATATCTGAAGCCTGGCTACTAGTTTTAGAGGTGACCATTGCAAGATGTTTGTGAACAAGAAGAGTTTAGTGATGAAATAACAATCACGTTAGTCATGAGTTCAGTCATGTGACAACATTCACAAGTTTATCATGTGTTTAGTCACTTCATTTTAATCACATTCTCTCATGAAATGACAAAAAAAATGACTAATTGATTTACTAGACATCAAAAATTCATTTGGCACTATTATTTTATAAAAACAAAACATATTTTTCATCAAAATAAAGCAACTATCAAAATTTACATTGCTCCAAATATCAAATACTTAGTTTGCAACCAAAGAAACAGCATTTTAAAACAATTTTATCATCAGGCTAGACCACAGGTTCCCAATCCATGAGTCTCAAAGGGTTTCCTGTAGGGTCGCCAGTCAAAACAGTAAACTAAAGAAATATTGATTTTAATGCTCCTTTCATTTTTAATGGGTATCTCAAATTATGGTAACCAAGGTAGCTCTGTTGTTAGTGAACTGGCTTTCTGTTCAGGTGATCATACAAGTAAATTCAAGAAGGAAGCCAGAGGATAAATTAAAAATTCTTGAGTCTAACAGGAATTGAACCAGTCCGTTCAACGGCAACAAATCGCCTAGCAACTCTTGTACACGAGATTTTCCGCACTTGACTAACCGCACCTCCAATAAAAGATGTGATTTTGTCAAGACATTCAAACTGTGCACTAATAACGGACCAATTGAGACAAGGCCTATTACAACAACAAACATCCCGTACAGGTATTGAAGTATCCTCAGTAACAACAAACATATAACATCTGTATTAGTTCTACAATGGCCGATAGGTCTTCTTGTGAACATGGATAACATATATATATATGTGTTTGTTGTTATTTAGGATACTTCAATACCTGTACAGGATGTTTGTTGTTGTTGTAATAGTCCTTGTCTTGATTGGTCCGTTCTCTGTGACTTTAGTGCACAGTTTGAATGTCTTGACAAAATCGCATCTTTTTTTGGAGATGCTGTTAGTCAAGCATGGAAAATCTCGTGTATGAGAGTCGCTAGGCAATTTGGTGCCATTGTACGGACTGATTCAATTCCCGTTAGACTCAAGAATTTTTAATTTATCCTCTGGCTTCCTTCTTGAATTTACTTGTATGAGCAATTATTTGAAGCAAAATTGTACTGTCTATATATGTTATCCATATTCACAAGAAGACCTATTGTCCCTTGTAGAACTAATACAGATGTTATATGTTTGTTGTTACTGAGGATACTTCAATACCTGTACGGGATGTTTGTTGTTGTTGTAACAGTCCTTGTCTCAATTGGTCCGTTCTCAGCAACTTTAGTGCAGTTTGAATGTCTTGACAAAATCACTTCTCTTTTTGGAGATGCGGTTAGTCAAGTACGGAAAATCTTGTGTACGAGAGTTGCTAGGTGATTTGGTGCTGTTGAACGGACTGGTTCAATTCCCGTTAGACTTAAGAATTGTTCAGGTGATCCAAAGTTAAACTGGAAATATATTTTTAAATCACCAATAGCTTCTAGGTCAATTTAACCTAAGCAAAATGGGTACCAGATCTTTTGGGAATGTAAAGATGGCAGGCTTGATGCTGACCACATTTATCACTAGGTATGCCAGTGGTCTTGAAAAATATAGTCCTAGAACTGCATTCCCCAATAAAAGGAAAAAAATTTGTGAAAAAAGTGTGAATAATATAATAATTGTTAAATATCAGTGACTCAATTCTTGTGTGCTACATTATCAGTCATAAACAAATGTCACCATTCTAAGCATTTTGAGTTTTAATTCGCTTATCTTCTTTGTTTATCTGTGAGAGGTGTATTTTCAATGCTTCTTCATTTGAAAACCAAACTAAGAAACAAATGATGAGAATGAATGAGGTTGGCACTATGAAAACCAAACACACATTTTGAAGTCTGTTAAAGAGTTCCATTGCATTCAATATGTCATAAGTTAACAATTATATTTTATTGAAAAATCCATGTCATTATATTTTCTTAGTCCGTTAAAAAAATCATATACCAGGGTTATGGGTCACTTTACTTCTATAAAATGGGGTCAAAAAAGGTTGGGAACCTGTAGGCTAGACAATTTAAAGACATGATAAATAAAATCTCATCTTTATGTGTCTCCACTCTACCCTGTGTGCTTACTATAGGTCAGCATTTGTATGAACAACAGTACTCCTGCATTAAAGTATAATCTTGGTGGATTCATGGTTCTGTGCTATGTTAGACACAAGCAGGTAGTCTGGCTAACTTTCCAATGAACAAATAAAGAGAGGTGATGCTTTAACTCTGTCCATATTGTGTGCGTATAATGCTGGTTTATCCATCTGAAAGTTAAAGTCATTAGCTCAATTTGGTCTTGCTATCTCTTGCAAGGAGGTAGACAGAAAATTAGTATATATAGGCTAGTTTCAGCTAGTGACTCAGTTATAGGCAGTGAATATTTGCCAAAACATCATACATGAATTATCTTCAAAAAGTTCTCGTAATAGTTGACTAGTGCTTATATAAAAGATGAAATTATCAAGATTACATGTTTTGAAGCAGATGTGAACTTCACATATACTCTCAATGAGTTTGTGTTGTTGTTGCATCATCAGAGTTGAAAATGTCCTCGAGTCCTTGATTGAACAAGATACAAATGTCAAATTCTGTGCTTTACTTGACAAGTTACCCACAGAGACACTAACATTGCTTAATAAAACATATAGTGATACCGCAATAAAGAAAATTGCATGTATTTGTGTGGCATAAATGTTTCTGTGAAAGTCATGTTAGTGTTGATGATGATGCACGTAGTGGACGACTGTCTACATCGATCAACGTTGTTCAGAATGTTGCTTGTGCTGACAGAAGACTTAGTGTCGAGAAAATAGCTCAGAAGTTGGAATATCAGTTGGAAGTTGTCACAGTATCCTCTATAATTACTGCACATGCACCATGTATGCCATGGTTTCCAAAATGTTATCTCCCAAACAGAAATGAGATTGACACTGGCATGAGGCCTAATCACTATGGCTGATCAAGATAGCAATTTTCTCAACATAATCATAGGAGATGAGACCGGGTATTCTCAGACAAAATGCCAGTCCTCGTAATAGAAATCTTCTGCATGATCCCAGACACAGAAATTTCGTTCGGACAAGAGCAAAAGGAAAGGTTATGTTAGAAGCATTTTTTTAAAGGGTATTGTATATCATGATTTCATTCTGGAGGCCGAACGATTAACAATGAAATATATGTTGATATCTTTCATAATCTAAGAGATGCAACCAGAACAAACAACAACAAAATATGGAGAAAAAAATATTTGGAAAAAACATTTGGCACATCGATCCCTACTGATAAAGAAGTACCTCACAATGTACAATGTGATTATCTTGGAACAGCCTCCATATCTTTCACTTGCTGATTTTTTTCTCATTCACTCAACTGAAAGGACAACTCAAGGATGAAGTTCACGTTATCACCAATGCAACAAGACAGCTGTGAGAGGTATCAAAGACTGGGTTCCACGAATGTTTCCATCAGGTGTATGCACATTGGCAAGTGTGTAGTTGCCAAAGAAAACTACTTTGAAGGTAATGTAGTGCAGATAATTCTATTGTTTCTTATTTCTATATAATCAATTAATTCTGGGAACTGAAGCTGTTTTCTTGTTTGTTCATCACATGACGATGACCATTTGTTACATCCACTTTTGAAAATTCAGTTAGAATTATGTCCTTTATTATGATATGGCTAATGAGCCCTATTCTGGCTGTAAATGTCCTTGGGCAGTTTGAGCATGGAATTACCATTGTAGATGGTTTTTTGTCTATCCGTGACTTTCTAGCAACTCTCCACTGTTGAGCTGCTGCACTTCTCCTTTCACAAGACACTGCACCTTTTGTTGTGTTTGTAGATCGCCATGTAGCTCTATTTTGTGCTAGTTCTTCCCATGTAGCTTGGTCTATTTCAAATTCTTTCAGTAAGGTCTTTAATGTGCCCTTGTAGCTCCTCCTTTGGCCACCTTGAGATCATATGCTCTTCTGCAACTCACCAAAGAGCAGTATGTTTGGCACATGATAATCTGGCATACAAACCAGATGACCTGTCCAACGAATCTTTGTCTGCATCAGAATAGTGTCAATGCTAGGAATACCAGATCTGTCAAAGACAGTGGTATCCAGAATCATGTCTTGCCATCTGATATTCATAACTTTTCTGAGACAAGTTGTATGAAAGTGATTGAATTTCCACACATGATGTTTATACACAGCCCATGTTTCACTAGCATATAACAGCACAGGAAGTACCACTGCTCTGTAAACTTTCAGCTTAGTCCGTAGGTTAATGCCATTTCTATGCTACACATTTGCATACAATCTGCTGAAAGTCATTGCTTGCCTTCACGATCCTAGTATACACATCATCATCAATGTTGGAATTTTGTGATAATGTACTACTATCTAGGTATGTGAATCTATTCAAAACTTTCAAAGCTACGCTATTTACCTTTACAAACTTTTATTATTACCTTTAGAAGCTACATTGTGTATGTCACTCACTAACAATGAGTGGTAAGTGGGTTGCTTGTAAAGTTTATCCACATTATCCTATAATTTCAGATCTTAATCAGTTTCAAAATATTCAGAATATGTTTCAAATGTTATAAGAAAACACACATGGAAATACCTGGGACATGTTCTAAGACTATATGAAAACAGACTGAACAAGCAAGCAAGCAAGCCCGTATGTGGATAACGAAGGAGAAAAGAAAAAGAGGAACACCCAAAATTACCCTAAAAAACACTGTACTTAAAGAAGGAGAAACAATAGGTAGCAATTCCATACAAGAACTAAAAGTACAGGCGGCGAATCGCAATGAATGGAGAATTAAAACATCTGCCCTATGAAAAACTGTGGCACGAAAGGAACAAACTAACATACTAACTCAGTTTCAAACATTGAGATCTGTTCCCACCCACCTTTGGAATATAAAAGTAGGTTGACAAAGGGTATGTCTTAAGTGGGCAAAACACAGACCCTTACAGAAATGCCCAGATACAGCATAAATATATAATATATATGCTTCAAGATCATCTGAAAAGATGAAAAAAGTCATCTCTATGCAAACTATGACATAGATAATATATATATGTATGTATGTATGCATATATATATATATGAAAATGTGCACATTAATTTTCTATATTTTGTACATACTTAAGAGTTCTCTCATCGCAGGAAAGAATCAGATTTCTAGATCAATACAAAAACAAGATTTCTCTCATTACAGTAAATATGATTAGAATTCTCTCATCACTGGGGAGATAAGCAGATTCTATAAATGTATAATTTGTTTTCAAATAGTGGTAGCTGAACAACCACAGATTACCAATGTTGTCTAGTTTTTGCAGAACATGTCATGTGGATCCCCAACAACATTTCTATCATAATGCTCCTTAATCACAGGAGATGTAAATAAAACAAAACCTTTTCCATTGTCAAAAAATGTTAATGTATAATTGTGCATAATAATGGTTGACGTGATATAAGGGAGAGATATGGTGTACATTACTTTTGAAAGTTGCATTAATTGCTTTAACATAAAAATAAAGCACAACTCAACAGTTTCAACAACCATAAAATTAATAATTTTTAGTAATATGTTAGGTGAGTGCATTCTAAAGCCACACCCATACACATGTAAACATTTAATAAATCCATTGTAAAGATGCACCCATACACATGTAAACAATGAGTATATCCATTGTAAAAAGACACACACATGTAAACATTGAAAAAATCCATTGTAAAGACACTCCCATACACATGTAAACATTGAATAAATCCATTGTAAAGACACACACGTAAAGATGGATGGGTTCAACTATAAATACACACCCACACACATATAAAATTTACAACCATTTACTCAAGCGGAGATCTGAGCACCTATGGACGTGTCCGATGTGCAAAGAGGATAATCAACATACCTAATACCTAATGCCTAATACATTTACAACTAATTTTCTGATTTATATATAACATGTTCAATACAAGTATTATCAGTTAATGGTATTGGAGACATTCCTTGAAACTAATCACTAAATGGTTTGATTAATTGATGAAACATGCTTTATCACTAACAGCCCTGGAATAAATATAAAAGAAAAAGTTACTTATGTAAATAAAACTCATTATAACATTAGACTTACTCCTCAAATGAATGAAGCCATCATAAATAGTAGTCTACAGGTTGAGAATACAAATATATACGGGGTGTCTATACAGTTGCTTTACACTCATGAACATCGTTGGTGATACTATAACACACTAATTGTGTTGTATTTTTGTGCAGATCAGTGAGACATCACTGCTGCAGCAACATTTATGAGAAAAAGAAATTATTGCTTATGTCAATCATGTATTGGGTAAAGTGGCTCGTAGCACAATTATTTCTTGGTCAGCGAATAAAAGTTAACTCTGCAACTAACAGCAGTCTGCTGAATTCTTAAACACCCTTTATGCGTCAGCTACATCTAGGTCTGAAGATGCAAAAAACCATGACAGGATCGGTGACAGTGACATAGAAATTACCACTTTGCTAGAGGAAAAGAATAGTACTTTTAGAAATCTTCAATGTGATCCCTTCACCTTGAGAAATCTTCACCTACAAAAAAAAAACAATATTTTTTTGCAGCACACGCCAACAGAAACCAAGGAGATTGCATGATAGATGATTTCAACAAAAGGCCAGAGATCCAGAATTTCACAGACAGGAGAGACTACAAGTGATTCTATGAAGTATTGAGAACAATATACGGTCCAATTTCTGCAGGATCACCACCTTTGCTTAAAGCATATGAATCAGCTCTGCTTACAGAAAAACCCAGATCCTATACCTATATGCACAATATTTCAAAGCAATTTTAAATAAGTGATCAGTCTACATTGAAGAGGCAATAGATCACATACAACATTACAACATAAGAGAAGAGCTTGACATACTACCAATTGGCTGCCCCTCAAAATGTATCAACATAGTGCAACAGTTCCATGACGGCGTAATGGTCACTGTTATGGAGTGTCATCGCAAGTCTTTCCTGTAACAAATGGGATCAAACAAGGATCCATCCTTGCTTCAACACTGTTCAGCCTGATGTCTTTTGCCATGCTGACAGATGCATCTAGATCAAGTGACATAACAGGCATAGAAATAAAATATAAAACAGACTGAAAACTTTTCAATATTCTGCGTTGCAATGGTCAGGAAGCTCCTTCATGCAGATGAATGCACACTGTTTATTTATTTGCCAGATAGTACATACCGGTAATTTCCCTAAACCAATTTGCTGAAGCCTGCAACAACTTTCACTTCACCATCAATACAAAGAAAAGAGAGGCCATGTTACAACCTACATCAAACAATACATATTTATATTCCCATATAAGAATCAAAGAAGAAGAAATTTGAACAGTCAATAGTTTCACCGACCTGGGCAGCACTCTCTCACAAGCCATAAACATTGACACTAGAGTAAACAATAAAATAGTGAAAGCTAGTGCCACATTTGGAAGACTGTGCAAAAATGTATGGGACAGAAAGGGAAAACAACTACCATCAAACTCATAGTTTACCAAGCAGCAGTAATATCACCACTTCTTGATGTCTGTGAAATATTGACAGTATTTGCGAGACATGATACTCAGCCATTTCCACCTAAGCTGCTCAATGTCCCACAGACTCTCCCCACATATGCTTAGAGTGCTATAGACAATTCCAGTCACGTATAGGACTCATTAGTCACAGTCTGTCACACCGAAGACACCATCATCCAAAATGAGCTGAATGGTCATTGTTGACTAGACAGGCAAACAACAAAGTGGCTCAGAGCACAACAAAGTTATTTCTTGATCAGTAAATACAAGTTCACTCTGCAGCTAACAGCAGACTGCTGTGTCATGCTATACACTGGAACATGGATTTACACAACTTTCAATGATGTCATATTGAGCATAGATATTTCTTTTCATATTCAGTGCATAACAACTTTATAGATACCATTATATAAAAATCAATACCAAACTCAGAAGTTTGCTTTCAAGTCTTCATAAAGTCAGATAGAGAATAATATGCAGCTGTGATAGAGAGATGACTCAGAGAATAATATGCAGCTGTGATAGAGAGATGACTCAGAGAATAATATGCAGCTGTGATAGAGAGATGACTCAGAGAATAATATGCAGCTGTGATAGAGAGATGACTCAGAGAATAATATGCAGCTGTGATAGAGAGATGACTCAGAGAATAATATGCAGCTGTGATAGAGAGATGACTCAGAGAATAATATGCAGCTGTGATAGAAAGATGACTCAGAGAATAATATGCAGCTGTGATAGAAAGATGACTCAGAGAATAATATGCAGCTGTGATAGAAAGATGACTCAGAGAATAATATGCAGCTGTGATAGAGAGATGACTCAGAGAATAATATGCAGCTGTGATAGACTTCTCAGAGAATAACACATAAAGGGAGACTACTCAAAGAATCATATATAGGGTAGCAAAAAAAAGTGTAATATTCAGGAGAGAATAGTAGAATGGTTTACAGGGAGACTACTCAAAGAATAATACACAGGGGAACTTTTTATAGTACACTATAATAGTATACTGACTACTCATAGAAAATGAGAATATTATACAGGGAGACTATTCAGAGAACAGTATACAGGGAGACTGCTCAGAGAATAGCATACAGGGAGACTGCTCAGAGAATAGCATACAGGGAGACTGCTCAGAAAACAGTATACAGGCAGACTGCTCAGAGAACAGTATACAGGGAGACTGCTCAGAGAATAGCATACATGGAGACTGCTCAGAGAATAGCAAACAGGGAGACTGCTCAGAGAATAGCATACAAGGAGACTGCTCAGAGAATAGCATACAGTGAGATTGCTAAGAGAATAGTATACAGGGAGACTGCTCAGAGAATAGCATACAGGGAGATTGCTAAGAGAATAGCATACAGGGAGATTGCTAAGAGAATAGTATACAGGGAGACTGTATTCAGAGCCCTGGAATAAATATTAGTATACAGTCGTGAGACTATAACCTAAGACATCTACTGTTTTTACTATAAATATACTACGAGAGCTACTAATTGTTATACAATAATTATTGTATCATAGGGATACATTCTGTTATAAAACTGTGGAGTTTGAGGTAGCAGGCTTACCTGAACCATGATATGCTTCATTTTTGATGGTTATAAACTGTGATAGAACAAAACTGGACTCACATCCACATTTCTGAGACACCTCACCACAAAACGTACAAATTAAGTTAACAAATGTCTATTGTATTATATAATATTGCTTTGTTGATATTTCTATGCACAATGTCTTCAAACTGTTTATTTAACAGGAGGGTTCTTCTTTTGACTATTTCAAACATAAATTTGTCTCTGGTACATGATCTCTCAGAATCAACTTTCTTCTATTCCATAAAAAACACTTTTCTGTTTGGATAGTAGGTAGCTATAATTTCATTTTAATAAGTTCTCTATATGATAATAAATCAATATCATTTGTCCTGAGTAATATGTGCTCTGATTACCGCAGATGTCCCTCACGTGTTGATTTTGAGCAACACAGATATGTTCACAATGACATTTAATGTCACTATCTCTAACCCCAACCCTGAGAAAACCCTGTTTCTTTACATTAGCTTACCTACATTAAACACCTGCCACTGTAATCAGAGCAGATAGTATATTCTCTTGTTTGGATAGTAAACAGCTATATGTTACAAAATGTCAGCAGAAATGCCCAACACTAGTAACTGTTCTAGTGGGAAGACAGAAAGTAATGTACAAACATGAAAAACTTATAACTTGTTTACAATGTACCAGATACTAGTCATGAATCCAGCTGATATAACAGGTATGACATCACCTGGTTTATACACTTGGAAACACTAATGAAACAGGGAGCTAGACATTGTGCTAGGAATACATTCAATAACCAAATTAAAAACCAGCATTTAGAGACAGAAATAATTTGGGTAAACATGACTGCTATTGATATATATATATATTGTTGGCACAGTGCTTGAATACAATGTATTAGCATTGCATAATATGTAAGTCTAAATAGTGTAACAGGAGATTTATCATTTTTTATATTTTGTCATGAGATATATCATGGCTATATTGTATGTCATGAGATTTATCATGCCTGTATTGTGTATACCAAATTTTAAAAAAAACAGCATTTAGAGACAGAAATAATTTGGGTAAACATGAATGCTATTGATAAAGATATATATTATATATAGTTGGCACAGCACTTGAATACAATTTATTAGCATTGCATAAGATTAAGTTTATATAGTGTGACAGAAGATTTATCATTTCTATATTATGTCATGAGATTTATCATGATTATATTGTGTTTCATAAGATTTATCATACCCATTTGGTTTGACATGAGATCTATCATGACTATGTTGTGTGTCATGAGATCCATCATGTCTATGTTGTGTGTCATGAGATCCATCATGTCTATGTTGTGTGTCATGACTATGTTGTGTGTCATGAGATCCATCATGACTGTTGTGTGTCAGGAGATCCATCATGACTATGTTGTGTGTCATGACTATGTTGTGTGTCAGGAGATCCATCATGACTATGTTGTGTGTCATGACTATGTTGTGTGTCAGGAGATCCATCATGACTATGTTGTGTGTCATGAGATCTATCGAAAAGCGTAGATATCGCAGCAGGGCTGTAAACCATGACACAACGCATTTCGTTCTCCGGACTACATCCTGCTAATATGCAGGAGTTTGAGAACGAACGCAGAAGAAGAAGAAGATGAGATCCATCATGACTATGTTGTGTGTCATGAGACCCATCATGACTATGTTGTGTGTCATGAGACCCATCATGACTATGTTGTGTGTCATGAGATATATCATGACTATGTTGTGTGTCATGACTATGTTGTGTGTCATGAGATCCATCATGACTATGTTGTGTGTCATGACTATGTTGTGTGTCATGAGATCCATCATGACTATGTTGTGTGTCATGACTATGTTGTGTGTCATGAGATCCATCATGACTATGTTGTGTGTCATGAGATCTATCATGTTTATATTGCGCTATATGAGATCTATCATGTCTATATTGCACTATATGAGATTATCATGTCTATATTGCACTATATGAGATTATCATGTCTATATTGCGCTATATGAGATTATCATGTCTATATTGCGCTATATGAGATTATCATGTCTATATTGCGCTATATGAGATTATCATGTCTATATTGCGCTATATGAGATTATCATGTCTATATTGCGCTATATGAGATTATCATGTCTATATTGCGCTATATAAAATTAATCATGAGTATATTTTGTGACTTAATAGTAATCATGTATATGTTGTTAAGTGACATATTCTTTCCAGAACGTTGTAATCTTTTAAAATTTCAGTTTGGCAAGCTGTCCTGCCTCCTCCAATGACATATGCATGTATTCTTGGCTATGTCATGTCCAACAACGTCTTGGGTGACTCGTAAAATCTGATCGAAAATTTCACCACATCCATAAGGAAATTCTGGACACAATAATCCTGTATCATGTACATATTGTGAAATTTTTTGTTTCTTCTTCTTGATTAGAAACTGGCTTCACAGCACACGGGGCGCTCCCATAAGTACTCCGGTCTCCATTCCAGCAGCCATCTCAGTGTGTGATATATTTTCTTCTTTCATTTATCACCATGTGACATGAGATTAATCATGCCTATAACAAGTGACATATGCTTTATGTGTATATTGTGTGACATAAGATTAATCCAGTACTTATACTAACTATCAGTGATATTTTCTATAATTCTATAATTAACAGTACATCTACTAGCTATCATATAACTTCAGGAAGCAATTCTACTGCATTGCTAACTATCATAGTACTGTTAGTTAGTTCTTTAGTACTTTTGCTGGCTGTGTAGTACTTCTGTTAGCTATCATAGTACTTCTGCCAACAACCTACTAATGTTGCTAACTATCATAGTACCAACATTTATAATAGTACTTTAGCTGTCTATCCAGAACTGTTGCTAGCAAACACAGCTGTGTTGTTTTCTAGCATAGTACTTCTGTCAATTATTATAAAACTTCTGTTGGATATGGATGTATTGATACTATCTATGTCAGTGATGCTTGATTTTTCTTGTGTTATTGTTGGTCAACTCGCCATTGATGTAGCTTTCTGGACGAAGAGTTCCAAAAAAGAATGAGTGATGCTTGAAGTCCAAGTAGGCAGTGAAATTGTAGCCCATGTTTGAGTAACCAATCAAATACTCACAAATTGAAAACATGCTGAAGGCTGCAGATTTAAAAAAATATATATGAGTACATGAGAATATATATATAAAATATATATTTCACAACTAGACATTTCAAAGGAGCTGATTGTTTCAAATATGCATTTCATAAGAGTTGATTATTTCACAACTAGACTATTTTCATATGATTTCATCATTTCACAACTATGCATTTCAAGTGATCTGATAGTTTCAACCAGTCATTTCACATTAATTTGTAACTTTGATAAAACATTTCATATGAGTTGATCATTTTGTAGACATTTCAAGTGAATTGATAAATTCATAGATTTGATTATTTCATAGAGATTTCATATGATTTGATCATTTCAACTAGTAATTTCATATTATTGAAATTCAAGTGAAGAGCTATAAGATCACATAAACCTACTCAATAAAATCTGCCTCAATCACATCAAAATCAATAAGAAGTAATGTCTATAGGCAGAGAACCCAATACAATCACTATAAAGAATAGGTGTCAACTAGTACAGATTTACAGCCACAAAAAGGTCGGTGAGGGAAGAAGGGGGGGGGGGTGTGTGTGTGTGTGTCCCGTAATTATTACTAATGCAGATGTTTTTATAAGAATACAGATTTCAATTTGACAAAATACCAAAATATGAATTTATGGGGAAAAAAATATAAGCTGACAGGTATGATAAGATAAATGATCAACTACTGAAATAAGTGCAGGAATTTAAATATTTTTTGGAAGCAGTTTTACAGACGATGGAGAAATGGACAGAGCATGAGACAAGGATTCAAAAAGTTAACTACGTAAATTATGAACGTATACCAATCTTGAGCACATGGAAACATGATGAAGCACATGACCATGTGGTTAGAATGCCGTTCTCAGACCCTTGAGGACTCTGTTTCAATGTACGGTTGGGACAGGATTTTTTTTCGGCATCCTTTATTTCCACACCCCATAGAAAACTACCCTGTTCTCCTTCACAGGAAAACATGCAGTAATGAAAATTTACCAATCTTGAAACACAAATCTATCATGATTGAAACCAAATGGTAAAACATAAAGCTTACTATGCGTGAAATGTGATGTCTAAGAAAAGCAGCAAACAGAACAAGAAGAGATAATGTGAGGAATGAAGAGGTTACAAAAGCTGTTGAAACAACATCTATGGTCAAATATTTTTAAAAACATAGACTGAAATGGTTTGGCCACTTAATGAGAATGAATCCTTATTTGCCAGGAGCAAGATCATGCAATATGAAAATAGAAATAGCAAGATATAAAAGAACACAGAGAAAAACGTGGATTGAATGAGTTACAGACATTCTGAGACATCATAATATTATTGCATATCAAGCGGTGAAATGTGCCATGGTTTGAAAACTAATTATCATTCAATCCTGTGACACCTAACAGCAAAAGCAGAGTTAATACAATAGATAAAAAGATAGATAACCTCCACTAGTGATATATATTTAATACTTGATCCTTATTTCATTGTGGTGACTACTGGCTAATAACTGAATAATTTCTAACCGCAACATACATTGATAAATTATCGTCACATCAAACAAATTATTATGCTACAAAAAATTAATTTGTTTACAATCTAAATATCTATCTCCATCTAAGTTCCTTCAACATTGAATACAGTGCATGGGGCAAAAACCAGAGCTCTCCAGTTCGAGCGATGTGACGCTACTATATGTAATTCCTGTATGTGGTTGAAACCCATAGTCTCTTTGATGGTTGTTCTGTGAAGATTCTCTCTTGACTTTCCTCATTTTCTTTTGCCATCTGGTACCCATTTTAATGCTTGTAGTGGCAGTCTGTTTTCATTCATTCCAAGAACATGTCCAATATAAGTCCATCCTTTTCTTCTTAATGTTGTAGAAAAATATTGCTATTTGGTGTCTTCTCTTACATGTATGTTTGACTTGAATTCTTCCCAACCAATATTTAAGAGAGTCTTCTAAGACTTTTATTTTCAAATGAGTTCAATTTCTTCTCCAGCTCATGTCATTTTCCAACTTTCGCAACCATATGTCAAGATGGATATCACATTAGAGTTGAACACTCGTAGCTTGGAATGTTTACTTATTGTTTTTTATTTCCAGATGTTTGTTAGGTAGTGGAACGAAATTCTGGTAAAAATCTATTTTGTTGTATCTCCATATTATGTGTCATTTTGCTGCCTAAAAAAAAACTGATCAACTGTCTGTATTTTTTCTCCGCTGAGGGTGATTTTAAGGTTACAGTTAATAAAATTCATTAACTTAGTCTTGAAAGTGTTGACCTGAAGGCCAATTTGTTCTGAAAGATGACAGTCATTCAGCATATCTTGTGCATTATCAGGGCTTAGACTTAACGCCAAGTCATCTACAAAATCAAGACCACTAAAAGTTCTAACACCTGTCAATTTTACACCAAAATGTTCATTTAGGATGTAATTTTTTATAACCCAGTCTACAGCAAAGCTAAAAAGTAATGGTGACATAATGCAGCCTTGTTTTACTCCTGTTTCTATGTAACACCATTCAGTCCTACTCTTTGTTTTAGCACAGCATCTTGAGTTGTCATATAAACAATGAGTTGTCATATAAACAATGAGTTGTCATATAAACAATGAGTTGTCATATAAACAATGAGTTGTCATATAAACAATGAGTTGTCATATAAACAATGAGTTGTCATATAAACAATAAGTTGTCATCCGTACTAGTTGATAGCTATGCACATGGTCATCACTCTGTGTGCCTGATGAAAAATAAGACAGTAGAAAGTGGTGCCTGACTGTGTTGTTCATCCATCACAAGTGATGATAACCATTTGTTACATCCACATTATGAAATTCTGTTAGAGATATGACCTTGTTTATGAGTTTGTAGGTGTCTGATAAGCACTATAGTGGTCTTAAATGTCCTTGGATGCTTTGAGCATGGAATGATCACTTTTGATAGTGTTTGATCTGACATTAATATTAATTCTATCTAATCTCCGTTATTGAGCTACTGCATTTTTCCTTTTTTTCACACAATATTGTGCCTTTTCGTTATTTCAAAGTGCCATGTAGCTCAGTTTTGTTCAGTATCTTCCCATGTGTCAAAGGCTTTCAGTGACATCTTTATTCAATGGAGAGCCAAGAAAACTAACGTAGAAGTTCTCAAAGATGCTGGAGTAAAATGACAGAAAGTTAGAAATCAAGAATTTTAGGGCATTTGATGTGATGAAAAAAGTAAAACTTGAACATTTAGTAACCACCAAAAAGATCAAGAGAAAGACAAGGAGTGAAATTTCTGGATGGGTTACAACTGTGGCACAAAAGGAAGTCACCAACTGAATTTATTAACAACTCAAGAGACATAAAGTTGTGAAGAAGCATGATCGCCTATGCCACTCAGCATAGCACTTGATTGATTCATTCATTGATGTAGCTCAGTTTTGATAAGAATCTTCCCATGTTTCAAAGGCTTTCAGTGATATCTTTAACAAATCTATTGTGTGACTATAAACATACAGACATAGACATACTCACCTCCTACGACACAGTATATTCTATGTAGAACAAAGAAGAAGAGAAGTCCTGCAGTAGCTGCCATTATAGAAATGAACATCACTTTTTTCCACCAGTAAGACAACTTTTCCTGTCACAGAAGAACAATAAAAGTGAAAAAATATCAAAACATTCTACAAACATTAGCACATATTTTCATATTATATTAACCAATATCACAGGCTGACAACATCTACTATCACCATTACAGGTAACAACATCTACTACTGTCAACACAGCTAACAACATCTACTAACATCACAATAAACAACATATACAGTCAACACAGTTAACAAGATCTATTATCATCAACACAGCTAACAACATCTACCACTGTCAACACAACTAACAACATCTACCACTGTCAACACAGCTAACAACATCTACTAACATCACCTACCATCAACACAGCTAACAACATCTACTAACATCACCTACCATCAACACAGCTAACAACATCTACTAACATCACCTACCATCAACACAGCTAACAACATCTACTAACATCACCTACCATCAACACAGCTAACATCTACTAACATCACCTACCATCAACACAGCTAACAACATCTACTAACATCACCTACCATCAACACAGCTAACAACATCTACTAACATCACCTACCATCAACACAACTAACAACATCTACTAACATCACAGCTAACAACATCTACTTTCATCTATCCAGCTAACAACATCTACTAACATCACAGCTAACAACATCTACTACCATCATCACAGCTAACAACATCTACTTTCATCATCACAGCTAACAACATCTACTAACATCACAGCTAACAACATCTACTAACATCACAGCTAACAACATCTACTAACATCACAGCTAACAACATCTACTAACATCACAGCTAACAACATCTACTACCATCATCACAGCTAACAACATCTACTTTCATCATCACAGCTAACAACATCTACTACCATCATCACAGCTAACAACATCTACTAACATCACAGCTAACAACATCTACTAACATCACAGCTAACAACAGCTACTTTCATCTATCCAGCTAACAACATCTAATATCATCATCACAGCTAACAACATCTACTACCATCATCACAGCTAACAACATCTACTAACATCACAGCTAACAACATCTACTAACATCACAGCTAACAACATCTACTAACATCACAGCTAACAACAGCTACTTTCATCTATCCAGCTAACAACATCTAATATCATCATCACAGCTTGATGGAAACACACAAATGATGTGTATGTTGAGTGTGTATATACATACAACAATCTCTAATAACATCATCACAACTAACAACATCTACTAACATATCATCACAACTTGATGGAAACACACAAATGATGTGTATGTTGAGTGTGTATATACATACAACATACATTGTGTGTGAAGACTCCAGCTCTGCTCCAGTTAAACAAGATGGTGTTGAGAAGCATGTAGCATAAGGATGTCACCATGAACACAACAAAGATTTTCTCATGGATGGCTGAAACAAGTAAACAAACAGGAGATAATATATGTTTGTGTACTCATGCGTGTGTGTAAGTATGTACGTGGTCATGGAATTCTTCTACTGATGTCTATACCCAGACAAGGTCCTCATGCTTGTCTTCAGATCGCAGGTGAGATGGTAAATATGTTGCCTGTGTGTGGTATGATAAATATGTTGTCTATGTGTGGGATGGTCAATGTGTTGCTTGTGTGTGGGATAGTAAATGTACTGCTTGTGTGTGGGAAGGAAAATAAATTGTTTGTATGTGTGAGTGGAATGGTCAATGTGTTATTTGTGTGTGGGATGCATTGTGTATGAGACATAATTTAAATAGTCTATATATGGTGATCCTCTCATAATTTTTCCCCAGCTTTAGCAGGTCCCTCCCTACATTAGATTACAGCCATAAAGTTGCAGGGAAACATACTTTGATATTTTCACTAGCTGTACTGGCAGAGAAATGTTACTGTAAATGTGAACAAATCCCATTTAATCTTTAGCCTGAGATCGATCAATTTGTAAATCTCTATAAAGTCAAAAATCTCAAATCTGTCTATTTCAAGAATACACCATGTGTAGGTGCTTTAGAAGTTTGGTTAGTTGTCTAATCATGAGATATCACAGAAGAGCAATGTGCATCTTTACATGCAAAAGTCACACATATAAAAATTATGAATATCTGTAATAATATAAGATATAGTAAAACTTGACCATGAATCAATTAAGCCCTTATCCAACTAGAGTGTTTACACTATATCAGGTGCATAGGCCATGGATTTTCCAGTTGTCTCTATCCATGTATATGTTTTCAGCCTGATTCCTTGCAATTTCCATCTCTGTCACGCCTTCTTCTTCTACGTTTGTTCTCAAACTCCTGTAGATTGGCAGGATGTAGTCTGGAATGCATTGTATCATGGTTCTCTGCAAAATCTGCCCCTTTCAGCCTGATACATAATTTCAGCATGGCTTCTGGGTCACTTTGATCCAGATGTGTTGAGATAGTCAACTATGAGATGGTCTGCCTCTGGCTTTATAGCCGTGATGTCTATGTGTCATGGCCATCTGTGGCATGCTGTCTGTTGGTAGACTGGAAATATGTGAAAATCAATTGATATGTTGTCGCTTGATGTGTTCCAATACTGGTATTGTTTTGGTTATCTGTCTGATGTTATTGTTTCTAATTCTTTCTATCTCTTAATGACACTTCGAGTATTTTCCTAAACACGTCATTTCTGCTGTCAAAGTTTTTCTTTTGTCTTGTGCTGTCACTGTCCAGGTTTATCACTGGTAGAACAGTGAAGGGATAATAATAGTCTTGCATAATGCAATTTTAGTCATCTGTGTTTACATTTTTATTCTTAAAAATATGTGTCATCTGTTATGACATACACAGAAGGTAAACATCATTGCTATTTTTGCTCCCCTTTATGTCCTAGCAAAACACAGGCACCTGTCAAGTAATTCATGGTCTTTCTTCTCCTCAGGTTCTCAGGTCTTCCCTGTTGACTGTGGTTCCATGTCACTTATTTCCTAGCGCTATCTTTTACAGGTTTTCTGCGCATGTGTCTAATCCATTTCTATTTTCTCACCTCAATCTAGATGTCCACCAAATCATAGCCTATTTGTTTCTATATCTCTTCACTTCTTCTCTTATTCTGCCAACTAATGTTTTGTATCCTTAAGCATTTATTCACAAATGTCATAATTTATGCTGTATTGTTTGTCATATTCCAGGTTTCTGAGCCATACCATCATAATGTCTTCACATTTTATTAACTCTTTGTCTCCGTACGGTTTTCCTGCTATGCCGAACACGATAGTAAATTCATATTAAAATGTAGATTTGAGCGGCTTTTCGGCATAGTGGGTCTCCAAAATGTAGATATTAGCGGCTCAGTGGACATAGAGAGTTAAAGAATGTGAGTTTGATTTGTAGGTTTATACCTTTGCTCTGGAAATGTCTTTAAAATTAAAATATTGAAGACTAAATAAGATGTATAAGAATATAAGAGATGCGTACAACTTACGATAATTCTCTCTGTTATGTAGGATACTAGCACTAGAGATGAGTACAACTTACGATAATTCTCTCTGTTATGCAGGATACTAGCACTAGAGATGAGTACAACTTACGGTAATTTTCTCTATTTGTTATGTAGGATACTAGCACTAGAGATGAGTACAACTTGTGATAATTCTCTTTATTTGTTATGTAGGATACTAGCACTAGAGATGAGTACATCTTATGATAATTCTCTCTATTTGTTATGTAAGATACTAGCACTAGAGATGAGTACAACTTACGATAATTCTCTCTATTTGTTATGTAGGAAACTAGCACTAGAGATGAGTACAACTTACGATAATTCTCTCTATTTGTTATGTAGGAAACTAGCACTAGAGATGAGTGCTCCACAAAGTTAAGCCAGAAGTTAACTTTAATGAGGAATCTGTATTTGGAAAGTCTGTGAGGTTGCACGTAGGGTATCCGACTGACATAGTGATTGTAGTGGATAAGGCTTACTGCAAATCTAGGAGCAGAGTGCAGAGCTATACAAGTACGCCATAGATATGTCTGAGGTGTGATGCCAGTCACTGCACTTATAGACGGAATAAAGTTTTTCACCTGCAGAAATAATTGTAGTCATCAGTAAATACATAACAATTGTGCATATAAGACATATAAACTGTATGAAATGATAGTCATTCCTTTCAACCGTTCAAAGTTTTCAGATGATAGTCAACCTGTCACTCTGTAAAGTTGTCACATAATAGCTATACTTTTCAACTTGCAAAGATTTTCACATGGTAGTCATACCTTTTAACCTGTAAAGTTTTCACATGATAGTCATCCCTTTCCACCTGTAAAGTTTTCACATGATAGTCATCCCTTTCCACCTGTAAAGTTTTCACATGATAGTCATCCCTTTCCACCTGTAAAGTTTTCACATGATAGTTGTACCTTTCAACCTGTAAAGTTTTCACATGATAGTCATCCCTTTCAAATTGTAAAGTTTTCACATGATAGGCATCCCTTTCAAATTGTAAAGTTTTCACATGATAGTCATCCCTTTCCACCTGCAAAGTTTTCAGATGATAGTCATAGCTTTCAACCTGTAAAGTTGTCACATGATAGTCACACCTTTCAACCTGTAAAGTTGTCACATGAGTCATACCTTTAAATCTGCAAAGCTTTCAGATTAAACACATACATTTCAACATGCAAGGTTTTAAAATGATACTCATGCCTGCCAACATGTAAGACTTTCCCTCACAAGGTAACCTTTGCAGCTACATTTGGTTACATCATTAGCTACAATGGTGAAACCCTTACATCCTTGATGTAACCTTTTTCATAATTTTCTCATTAAAGCTCACCCAGGTACTGTTGGTGTATTCTAAGGCACAAATGTCCTACCATTTTGTAAAGTTACTGATTAGACGAGCAGTTTCATTAAGATCTTTCAAGGAACATTTTAAGACAAAAATATATTAGAAAAATTTCACATATTTTCACTCATTATTTTATGCTCATTCATACACATACTCCTGTTGGTTAGTCAGAACAGAATGCATTATGTCATGCTTACATCTTGACTTACAATATCTGCACCTTTCAGCCTATATTAGCATGACTGTTGGTCACTTTGAAATATGGGATCTGACAGCTACATCCACCTCACATATTTGTACTCATCCCTTACAAAACACATGGCAGGTCAGTGACAGCCACATCCACCTCACATATTTGTACTCATCCGTTACAAAACACATGGCAGGTCAGTGACAGCCACATCCACCTCACATATTTGTACTCATCCCTTACAAAACACATGGCAAATTATATAAATACATATATATCTTTATGTGCTGTGTCTTTTACAAAACATTGTCCTAAGTGCCACTCTTTAAGCCTCTCGGTTGTGTGCAAGCTGCTTATATGCGACAATAATAATTTCTTATAACACAACAATATTACTATTGTCTGAAAAGATGCCTATGAGTACTTGACTATGGTAAATACTATATATATATATATATATATATATATATATATATGAAGAATATACGTGAAAATGAATCAATAACATTTACATACAAAAGAAATTGTTAATCAGGATATGCAATTACAGATTAAAAACAAAAGATATATTCCTCTAATTCTTGGCAACTTACTACCACCCTTCAACAGCTGAGAGTCCATTTACTGATGCATCTACAGTGTTAAACTCTCAATGTTTTCAAAGATCCATAACAAGGTAATGATTAGTGATTATCTGAAGCAATGGTGGTGCACTTTGAGCAGCCCCATCGAAGTTATATCTCTTTCAGCAATGGCGAAGTAACTATGCTTATAATCCCTAAAGTCTTTTCATTATTATCTTTCTTATTTTACCCCTCAATTATCTTCTTCTATTATATTCTAGAGCAATACCGAGCTCCTTCAATCTCTTGATAACAGTCTCACCCACCATGGTGTCCTCGCCCAACAAGTGCATACATGGGAAGTGAAAATGTCTTGAAAACAATGAAGAGGATGATGAAAGAGACAATATGCATAATCAGATAATGATAGCAATGGGAATGACCAGAGAAGAGGAACTGCATCCTCTCTCGAAAGCTCAGAAGAACCCACACCCAACAACTGACTGGGACATTGTAGGTACTTGGACATCTGGGATTAGCGTGTTTGGAAAATTTTGCTTAGGTTATAAATTTCTTGTGATAGGGTTTAAAATAGTGATGGCATCGTTTGAAACTAGATTTATTAAGTTCTGTAACCACTTTTCTTTTTATATATGGAACTTTTAAAAGAGTAAAACAATGCCCAAACCAGCAGTTAATTTTTTAAAACAACATTTGTTTAAATTATGCATAATTTCCAACATTTTGAATATTAATTTGTTGTACGTGCATCTGAGAATCACAACAATGTGATCAACAGATGTGTCTTGTCTTTGCAAATACAAAGTTTCTGTGGTATTTTATTATGTTTAATAGATTTATAATTTATTTTCGTCATAATTATGCCAATTAGCAGCCATTTTGAATATCAATTAGTTATGTGTCCATCTGAAAATTCTAGAAATATGATCGACATAAGCGTCTTGTCTCCACAAACATGTAGAGTTTGTGGGTAAAACTACGGATCAACTCTTCACTGTGCCATAAATAGCACACAATGTTTACATTTTTAACTAGCCGACGTCTTGAATTTCCATGTAACACCGATAAAATTAATGGACGCCGTGACGTCACATCTCCCGACGCAAACGACATCAACCACATTTATAATTATAACTTTTATAACTAATTTATTTTTTTATTTATAACTGATCCTATCCCTTATTCCTATCCCAAATCTAAATACTAATTCCAAATTAATATGCCTTTTCAATTAATATACTTTAATTTTAAATACAAATTGTATTAATCACACTGCAACGGTTAGGTAATACCTCGAAACTAGAACAAAGGTCACAGTGAAGAGTTGATCTGTAGTTGCAACCAGTTTGTGTATTGTATTATTGAAAATAACAAAGATAATTTAGAAATTATCAGCTTGGCTACATTTTGTGGTCACAAGTTTTATTTATATTTTCCTATCTTCTTCTTCTTTCTCAAACTCCTGCAGATTAGCAGGATGTGTCCAGAGAAAGGAATGCGTTGTGCCGTGGTTTACAGCATTGCTGCGATATATGCGCCTTTCGGCCTGACACATCCGACTTCAGATGGCTTTTGGTCACTGACCCTATATGGGATGGGACAGCCAACTCCATCCCATAACCTCCTTAGTCGCCTTTTACGACATGCGTGAAAGGTAAACAGTGTTGCTATTCTTTGCTCCCCTTTCGGGCCCTGGCAAGACACAGGCGATATTTTCCTATATGTTTCCTGTAATTATTTTGATGTCAAATTCATTAGAAAATAATCATAACTTTTTTTGGATTGACGTACAGACTTGGTTGAGATATCGTTAAATTGCAATTTTTAAGGGCTATCTAACTATATTATTTGTAAGTATGTAGCACTATTTTTTTTAAAATTTGTCTAAGTACCTAGACATTAAGCTTATATAATTTTCAATGATTGAAGGAATAGCAAAGTAGATCACTCATGGGAATGCCCTTTGTGAAGTGATTTCTGATCAAGAATTAAGAACTACGATTAGTGACACATTTATGGTGCTAATGGGTAAATTAGATATTAGGGTAAATTAGATATTAGGGTAAATATAATATGAGTTAGACGAGGTATCTGAGAGACAAAGTGATGAATATTGGGGGGGGGGGGGTGTTTAACTAGATAACTATGGGAGACTTGGACCCTTTTCAACTTTTGTCTGGAGGAGTTGAGCGAGCACTATCCAGCTCGATCCATAGCCCCATTGTCCTATGCCACAATCGTGCATGATGCCAGTTGATCTGCTCTTTCATTGCCTCGAACACCCACATGTCGTAGCATTAAAATAAATGTAATCACTTTCAGCCTCACCTTTCTCAAGGCCTCAATCCACTGTTCACGAAGGAGACCTACTACTTGTACCTTCCTATTCTATCACATACTCATAGAGTCACTCAATATGCAGACCTGGGCACAAGTACAGTATAGTTCTTCACTGTGACCTTTGCTCTAGTTTCGAGGTGTTTTCTAACCTTTGTGTTGTGATTGCCTTTCAGAGTGCTAGTATTATTGTATGATTTAGTTTGGAATATAAGTAGTATTTAAAATTAATATTTATTTAAAACGATTACATTAGAGTTAGTATTCAGCCTGGGGTAAGGGATTAGGATCAGTTTCTAGTGTTAATTCTAACCTCTTTGTTAGAATTAAGGTAAATTATTATTATGTACAATAGCGAGAAGATATAACTTAAGGGACATGCACAGTGGTATACATTAGCAGACGGAACGAACAATTATGGCGCTGTGAAATGTGATCTTACTTTTGTTATAAATTCATATATGGAGAAGAAAGCGTGTGAAGTCGAATGATATATTATTAATTGAAAACGCTTGCATTAACCTTTAGCAAGCCAGATTAAAAAATACGAAACGTATCCCTGCCACCGGATTCTTTTTTGAAAATTTGCATTATTGATGGTGACTGTTTTGAAAATGTGATAATTTTTTGGTTGTTAGAGATATTTAAATAATATTTGCACATATAAATAAAGAATTGAATTATGCATATATTGGTGTAATTTATGTACGTGTGTGTGTGATACCAGACGTATGAGAAAGTGGTAAAGACGTTTTTCACAAAAAACATATTTTATAACAAATAAAGAGGAAAAAAATAAGAAAAAAAATAACTTACCTTACATATCGAATTCCTTGGCAACACTGTCAACTAAATCACGTAAATCTGTTGTATTTATGTTCTTTCACTGCGAAATTATCAAAATATAGCCGGGGGAACTGTATAAAACATGTAGATTTGCAGTAAAATCGTTCTTTGAGCTTAGGACTAGAGTTATTTTTTTCTTCCACTTCAAAATATTCGATATCAAACGTACAAGTCCCCAAACCAGCACGGCATTCTGTATATTCACTGCTGTGAAACTAAATAACCTAATAATCCATGATTCAATCCACTATTCAATGTTATTTTATTCCAAATACGATGAAATAAAGGTCTGTAAAACCGATCCATCATCATGGCATCGTACCGGTGTACAGATGTGGTCAGATTAATTGCTCTTAAACTTTTACGAATAGCCAGCCATTCTCAAAAACGATCATGTCGGAAGTGGGGGATGTACCGGCTTCGATTGCGCATGTCCCCAGCTATGTGCACGAACTGTGGTACGTGTAAATCTCACGATAATCTCGCTGGGTGGGACGGCCCACCATCAGCGCGCGCGGCCATTTTGTTTTTCGGCGGCTGGATATCATATCGGCTCGGTGAAGGTTAAAGTTAGTTTTAAAGATTAGAATAAGTGTTTAGTATTTAGAATTAGGATAAATAATTAGTATATAGAATTGGGGGAATATTCGTTTCTGTAATGAAAAAAGTGTATCCCGCAGAGAATGCTGACTAAGGTGAATGTGTGGTTTTATTCACATTTCTACAGTTTCTCAACCCTATGGATAATTGATGTTTTAGGGAGATCTATGATGTCAGCTAGTTAAAAATGTAAACAGTGTGCTATTTATAACACAGTGAAGAACTAATCTGTACTTTTACCACAGACCTGCATTACCTTCTGTGCGCCTATTTATGACAAAGACTATGGGTAAGAAATGGCCTATTGAGTCTGTATAATCATATGTTTTAGTATAATACTACTACTATACGACTATTATTATTATAATTTAATACTAATTAGAGATATAGGACTCAAACTGTAGGAAGTTACTTATGATTATCATTATGTCATGCTAGTCAATGATGAATATAACAAATAAATTATTCTCGAAACTTAACTTTTAAAGAATATATATAACCGAAAATACTTACTTCGCACATCGTTTCATTGACATCGTCAAATCTGAATATGAAAGCAGTAATAAAGCATACAGCTAGGGAAACACCAGGCAGACAAACCGTGACAAGTGCGAATGGCCACATCGGAATGTTCATAAAAGTATCTTCGATAGTGTATCTATTTTTCATTTTCGCCATTGTGTTGGCATATAAACCGACTACACTAAAGTGTGGCACGTATATTTGATTGTAGATAAAGTACAAATTCGACGAATGTCACTTGACAAGTCTATTTACAGTACAATAATGTGGCCGTCTAAGTCGTCTGCACTGTCTGATTAATTTATTGAGAAAATGCGGAAGTAACCTAATGGGCGTGAACCGGCTAAATTAAAAACTTGACTTACAAACTAACAGTGGTTCTTAATCTGTTTTACATATACCAAAATTAGTTGTCTCAAATGGAGCCAACGAAAACTTGAATGTTATGATTGCTTTTTTTCAACAATTGCAGCATTAACAAAATTAAACAGCATATTGCCAGTGTGTTGCCAGACCAAAAAGGGCAGCAAAGAAGTGATACTGCAACCTGCCAAGCATGTCGTAAGAGGCGACTAATAGGCCGTTGGTTGAGTGTGATGTTGCCCAGAGGTGTCACTAGGGTTAGTATAACGGTTAGTATAACCCAGTAAGGTAAAAAAAATAGTGTCATCCTCACTTCATGGTCTTTCCCCCCACCCAGTGGCGTAGCGAGAGGGGGCGAAGGTGCGGACCGCCCTGGGCGGCATCATCGGTAGGGCGGAAAATGTATTTTCGTCCAGGCTTTCACAATCACTGCCATATTTTGTTTATGTCACAAGGGCGGAAAATTATGATTCCGCCCCGGGCGCCATTGACCCACGCTACGCCACTGCCCCCACCCCCACCGGGTAAATATTTTTACATAGAAAAATGACAGAATCATAACATTAATCCATGTTACTCATTATCATTAATTAACAATCTCCATTAATTATTTAGTAATTACTAACAGCAAATGTACCTACTAATATGTGATCGTAAACCTTTGATTATTTTTCTTCTTTAAATTGTCATAAAAATTAAAAAAAATAGAATTTACTGGAGTCTATACGCGTACGTATATTTGTTGTAATAACCAAATAAAAAAAATAATGTCTGATAATTTTTAAAAAAGCGATACACGGGGAAAGTATTATTGTGGACAATGACAGAGGCAAGAGACACTTATATTTCGATAATCAATGTGCAGTCCTAACGAAAGTGGCAGGGCGCTTCGTCTTCTAAAAAAAAAAAGATGCCTCCACAAAATTTACCGGGGCAGTCAAATTCAACTTGTCTTTTTTTAAAAGTCGCTAAAAAATGCCGGATGCAGAGTCCTGACACTCAAAAAAGGGATCGAGTAGCCGTCTTATTACAACTACACCCCTATAGATAATAATAAAATTTACTTTACATACGCAAAGAAAAACAAACAACATCATAGGTTAAACGTCAATTAGCTAACTGTGCGAAACTGCACCCAACCCATTCATTTATAAAGTTATTTTTTCGTTAACTAATTTGTGAATTATTGCAAATATTTTAAATTTGATAGCTATTTTGGTGCAACTTATCACAAGTTAGTACTAAGAAACGACCAAACCTAATCATTATATTTGTTCGTTTATTTTATTAGACTAATGTTAACTTCTGGAGAAGTTATTATACACACAAAACAATAATACGTTTTTGTGTTTATAAGTAACAGAACTGATATATTTTTATATTTCAATAATACATTCCTGTCACTGGGCATAAACAATGCGAAGGAGTATTTTCATAGAATGACATAGAATCATAGACAGTAATATTTTGCATTTTGGTATCACTCCCATGTGGTGGTGTCATCTGGTGCAGTCCCCAAAATCCCCGCACTGACCTAGTGACGACTCTGGTGTGGCTGTCCCATCTAGGCCTAGAAGCCATGCTTTATTCGTATGTGTCAGGCAGAAAGGCGCTTATATTGCAGCTAAGTTGTAAACCATGACACAACACACTCCGGACTACTCCCTGCTGACATACAGAGTTATTATTTTTCCGCGTTCATTATCAAACTCCTACAAATTAACAGAATGCAGTTCGGATAATGTTGTGCGTTGTCATAGTTTACAGATTTACTGCGACATATGCGCCTTTCATTCTGACACACTCGTTTGCGACATGGATTATGTGTGACTTAGACCTATATGGGATAGAACAATCAATTCCACCTCATAATCTTTCATAGTCTCTTACGACATGCATTAAAGGTAAACATTGTTGCGACTATTTGCTCCCCTTTCGGGCCCACAACACATAAGCTATGTAAGAATGAGAAATAATGCGGAAGAAGAAGAAATACAGCATGTTTAACAATAAAATAATTCTTTAAGCATTTAAGCTAGATTATTACCCTGACTTGCTATGTTTATATTTGTATAAGCTTGTTAGTCGACATATCATCATCATGGCACTCCGGACATATCCATAGTTGCGCCGATCTCATATTTAGTATGTCCTTCAGCATGTGGTAACTGACTGTTCCGGTTTTGTATTGGTTCATAATTCTTCTTTTGGCTACTATTTGCAGCTCGTTTCGTGCAACATCACGCTTCACTCAAGGGTAACGCATTCTAGCTATAGACGTGGAAGAAGAATAATACACATATGCTATCTTATCTAACTTCTTGATAGCAAAATGTCATCAGAAACCACGAATCACTACTATAATAATCACAGTAGACACGCTGTCAAGTCTGTCTGCTCTTTGACTACGTCTAACACCTGCGAATCGTCATGTTTCACCTAATAAAGTGAAAGGCTCCAAGTTTTTTAAAAAAGGTAGCAAAATATGGTTTGGACAGGCAGAAGGCATAATCAGACAATTGTGTGACCCTACTTGCATTGATATTGTGGAGCAGTGAACAACCACTCCGCATGTCCGTAGATAGGAGTTGGGGAGGGGGCCACTTAGCAAATCTGAACATGACTAATAGTACTAGAAACTTAATCAACACCCCCTTCCCTTTTAGCATAGCCAATTTTTTTCTTCAAAAAATCTTCAAATTCTCCGTCAAATTATTAAATTTACACCCGATTTCGGACCACGGACTCCTGTTTAAATTATATTTTTAATTTACACCCGAAATCGGACCACTGACTCCTGTTTAAATTATTTTTAGGTAACACCTTCTCCTTAAGGTAATCATATACCTTCCAGCCACTCCACCTGAATTACATGATACCTTTTCTGATGTCATCACACTAGACAGAAGTTGAAAGGGAGAGGGGTCCCGTGGCAGTGGATGCAAACGTACACTCATTGACAATAACACTGCAGATAAGGATGTAATAATTTACACCGATAAGTCAGTCATTGATCATCAACGCTTGGCCTGGGCTTGCTCTGCATGGCCTGGTTTAAAAACTGTCCATGAATCAAGCTATACTTTCACTACAATCATGAGCTGTCTTACGATAGATGCGTTCAGGGATTTTGTACGATCAGAAAATATTTGAATATGCGAATCATGGTCACTTTCAAGACTGAGATTAGTGTAAATATCGAAATAGTAAAGAGACTGATAAATCCCCATCGAACTGGAACTGTCAGCCGCTAGATTTCGGTGGATATGTTGAGACAGGTATCAGTGCACCTGTGAATCTGTCAGGTGTACGCTGATAACCTGCAGTCATAACTCATACCTTGTATGTCCAAGCACAATGAGGAAGACAACTTCTTTCAGCACAGATGTTGTCATCGACTCCAGCCACTGACGATGTAAATAGCCCGACTGAATCTTTCGAAGCACATTCATAAAAATTCCGCCGAGTCAGTCATAACAGCGTAAAGTTGGCACGCGTACTTTTCTATAGGGATGCTAAAGATTCATTCCAACACGTAGAGAGTTGCCTTATAGGCCGGAATCCAGATAGTCCTTCTTTTTCTGCGTTCGTGGTTCTTTTGGTCTTGCTAGGTATTCGGGCCAATTGCCATGACGAAGTTCCTAGTCTTCTCCAAGTCCAAGCGGCTGCCCCACAGTTAAATCCAGTATAACCATGTTTTTATTCGCAAAACAATAATACCCATTATTTTGTACGGATGTCAGAGGTGGGCACTTACAGCAGACATGGACAGAAGAATACAAACTTTTGAAAATAAATGTTACAGACAATTTATGCATTCATTATTCAAATATTCATATATATATATAAGCCTATATTAGTATATTAATTTGACTTGCAAGTCAAGAAGAACAAATGTCAATGATGTAATGTTGCTAAATTATCTGATTTGGGAACGTAGAAAGACATGAGTCCCAAGAATGTAGAGGACAGTTCTTTCTAATCTGCACAGTCTTGAAGTATGTGTTCTGATGTATGTATGCATGTTCCGCATAGACATTCATTTGCTTGGGCCACCTTGATCCGGTACAGGTATCCCTGGAGTTTGCAGTGGTCAGTTCTAAGTCGAAAGATGATGGTCTGTTTCTGCCTATGAAGTTCGTGTATGTGGTCTAGTTTCTGATCAATGTCCAAATTGTTTTTCCCACTGTGATGTATAATGGTTGCGGATTGATGTTGTGACATCACTGTACGACAGCTCTAAGAATCTTTGCCGGTGCTACCATGTACATACATCTGTGCTTAAATATTATTGAGTGTGTCCTTTATGTTTATGTTATGTTTTTCTTTATAATTTAAATCGTTGTTAACTCGAAGCATACTCTTAATACAAGAAAAACCCTTTCACAAACTGTCGAACGTCATAGTACTCGTAACGTCCTATAAATATAATGGTAAAGGAAAACACTATAATTTAATGTATATTTTAAGGTCGTGATGACATGATAACTAGAAACATAATCTGCGATGTTTTTGTTTTGCTTTGTTTTATAGCTAAAATTTCTGCTATAACTTACTTGGACTAGTTTCCACGGTTGAAAGAAGCTTATCTTACTGTAAGAGATTCATTTTATTCAACCAACCAAACACTAAACATATATTATGAAGACCATATAATCAATTAAGAAATGCACAGATGAATGCATTGAGCGCTTACCATTTAATATACCTTTTGCGAACTGCCAAATAACTTGAATGGAAATTGTCTGGGCATGCCAGGTTCATGTGGATTGGTTTATTATTTATAAGACGATAAAGAAATGTTGAGAAGGACCAGGCACAAAAACATTATATGGGCGACTATGGAAGCAATATGAAAGAAATCAAGATTAGACTTCAAAGACATGAGCTGTATTATTTAGATTTAACACTATATGCCTATGGAACAGCAGAATTAAGTAAAACAATGAAGATCAACATATATACATCTTTAAAAATACCTATTATTTTGTATGGATGTCAGAGGTGGATACTTACAGTAGACATGAACAGAAGTATACAGAATTTTGAAAATAAATGTAATAGACAAGCTTATGCATTCATTATACAAAATATAAAACTAATATATATATATGAAATAAAAGAAATAGGCTTGCACGTCAATAAGAACAACTGTTAGCGATGTAATGCTGTTAAATATCTGGTTTGGGAATGCAGAAAGACATGATACCCAAGACCGTAGATGACAGTTCATGATGTTATAAGAGCAGGATCAAGGAAAGTATATTTAAATGACATTTTTTTCTAGAATGTAATCTTCTTGATAGATACATTGAATAACTCATGATTATGGGTAGGTTGACCTGCTGCAGCAAAGGACATGTTTAAACACGTTAAAATATATTTTGTCCATTGTTTTCCTTGCAGTCCTTTCCCGGTACCAGCAACCATACCTTCCGTTCCTAGTTCTTCCATGTTGTTATGTTTTTATATGGCCAAATACCTTGGCTTTCTAGTTATAATGTTGTTATATGAAAGCTTACATAGCAGTGGTATTTACAGTGCTGTTAATGCGCTGAAGAAACATGGACTGTACATGATTGAGGAAACTCAATCACTTTTTCACAACTTCTCTCAAAAAATTTATGAATATCAGATGACAAGACAAGATTTCGCTACCACTGTCTTTAATAGATCTGGTATCTATAGCATTGACATTATGCTGATGTAGACACAGATTTGTTGGGCTAAAGATACGTCTCTAAGGTGAGTTGCAGAAGGACATACGACCTTAAGGTGGCCAAATGAAGTGCTAAAAGGACTCAAAGAACTCATCGAAAGCCTTTGAAAATACATAGGCAGCACTTGCACAATATAAAGCAACATGGCGTTCTACAGTCAAAAAAGGCGCCGCATCCTGTGTAAAGAGGATACGTGCAGCAGCTGAACAACGGAGAGTAGCTAGAAAGTAACGGGTAGACAAAACAACCATCTACAGTGGTTATTCTATGCCCAAACTGTCTAAGGACATTTGCGCCCCGAGTATGGCTTATTAGTCATTTACTAACACATAATCAAGGACATAATGCTAACTGAATTTTCAAAAGCGAATGTAACAAATTGTCATTATCGTTTCTGATAGACGAACAAAATATACAATGATGATTCTGTCGTTAGACGTGTGCGTAGTTCAATGCCTTCACAGTGCAGTATATAGGAAAGATTATTAGAGAGGAGAGTGAAGCGTTTGCTGTAACTGATGATGTTCGTCCATCGTGATCGACGATGACCAAAAACTCAACCATAATAATAATAACAATAAATAATAAAATAATAAAGTTAATAGTGCGTTTTTAAATGACTAGCAAGTCCAATGCGCGCACAAAATGTTCTTTTACAGAATTGACAACAATAGAAGGTATCTGTGTGAGGTTGAGATGTTTTTTCTTTTCTACGTGTCCGCTTCTGTCTTGCAGTTTCTTGTCTGAATTCTTCTGCCGCTAGTGCTCCCGTTCTAATGCTGTAACGCCAAGCCGTTCTATCCTGAGCGAAGCTCTCCCAAGCGCCTACGTCAATGTTAAGATGTTTCAAGGATGACTTGAGCGTGTCTTTGAAACGCTTTTTCTGTCCACCAGCTTTTCGAAATCCTGCCTTGAGTTCTCCATAATATATTTGTTTTGGCAATCGCGAGTTCTCCATACGCACAAGATGGCCTGCCCAGCGTGCCTGCGCCTTCATAAGTATTGTGTGGATGCTTATTGAGGTTGATTTTTCCAAGACCTCGTAGTCTGGTACTTTGTCCCACCAATGGATGTTTAGTAATTTACGTAGGCAGGTAAGATGGAAATGATTTAACTTTCTTGCATGTCTAGCATACACTGTCCACGTTTCGCAGGCGTATAGTAAGGTTGGTATAACAGCAGCATGATATACTTGTAGTTTGGTGGTTGTTGTTATACCTCTTCTGTCCCATACATTTTTGCGTAATCCGCCAAATACAGCACTAGCTTTTGCCAGTCTCTTGTTAATTTCCACATCAATGTTGACATCGCGAGAGAGAGTGCTTCCAAGGTAAGTAAAATTGTCGACTACCTGCAGTTTTTCCTTATTGACGATGATGGAAGTAGCAGTATGTTGGCTATTTGATGTTGCTTGGTGCATGACTTCTGTTTTTTTGGTGTTAATAGTGAGACCAAAGTTGTTGCAGGCCTTTGAGAAGCGGTCTATGGTGCTCTGCATGTTTACGACAGAGTCAGCATACAATGCACAGTCGTCAGCATAAAGTAATTCTCTAACAGTACTAGATTTAGTTTTCGTGTTTGCTTTTAGACGACGTAAATTGAAAAGACCACCATCCGTTCTGTAATTGATCATTATGCCTGCTGTTTCATTACTATGGTGTGTTTCCGTTAACATGGCTGTAAATAACAGGCTGAAAAGAGTAGGGGCCAGCACACATCCCTGCTTTACACCATTTGTGACAGGGAATGCAGGAGATACTCCTCCGTCGCAGATAACACTAGCCATCATACCGTCATGAAATTGTGGTATCACAGTGACAAGTTTTGGGGGGCATCCGAACTTTGTAAGCACCTTCCACAGTCCTTCTCTGTTAACGGTATCGAATGCTTTAGTTAAGTCCACAAATGTTGCTAAGAGTTCACTATGTTGCTCTTGTGACTTTTCCTGAATTTGTCGTGCAGAGAATATCATATCAACTGTACCACGACCTGCACGAAAACCGCACTGACTCTCTGGGAGTAGCTCGTTTAGTAGAGAATTATTTAATCTGTTGAGTATGACACGAGCGAGAATTTTACCAGCTATAGACAAAAGTGATATGCCCCTATGATTATCGCAAGACTGTTTGGTACCTTTGCCTTTATATAGGTGCACTATAGAAGCATCTTTTAGATCTTGAGGCAATGTACCTGAGTTCCAGAAAATACCAAAAATGTCAGTTAGTTTTTTAATCAGCAGTGGTCCGCCATTTTTATAAATTTCAGCAGGTAAGGCATCCAAACCTGGAGCTTTATCATTTGACATTTGTTTAATCGCTATCATAACCTCTTGACTGCTTGGAGGTATATCGAGTTCTTCTCTTATCCTAAGTTGTGGTATTCTGTTTATGACTTCTTCATTTATTACTGATGGTTTGTTTAGGATTTCTTCAAAATGTTCAGCCCAACGATTTAAGATGTCATTTTTATCAGTGAGAAGCTTCGACGAATCGGCATTTAATAGAGGTGGTGATCCCGATGAGTGTGGACCATAGATAGTTCTTAAAGCCTCATAGAATCGCTTATAGTCCTTTCTGTCTGCAAACATTTGAATTTCTTCAGCTTTTCGACGTAGCCATTTATCCTTTATCTCTCTAAGCTTCTTTTGACAAGTGTTACGGATCTTGTTATAGGCTACTTTCTTGGACGGTGAAGATGCTGCCCCTTGTAGTTTCTTGAAAGCTTTTTGCTGTAACTACAAATAGCATGACAGCGGAAATTATGGCAGTGGCCTGGTCGATGAACTGGGTAGACACTCAGAGTGCAACTCACGTCTGCATTCTCAGCGACTCAATGTGCATGATCAGGAAAATACACGTGGGGTATATTCGTGAACAGCTTGATGATGTGATGAGGTCAAGATTGGAGGGTGCCACATTTATTTTTGTGCCTGGTCATTCGGGAGTTCAAGGCAATGAGAGAACAATAAATTGGCAGGTGCTGCCACTGTATCGAATGACAAAGCAATGGATCAAGCCGACATATTGAATAGTTTAGAAATAGTTTTGAAAATATTGTTTATAGAAACTGTGCGATCAAACGAAATCAATGAAGATTATGAAACCGTTTCCATGTCCAGAATAAAAGAACTGGGCTTGAAATGTGGCAAAAAAAATAATATTAATGTGGTCTGCAAAGAATGCGCATTAACTAACAGAGAACTGAATCTGCTAGATATGTTAGAACTAAACTAACTAACTAACTAACTTGAGCTGAACTGAACTTAACTAACTAACTAACTAACTAACTTGAGCTGAACTAAACTAAACTAAACTAACTAACTAACTGTTATTGTGCATATAAGAACAGCCAAAAAATGCTACAGAAATTGGAAACCGTGTCTGTGATTTGGCAGATCTAGATAGAACATATTTTTTATTATTAACTAATATTGAGGAATTTTAATGTGAAAACTTGTTAAAATTTTCTGAATACCGTTAACACCTCTTCAAAAGTGTTTTTTAAACACTATTTTTGTTGATTTTTATGAGACTAGTCCCTTTTATAAAAATGAGTAAGCAACACTAAATACAGCAGAAAACATAGAATGAGTAATGCCTAACTGTGATTTCGTATATCTAGAATAATATAATTGTAATATTAACGTATATTAATAAAGTATAATGTGAGATGTTAGGCCTATCCTATAACATTTTAATGAAAAAAGGTTTGTGATTTTTTTAAAATAGTTTTTTCTAATGCTTTTTTAATATACGAGACTAGTGCTTTTGACGAAACGAGTTGGCAACATTACGCTGTGGCGTTGGTTATCCCGTCTTTCTAGTCTTCTATTTCGTGTGCTGTCATTCATTTCTGATACTGATGTTCTCCATGCTACAATGCTAGGTTGTAAGCATGTTTTTCTCTTGGCCTTCCCTATCCCTCTAGCTCTTCAGCTTGCCTGTTGTTACCTAACAATATGTTCCATCGTTTCTCTTCTCATGATTCACCAACACACGTGGACTGTCTCTTTCATATGCGTGTAAGCAGCTCTCTTTTAAAATTAATTTCGGCACTATCCCATATCTAGTGCCTACCATATATTTCGCATATAGGGGCCTATATGAAATGTGGACGATTTTACATATTATGCACATGTTCATTTCAAGTGTGTAATAGTGCGCACACTGGTCACGCCGCCACTGAAATTATGTGATTTCAGATCGTATAATCCGAAATACAAAATGGCAAATTTTGGCAGAGAATACATTAGGCCTATGCCATGATTTAATGACAGGAAGGGAGAATACTAGAGTTTAGAAAGGGGAAAGGGTGTTAGGGGCAGGTTTAGAACTAATATATAATCCTAACACCAACTCACCCCACCCCCTTCCTAAACTCGAAGATGACATCACAAACTACTAAACAATTACGCTCGGACAATTATTTAAACAATATGATCAGTCGTAGACACTAAAAAAAGGTAAAGGTAGGTGTATGGCAGTAACCTGCCGTCGGGGATGAAGATAACTCTTTATGTACTAACCTGACGCAACTATTTGGTGGGGTGTCCAGTTCCCTTTCTTGCTGTTTTCACCTTCCCTAACTCATGCGCTAGGTACCCATTTACAGCTGAGTCGACTGGAAAAGTGGTACTGTCAAGCTAGAAATCACAACCCGATTTTGTTTGTCTGGACGTGGTTTCGAACATGGCATGTTGTAACCTGGTGATAGTAAGCAAGCTCACTATCAATAGGCTGCCACACTCTTAGAATAGAACCTTAACTTCTTTCAAGACATCTTCATTACGCTTTTTATCTGTCCATGGTGTTCTCAGCATTCTTCTATAAAACCACATCCAAAACTCTTGCACAAAATTATGTACACTCCAGTACCTCCGTTCTTCATTGCTCCGGTTGCTGATCTATCAGTATATACTTGTAACTACGGTTCTCTGGGGGTCATATCTTCAACGCTTTGCATACTACTGTTTTATACTATTCAATTATCTCATATTGCAGGTGTTGTTTATGGTGGTTCTGATAGTGAGATTTTGATATTGTTTCAACATAACTGGGAAAAGTGTTGGTGTTATTTGGTGCCTCAATATAATTTTTCACTGTTCTGTTGAGCGTCCAAGATTCACTTCCATACATCAGAATTGGTTTTATAACTCTCTCACATCAACTGACAATTAATTAAATTACATAGGTTGGTCTTCAGGACTAGCGTTAAATCTATAAGGCACAAATATATTGCAATTACACATACAGTTCAGAGTTCATAATATTATTTTAACTAAATACCACATAAAAATATAAAATTATTATACATGTCAATTAAATTAATATTATACTCCATTTAAGTTTTTTTAAATTAATCTCTTCGAGACATGAATATTTTACCGAAATGATTATTATTTTTTAAAACTCCTTTAAAACTAATGTAGAGGTGTTGAAAGAGTCAAATGCGAAACGGACCTTAATCAACAATATAAAAAAGGCATTTTTTTTGTTTGGGGTGGGGGGCACTTCATGATACATGCAGGTTTAGAGAACATGGTCACAACAGGCAAAATTGAAGGCAACAGTGACAGAGAGCGACAACGTGAGAAAATATTAGACAGTTTGGCAACCTGCCACGGCAAGGATACAACAATGACTTTGATGCATAATACTGTGGACAGAGAGCTGTGGAGAGTCATGACCGCCTACGCCAGCCGGCATGGTGCCTGATGATGATGATGATCTTTTTCTTGAGCAAACTAAAAAGTAGAATTTGTTACTATAACTATAAACATTAGCACGATGTCTGCTTCTACAAATCCTAAGGTATTGATAAACTGATTATCTTTTTGTTTACTTTTGAAATGTGTTTTTATACTGATTATCTTATAAAGTAAATAACATAATGATAGGTCTTTGTTGCAATATTAAAATGTCTCTGAATAAAATATTAGAGTTATTGACTGTTACTGTTAGATTCCGCGACGGTAGTGAAGTACCGTGGCATGTGAACTACTTTACTAATTAGTACTTAGTTACTAAGTTGGTTAAGTTAGTACATATCCTATAGGCCTATTTCTTAAAAGTTAATTACTATTATATGGGCCTACTATAATTAATCTTCATATTAATTAAATTATCAATAGCGATAAACAGATTAATCAATTAGGATTAGGCCATATCAAGTTAAGTATGATGAGTCAGATTCTTAATTATTATTATTAATAATGACAAATTTCAAATGTCAACGACAATATCAATATCAATATAAAAGCAGGCTAGGCATCCGCATAGTTACGTAAGAATTAGAAGATAGTTAGTTACCTGCCTGCCTACTATTAGTACTAGTTTAAGTTACTCACTAAATTTAAAATTGAGGATAGAACGAGTAGGCCTAATAATAAAATTAATATTATTTATTTATTAGTTAGAGTAGCCTCAGTCAGGAGTTGCTATAATAAGTAGACCCCTGGCTATAATAAATATTATTAACAACATACAAATATAAACTACCATCTAATTACCATCACTAACAAACAGGTAGCCTAGGACTATACTATTAAAATAATTATAATCAGTTGACATTGTTATTGTAAATATAATATAAATATACTATAATATAGTAACTATAATTACTATATACTCCTTCTTATGGCCCATGCCTTGTTAGACTTGGGGGGGGGGGGCATCAAAATCTTCATCGCACTGGGCAGCACTTATCCTAGGTACACCGCTGCCAATGAATGTCTTCCCATGCCGCAATGCTAGGTTGTCAAGTATCTCCTCTCTTGGTCTCCCCCTATCCCTCTTGCTCTTCAACTTGCCTGTTGTTATATAACGTGTTCCATCTTTCCTCTTCTCATGATGCATTCAACACATGTGGACTGTCTCTTTCAGATGCGGGTAAGCAGCTCTCTTTTTGTAATTAACTTCTTTCAAGATGTCTTCATGGCAGATTTTTTTATATACATGATGTTCTTAATATCCTTCTAGAAAACCACATCTCTGCTGCCTCAGTAAATTTTTCACTATTCTGCGGAGTATCCACGATTCACTTCCGTACATCAGAATTAACACATGGAACTAGAAGTGATGGAACCAGTCTTAGTCTGGTGCTATCATCATACACTTTTATATTTTTACCCTGACCATCTATCTGTTTATTATTTTCTCTTTGTCCAATATAATTTTACCATCTTTTGTTTTTAAACAACTATTTGTTGACTTCATTCTAATTCCTGTTTGTTCACATATTTTTGTGTGCACATACCGGTACCGTGTCTCTTCTCTGTCTTCCTCAAGTTCCTTGCAATTATCATTCAGGCTTCTTTCACGTTCTTACATTTTAAATTTCTTTATGTATTCTTTTATATGCATCTGTGTTTTATTTGCTTTTTCTTCTTGTATCCATCAACTGTAAAATTTCCTGGTATTTATTCCTTGCTTTTCTATTTATTTCTGGTATTATTTCTTTTGATGTTTGTTGAATTGATTCTTCTTATCTTTTCTATAGTGTTGTATCTATTCTGTACATCAATGGTGTATCTTTCATTAATTTTTTTGTATTTCTTGGGGTTCTCTTTAATTCATTCAATTTTATTCTTATTTTTGCTATTACTGAGACGTAATCACTATTACAATCTGCTCCAGGTCACTGACAGAAAACTATTTAGAAATCGCTGGCATATTAGTACATAGTCAATTTGATTGCGATAGTTATTTCCTGGACTTCTACACATCCAAAGATGTCTAGGGGTGTTGCTGAAAGAAGGTGTTTCCAATGAATTATTTTACTGTGTTTCATCTTTCCTCTTCTCATGATGTGTCCAAAAAATATGGACTCTTTCTAATGTGGCTAAGCAGCTCTCATTTTGAATTCTTATGGATCAACAGCATGGGCTTAAGGCTCCCAAATGTACACAATTAATTGATTGACAATATGAGTTTCTTCTGGAAAAACGTATTGAGTTTGAGAATGGAGGCTGTACCATTTTGAAAGCCTCTTAACAATTGTATTTTTTCTAGGATAAGAGTGTTTGTATGATATGTATATTCAACATGGCATATTTGGTATGAAGGTACTCTGGGATGTCAGTGGCCGAGTCAACTCTTGTTAACTAGCTAATCTAGTTGTTTGTTGGGGTTTATATATGGGTGTCGCCCGTGTGTTGATGGGGCCCGAAAGGGGAGCAAAGAATAGCAACACTGTTTACCTTCCACGCATGTCGTAAAAGGCAACTAAGGAGGTTATAGGATGGAGTTGGCTGTCCCATCCCATATAGGGTCAGTGACCCAAAGCCATGCTGAAGTCGGATGTGTCAGTCCGAAAGGCGCAGATATCGCAGCAGTGCTGTAAACCTTGATACAACGCATTCCATTCTCCAGACTACATCCTGCTAATCTGCAGGAGTTTGAGAACAAACACAGAAGAAGAAGAAGAATATATGTGTGTGTAATAGACTAGTAATTTCCTTGTCAATGTTGCAGAATGCTCCAAAGGATATCAAATTTGATGATATAGTCACCACAGTACAATGTCATCCATCTCAGAATCTTATTGCTACAGGACTCATTGGAGGTGATGTTTACATGTAGGTACAAACTTTTTTTTTCCCTTAGCTTTTCATCTTTTGTTTTGTTCACAAACTCCTTTTGGTTAGCAGGTGAATGGAATGAGGTATACTTTACTGCTTGATCGTGATATCTGTGGCTTATGATAATAAATACATGTGACTTCACCTTGGCTTTTGGGTCACTTTTTCTTAGAGGATTGACGGCCAATTCCACCTCTAAACCTCCTTAGTTGCCTCTTATGACATGCATGACAAGTTACATTGTTGCTATTATTTGCTTCCCTATCTGGCTCTGACAACATGTGTGCAAGTTAGTTCAAGTGATTGTTGATTATTGTTGCTCAACAGTGACATGTCAGATATTGCAATCAATTTGTAAACCACAATGCATTGCATTCCTGCCAGGACTACATCCTATTATCAGTTTTATGTTGAACAAATACATGAATCAACATTTCAACCAGAAAGTCTTTATCAAGATACATTTTTAAAAAGTACCTAGCAGACTGCATGGAATTATGTAACAGAAACTTTAAGATAGGTCATTAGCTGTCAGTTTTCATTATAAAATTTAATCTAATCTTCTAGCTACTTTGTTGTTCCATTCTGTACTTGTCACTAGCTTGATAAAGTTTTTTTTAATTGAACATTGATTCCCTCCTTTTATCTGTTCACTGTAAAACTGTTGGTAATCTATTTTCTTTTTTTGTTTTGTATTTATTTACCACATGGTCTTTAACAGCCTCGCAGCAGAGGATAATTGTTAGATGTGAAATGAAGTGTCTGAGAATAGCTACAATGACTACTAAATTAGATAAAATAAGAAATGAAGAGATAAGGAAAAGAGTTGGTATAATATTATGTATTGAGCAATATCATGAAAGACAGCAAGTAAAATGGTTCGGGAACCCAAGCCAAATACCAATAAGAGCATATAACAAAAGAATATCCAGACCTAACGCCAAAAGTAGACAAGAAAACAGTGGATAGAAAACATCAAGATAGCCTTGAACAAACATGAACTTTATGCAAGCAAGGAGACTCATCTGGCCTTGGAGTGATAGCTGAAACTCCCATCCCTACACTTAACGGCAAGTGTGGATATGATCAACCATGGTTCACTTGGTGACAGACAATAATTAAGAAAAACAAAACTTTATTTACCACATAGTACGCAGTTATGCTGTAGTCCCTGTTCATTCAATTCCTGCTATCAGAAATTTGAGAATGAATGCAAAAGAAAAAAGATCTAGGCAGTGCTTTCTTCTTCATACAATTAATAATTTCATATTCATATGTATATGTGTGGCGCATGGCCAAGAGGTTAGAACGCTAGTCTCACACGAGTGAGGTCTAGAGTTCGATCCCCGGTAAGGACTGTGGTTTTTTTTTCTGTCAGAGGGTAAATTAAAAAAACTCACCCTGTACATGATGTGGCGACAGCAAGAGCATGCAGCCTTTATCACACAGCTATTCAATCCCCTCCCTGCAACGCCTGAACTGGTAAAATGCAGTATTGACAGATTTTTTAAATTGACAGATGTATATGTAGACCATGTATTCTGAACATATCTAGGTACAATCTGTGAGTCAAATATTGTTTCATGTATGTTGTTTTGCAATTTTCAGACATTCTCACAGCACTGAAGGAGATAATGTAGAAGTCCACCAGTTTGTTCACCATAAGAAAGCATGTAGGTCTTTGAGATTCTCAGAAGATGGTAGACGTCTCTTTTCAGTGTCTAAGGACAAATCAGTTTACTGTGTTGATGTGGAAACTGGCAAACTGAAGAAGAAAATAAAACAGGCTCATGGGTATGTTCAGTACTTACATTGCGACGTTCCTCCTTCGCAAGCAAAGATAAGCATGGCATGAAAAACAATAAAAAACGTGGTGAACAAGTAGAAAAAAAACCCATAAATTTTGTGATTGTCTAATTTGGTTTGGGTTTGTGAGTTCGTAGATGTCCTATGAGTCCAACTTGTGCCAGGAAAGTTATATTGCAAGAGTGCAGATGTTGTATATTATATGTTGTTGTGGGTGGTGGGGGTGGAGAGAGAATTATGTATGTTTGTGTGTTTCTTTCAGTTCCTAGAAATTAAGAACAGTGAAGCTCTTGTTTCCTACATGCAATATGGGCTGGTTTTTCCAGACTTTTCATAGAAGTCTTCAACTCTCAGCTGTATGTGATTCTTTGAAAAGAAGTCTCCTACTCATAGTGGGTTTATCTGTGTATGTAGAAGACATTCTACCATTTTGTATGGATACATTTTGTATTTTAATTTCCTATAGGGAACATAAGAAATAAAGTAGAGATGTGTGTAGGTGTTCAGGAGCCATTGCTTTTAATAGTGAAACGACGAAAACTAGCATTGTTCTGACATGTATGCAGGCATGATTCCTTGTCAAAAACAATACTGCAGGGAACTGTTGGGTAGAAGAAGCAGAGGAGGACAAATAAAGGCATGGACAGACAACATCAAGGAATGGACAGGACAAGATATTTTCACACTCATCCGCATCGCTGAGGATAGAATTCGCTGGAGGACTCTGTGTGCTGAAGCATCCAATGTGGTACCCCTATGACCGTGAAGGGTTACAGGTTTATTGATTGATTGATGGAGACATTCAATCACATGAAAGCCTGCAATTATTTGGTAGTATTGTTGACCACTTTTGACCACACAGCATAAATGACAACATGGCTTCAATACAGCCAAACTATGTTTATATTTACTTGATAGGTTCTGTAATTGCAAAGCTTACCCCCTATATTTCGTTATTATAGTGGGATATGAATGAAACAAGACTCAATGCACATGTTCATTGGTAGTGTACGATTGTTTGCACATTGTTTTAATTTTGTTGTACAGTCTATGAAATTACATCACTAGCAGATCGTTAGTATAATTGCAGGATACTGCTAGATTTTATGGGTTAGGTATAGTTTCTACTTCACTACTTGTGAGATAGAGAGAGATTAATACATAACGGGCTCAGCAGACAAAGTTTCTAGTTAATGGTTCTTATATTTATAGATCTATAGTCTTCAGTCCCAACTTGGCTGACTGAAACACACTAGGAACAATAAGAAATATATAACTTATTTAATCCACCATTCTCTATCAGCTCATATAGAGAAGGCAAACAACAACTGATTTACAGTGATTGCTTCACTCTACTATCTTCAACGAGTTATAGCACATGATAATAGTTTGATGCAAACTTATCATTCACTTACATAAATAATTATCCTGGAAAACAATGATTCGTAGGCTCACTCCCGCTCATGAGCAACAATTCAACATTTTGGATTCTTCAATAGAACAAACATTTGTTTCACACTCCAGATATGTTTTGATATAAATAAGAGAACAGAACACTTGTTTCACACTCCAGATATGTATTGACATAGATAAGAGAACAGAACACTTGTTTCACACTCCAGATATGTATTGACATAAATAAGAGAACAGAACACTTGTTTCACACTCCAGATATGTTTTGATATAAATAAGAGAACAGAACACTTGTTTCACACTCCAGATATGTATTGACATAAATAAGAGAACAGAACACTTGTTTCACACTCCAGATATGTATTGACATAGATAAGAGAACAGAACACTTGTTTCACACTCCAGATATGTTTTGATATAAATAAGAGAACAGAACACTTGTTTCACACTCCAGATATGTATTGACATAAATAAGAGAACAAACACTTGTTTCACACTCCAGATATGTATTAATATAAATAAGAGAACAGAACACTTGTTTCACACTCCAGATATGTATTGATATAAATAAGAGAACAAACAATTGTTTCACACTCCAGATATGTTTTGATATAAATAAGAGAACAGAACACTTGTTTCACACTCCAGATATGTTTTGATATAAATAAGAGAACAGAACACTTGTTTCACACTCCAGATATGTTTTGATATAAATAAGAGAACAAACACTTGTTTCACACTCCAGATATGTATTGATATAAATAAGAGAACAGAACACTTGTTTCACACTCCAGATATGTATTGACATAGATAAGAGAACAAACACTTGTTTCACACTCCAGATATGTATTGATATAAATAAGAGAACAGAACACTTGTTTCACACTCCAGATATGTATTGACATAGATAAGAGAACAGAACACTTGTTTCACACTCCAGATATGTATTGACATAAATAAGAGAACAGAACACTTGTTTCACACTCCAGATATGTTTTGATATAAATAAGAGAACAGAACACTTGTTTCACACTCCAGATATGTATTGACATAAATAAGAGAACAGAACACTTGTTTCACACTCCAGATATGTATTGACATAGATAAGAGAACAGAACACTTGTTTCACACTCCAGATATGTATTGACATAAATAAGAGAACAGAACACTTGTTTCACACTCCAGATATGTATTGACATAAATAAGAGAACAAACACTTGTTTCACACTCCAGATATGTATTGATATAAATAAGAGAACAGAACACTTGTTTCACACTCCAGATATGTATTGATATAAATAAGAGAACAAACAATTGTTTCACACTCCAGATATGTTTTGATATAAATAAGAGAACAGAACACTTGTTTCACACTCCAGATATGTTTTGATATAAATATGAGAACAGAACACTTGTTTCACACTCCAGATATGTTTTGATATAAATAAGAGAACAAACACTTGTTTCACACTCCAGATATGTATTGATATAAATAAGAGAACAGAACACTTGTTTCACACTCCAGATATGTATTGACATAGATAAGAGAACAAACACTTGTTTCACACTCCAGATATGTATTGATATAAATAAGAGAACAGAACACTTGTTTCACACTCCAGATATGTTTTGACATAAAGAAGAGAACAGAACACTTGTTTCACACTCCAGATATGTATTGATATAAATAAGAGAACAGAACACTTGTTTCACACTCCAGATATGTATTGACATAAATAAGAGAACAGAACACTTGTTTCACACTCCAGATATGTATTGATATAAATAAGAGAACAGAACACTTGTTTCACACTCCAGATATGTATTGATATAAATAAGAGAACAGAACACTTGTTTCACACTCCAGATATGTATTGACATAAATAAGAGAACAGAACACTTGTTTCACACTCCAGATATGTATTGATATAAATAAGAGAACAAACACTTGTTTCACACTCCAGATATGTATTGATATAAATAAGAGAACAGAACACTTGTTTCACACTCCAGATATGTATTGATATAAATAAGAGAACAGAACACTTGTTTCACACTCCAGATATGTATTGATATAAATAAGAGAACAGAACACTTGTTTCACACTCCAGATATGTTTTGATATAAATAAGAGAACAGAACACTTGTTTCACACTCCAGATATGTATTGACATAGATAAGAGAACAGAACACTTGTTTCACACTCCAGATATGTATTGACATAAATAAGAGAACAGAACACTTGTTTCACACTCCAGATATGTTTTGATATAAATAAGAGAACAGAACACTTGTTTCACACTCCAGATATGTATTGACATAAATAAGAGAACAGAACACTTGTTTCACACTCCAGATATGTATTGACATAGATAAGAGAACAGAACACTTGTTTCACACTCCAGATATGTATTGACATAAATAAGAGAACAGAACACTTGTTTCACACTCCAGATATGTATTGACATAAATAAGAGAACAAACACTTGTTTCACACTCCAGATATGTATTGATATAAATAAGAGAACAGAACACTTGTTTCACACTCCAGATATGTATTGATATAAATAAGAGAACAAACAATTGTTTCACACTCCAGATATGTTTTGATATAAATAAGAGAACAGAACACTTGTTTCACACTCCAGATATGTTTTCATATAAATAAGAGAACAAACACTTGTTTCACACTCCAGATATGTATTGATATAAATAAGAGAACAGAACACATGTTTCACACTCCAGATATGTATTGACATAGATAAGAGAACAAACACTTGTTTCACACTCCAGATATGTATTGACATAAATAAGAGAACAGAACACTTGTTTCACACTCCAGATATGTATAGATATAAATAAGAGAACAGAACACTTGTTTCACACTCCAGATATTTATTGATATAAATAAGAGAACAGAACACTTGTTTCACACTCCAGATATGTATTGACATAAATAAGAGAACAGAACACTTGTTTCACACTCCAGATATGTATTGATATAAATAAGAGAACAAACACTTGTTTCACACTCCAGATATGTATTGATATAAATAAGAGAACAGAACACTTGTTTCACACTCCAGATATGTATTGATATAAATAAGAGAACAGAACACTTGTTTCACACTCCAGATATGTATTGATATAAATAAGAGAACAGAACACTTGTTTCACACTCCAGATATGTTTTGATATAAATAAGAGAACAGAACACTTATTTCACACTCCAGATATGTATTGACATAGATAAGAGAACAGAACACTTGTTTCACACTCCAGATATGTATTGACATAAATAAGAGAACAGAACACTTGTTTCACACTCCAGATATGTATTGATATAAATAAGAGAACAGAACACTTGTTTCACACTCCAGATATGTATTGATATAAATAAGAGAACAGAACACTTGTTTCACACTCCAGATATGTATTGATATAAATAAGAGAACAGAACACTTGTTTCACACTCCAGATATGTATTGACATAAATAAGAGAACAGAACACTTGTATCACACTCCAGATATGTATTGACATAAATAAGAGAACAGAACACTTGTTTCACACTCCAGATATGTATTGATATAAATAAGAGAACAGAACACTTGTTTCACACTCCAGATATGTATTGATATAAATAAGAGAACAGAACACTTGTTTCACACTCCAGATATGTATTGACATAAATAAGAGAACAGAACACTTGTTTCACACTCCAGATATGTATTGACATAAATAAGAGAACAAACACTTGTTTCACACTCCAGATATGTATTGACATAAATAAGAGAACAGAACACTTGTTTCACACTCCAGATATGTTTTGACATAAATAAGAGAACAGAACACTTGTTTCACACTCCAGATATGTTTTGATATAAATAAGAGAACAGAACACTTGTTTCACACTCCAGATATGTTTTGACATAAATAAGAGAACAGAACACTTGTTTCACACTCCAGATATGTATTGACATAAATAAGAGAACAGAACACTTGTTTCACACTCCAGATATGTATTGACATAAATAAGAGAACAGAACACTTGTTTCACACTCCAGATATGTATTGACATAAATAAGAGAACAAACACTTGTTTCACACTCCAGATATGTATTGATATAAATAAGAGAACAGAACACTTGTTTAACACTCCAGATATGTATTGATATAAATAAGAGAACAGAACACTTGTTTCACACTCCAGATATGTATTGACATAAATAAGAGAACAGAACACTTGTTTCACACTCCAGACATGTATTGACATAAATAAGAGAACAGAACACTTGTTTCACACTCCAGATATGTATTGACATAAATAAGAGAACAAACACTTGTTTCACACTCCAGATATGTATTGATATAAATAAGAGAACAGAACACTTGTTTCACACTCCAGATATGTATTGATATAAATAAGAGAACAGAACACTTGTTTCACACTCCAGATATGTTTTGACATAAATAAGAGAACAGAACACTTGTTTCACACTCCAGATATGTATTGACATAAATAAGTGAACAGAACACTTGTTTCACACTCCAGATATGTATTGACATAAATAAGAGAACAGAACACTTGTTTCACACTCCAGATATGTATTGACATAAATAAGAGAACAGAACACTTGTTTCACACTCCAGATATGTATTGACATAAATAAGAGAACAGAACACTTGTTTCACACTCCAGATATGTATTGACATAAATAAGAGAACAGAACACTTGTTTCACACTCCAGATATGTATTGACATAAATAAGAGAACAGAACACTTGTTTCACACTCCAGATATGTATTGACATAAATAAGAGAACAAACACTTGTTTCACACTCCAGATATGTATTGATATAAATAAGAGAACAGAACACTTGTTTCACACTCCAGATATGTATTGATATAAATAAGAGAACAGAACACTTGTTTCACACTCCAGATATGTATTGATATAAATAAGAGAACAGAACACTTGTTTCACACTCCAGATATGTATTGACATAAATAAGAGAACAGAACACTTGTTTCACACTCCAGATATGTATTGACATAAATAAGAGAACAAACACTTGTTTCACACTCCAGATATGTATTGACATAAATAAGAGAACAAACACTTGTTTCACACTCCAGATATGTATTGATATAAATAAGAGAACAGAACACTTGTTTCACACTCCAGATATGTATTGATATAAATAAGAGAACAGAACACTTGTTTCACACTCCAGATATGTATTGATATAAATAAGAGAACAGAACACTTGTTTCACACTCCAGATATGTATTGACATAAATAAGAGAACAGAACACTTGTTTCACACTCCAGATATGTATTGACATAAATAAGAGAACAGAACACTTGTTTCACACTCCAGATATGTATTGACATAAATAAGAGAACAGAACACTTGTTTCACACTCCAGATATGTATTGACATAAATAAGAGAACAAACACTTGTTTCACACTCCAGATATGTATTGATATAAATAAGAGAACAGAACACTTGTTTCACACTCCAGATATATATTGACATAAATAAGAGAACAGAACACTTGTTTCACACTCCAGATATGTATTGATATAAATAAGAGAACAGAACACTTGTTTCACACTCCAGATATGTATTGATATAAATAAGAGAACAGAACACTTGTTTCACACTCCAGATATGTATTGATATAAATAAGAGAACAGAACACTTGTTTCACACTCCAGATATGTATTGACATAAATAAGAGAACAGAACACTTGTTTCACACTCCAGATATGTATTGATATAAATAAGAGAACAGAACACTTGTTTCACACTCCAGATATGTATTGACATAAATAAGAGAACAGAACACTTGTTTCACACTCCAGATATGTATTGACATAAATAAGAGAACAAACACTTGTTTCACACTCCAGATATGTATTGATATAAATAAGAGAACAGAACACTTGTTTCACACTCCAGATATGTATTGATATAAATAAGAGAACAGAACACTTGTTTCACACTCCAGATATGTATTGATATAAATAAGAGAACAGAACACTTGTTTCACACTCCAGATATGTATTGACATAAATAAGAGAACAGAACACTTGTTTCACACTCCAGATATGTATTGACATAAATAAGAGAACAGAACACTTGTTTCACACTCCAGATATGTATTGACATAAATAAGAGAACAAACACTTGTTTCACACTCCAGATATGTATTGATATAAATAAGAGAACAGAACACTTGTTTCACACTCCAGATATATATTGACATAAATAAGAGAACAGAACACTTGTTTCACACTCCAGATATGTATTGATATAAATAAGAGAACAGAACACTTGTTTCACACTCCAGATATGTATTGATATAAATAAGAGAACAGAACACTTGTTTCACACTCCAGATATGTATTGACATAAATAAGAGAACAGAACACTTGTTTCACACTCCAGATATGTATTGATATAAATAAGAGAACAGAACACTTGTTTCACACTCCAGATATGTATTGACATAAATAAGAGAACAGAACACTTGTTTCACACTCCAGATATGTATTGACATAAATAAGAGAACAGAACACTTGTTTCACACTCCAGATATGTATTGACATAAATAAGAGAACAGAACACTTGTTTCACACTCCAGATATGTATTGACATAAATAAGAGAACAGAACACTTGTTTCACACTCCAGATATGTATTGATATAAATAAGAGAACAGAACACTTGTTTCACACTCCAGATATGTATTGACATAAATAAGAGAACAGAACACTTGTTTCACACTCCAGATATGTATTGACATAAATAAGAGAACAGAACACTTGTTTCACACTCCAGATATGTATTGACATAAATAAGAGAACAGAACACTTGTTTCACACTCCAGATATGTATTGACATAAATAAGAGAACAGAACACTTGTTTCACACTCCAGATATGTATTGACATAAATAAGAGAACAAACACTTGTTTCACACTCCAGATATGTATTGATATAAATAAGAGAACAGAACACTTGTTTCACACTCCAGATATATATTGACATAAATAAGAGAACAGAACACTTGTTTCACACTCCAGATATGTATTGATATAAATAAGAGAACAGAACACTTGTTTCACACTCCAGATATGTATTGATATAAATAAGAGAACAGAACACTTGTTTCACACTCCAGATATGTATTGATATAAATAAGAGAACAGAACACTTGTTTCACACTCCAGATATGTATTGACATAAATAAGAGAACAGAACACTTGTTTCACACTCCAGATATGTATTGATATAAATAAGAGAACAGAACACTTGTTTCACACTCCAGATATGTATTGACATAAATAAGAGAACAGAACACTTGTTTCACACTCCAGATATGTATTGACATAAATAAGAGAACAGAACACTTGTTTCACACTCCAGATATGTATTGACATAAATAAGAGAACAGAACACTTGTTTCACACTCCAGATATGTATTGACATAAATAAGAGAACAGAACACTTGTTTCACACTCCAGATATGTATTGATATAAATAAGAGAACAGAACACTTGTTTCACACTCCAGATATGTATTGACATAAATAAGAGAACAGAACACTTGTTTCACACTCCAGATATGTATTGACATAAATAAGAGAACAGAACACTTGTTTCACACTCCAGATATGTATTGATATAAATAAGAGAACAAACATTTGTTTCACACTCCAGATATGTATTGATATAAATAAGAGAACAGAACACAAGTTCTCTTCCTTCCGGATGATAAATTGTACTTGATCACTTCAAATCTCTGTCATGTAGTTCAAAATTTCATCGTAGGAACAGTTCAGCTCTCTCTTAAGAGAGAGACATAAGTTCAACTCTGGTAGGATGAGCCTAGTGAACAACTTCTCATAATCTCAGGCATGCTGCCTCTTCCCTTGGTGACTGAAGGAATTTTATAAAGGACATATTAACACTTTCTACTGCAGCAGAATCCTAACTAGTCTCCGCCGAAAACGGTGTTGAGCCATTGGCGCAAATAAAATGGCAACGCAAAGCATTTCTATTATCTGGACTACATCCAACTGGAAATCTTGTAGACCATTGTCCTGTTACAACAGAAATCCAGTGCGAATTTGAGAATGAACGCTGAAGAAAAAGAAGACTAACTAGTCTGTCATTTTAAATAATATCAACTGGAAAAAAGAATGAGATCACTGTCCATCACTACTGTGGCCCTATTCATTCTAGACTGTCTCATTCTAGACTGTCTCATTCTAGACTGTCTCATTCTAGACTGTCTCATTCTAGACTGTCTCATTCTAGACTGCAAATGTTGATTTTTCCGCCGTTCACAGATAGCATTACTCAAACTCAGAGCACTTGATAATGGTTGGATACATCTGGTAAATAATTACTGCGTTCCTGGCCCAAGGTCATATAGCTGTACTTTTTTTTAGCAGACTTGCTATGTTGTATCAGTTCTAGCAACTTCTTCATCTGCAATGTCTGTTGGCATAGGTAGTCATGAATCACCACAACTGTCTTAGATAGATAAAAAAAAAACTTTCATTTGTGAACTATTTTAACCTGTGTGTGCTATTAAGACAGCGGGTGCCACATCATCTAGATATCTTGTTATGGTTACCTTCTGTCTTCCTTATTAACCTTCCATTCCTGACTGTGATTTATTTGTTTGCAGCTGAAGCAATACATTTCTTCATTTCCAGATCTCCGATATACAGCCTGGCTATTACAGGAGAAACATTTGTTGCTACTGGAGATGATGATGGGTTGCTCAAGGTGAGTCCTGTGGGAGATGGAGAGAGGAGTTTGTTATAAACATTCTTCTACTTTCATTTTCAAAATCCTACTAATCAGCAGAATATATAGTAGAGACCTGAACTCGCTACATCTCGGTTTACATTTTAGATGTATTATCTGTACCTTTTTATTCCGTCCAATTTTCAGCAAAACCCGCTGCCATGACTACATGTTTCCACATACATCATTATCACCTTGAACTTCATATTGTTTACATGTCAATAGTGTATCTAGTGCCTCTGTGGTGATAACATTGTTTTTACTGTTTGCATTGTTTTTCACTGTTTTTTAAATATATTCTTGAGAAAGACCTAACGGTTCGAAAAGTTGAAAATGTCTTGTGTATTGTAATTTGTATGTTTTCATGTTTATACCTCATAACCCCTTAGTCTTAGAGATAGTCCATCTGTTGTGTTCATGTGAAACATAAAAAAAACCTGTGTCCTACGTAAGTACTTTCTGACCTGACACATCTGACTATAACCTGGTTTTTTTAGGGTTACTTTAGTCTTTCACTTGATGATGTAGCCATCTCTACACATAAAGGTCCTTAGTCATCTATTACAACATTCATGGCAGGCAGCAATGTTACTATTCAGTATTCCTCCTTCAGACCCTGGCAACATCTGGGTGAGCCCTCAGAGATCCATGGAAGCATAATGTTAAGACACTCGCCACCAACCAGCAGACATGGTTTTGAGCTCACTTGCTACTCATGGTTTGAAATAAAAATTACTCCTGTAGTTCACCCTACTACAATGAAGTAGGATATTAGTGCATTTACCCTGGATGATCAAAGAATGTCACCTTCACTACTGATTAAGTGCAAGGGCGATGCTAATCAGGTGGTTTCTGGTCAACTGCTGACTAGGCAGATGAGCACTTATGGAATAGCCATGTGGTAAAATGAAATAATCTTACCGTATTATGAAATAAAGAACAATACTTAGAGAAAGTAAAACAATCAATATCCATACTATTAAAGAACTGCACAGAATTGCTATGAACAGACAGAATTGGAGAGATCTGCCCTATGCTCTATCTTCAGCGCAAAAGGAAAATGATGAATGAATTATGAAATAACAGTGTGATATGATGGAATAATCTTATGGTATGATGAAATAACGAAATAATCTTGTGGTATGGTGTTGCTTCATAACTCTGCTTACATTTACTCTAACTTCTGATAATACAGAGGTACAATATATATATATATATTTATATATATATAAATAGCGGTGTTTATGTAGAACACAAGTGTATGGCGTTTTGCAATCACAATCGGACTATTAGATATATAGACAAAATCATACTTCTTTTTGACGTTTTGCATTCATACAAATAACAATATACAAGTCATTTTAAAAGTTTAAATCATACGTTCTTCAAAATATACAATACAAGCAGTGAGAAAACAATAGAAAGAGTAAAAAGTACCTTTGTTTTTATTGTTTGTTCACTGCTTGTGTTATATATTCTTGAAGAAGACCTTATGATTGAAAATATCTTGTATATTGTTATTTGTATGTTTTCTTCTATATACCTGATAGTCTGTTGGTGATTGTAAACCTTTAAAAATAATGTATGCTTCATGTAATTACAATTTATTTTTATGTAGACATTTATAACATACAAAGAACACAGAAAGACTGTTCATTTGTGAGTGACATATATTAGTTTTTTTTATACTAGATAAAAATTATGTTAACCTCTTGCTGGTCAACTTGACAGGTATGGGACATGAGGTCCAAGACAGCTAGCATGGAACTCAAAGAGTGTGAGGATTTCATCAGCGACATGATTGTGGAAGACAACAAAAAAGCCATCATAGCTTCCAGGTTTATGTATATTTTGAATCTTCTCATTGTTTATGTAAACATAGAACTTTGTTCACTGCGCACATTTGTACTCACAGGTGGATTCCATTTGTTTATTGTATATGTCTGGTGTTTACAACTGGATTCCATTTGTTTATTGTGTACATCTGGTGTGTACAACTGGATTCCATTTGTTTATTGTATACAGCTTGTATGTACAACTGGATTCCATTTATTTATTGTATACAGCTTGTTTGTACAACTGGATTTCATTTGTTTATTATATGCAGCTAGTAAATACAGATGTATTCCATTTGTTAATGTGTATAACTAAATTGTTTATTATAACTAGATTCATTGTTTATTAAGGTTGTACCTGTATGTTTTACCTGATTATATTTATCATTAACTAACATTAAATTAAAACTAAATTGCATATTTTGTAATAATGATTGAGCTAATATTTTTGTTATTTTCTTGATTTATTGAACACAGCGGTGAAGGTACCATAACTTGTTTCAACATACGACAGAAAAGAATGGAATGTCAATCAGAACTATTTGACTCAGAGCTTCTGTGTTTGACAAAAATGAAGGTATTTTATGGTATCACTGATGGCAATATATATTTAATGAGCAGTTTCTTGTTTATTTGGCGGTGAGGCTTAGCAATCACCTTTCATTTTGAAGATCCAAAGTTTGATCCACCAACATTAAACATTTTATACTGCACAGCAGGACACCTCGTCAGAGAGTGCAACAAATAGAATATTATGCTGTATACAAATTCCAAAATGCAACCTAAAAAAGTCACAGTCCTCGAGTGCCTCAGCAAGAATGATTAACTTTTAATCTGAATGCGCAAAAAACATTTTAGAGGAAATATGTCACAAATAAAAGGGTTTAACATTCAGAACTCCAAATTAAAATTACACAATTTTTTTTCTACTGTGCAATATTATGATTGGATGTTTTGAAAATGCAATAACTTTTGTGTCTTTAGAGATTTAAAACACTGTTTTTTTTAACATGTAAATAAATAATTGAATACTGCATATAGTGAGTGGTGTAAGTTTTGTTTGTGTGTGTATAATAAAAGAGGTGTAAGAAAGTTGTGAAGATAAAAAAATGAAACAAAAATGTAGGCCTCCTCACCTATACTTGGTCCGATGTGGGACAACCCTGATAAAGCTCGCCTACTTACCTAATTGTACTTACTTAAACACAGGTTTATATAATTGCTTCACTCAGACACGACGGACTAAAACTAGTGAGTAATGATGTGCACACTAGAAAACATACAAATTACAATACACAAATCATATTCAACGTTTCAACCAAAAGGTCTTTATCAAGATACACACAAAACATCAAAAAACGACGAATGGAAAAATTATCACAACAAACAAACGTATCCAATGGAAATATAGAAATGAGATGCATTGTAATTTGTATGTTTTCTTGTGTGCACATCATTACCCACTAGTTTTAGTTATAGTCTGTCGTGTCTGAGTGAAGCGATAATATAAACCTGCGTTTTACGTAAGTACAATTGTTGTTACATTTCAAGCAGTTACCTGTATTGTACTTACCTAAGCCTATTGTATTTTTATAATGTTATTTTATAACCAAATTAACATGCTTATAATATAGCTAAGAAAACAAATATAACATGTAATATAACATAAATATAACATGCTTACCTTATCTGATCCATTGTTCTCTAGATCTAGTCTAGTGTACGATGTCAATATATTCTGCCTATACATGTCCTGTGTTATTTCATAACGAAACTAACATTTCACTCATATTAACTTTGAATATTAATATAATTCCCAATATTCCTCATATCAGAATCACAATCCATAGTGATTGCACTGAATATGACTTCCATTATAACCCGCCACACGATGATGGTGCAGAGAACTGTCCTTGAACAGTTCAGGCATGGGATGACTACTTCTAGATGGTTTTTGGTCTGCCTGTGACTTTCTAGCTATTCTCTGCTGCTGAGCTGCTGCATTTCTCTTCTTTTCACAAGATGATGCACTCTTTTTGACTAGATCACCAGGTAGATCTATTTTGTGCAAGTTCTTCCCATGTACGAGGCGTGTTCAAATGAAAACGGGACTTGTGGATTTATTTAAAAAGTATCATACGCAATTTAATATTTTCAACGGAATTGAACAAAGCAACCACTTGTGAATAAGAATGCACCTGGGTTCATCAGAAAAAATCTCCGTATGCATTTAGGCAAGCATCCCACTGTTTAGGTAGACGTCGAATGCCGTTCGAGAAAAAGTTGCGTGGCTGTTCTCTGAACCATGTGGTCACCGCTGTCTTCACGTCTGCGTCGCTGTTGAATCGCTGTCCCTTTAGTGCTTTCTTCAACGGTCCGAACAAATGGAAATCACACGGGGATAAATCGGGACTATAGGCTGGGTGATGAAGAACTTCCCAATTCTTCTTTGCCAATGTTTCCTGCACAATTTTTGCGACGTGCGGACGAGCGTTGTCGTGGAGAAGAATCACACCTTGAGAAAGTCTGCCTGGTCGCTTAGCCTTGATGGCCTTATGCAGCTTGTCTAAAGTGTCTTTATAATGGGCGGCATTGATGTTGACACCAGGTTCCTTAAAATCAGTCAACAAAAGCCCTTCATGGTCAAAAAATGCAGTCACCATAACCTTCCCAGCAGAAACCTCCGTCTTTAAACATACGCACCCACTCCATCACTCTGGTCCTCGACAAACATTTGTCACCATATGCTGCCTTCATTCTCCGATGAATGTCTACTGCTTGACATCCTTCAAAAGAAAGAAACTGGATCACAGCACGCTGATTCACTTTGGACGGGTTCGGAATCACACCCGCCATATTGTTAACAGTCTTCTGCAGCACATATGCATGCTGGGAAGATGAACACGTGACCGTATGTAAATTATTGGATACTCATTACTAGTGCAAAATGTCATCAATATCAGTGCGCTCTATCACGCGTGGTGTAACAAGTCCCGTTTTCATTTGAACACGCCTCATATCTTGGTCTATTTCAAAGGCTTTTAGTGGGGTCTTTAATGCATCCTTGTAGCGCTTCTTTTGGCCACCTTGAGATTGTATGCCCTTCTGCAACTGACTATAGAAAAGTATCTTTGGCAGGTGATGATCTGGCATATGTACTAAAGGATCTGCTCAGCATATCTGTGTCTGCATCAGAGTAGTGTCAATGCTAGGGATACCACATCTGTCATAGACAGTGGTATCCTGAATCTTGTCATGCCATCTGATGTTCATAACTTTTCTGAGAAGTTGTGTAAAAGTGATTGAGTTTCCTCACATGTTGTCTATGCACAGTCCATGTTTCATCAGTGTATAACAGCACTGGAAATACCACTGCTCTGTAAACTTTCATATAACAACATTATAACTAGAAATCCAAGGAATTTGGCCATATAAAGACATAACAACATGGAAGAAATAGTAACGGAAGGTATGGTTGCTGGTACCGGAAAAGGGCAGCAAGGAAGACAAAAGACATTTAAACATGTCTAAACATGTCCTTTGCTGCAGCAGGTCAACTTAACCAGAATCATGAGTTATTCAGTGTATCCATCAAGAAGACTACATTCTGGGAAAAAAAATGTTATCTAAATATAAATAAATATTCTTTCCTTGACTCTGCTCTTATAACCTCATGAATTGTCCTCTACAGTCTCGGAGATCATGTATTTCTGCATTCCCAAACCAGATAATTTTGCAACATTACACTACTGACAGTTGTTCTTATTGTCCTGCAAGCCTATTTATTTTATTTCCTCATATATATATTATAGGTTTTATATTCTGTATAATGAATGCATAAATTTGTCCGTAACATTTAAATTCAAAATTCATGTCTGCTGTAAGTGTCCACCTCTGACATGCATACAAAATAATAGGTATTATTAAAGATGTATATAGGTTGATCTTCATTGCTGTAATTAATTATGATTTTCCATATAGTGTTAATTCTGGATGATACATCTCAGGCTTTTGAAGTCTAATCTTGATTTCTTTTATATTGCTTACATATTAAAGTAACCCATAGCATTTATTAATGCCGTAGGAGTGTGAGATGTTAGCGATCTCACATTTCAGAGGCTCTGCAAATGAGGGTGGTAGCCATCTCCTCTCCCTTGCAGTCTTTACTTCCCGGATTAATCCAGTACCCATTTAAGGCTGGGTCGACCTGGGAGCCGTTGCGATCTGAAAAACATTTCCACCTCAACTGGGGAATGAACCTAGGACCATTCATATGCGAAGCCAGTGCGCTAACCACTGCATTACGCTCTTCCCAATTGCTTACATAATTGCTGATATAATGTTATATTTTCTGAACTTAGACACAAAAATAATACACTCTGTATCTTTCAGCTGCCCCATCTCCTTGATTGTATTCAGAATGTAAGCATGATCCATTAAACTAACATTTGGTTAACCAACAAAACTCTGGTTATCCTAGCAACTGTGTATGCTCTTTCATTTTCCCTAACACTCACAGGGGGATCTGAAAAATTAAACTGGCTCTTTCCAGCTCAAAATACAAGATCAAACGACAAAACAAGAACAAATTGATCTTATCTATGTGGAAGAGATAATCTCAGCATTTTCTACATCTACAGGGAGGACACAAGCTGTTGTGTGGCACAGGTGAAGGTGTTCTTAATATCTTCAACTGTGGTCAGTGGGGAAATATTAGTGATAGATTTCCTTGTGGTGATGCACAGATTGACAGTGTGGTTTCAGTAACAGATGATGTGTTATGTGTGGGGACTAATGATGGATGTATCAAGTAAGTCCTGTATTTACAGTGTGGTTTCAGTAACAGATGATGTGTTATGTGTGGGGACTAATGAGGGGTGTATCAAGTAATTACTAGATTGATAGTTTGATTTCAACCATAGATGATGTGTTGTGTGTGGGGACTACTGATGGATGTATCAAGTAAATCCTGTATTTACAGTGTGGTTTCAGTCACAAATGATGTGTTGTGTGTGGGGACTAATGATGGACGTATCAAGTATACAAGATTATTTGTATTTTCATTGTTTTCAAACTGTGCTATCACACAGTTTTTTTTTTTTTCAATTTCTTTATGAAGCACATGAGCAAATGTCACTAGCTGGCAGTTTCATTAACTACTGGTTTACATAACTGAACACTTATGGAAACCATTTGTTATGTGTCCTAACTCACCGTGCAAGACTGAGTTATCTGTCACAGTAATTATCTTTTCAACCAAAAATCTTTTATCACAACATAATATGATGAACAGAACAGTACTGTTCACATTCTCGTGACAGAGCTGAACATGAACAGTACTATTATTACTGATTATGTTATGATTGTGTTCTTGATCAAGGCCTTTTGCTCGAAACGTCAATTTTCATGTATCATGCCAATTTTCAGTGATTAGCAAAACCTCATCACCCTACTTCCTAGTTTCTCCAGTAAGATCAATTTATGCATTTTCTCTTAGCCATTTTTCATTGAAATTGTCTTTTTGTTAGCATTTTCTATATAGTACTGTCTTCAAATTTGCATTTACATCCACCCTCTTTGGAGAACATTTATCAGTCTCTTCACTTTCGCGTATACTGCTGTGCACTTAGAAATATTACTAACATCAGTGTCTGACAGATTATTGTTGGGTCAAAGGGCATGAGCCCATTGACCTCTGGATCAGCAACGGACAAATTTTCTAGTTTATTGTGAATAAATACCGGTAATCCATGATATAATTCCCTAAGTTCATTCATTCATTTTCCTTTTGCGCTGAAGTTAGGGCAGAGGTCAGATCTCTCCAATTCTGTCTGTTCAAAACTATTCTATTCCGTTCTTGAATAGTATGAATATTGGTTGTTTTACTTTCTCTAAGTATTGTTCTTCTGGGTGTTTCTTTTGGTCTACCCCAAGCCTTTTACCTGTAGGTATCCATTCAAGAGATTGTTGGTGTCTGCGTGTAGGACATGCCCGATGTAGTACCAACTGTGTTTTCTGATAACATCTGTGATAAAATTTTGATGTGTCTTTTCTCTTTCTTTTATCATTCGATGTGAATTCACTCCAATGGGTGTTAATTATCCTACAAAGATATTTGTTCTCAAAACTCAGTAATTTCTTTTCTGAAGATAAAGAGGATTCCCTAAGTGCAGTTATTATAACTGACAAGAATCTGTGAGAAACACTATGTTGTCACATTCCCTAAGTGCAGTTATTATAACTGACAAGAATCTGTGAGAAACACTATGTTGTCACATTCCCTAAGTGCAGTTAATATAACTGACAAGAATATGTGAGAAACACTGTTGTCACATTCCCTAAGTGCAGTTAATATAACTGACAAGAATATGTGATAAACACTATGTTGTCTCATTCCCTAAGTGCAGTTAATATAACTGACACGGTGTCACATTCCCTAAGTGCAGTTAATATAACTGACACGGTGTCACATTCCCTAAGTGCAGTTAATATAACTGACAAGAACATGTGAGAAACACTATGTTGTCACATTCCCTAAGTGCAGTTAATATAACTGACACGGTGTCACATTCCCTAAGTGCGGTTAATATAACTGACACTGTGTCACATTCCCTAAGTGCAGTTAATATAACTGACAAGAATCTGTGAGAAACACTATGTTGTCACATTCCCTAAGTGCAGTTAATATAACTGACAAGAATCTGTGAGAAACACTATGTTGTCACTTACATATTTTATGTCTCTAGTTTTTTTACACTCACTTTTAATGGCTCTGAAGTTGTGTGATAATTTTTCTGTATCTTCTTCTGTGTTCGTTCTACTACTTCTGATATTTGCATAATGTAGTCCAGTGAACAGAATATGTTGTGTCATGGTTTACAGCTTAGCTGTGATATCTGCGGCTTTCGTGAAGACACATCTGATTTCAGCATGGCTTCTGGGCCACTTTTACCCTATATGGGATGGGACAGCCAACTCCACTCTAAAACCTCCTTAGACGCCTCTTACGACATGCATTGAAGGTAAACAGTGTTGCTATTCTTTGTTTGACTTTCGAACACATGCGTTACGTGTATCTATCAATGTAGAATGACAATTCTACTTCACATAGTTCATATGTCCCAGATTAAATACTAACAAGTATGTTCTATTGAAGAAGGTATAATGTCTTTGAAAAAATGTGTATATTTTAAACTGAAGCCAAAGTTGATCTTTATGAAATGGCTAATTTGTTTGTGTTTCATTATCAAGGGCTATACACATTCTACCAAATCGAGTTCTAGGAATAGTTGGCCAGTATGATGAATCATTTCCTGTTGAGGCTTTGAGTTTGACGAGTGATACAGTTCACATTGCCAGCTGTTCTCACGATGAACGAGTCAGGTTTTGGAATGTGGAGCAACTCAAGTCACAAACTGTGGACACCAGCAAGAAAGCCACAAAACGAGCTAGAAAACTTGGCAGAGTCCAGAAAAATGACTTCTTCTCTGGTTTGCTTGAGGATAACAACGATCGTGATGATAGTGATACTGATGATTCTGATTAAACTGACTTTTGCCATTTCTTCTGTTGTCTATATATGTACACATTGTTTTATGTTGCCTCTGTATGTACACATTGTTTTATGTTGTCTCTGTATGTACATATTGTTTTATGTTGTCACTGCATGTACAAATTAGCTGTTTGTTATGTTATCTCTTTATGTTTCATTTATAATACCTATGTTACCTTATAGATCAGGATAGCACAGGCCAAATCAACATTTCAAACAAATCAACTTTACCAAATGAGAATCTCATACACAAATGAATGCCCATGTGGATCCGGAACCCAGAATTCTGAACACATACTTCAGGACTGCCCAATATACAAAGAGCAGAGACAACAGACCTGGCCAGAGGATGCAGATTTGAGGCAAAACCTGTGGGACAGTCGCTCTGACATGGAGAAGACAGTGGACTTTGACCTGACAATAGGCCTGACAATATTACATGACCACAGATGAAGAAGGAAGAAGAACATATCAAAAATGAGAAACATTTGATGCAATGAAATAATATCAATGAAATAATATCAATGAAATAATATCAATGAAATAATATCAATGAAATAATATCAATGAAATAATATCAATGAAATAATATCAATGAAATAATATCAATGAAATAATATCAATGAAATAATATCAATGAAATAATATCAATGAAATAATATCAATGCATACACAAGTTCAAGTGCTAGGATGTTATATTGAGCCAATTCTTCTTTGTGTATACGAAGCATGGACTGTAAACAAAAGTGCCCAAGATAAGCTGGAGGCAAATGAGATATGATTTTTGAGAAGAATGATGAAAATTCTATGGACAGCCAAGAAAACTAATGTAGAAATTCTCAGAGATGCTGGAGTGAAATGACAAATTATAGCAAAAATTAGAAACAGACTTTTCAAGATTTTTAGGGCATGTCATGAGAAAAGTAAGACTTGAAAATATAGTAACCACCGGAAAGATCAAGGGGAGAAGAGACCAAGATAGACAAAGAAAAAAATTTCTGGAAGGGTTCTCACTGTGGCACAAAAAAAAGTCACCAACTGAACTTATTTACAACATAGAGATAGAGAGTTGTGGAGAAGCATAATCCACTATGCCACTCAGCATGGCACTTGATTGATGTAACCTTGCACACTCATTGATCGAGCACTATATGTCCTCTATCCATAGACAGGAACAGCTTATCCAAGTTAAAACTTCTACAAACATTCTTCTATATATGGGACAATAAACATCCTGTTATTTGCGTTTTCATGCCATTTTCTTCTGAAAGATAACTAAAAGATTATTTTTTATTATTTCTCTATTCTGTTGTTTTGAGTGTACCTCGGCTTGCACTAAGCGCTGGCAATCTGCTGTCTTTCCCAAAAACATTATACTCAATAAATGAGCATTAAAATTCACTGATATCTCAATTGTGTACCATTGATCATGACCACATGGCTGTCTAGGGACCTTCTTCTTCTTCAGCGTACATTCTCAAACTCCTGCTGAATTCTCTTGTAGCAGGACATGTCCTACTAGATTTCCAGCAGAATGTAGTCCAGAGAATGGAAATGGGTTGTGTCGCCGTTTTATTTGCACCAATGGCCCGACACATCCGTCTTCGGCGGGTCTAGGGACCAGAAGTTGCTATCTTATACTTTGTTATAAAAGTTTTGGAAGCTGTTGGGACTAAGAGATGTTATTTGTTTAGGTGCCAGCAATTTTCATTCCATTTCTGTCTACACCATTTGAATCAACCGTTAAAGCATTATTCATGTGTTTCATACGAGTCGTCGAAACTACTGGAATATTCCATTAAAAACATGCTCTTATGGTCTTAGCTAAACACGATACATCCCATATTTCATCATACACCAATTCTCACCCGTGTGCTGCCGGGGTCCGAAAGGGGAGCAAAGAATAGCAACACTGTTTACCTTCCATGCATGTCGTAAGAGGCGACTAAGGAGGTTATGGGATGGAGTTGGCTGTCCCATCCCATATAGGGTCAGTGACCCAAAGCCATGCTGAAGTCGGATGTGTCAGGCCGCAAGGCGCAGGTATCGCAGCAATGCTGTAAACCATGACATAACACATTCCGTTCTCCAGACTACATCCTGCTAATCTGCCGGAGTTTGAGAACGAACGCAGAAGAAGAAGAAGAATCACACACCAGATCGGACTGTTGGGACTAAGAGATGTTATTTGTTTAGGTGCAAACAATTTTCATTCCATTTCTGTCTGTACCATTTGAATCAACCCTTAAAGCATTATTCATGTGTTTCACACGAGTCGTCGAAACTACTGGAATATTCCATTAAAAACATGCTCTTATGGTCTCAACTAAACATGATACATCCCATATTTCATCACACACCAGATCGGATACAGAGTTTTAGAAATGAATAAAAACACTAAACTAACAATTGTTTGGTTGAGTGTTTTATTGCAAATATTTAAGACAAGATCACTTAAAAAATTGTAGAAATTTTATTGGAAAAAGTATGCAAAAGCTTTGTAGATAATTGGTTGGGCTCTTAAAGCCAATTGCATTGTAATTCTACTGTTATTCTATTGATATAATTTTGTATCATTTCTTCTGCATTAATTCTCAAACTCCTGCACATTAGTAGTAAGTCTAATTGTTGTTACGTTTCACGCAGTTATCTTGTATTGATTGTCATATTAGCAGGATATAGTCCTGACAATGGAATGGGCTGTGTCATGGTTTACAGATTTGCTGCTATATCTTTACATTTTTTCCTGACACATCCGACTTCAGCATAGCTGTACCAGTTAAAAATGATGATCAGAATATGATACCTTTATGTGTGGGAGACTGTAGACAGAACTTGATCAAATAGATGCGCCGGTGATCTGTGTGTGGGAGAAACTGTACATAGAACTTCATCTGATAGATGTGTCAGTAACTTGTGTGTGAATATAGTTCAAAGTTGATCTGATAGATGTGTCACTAATCTGTGTGTGAATATAGTTATCCCTTGATATGATAGATGTGTCACTAACTTGTGTGTGTGTGAATATTGTTAGACCTTGATCTGATAGATGTGTCACTAGCCTGTGTGTGAATGTAGTTATTAGTTGTGTGTGAATGTAATTAGAACTTCATCTGATAGGTGTGTCTGTAACTTGTGTGTAGACGAAACTAAACTGGAGCCAATAGATCAGTGAGAAGACAAAAGGTTTAACAATCTTTCGATGGGTTTCTTATTGCCCTGCTTAAGGTTTGTATTTGCCATAGTTGTACGAGCGTAACTGTGGTAGTTGTGATTGAAATAACCAGCATTCTTTAAATGGTGGAGCAGCTTCCTTGGTTCAACATTTGTAGTTATCTCGTCCATGTTAGCCAGATGTAGAATTTTCATCATTTTGAAATGCTCACCCGTTTGGTCATCAGTCTCACTTGTACAAACTGCTGACAGACCACAAGTGGTCAGTTTTGCAATTTTAATATTACACATGTTCTCACAAACACACATTATACACATACACACAATCTATTTTAATCATACACACACATAAGGTCTATCCAAAATAACCATGCACGCATACATCCATTTTAATTATACACACATAAAGATTATCTAATTTAATCATAGACTCATAGAGCTACCCAATTTGGTTCATGTTAAGCAGATGTGGCCAGTTTTTACAGAAGTAATTTCACACATACTTAACAAAATATACTTTCGCTAAAGATGCATATAACTCGAAAACCATCGATCTTCGCGTAACGCACTGAGCAGCCAATGTGCGTGAACACCAATGGTGGTACTCTTGTTTATCTTCGCGTCACGGAAGCTCATTTAAATCAAACTTATTATTAAAAGGATTGACTGCTATCACGTGATGCGGCCACATTTGCGTAACATGTACCCCCAATTTAACCATGCACACACATAGGACCTATTCAAGTTAACGACACACACATAGATATTCATGTAATCATATAAAAATATATAGTTTATACATATAGTATATACAATTTAATTACAACAGTGGATATAGGCGTATCCACTTTTAAACACACATAGGAATATAGCAAATTTAATCTTACACCCACACGCATGTCCATTGTAACAATAAACACACATACTAAATTTAATCGTATACACACATAAGGGCTTATATCCATTTTAATGATAAACACACATACTTGTATCCAACTTAATATACACACATATGGCTATATCCATATACAGCAGAATCAATCTATAGTGCATTTTATAACAAATTTCACGATATAAAAACACTTGTCAAATTCCATGGAAGCACTTGACATGCACACAGAAGGATCAGCAAGAAAACTCACAACGAATGATGACAGTGGAATACATCATGTTTCCTTACACCACATACGAACAATGAAGCCCGTGCCTCTGGAACAAAGGTTAGGCCTACATATTTCAAAACAGAGGCAACTGCCATGCCCACGGGATTTCAAATTATACTGCTCCCCTTCACAAGCGGGGATGAGTATGTCATCGATAAAGATCAAACTAGGTTCGAATGCGAGACCTCTGATGGGTCTTAGTGCAATGTCAGTAGGAATGTAGTGCGTCCTGATATGAGAAAACACCGTCTATCTCTCCTATATTTTTCTCGAATCGTCTGCATGTGTTCTACTCTGTTCATAACTTTTAATATCTGGACGGTTGAGAACAGTAGGTTCCGAAGAGCTTGAGTTAATCCTGCAGTTCTTCAAAGCAATGCTCCATCTAACGTACTCGTCCGCGCACATCATCAAAAGGTACAACTCACGAAATGTACCATCCGCGTATATAAGTACTAGACCTTTCAACTTCAAACTTGCTCACGCGTGAAGAAAATGTGAGGGATTGTTGCTTGAGAGATGTCTTCAAACAGTAGTTGAACGCTTACTTACACACACCTCGCCATAGAACAGTTTCTTTGGAAGACGCTCGTCTGGCATGTGGACTACGTGACCGGCCCAATGAAGTTGAGATATGATCATCAAGACGTTAGACTTGTCGATGATATCCGTGTCAGGGATATAATCCTGCCATCTAACAGTAAGAAGCTTTATCATGAAAGATGAAAATAATTTAACTTGTCTTGTATGCAATCCCGAAATCGGAATATGACTCAATACTAGGAATGTAGACAAATGATGGGTAAAACTCCCTCATTAGCATTTTTTGTTTTGCAAAAAGGTCATCGCATATCTCTTCAAAAAAGAGGAGGGGTTTGCACAAACAATGCGGCGAATTACTTAACCCCCCCCCCCTTTATTTACTGAAAACCTATTTACAGCCCTGCTTGTATGTTAAGTATAGACATTCTAGGATCCAGCTGCAGATAAGGTATAAGGACTACATGTTGTACCCTCAGTCTTGTTTCAAAGCTCCACGCGCGAGCAAGTCGACATCGATTGTTGTGATATTTGGCATCGTGCTGCCGAGATGCACACAAAACTTAAGTGCATTACTGAGTTTTATTTTTAAAACACTGAACGGTGATCTAGAGTTCGGTATAGGGGAACTCCAGGTATTGACTATTGCCTCATTAATGTGTTTGATACACTGTTGCTCAGATCGAAATCCTATACAGTTAAACAATTGAGAGTCCATACCCTGAAAATTCGCAATATTTAGTGATGCAAAACCAGTTTTAGAAGTCATGAGATACACCAAGCAAGACTAAATCATTCACGATATTAGACAAAACATCTCCGAATTATCCAGTACTACATTAGTACTACAATGGATACCAGCCCACTGTGGCAGCCTAGGAAATTAAAAAGCAGACGAATTTGTAAGAAAGGGAAGTAACCTCCGCAGTGTCAACTATGAAAGATTCAAGTAAGTAAATTCTCTGCTAAAACAATATATATGCGACTCAACTGGAAAGAACTAAGCGGAAACTATTGACCTGAGCACGACATCAACAAATTGAACAGAAACTAACAATTACGATATTTCGACTGGGAATAGAACACTCGGTCTAAAAGTACACCCACATTTAATCGTATTCGTCGATTCTGTGGCCTACGTCTGTTGAACACCAACACCAAAACATATTCTACATGAATGGCCTAGCATATCCCTGCACATTTAGCAGCGTCTTGGTCCACATGAACGTCTCTTGCAAACTAAATTGTTGGGAATCCACAGCGACCTAGAACAAACCGCTCTGTACATGACCAATATCGGAGTGGATGTAGGGCCAATAACCTATTGATTGATCGCAGATTTATTTAACTAATATTCAGTTAGATAATATTAGTTTAACTTTCAGTTAGATAATATTAGTTTAAATTTCAGTTAGATAATATTAGTTAAATAAATCTGCGATCGGAGTGGATGTAGGGCCAATAACCTATTGATTGATCGCAGATTTATTTAACTAATATTCAAGTACTGACAAAGCATTCACTTATCTAATATTCACAAACTGACAAAGCGTTCATTTAGTTAATATTCAAGTACTGACAAAGCATTCATTTAGTTAATATTCACATACTTTCATAGCATTCATTTAGTTAATATTCACATACTTACAAAGCATTCATTTAGTTAATATTCACATACTGACAAAGCATTCATTTAGTTAATATTCACATACATTCATAGCATTCATTTAGTTAATATTCACATATTTACAAAGTATTTATTTAGTTAATATTCACATACTTTCATAGCATTAATTTAGTTAATATTCACATACTTACAAAGCATTCATTTAGTTAATATTCACATACTTTCATAGCATTCATTTAGTTAATATTCACATACATTCATAGCATTCATTTAGTTAATATTCACATACTTTCATAGCATTCATTTAGCTAATATTCACATACTTACATAGCATTCATTTAGTTAATATTCACAAACTGACAAAGCATTCATTTAGTTAATATTCAAGTACTGACAAAGCATTCATTTAGTTAATATTCACATACTTTCATAGCATTCATTTAGTTAATATTCACATACTTACAAAGCATTCATTTAGTTAATATTCACATACTGACAAAGCATTCATTTAGTTAATATTCACATACATTCATAGCATTCATTTAGTTAATATTCACATACTTTCATAGCATTCATTTAGTTAATATTCACATACTTACAAAGCATTCATTTAGTTAATATTCACATACTGACAAAGCATTCATTTAGTTAATATTCACATATTTACAAAGTATTCATTTAGTTAATATTCACATACTTTCATAGCATTCATTTAGTTAATATTCACATACTTACAAAGCATTCATTTAGTTAATATTCACATACATTCATAGCATTCATTTAGTTAATATTCACATACTTACATAGCATTCATTTAGCTAAAATTCACATATTTACATAACATTAATGTCACTAAAATTTGCATGCTATGCTTTTACCTAATATTCCCATATTAAGATATTAACTTGGCCAAAATTCCACATACTTACATGACATTGATTTCGCCAAATTCACATGCTGACATGATACTCATTTAGATAAAATTCACATATTGACGTAACAAAATTTAGCTAAAATTCGCACACTGACATAACATTTATTTACCTAAAATTTTAGTGACATTAATTCGGCAAAAGTTCACATACTAGCTACATATAATATACGTAAAGGTAGGTCTCATGGCATCTGCCGTCGGGGATGAAGATAACTCTTCATGTACTAAGCCGCAGAAACTTTTAGGTGGGGTGGCCAGTTCCCTTCCTTGCTGTGTTTTTTTTTTTTTTACCTTCCCTAACTCATGCGTCAGGTACTCATTTACAGCTGAATCGACTGGAGCAGTGGTCGTCTCAAGTGAGAAATCACAACCCGGATTTTTTTTAAATGTCCGGACGTATAATATACATAACATATATAATATACATATATATAATATATATATATATATATATATATATATATATATATATATATATATATATATATATATATATATATATATATATATTATATATATATATATATATATATATATATATATATATATATATATATATATATATATATATAATATAATATACATAATATACCCCCTATACATAACTACACATAAATAGCATTCATATAACTACAATTCAGATAATCACCGTTGGTAGGGAATGCAGAGAGTGGAGCAGTGGGAAGGTAGACCTTGAGATCAAGAAAGTGCTGAGAGGACGGTAAAGAGAGCGAGGATGAAGTCATAATGTCGGGTCTGTCCTGCATGGAGAGAAGTCCGGATAGAGCTTCTCTGCTAGAGGAAATATCGTGGCCGAAAAAAAGTGGAGCTTATCTGACACCAACCTCCTGCTTGATAATGAAGGCGAAGGAAGCCTTACGATGTCTTTCGGAAACCAAGCTGAACATAGCTGTTATTGCGTCTAATTCTCAGTGCATAAATAGATATACCTCTGCCCTTCAGAAACGCATATGGATCTAGTGTCTGCGTCATGTTGGAGTACGCGGAAATGAGCAATCTGACACGCTGGCTCCAAGAGCACCTATGGTGGACATTTTGAATATGGACAAAGGTGAAATCATGAAAATAATACGGATTAGTCTATTAGACAATGAGAATTCACTGGACGATTGAGTATTACAGAGACTGAAGGAGTTCGGCGCAAAGCGTGGGACTAGTAGAGAAGATAGAGAGAGGGGTCAATTTAGACGCATGAAAAATCAGTACGTACGGGAGCTCTAAACATATGTACTCTCCGCCATCTGCTAGTAAAGACTGAGCATATATGGGTCTGCCCGGAGTGCAATGTTATCAGACGACGTCAGTTCTTGGAATACTTGAAATCCTTTTAGCTAAAATTCACATACTGGACATCACATTCATTTAGCTAAAGTTCAGATACTGACATGACTTTCATTTAGCGAAACTTCACATATTATCATATCATTAATTTAGCTAAAATACACATACTGGAAATATTTTCTTTTTTTAGTTAAAATTCACATAGTAACACGGCATTCACCTAGCTAGAATTCACATACTAACGTTACATTGCTCTTTTTGAGATATTCTATACAAAATATAGTAATCACTCTTTTTGAACTTTTTTTTTGCGTGAGTAGACCACCAAGTCACATGTCAATGTCACAATATTCATCTATATCTTTGGTCCGTCGTCGTCTTGGTCTGCCACTTTCCTGTTTCTAGGAACCATTACTTCCATTACGAATTTTATCATGCTGTTATACATGGCCAAAAACCACACCAGTTTCCTCGTTATGATATTATTTTGAAGTCAACCAACTCTTCCAAGTGTAATATTTGTTAAATTCATTGATTTATCATTATCACTATCCGTGGTTTCCTCAAAATCCTTCTATTGTCTCGCAGTTTAAAAAAAATGTAATTTATATTTTTTAAGTGTCCATGGAATTGTTACTGGGTTTTTGTAATCAGATGCGCTTTAGCTTCATTTCTTACGACTTGCCAAATATACCTTCCACGCATGTCGTAAAAGGCGACTAAGAAGGTTATGGAATGGAGTTGGCTGTCCCATCCCATATAGGGTCAGTGACCTAAAGCCATGCTGAAGTCGGATGTGTCAGGTCGAAAGGCGCAGATATCGCAGCAATACTGTAAACCATGACACAACGCATTCCGTTATCCGGACTACATCCTGCTAATCTGCTGAAGTTTGAGAACGAACGCAAAAGAAGAAGAATTTGCTAATTTATGTGGCTCTTGTAATTCTCTTGCTTTCTGCTGCCCAATCCTCTGCTGTTTATGTTCGCTCCTAAATACAGTGGAATCCCGCTATAACGCATCTCTTGATAACAAATTTTCAAAATCCCCAATTATATAAATTCTATATTATTTATACTGTAGGATGTATAGCGAATTTATGTTATTACATATATATTTTGTCTGTGCGGACCAAGTTGTTTTAACGGGATTTCACTGTTTTCATACAAATTGACATTATTTTGTTTCATTGAAAATGTATACGTTGTCACATACGACATGTCATGATCTGAACTAGGGCTTACCTTGAGGCATACCATCTTCATCATCTTCTTCGTCATCTTCTTGTTCATGCTGTCCCCTAAATATTTTCTCGCCAGCATCTCCATTTACTGTTGGTGTTTCTCCATTGATTTGAATGTTAATGTTTCTCTGAACATTCGTACTATCATTATCGGGTGTCAAGCTTGTAATGCTGGCTGTGGACAAGAAAAAAGGATTTAGAAGGCATATAATATTCAAACTATCACTATTCGGGGCCGTTCGTGCTATAATACAAAAAGGTGGCCGCATCAGGCGGCATCGTAAGAAGCCGGTACACGCATCGAAATCAAAATAAAATTTGAATCATTCAATAATTTTAAAAATAAACATTTAAATGGCGGCATTTCGAAGATTTGCATCATACTGTGAAAATATAGCATTCCCCTACTTCTATTCATGTTGCTTTGCATCTTGAACAGTTTTGATGCAAACTTGATGGTGACCTGCAACATTTGTCTGTATTTTTAGTGACTTGTAAAGTATGATCACAAAATTATAAGTGGGTTGTGTTCGTGAATAATGGCTTAATGCTTTTGTGAGGTCTAGGTTGAAGGGAATCACAATCATATTCGTGATGGGCAGGGCTAAAGATGTAATTGCGTTAAGATTTTTACATGAAAAATGTGTGGTTTTTTTCAGTGATTCGTCCATTTTCGTGAGTAAATTTCACTTTTTTGAACGGAAAAATGAAGATCTTTCTGTGAAAAATCTACCGGTCGGTAAAAACGTGCTCCTGGTACTAAAAGTCATTTTCAGATTTGCTATTGGGAGTGGGGGGGGGAATCCTCTTTATTTACGAGCCTGTGTCAGGGTATTCTGAACTTTAAAAGAGCAGAAATGCTGGCGGGTTCTGCAATTGTGGAGTTGTAGAGAAATGGACGGGCCGAGATACTGAACATCTTAGACGAAATAGTACGGACAGACAAAACTATGTGGGTGATAATTTCTTGACCATATCGATAATAAAGAAGATATATTTAAAATGTGACGTCAAAAGAAATTAACCCCATCATGGACTGTGAAGAATGTGTGTCAACCAACGTAGAATTGGAACTGTCAGCCATCGTGTGATTGTAGTCTAGATATACTCAAGAGGTTTTGGATCACGTATGCATGTGTACAATGATGGCGAACTGATGACAACATAGTGAAATGGAAGTGATTTTATTATTGAAACAATTAAGCAACATGTTCGCCTAGGAAAGCCAGCATGTTAAAATGTTACAGCTGACTGATATTTTACTGTTTGTTTAAATCTATAGTTCATTTGCATGTAACAGGGCCATAAAGGGGAACAATGAACTGCAACACTGTTACCTGCCACGTTTGCTGTAAGAGTGTACTAAGGAGGTTGAGGATGGAATTGACTGGCTCATCCCATAGAGGACAAAGTTACCCATAAACTTTGTGGACAATATGTTTGTGTTATTGATGATACTTAAATACGTGTACTTTGTTATTCGTTGTAAGTTCGTTGTTGTTGTAATAGTCCTTGTTTCGATTGGTTCGTTCTCAGTGACTTGAGATCTTTTTTTGGAGATGCGGTTAGTCAAGTACAGAAAAACTCGTTTACTCGAGTTGCACGGCGATTCGGTGCCGTTAGAACGGACTGGTTCAATTCCCGTTAGTTTCAGGAATTTTTAATTTATCATCTTGCTTCCTACTTGAATTTAGTTGTATAAGCTAATATTTGAAGAAACATTGTACTGTCTCTATGTTATTTATGTTTACAAGAAGACCTATAGGTCCTTGTAGTATGAATATGAATGTTATATGTTTGTGTTACTGAGGATACTTCAATACTTGTACGGGATGTTCGTTGTTGTTGTAATAGTCATTGTCTTAATTGATCCGTTCTTAGTGACTTGAGTACACAGTTTGAATATCTTGACAACCCCCCCCCCTTTTTTTTTTTAGAGATGCGGTTAACCAAGTACGGAAAAACCTGTTTACTCGAGTTGCAAGACGATTCGGTGCCGTTAGAACGAACTGGTTCAATTCCCGTTAGTCTCAAGAATTTTTAATTTATCCTCTTACTTCCTGCTTGAGTTTAATCGAGAGATTTTGCTTCCTACTTGAGAGTTTGTGCTGAGATATTGTTTCACATGTACATAGAAGACCGTCGGCTGAATGCTGTGGGAAACCCACCAAAGAGTTATGTGGAAGGCATCAAATCGCATCAAACCCTACAACCGTTTTGTGCATGGCTTCAATACGACTATTGTCGGATATATAAAATCCTGAAGAAATTTTAAAAACTTTTAATTTTGATAGGTAAAGAGATTTAAATCAACATTTACCACCGAAGACGGATGTGTCGGGCCATTGGCGCAAATAAAACAGCGACACAACGCATTTCCATTCTCTGGACTACATTCTGCTGGAAATCTAGTAGGACATGTCCTGCTACAAGAGAATTCAGCAGGAGTTTGAGAATGTACGCTGAAGAAGAAAATCAACATTTCTGGGGGGATTCCACGGCGTATTCACAGATGATATTACTCTTGTATCTATAGTCAAGACCCAATGTCAAATAAAATGACCAATCATTCTCTTGCGCAGCTATTGGTAAATAGTCTTCTTCTTCTTCTTCTTCTTCTGGGTTCGTTCTCAAACTCCAGCAGATTAGCAGGACGTAGTCCGGAGAACGGAATACGTTGTGTCATGGTTTACAGCATTGCTGCGATATATGCGCCTTTCTGCCTGACACATCCGACTTCAGCATGGCTTTGGGTCACTGACCCTATATGGGATGGGACAGCCAACTCCGTCCCGTAACCTCCTTAGTCGTCTTTTACGACATGCGTGGAAGGTAAACAGTGTTGCTATTCTTTGCTCCCCTTTCGGGCCTCGGCAACACCCGGGCGGGTAAATAGTAATTACTGTTATATTGCTCTAAATGTTCGAATGTGCAATGCATGTACAAAAATCATTTTCCGACATCAATAAATACCCGGCCACAGTTCAACAGCGATCGTATAGTGGTCAAGTCACTTGTCAGATAACATGGATTAGATTTCACTCGGCAATAGTAAGGTCACTAGAAATTTGAAAATAAACTGGTAGTTCATGGTCAAAATTATATTAAATAAGACATGTGCACTAACACATGACCGAATCACTAATTTTGACTGATTTGCATATCCATGTTTTCCATTGGTTAAATATAAAATGTGACAAATGAAAAAATTGGATCGATCAAATCATCAAAGAGTTTGATGCTTTGTGGGATTATCCCATGCCTTATTTAATACAAATTCTTGCATGTTTCCGCAGACACCAATTAATGTGTAGCAGTGCTCATTTGGTCAAGATGCTATCATATCGGCGCAGCCCGTACGAAAGACGATACTAACAATATTGTGGGTGAACTTCTCGCAGGACATCATAAAATTATAGTCAATATTGCAAATTTGACACTGGTTGTGAGATGAAATGCTTGAGGAAAGCTGCCGGGGTTACCAGGCTTGATAGATTACGAATTGAATATATCAGGGAAAGAATAGGTATAATATCTTGTACAGATTACATAGAGAGAAAACAGAGCAAGTAGTTTGGTCACATTATGAGAATGCATCATGAATAGTTGCCCGTACAAGCATATAACCAAATGAGACCAGGGTACAAAACCAGAGGAAGACCACGGAAAAGATGGATAGAAAACGTCAGTGACATCCTGAGCAGACACGGTCATAGCACAGCCGAGGCCACACATCTGGCGATAGAACGCAAGCTCGAGCTCCAACCACCCCTACACTTAACGGCAAGAGTGGATCACAAACCACCTGGGGAAAGACAATAGACAATAGACGCTGGTTCGTTAGCTAAGCTTACCTGATTACTCTGAATGCCACCTCTTTCCTATATCCAGTTAAAACTAGGATCTAATAGTTGTTGTTCGTCCATCACCAGATATGACCACTTGTTGCATCCGCCTTATGAAATTTAGCTTTATGTATCTATCTATGAGTTCGTATATGGCTTACAAGCTCTATGGAGGCTACAAAAGATCATTGGACTGTTTGGACATGAGATGATCACATTGATGGTGTTTGATCTGCCCCTAACTTTCTATCTAGTTTTCGCTACTCATTTGCTGCATTTCTCACACAATATTGCGCTTTGTTTTTATATTTCAGAGCGTCATGTAGCTCTATTTGGTGAAGTATCTTCCCATTTCTCATGTTTTATGTCAAATTGTTTCAGTGAGATCTTTAAATAGGCCTATTACATAACGGCCTTTATAATTACTTTATCATCTATAGCAGAGGTTTCTTAAATTTTTCAGACGGCGAGCACCGATAACATATAATTGTTGTTGCTGGCGAACACTTTTTAACTCGCGTGTAATGAGCACATTCCATTACAAGAACATCAAGGTGTTCGCTAGCACCAGGTTGAGAATGCCTGGTCTATAAGTATGACCAGCGCCATTTTAAAGTAACAGTGTGCACTACGAATTGGATGTTGGCTGTAAAAATGGTTGCAGTGTTTAAAAATAGCAAGTTTGCCCTCTTACGAGAAATTTTGAGGTCACAATAAAAATAATAGGTCATCAAATATTTTTTTTTAAAGTATTAAAGCAACAGAGCGTTAACTTGTCGAAGGTGCTACATCATGGCCGGGCTTCGGTAGAAGATCTGTTCGCTAAATTAAGTTGGACAGTATTCGTGACGTTTTTGATTATTCTCAGATCATTCGCGCGTTTTCGTGTGTCATTTTCTTTTATTTCTGAGAAATGTGATGACCATCTTGCGAAAAATCGTTAATGGAGAGGTTTAACCTACATTCCTAGGACTAAATAATATTCTGATTTGCTTGGGCGGGTGTGTCAGCTCCCTCTTCCTTCCCCAGCGTCATCGCTTCTTTGGCTACCTTGATAGTGCATGCCCTTTTTCATCTCGTCATATAATAATATTTTTAGTAGACGGTGATCTGTCATACGTAGTACATGACCTATTCAACTAGTTTGTATCTGCATCAGAATAGTATCGCTGGTATGGATACCAGCTCTTTCAAGGACGCTGATAGCCGGGATCTTATCTTGCCATTTAACGGGTCATTATCTTCTCGGACAAATTGTGTGGAAGTGATTCATTTCATCTTCATCGCGTGATGTCTATATACGGTCATATTTCACCAGTATACTACAGCCATGACCGAGCTACAGTAAAGACTTGTGTACAGAACGTAAAAATGACCTGACAAGATGATTTTTTATTATTTCCGTTAATTTCGTTGGTCGGTCTTGTCTTTTTATGGCATACGTCTACACGTAACTAAATAGGGGCCAACGAAAACACGACAATAATAAAAACCGTAACGAATTAAGTCTTGCTTACTTTCTGTACTGAGTCTTTACGTCGATGTTCTCACTACAACACTGGAAGTGTCACTGATTTGTAAAGCTTCAGTTCAGTTATTCAGATAACGATTGCCAGATGACAATACGTAGTTAGTATTGTGAAGTGGCTTAACATCGCTAGCGTGATTCATTCTGACGACACAACCTGAATAATGTACTGAAATACTCACCGGAAAGAGAGCACTGTTCTTCTTTCTGTTTCACAGCTACACTCACCTCCTTGGCCAGTTCCGTGTATGGGTTAGGGATTTGTGTTCGAGCATTGGGGTCATCAAAATTTGGATCTGTGCTGCACCCTGTCGGCAACAATGTGTGTATTTTATTACATATCAGCTACTGTTCTTAAAGACCCATAACAGACAGGTAGTGTTTCTAACTGATATAAAGTAACAAGTATTGAGAGTATCAAAGAACATAAGTATGAACACGCGGGAGTCCGGGGTAATGAGAGAGCAGATAGGTTGGTCGCCCACGCTGCTATTACGGCTGTTGGTGGAGCGATGGATCGGGCAGACATTTTGAATGCCCTACGGGAAAACGCACGAACAAATGACTGTACAAATGACGATGACTCTTAAGTTCCATGATTAGAATAAAGGAGCTTGGTCTGAAATGTGGTGTCGCTAGAAAAGAGAGTTTTTGTGGGCGAGAAAGAATGATGGTCAATCAACGACGTACTGGGACCGTCAGTAATAGTGTAATGGCGGATGCACTCAAGGAAATATCTGAGCACCTATGGACTTGTCCAGAGTGCAATGACGATGATCCAACGACTAAGTAACTAACTATAAGTATGAACGAGCTTATGTCTTGCTTATTACACCTCGGCACTATCACCAAATAAACAATACATCTACTGCTGTCTATACTTGGTCAACGTGTCATAATTTGAAACGAAAAGTCTGATCTCACGTGGAGGAGATTAGCTAGAACAATTAGAAAGTGGCATCATATCATGAATATTATAACTGGGGATTTTCCTAGCGGTTAAGCTGTTCGGCTTGTGTTGAAGAGGTCATTGGTTCGAATCGGGTTCGTGTCGTCTAGTTTACAAGGTTGATTTTTTTGGAGATCCCTGTGGAGTATCGCTTGACGCTACGGAGTTACGTGCTATGAGCGGTACTTTCGACAGGCTGCTTGCCGCTTCGTTGAGAGTGATGGAGTACCTATGGGAAACCAAGTACAATGAAGTAAATCATCCACAACTTTTGAGGGTTTTTTAAAAATCCTCTTTTTATATCAACTTTTAATATATCAAAATTCAAGAGAATATGAAAGCAGGCGCATCAAACTCATCATCATCATCATTAAGTGCCGTCTCCGCAACGAAGGTTGGCTGCAACGTATCTCCAACATCCCCTGTCTCTTGTCTTGGTGGTGCACTCTGTTAGACTGTAACCTGTCCATCGTGTGATGTTACTCTCCCATTTGTATCTCTGCCTACCTCTTGCTCGCTTCCCTTTGACTTTACCCTCAAGTAAGGTCTTCAATAAGGTGTCATGTTTTTTAATGTGTCCAAAATATTTTATTTGCCTGATCTTTATTTCTCTTAGTAGTTCTTTCTTCATATTAGGTGTTTTTAGCACCTCTTTATTTGTTTTCTTCTCTTTCCATGATGTTCTTCCTATTCTCCTATATACCCACATCTCAAAGGCATCAATTCTGTCTTCTAATTGTTTATTTAGTGTCCATGTTTCTGAGACATACATTAATATAGAATAGATGTAGCATTTTATAATTCTCATATTTAACTTGTTTGTAATTTGTTTAGATATTAATATTTTCCTCGTGTCATTGAATGTACTTTTAGCCATTCCTATTCTCCTTTTAACTTCTGTTTCACATCTGCCATCATTTGTGACTATGTGTTCAAGATATTGATAATGTTTTACTTGCAGTTTCTCTCCATGTATGTTTATGTTTACCTCTTGTTCTTCTGTGTCTTTGCTGATTATCATGTTGTTGTTTTTTTTTGATATTTATATCTAGTCCATATTCATTATTTGATTTATTGACTTGATCTATTAGTCTTTGTAGTTCATTTTCACTTTCCGCCAAAAGAACTGTGACATCTGCATTTCTAAGGTTTTTAATTTATTATTTTCCCATTGATCTGAGTCCTGGCATTTCTTCTATATTTTTAAAGATATTCTCTGGGTAGATATTAAATAGGCTTGGTGATAAAATGCATCCTTGTCTTACCCCTCTTCTTATTTCTATGTATGGTGAGTAGATGTTTTCACACCTTCTTCTTCTTCTTCTTTCGTTCACTTGAAACATGTCTATATCTGTAATTCTGTCTCCTTAATAAAACTCACTGTCTTTTGTAGTTCATACAGTGTCCCATAGAGCTTTGATTCCAGTGTTGTTTCCTCTGGCCAATATGTCTGCCTCAGCGTTTCATGCTCAGAACACTCTTGAAGTATATGTTTGGCACTCTGTGCTGCCTGTCCACATGTACACATGGCCGTGTTGCCAATCTTGAACTTTGTATACATGTGACTGCGGAGTCGGTTGTGTCCTGTTCTGAGACGTAGAATTATAACTTGTTCTGATCTGTTCATAATGTGATAGTCATCTTGTGTTGGTGTTTGTGGCTTTCTTATTGACTTTATCATCTGTTTTTTCTGATGGTAGGTGATTGGTATATCTGGTTGGTCTTCGGCAGCACCTTCCTTAGCCAGTTTGTCTGCTTTTTCATTTCCTGGTATTCCACAGTGAGAGGGTATCCACTGCATGGTTACCCTATACTGGTACGACAATTCGCTAAGTAGTTTTTGCAAGTCTGTTAGTTTTCCAGATTGGAGAGCTTGAAGCACTGACCTTGCATCTGTCAGGAATACCACAGGCTGTAGGCCAGAGTTGGAGTTCAGCAATTTTTTAGCTGCCACACTAATTGCCTGGATTTCTGCATCATAATTATTGCAGAACTTTCCTGTCGGTGTTCTGATTGTATCTCTAGGCTTGTGTGGATATTCTATATATACACCTGCACCTCCATTCCTCACAGCATTCTGTGCTGACCCATCTGTGTACACTCTGACCCATATATCTTGTGGATATTCCTCATCCAGGAAACTGAGGGTGACTGTCCTTCGCTGCACACTGTTCTGTTCGTCCTCGCTTAGTATTCCTTTCACATGGGTCTGATTGTATATTGGCATTCCATGGCTTTCACTCCACGGGGTTTGTTCTGGTACAGACCTTAAGGGGCTGTCAACTTCAGGTAGGTCTGTAAGTTGTCTACGGAGTCGTTTAGCTTGATGGATAAAGCTGCTCCTTTTCAGTCGCCCCATTGCTAGATTTTGGAATCTTTCTTTCATTGGATGACTTGGCATACACTGAAACTTTTCTGCTTGAATTAGTACTTTTGTGTCTCTGCGTTCGCCAAGTGTTTGCATTCTTCCCATTTTCTGCATCTCTGCTATGGGTGTTGATTTCATTGCTCCCAACATTATTCTAAGTGCCTGGTTTTGCACTTTATCTAGATCTTGTAATGTGGTGTTTGATGCAGGACACCACGCAGCTGAACCATATTCCAGGTGTGGTCTTATGCCTTGCTGGTAAACTTTACTGAGTATATTTCCACTAGCTCCCCATGTGGTTCCACTTAGTTTTCTCAGGATAGCTAGCTTCCTCCTGGCTTTTGTTGTTGCTTTGTTTATGTGCTGCTTCCATGTCAGCTTATCATCAAAAGTAACTCCGAGGTATGTGGGTTGTTTGTCTTCTTTCAAGAGCTCTCCATCTATCTTGATATGACCAGCTTTTTGTTTTGGTGAGAGGGTAAAGAGTGTAGTGCTGCACTTATCTGTGTTAATGCTGACGCACCATCTATTTGCCCATAAGGTTAGGGCATCGATAGCTCTTTGTATTTGTTTAGTGGCCACTGTTGCATGTTCTTCCGTGCACCAGATCACCAGGTCGTCAGCATACATTGCCACTTTGATCCCGTGTGGTAGTTCAGCAACTAGGTCATTGATGTAAACCAAGAAAAGTGTGGGCGACAGGACTCCTCCCTGGGGGACTCCATGACGCAGTAGAACTTTCTTGCTCTTGCGACCATCTAATTGTACCCTGGCTCTTCTATTATGCAGGTATGCTTTTACCCATTTGTACATTCTTGAGCTAATCCTGCAATTTCGCAATTTCTTTAGGAGCCCTTCTTTCCAGACCTTATCAAATGCTTTCCTGAGGTCTATCCATGCTGCTAGTACCAGTTTCTTTTCTTGTAAGGCATCCTCAATCTCTTGGGAGAGGTAGATTGCCTGATCTTCAGTACAGTAGCACTGTCTGAAAAATGCTTGCTGTGATACCAGAAGGTTTTCACTTTCAAGGTACCACTGCATCCTAAGATTGATAATGCGTTCCATTGTTTTACATAGACAGCTTGTGAGGCTGATGGGCCTGTAGTTGGAGACTGTGTTGCCATCTTTTCCTGATTTGAGGAGTGGTATCATTATTGCTTCTCTCCGCGCCTGTGGTACATTACCTGTGGACCAGCTTGTGTTAAAGATCTGCAGTAGCTTTGCTCTTGCTGCATTTCCCAGGTTTCTAATCATTTCATTGGACACTCCATCAGCTCCAGGGGACTTTTTCATTTTCAATTTGGATATTGCATGCTCCAGTTCTCTCATTGTGATTGGTGCCTCCATGACTTCAGGTATAGGTTCACCTTGTCCAATGTTTTGCTGGCTCTCTCGAACCTCCTGTTGTTTGTCTGGGCTGACTTTGACGTTATTGTCTTCTGCAAAGGAATCTGCAAAGTAATCAGCTGCATGTTTACCTGTTAAAATGTTTCTATCTTTATAAAGTGTGATCCTGGTATTTCTCCCTGTACCTTCATCATTTAGTTGTTTTACAAGTTTCCATAATTTCCTAGTATCTCTTTCTAGGTTCAGCGACTCTGTTTTTTCTTTCCAGCTGCTCCGTCTGGCTTGTAACTTGGCTCTTTGAAATTTAGCCTTTGTTTGCTGATATTTGTTGTGATGTTCTTGGCTAGGTCTGTTCTCAGCCTGCTGTCTAGATGTTTCCATCTCATTTTGCAGCTTTTCCAGTTCATCATTCCAGTAGGGTTTGTAGTTTTTGCGTGCCCCCCTGGGTATGGTTTTACTAGCAGCATGTAGTATACATCTATTAAATTCACTCACTGCTCTATTGATGTCTTTGTCCAAGTTCATGTCCTTAGCTAGAACACTGGTTAAATGCTGGTACATTTTCCAGTCTGACCTTTTATAGTTCCACCTAGTGAGCGTGCTGCTGTCCTTGGTAAATTCATTGTGGATCTCTAGAAATACTGGTCTGTGGTCACTACCTCCAAGCTGCTTTCCAACAACACGTGTGATGTTCCATTCCAAGCCTGGTGAGTGGAATGCCAGGTCTGGTGTAGAGGTGGTGTGCCATGCTCTCGAGTAGAAGGTTGGCGAGTCTGCTGGCTGGTTAATAAGGATGAGATTATTTTCATCCTGCCAGCTCTCAAGTTCCTCACCTCTCTTGTCGATATGATCGTAGCCCCAGCTCTGAGAGTGGCTGTTGAAGTCACCACACACCATAAGTCTCTCTTTGTCTGGAATTGTGTCTAGTGCCAATGGTTTATCATTTGGGCAGTAGTAGTTCAGGAGATGGAATTCTGCACTGTCTGTTTTTAGGTGGAGCATCTGGTATTCTGCCCCTTCCATATATACTTCCAGCTGACATGTGCTGATATTGTTTTTAACAAGTGTCAGAATTCCACCCTTTCGCCTGTCCTTTCTGTCAGACCGGTAGCACTGGTAACCTCTGATTTTGAAGGCTATGTCGCTGCTGAGGTGTGTTTCTTGGATACAGCATATATTAACTTGTTCTTCACTGAGGACATTTTCAAGTTCCAATTTTTTGCTGTATCCATCTCTTTTACTGTTGACACCCTCAGCATTCCAGTGCATTATTTTTATTGGTTGTTTGTTTATTTGGCCAGTAGCTCTATTCCCTTGCCTCCTGGCTCCTCGGGGCAATTGAGAAGGACTTCCAGTAACTGAGGTTGGGCCCTTTCGAGGTATAGGGCCCGGCACCGTCCCTGCCTGAACGTCCGCCACAGGGCAGACACCATAACTATTTATAGATGTAGACATGTTTCCATTGTGTTTTGTGCGTGGCATCCTGATTATCTGTGCGCCTTTTGGCTGGATGCCTCCGTCTTCAGCACTCTGCTTACTTGGGCAGGACTATGGTCCTGCTCAAGTGGGACTGCCCGACCAGTCTTAGTTTCCAGCCCCTGATGGCTGAACTAAGCCCCATCACCTCTGCACGGTGCTGGTCTCGATGGGGTTTTTTCACACCTTATTGATGCAGTTTGTTCATAATACATATTTCTAATCAGTCTGATGTCTTTTCCATCTATGCCTATTTCTTCAAGACTTTTGATTGATTTTTCATGTTGAACTCTGTCAAAGGCCTTGCTGTGTTGGTCACAAGGTGCCAGATCGGGACAAAATGAGACTCTACAACCAAGACCAAATACACTATAGAAGACCGTTAAAATTGGATAGGTAAGGCTGAAAGGCTCAGGTATCGCATTCAGGAGGCAAACCACGACACGGCCATTTCTGGACCACATCCTATGAATTTACAGAAATTTGAGAAAGAACGCAGATGAAGAAGCCTGTTTTTGCCGATACTATATGAACGAACATGTCGCTGCTAACATTCAGACATCACTGACAGAATCCACACAAGGGTGTCCATCTACCGCAGGCTCGTCTTCGATTAAAGTCGATTGGTACAAAACTATTAGCCCCCAGAAAATCAATCACAGTACATTGTTTCAACTATGATATCTTGGACGTCGTGTGCCAAGACCATACTTTGATGTCTGTGACCCGACAGCAAGAATCGGTCATAATTTATATTGGCGGATCGGACTGATTCTTTAATTTTTTCATTGGTCACTCTGCGTATAGTTTGTATCACCCACCAATGAAAAGTACTGATCAACCATCAGTCAAACAACTGATTAATACCCCGGAACAAGTTGTGGCTGTTGCACAAATGTCATGAATCAGGTGAATGCCATTATATGTACCAAAATTCACTTGATAAGAGATTATTTTCACAGCGGTTCCATTAATGTCAGGTCTTTATGTCATTATTACGATACTGGAGTCAAAGCATCCTAATATATTATGTAGACCCACATGTACCGCCATCACACGTCATCTGGATCTCTCTCTCTCTCTCTCTCTCTCTCTCTCTGCATATATACACGCGCATACTCCTACATAGACATAATGCAAGAGGTGCGAGAAAGATGGACAGATGAATCTGACCGTATCTCTTGTAGCTGAACATTGGTGGCAGTAGAATTGGTCCCGTCCTGCTACAGCGTGGAGGACCCAAATATACTCGACGACAAGGCTGTCGTCTGCCATTCCGCGTACTGCTGCTGTTACACGTTTTCTTGACTTCATTGAAACAGCTATTGGTCACTATGTTGTTCTTGGCTGAAGTAGGACGAAGTAAGCGTCGATTCTGCTGGAATTTTGTTATAGGTGTTTCAGATTGCCTAGACTTTACTCTAGGGCTGTTTGAGTTACTGGAAATTCCATGCTTGCAGTTCATGGTAAGGACATCAATTCGCGGGAATTTTTTGCATTTAAAATGCACTCAATCACGTAGACATGCAATAAATGAAGAGAACGTCACAGGAAATGACATCAAAAACAAATAGGGTACTACTATGTTTGGTTTCTATTCTATATATCTATCTATCTATCTATACGCTGTGGCCCTTGTTTGCCTTGCGGCGTCGGGTGTCGAAGAGTTCTCTGGAGATGGCCTTCTTGTGTGCTGTTTGTAAACTTGTTCCTGTGGCTTCTTTGATTTCTTTGATTAATCTTTTACATGGTCTCTCTCTGGTTTCATAGCCGTTATTTGTTTATGTGTCATGGCCATTTGTGGCATGCTATCTGTTGGTAATCTGGAAGTCTGTGAAAACCACTAGATCTGTTGTCTTTTGATGTGTTCTAATACTGGTATTGTTATCTGTCTGATGCTATCGTTTCTAATTCTAATCTGTCTGATTTTAACATTTCTAATTCTATCTCATAATGACACTCGGAGTAGAATTAGAAACGATAACATCTATTTGGCTTCTATTTATGTCTCTAAATTGACAATGAGACTGAAAACGTAAACATACAGAGAATTACAGAATTGGAAGTGTTTAGAGGTGATGGAAGAATATGTACACTTTATGGAAAGAACAGAGGATTGCGTAATCAACACCTGACTGGGACTTGAGTCTATATACACTCTGGAACGGAGCTGGAACGGAGAGCGGAGCACTTATGGGAATGCCCCGTGTGCTATGATGCTAGTTTCTAATCATGAATCGTCTCTAAATCACGTAATATTGTTGTTCTTCGGGTGACATACCTTCCAGAACGTGGTCTTCTTTGTGGATTTTCTGAACTGCTCATTATTATTGGCGAGTTGCCCTAATGCAGAAAAGGCATGTTTAAACCATCTGAGATGCCTCCATCCATCGTCGTCTTGGGCGACCTTTACGTTTTACTAGCAACCATACCTTCCATGATTATTTTCCCTGATGTTATGTCTATATGGCCAATAATATCAGCTTTCTTGCTATAATGTTGTTTGGGAAACAATCCTCTTCGACATTTACTGTTCTTAACACTTTTTGTTTTCTTTTCGCTAGGCAACATATTTCCAAATCCGTTTGTAGCATCTCCTTTTGAAGGAATCAATTAGCTTTGCCACTGAATTATTCCATCCATTCATAAACCCATAACCAGTCAGGGTCATAGAGGTAAGGGGCACTGCACTGAATGCGTCAACATACAGTATCCTCCAGCGATTATTATCGTCAGAAATTCGGATGAGTGTGGAATAATACTGATCTATCCAGTCGTTGATATTGTCTGCACGTGATTTTCTTTGTTTTCCTCTTCTTCTTCGAACATGTAAGGTCGTTTTTAAAGGGAATCTTGTCGGCGAACACCCACAAACCAAGTAAATTAAACCTACTAATAAAACCAACAATTTATTTATTAATTTATTAATTTTTTATACTGACCACATCATCCCGTGTATGTACTTGGTCGATGGAAAATATTGACTAACATATTTCCCATACGTCTCAATAGTGTGGAAAAGAGAAAATCTTTAAAAAACTTAAATTGGATGTGTCATTTGCAGGGTCGTAGATACGATTTTGCTACAATAGTTTGAGGCCCTACAAAAGAAATCGTCCATTTCACTTTTGGAAACGTTTTTAGATTTTTGTTGTTGAGAAAAACGCCTGGGTGAAAGGATGACAGGTTATATTTTTTAAAGTGTTTTTAAGTATTAATTGGCATACTGCAAGTTCACAGAGGAGGGCAGGGATTTAATTATAGTCTAGAATTAATTAACCGAACAGACCATATCCTCGCTTCCTAAGGAAGCACTCAGCGCGAAGTTCAAACGTAATGTAGCGTCAATATCAGTAAAGTGCAATGGAGACGGAGAGAGAAAACACATCTATATAACCACATTGTAAGGACAGCTGAAGAGGAGATGGGAACCACTAGCTAAACCTTTCGCCCACTTAAATACTACAATGGGTAATCACTAGCATGGTTTGGACATGTATGCAGGCATGATTCCTTATCAAAAACAATACTGCAGGGAACTGTCGAAGGAGAAAGAAGCAGAGAAGTTCAAAAAAAGGCATGGACAGACAACATCAAGGAATGGACAGGACAAGATATTTCCACACTCATCCGCATCGCTAAGGATAGAATTCGCTGGAGGAATCTGTGTACTGAAGCATCAAATGTGGTACCCCTACGACCCTGAAGGGTTACGGGTTTATTGATGATTGATGATCCCCGCTAAACAAAAAACACTTAATAAACGATACGAAAACAGTAGACCTATTGGACGCCCTCGTAAAAGGTGGACAGATAGTGTATTAGAGACACTCGGAAATATAACAGCGGAAGAGGCAAATAGAAGGGCAAAAGACCGTACTCACTCTCCCCTCAACACCGAAAGGTACATGAGGACAGAAAGAAAACGAAGAAGAAGAAGATGATCCCCGCTTTGCAATCCCGTATCTGCGGGGACTAATTTTTTTGCAGAAATGTGTCCTCATTATCACTCTGTCAATTTTTCGGTTTTCTGCAAATGTAATCCTGTGTTAACATCTAAACAAATTACAAAAGGCTGAAAAGTAGAATTATAAAATGTTACATCTATTCTTTACTAATGTATGGCCCAGAAACATGGACACTAAAGAGACACATAGAATACATGCTTGATGTCTTTGAGATGTGGACATACAGAAGAATATCGATAACATCATGAAAAGAGAAGAGAACAAACAAAGAGGTTCTAACAACACTGAATATGAAGAAAGAATTATTAAAGGAAATAAAGATCAGCAAATAAAATATTTTGGACACATTAAAAAACATGACACCTTGATGGAGACCTTACTTGAGGGTAAACTCAAAGGGAGTCGAGCAAGAGGTAGGCAGAGATACAAGTGTAAGAGTAACATCACAAGATGGGCAGGTTACAGTCTAGCAGAGTGCACCACCAAAACAAGAGATCGGTGATGTTGGAGGTCTGTTGCAGCCAACCTTCGTTGCGGAGACACTACTTGATGAACATGATGAATTCAGTGCTATATTTAAGAGGCTCCCAGTATCCTGTTTTCTTTGATGTTTTATGCGGTTTATTTTTTCTATTTATTAAAACACGTTCTCCAAAATTAGTTTCTCTAACTTTGGAACTTAATGTGTCTTTTTTCATATGCTCAAAATATTGTATCATGCATTTTAAAAATGGTTTTCATTAACACATCTTTTTCTTTATTCAGATACTTGCAGACATCTTTGATGGCTCATATCTCTGTTATATTCGTTATATCTGTTTATAGTTGTTTTTTTTAAACCATAGACTTTTTATGATAAAGTACGACCCGTTCAACCGCAGACACCAGCTATTGATGTATCGGAGCTTTTTACCATAATATACCTCCGAGGAATGCAACACCAAGTTCGTTTAGTATTTCATTTCATTTGCTGATATTTTCATTTCAAATGCTAGTGTCATTGACAGTATCTCACAACTGTTTCGCATTAGGAAATATACTTTTTTAATAGTTGATGAGCAACTTGCCTTACAGTTATAAACACATTTTAAAACATTTGTTTTCACTTTTGTATTTCTTTGTAAGTTATACTGTAATCTCTCGTCATGTAATCGCATTTCAGTGATTCTCGTCTCTCTTCGTCTCTATTTACTGTTTTCCAAATTTGTATACTATATAACATTGCTGTTGTGTGTAGTCTCCGTTTCATTTTATGGTTTCATTCTGTGTTTGTTCGTCCCTGTCTTAATTAAGACCTTTTGGTCGCAACGTCGATCCGGCCTATTGTTCGAAGTAAAGCAGCTACTTAAGCATTTAAAAAGTATATATTTACTTACCGTAGTTGATGATAACTGAGACTGCAGTTCTTCATCTTCTTCTTTCGTTCGCCTGGAACATGCCTATATCTGAATTTATGTTTCTTCTTTATACTTGACTGTGTTTTAAACGAGGTTTGGGTACTCTATATATACTCTTGCTCTTCCATTTGTTATTGCACTCTCTGTTTACCCGTCTGTATCCATGTGTCTTGTGAATATTCATCATCAAATAGATTGAGAGCAGCTGTGTTACATAGAACAATATTCTGTTTGTTTGTTTGTTTTTCGTTCGCTCCATTGTAATTATCACGGATATCCGTGCGATTTCCGCCGGGAGCGTGATTACGTTGTGCCACCGTTATGCGCCTTGTCGGCCTAGCACATCCGATTTCGGCATGAATATTCTGTTAAATATCCCTGAAAATTCCTTTCACCTCAGTCTTGATATGAAAGGATAATTCACTATGCTCTATCAAATGGGTTTGTTCTGGTACAGACTTAAGGGGGCTATCAACTTCAGGAAAGTCCGAGATTTTTCTACGGAGTCGCTTAGCCTGATGGATAAAATTACTTCTTTTCGGTCGCCCCATTGCTAAGTTTTGGAATCTGTCTTTCATTGGATGACTTGGCATACAGTGCTTGTATTTCTTCTTGTATTAGCACTTTTGTGTCTCTGCGTTCACTCAGTGCATGTACCCTCCCATTTTCTCCATCTCTACTAAGGGCGTTGATTTTTATTGCCCCCGCGATGATCCTAAGTGCCTGGTTTTGACCTTATCTAGCTCATGTAATGTAGTATTTGATGCTGGACACCACGCAGTAGACCCATATTCCAGGTGTGGTCGTATGCCTTGCTAGTAAACTTTACTAAGTATTTTCCCGTTTGCTCCTCATTTGGTTCCACTTAGTTTTCTCAGGTTGGCTAACTTTCTGTTGACCTTTGTTGATGTTTTTTTTCCTTCCATATAAACCTACTGTCAAATGATTCTGAGATATGTGGGTATCTTCCTTCACGAGCTCTCCATTTATGTTGATGCCACCAGATTTTTGCTTTGGTGAGAGATGCTGCGGACGCATTCTTAAGGGTATGATGAAAATCAATCGTCATGCTGCAGAGATCCGCCTCCTCTTAGCTTCACAAGAAAAAAATATGTCTGGTTGCTTATAATAAGCCATTTAGACGAATTGTTTCCCTGGGAAACTACGAAGAAGAAGATATCGGCAAAATGGCAGAAACCCCTCATTGTATCCTTAATGATACATCCGCAGCTAAGGGGTTAAAGAGAGTAGTGCTGCATTTATCCATGTTGATGCTGATACACCATTTGTTTGTCTATGTGGTTACGGTATCCATGGCTCTTTGTACCTGTTTGATAGCCACTATCGCATGTTCATTACCAAATCATCATCATACATTGCCACTTTTGTACCATGTGGTAGCTCAGCAACTAGATCAGTGATGTAGACCAGCAACAGCGTGGGGACAGTAGGACTTTCTTGCTTGTGTAACACTCTAGTTGTACTCTAGCTTTTCTGTTATATGTGTACGTTCTTTATCCATTTATGCATCCAACAATTCATTACGCAATTTCTCAATTTTATTAGAAGCCCTTTTTTCCGAACATTGTCAAAAGCTTTCCTTAGGTTTATCAATGCTGATATGACCAGTTTCTTATCTTTAAATGAAACTAAGACATGGCCAGCCTTCGTTTCCAGCCTCTGTTCGGTGAACTAATCCCGATCTTCGCGGCAAAGATGACCTCTGTTGACTGTACTACGCCCGATCTTCGCGGCAAGGATCTGGCCTCGATGTGGGAGACTACAGTAAAACAGCATACCAATAAAATACTAATTGTGGCAGATACTAGAAGACTACATAATACATACAGAATACATGAATAATTACTATACAATATAAGAGAACTATATAAAAAATTACGAAGTATAATAAGAAAAAAGGAAGGTCTCACAGAACCATTCGAAGAAATAACGGGAGTAAGACATGCATATGTAATATTGCCACTGCTGTTTGTTACATACACGGATAGGATAACGAAAAATTCAAAAGCAAGAGGCGAACATAATATCACAGAAACAACAAGATATCTAAGTAACGTAACTAGGTCTACACGATCTACTCTTCACAGACGATCAATGTCACATATGAAACTGAAGATGAACTACAAAGACACGCAAATTCATCACAGGGATCCTGCGATCAATACAATATGAAATTCAACACATCAAAAACAGAAACTATGAAAGTATGCAGAGCAACAGAATAGCTAAATGTGTATGTTTACTTTAAAAAATAAAATAGGTATCAGAATTTAAATATATATGAAGCATTTTTACAGAAGATGGCAACATTTATAATTGAGATGAGGTGTCCAAAAAACCGCTGTAACATACTAACAGTCACCTCTTGTTAAAAAAACTAGCGATCAACATGGCAACCACGCGACATAGGCCCTATAGTAAACACCATCTTTATTCCAACGTTATGTTACCAGTGCCAGACATGGCTCGTGACAAAAACACTCAAATTACATCATGTGAGATTAAGTCTGGAGATCGAATCGCAAGTAAACACATCAAACTGCGACTATTCAATGCAAGTGTGATCTGATCCATTATTGACATGTGGATGTGAAAGTTGGAAATCTACCGCAATAATGGATAAGAAGTTAGTTGCCTTCGAGAATATATGCCTCAGAAAAATCACAAATACTAATTGGAAAGACTTCAAATCAAAGAGGTAGATCCCGGAATAGGGTAATAAAGTTTTCTAATACTGAATAACACACATAATGACACACTAATCGACGTTTCGACCAAAATGCCTTATCAAGACAGACAATTGAAACGAAATTAAAACATATAGCAGAAAGCGAACAGTAATAACATCGACGGTCACATCGGTATGAGAAGTATGGATTGATCGGAAGAGGCGAAATGACACTGGACAAGGAAAATACAAAAATGACAACAAACATGTGACATGAAACAAACAGAAACTATGGATCGATTAAAGTCATATATGAGACATGCGCTCATTAATACCGTCGGGTTTAAGAGTGCCATATTGATAAATGCAGCGGTCCTCAAGCGCCAGGTGGACCCGTTCGTCAGAGAAGCACGACTTAATTGCCATAACCTGAATGTCCTGAACGCCCCGATGACCCGTGCCATTAAAGTGGACCTCAACAGGCAAACCCGAATGGTTCTTTATGCTGTACAGATGTTCGCAGAATCGGTCTGCGAGCCTCCTTCCAGTTTCACCTATATATGTCATGGCGCAACGCTTGCATATGATGACTTCAAATCAAACGACATACTAAAAGAGGAGACAAAACAAGAATACATGATAAAAATCATCAGAAAACGCAGCTGGGCATACATTGGCCACATACTTAGAATGAAGGAAGACAGAATTCCACGACAAGTCTTCATGTGGACACCAGACGGGAAAAGAAAGCAGGCAAGACCAAAAACAACACTCAGAAGAATACTTATGAATGAATTAAAATAAGCATATATAAATGCACAAGACCTGCATTCCGTGGCAACTGACCGACAGGCATGGTGAACTATGACATACGTCCTATGTGCCAAACATTGCAAAAGAGGAACTGACTGACTGACTGACTGAAATTAAGTGCATTAGAAAGGCTATAAACGTCGTCAGAAAAGACCGAATGAAAAATGAAGACATCGGAAAAATAGTATTATCATGCAAACAATATATAGAGGGACAACGGATCAACTCGTTCGGCTACCTTATGCGAAAGGAACCATCACAACCAGACATCCAGGCATAAACAACAGAAAAAATAGCTACAAAACAAGAGGAAGACAAAGAACAAGATGGAAAGATTAAGTCAGAATGATTGTTAAAAGACACGGTCTAACCATGACAAGCACAACGACGATGGCCAAAGACAGAACACTTCAACTCCCCACGACGCCTGCCAACATTTGTAGAAAAGACAATAGGTATATAGAGACCATCAAGCACAGTAATAAATTTTATAGGTGACAAACCACATGCAGAATATCTGAGGGTCCAACCAGTGGCCCACCAGACTAGCCACCATGCAGCAGCAACCCCCCCCCCCCCAGTAAATAGTATGCCTATATAGTGAGACTTTCTTCTTGTAGAGGCCACACTCATATCGTCTTACCTAATACGCAATTTGCCAGAAAATATCAGGCAGAGAAGACAGGGTCGCAGTAACACTAGTTTAAGATGATATCAAAAGGGATACGTGTTTACCCCTCTGAGTAACCTGGCTTTTCAAGGCATTGCACACTGTTACGGTGGTGAGAGGTGGAATATTTTCAAAATATTTCGCACATGTGAAAGTTGGAATCTTCTCAAAATATTGCAAACATGGGAGAATTGAAATCTTTTCAAAACATTGCACACAGATGAGATCTGGAATCTTCTCAAAATATAGCACACATGGGAGAGTTGGAATCTTTTCAAAATAGTGCATACATGTAGGAGTTGAAATTTTCTCAAAACATTGCACATAGAGGAGAATTGGAATCTTTTTAAAACATTGCACACAAGTGAGAGCTAGAGTCTTCTTGTTATGAATTAAAGTGTTAGAGCAGTGGTTTGCGACCATGTTTGCCCTTGGCTCATTTTTGGGATAATGTTTCCTCCTCGACACCTGTGTGGCCTAAAGAGCCATGTTGACTTTCTCCAAAACTTTTTAGTCTTTATATGTCCCAAGACTTGCTACTCTCTCTCTCTCTCTCTCTCTCTATATATATATATATATATATATATATATATATATATATATATATATATATATATATATATATATATATCTTGTTGTTATACATCGCAAGACCTGTTACTATATATATATCTCAAGACTCGTTCTCTATATTCCATGACTTGTTACTCTTTATATATCTCAAGACGTGTTACTCTTTATATATCTCAAGACGTGTTACTCTCTAGGGCCTACATATCCCAAGACGTGTTTATATATATATATATATATATATATATATATATATATATCATCAAAAGTATCCCTTTGAGAACCCCCCCCCTTCCTAGGTAATACGAATGTGTGCTTGCCAATTAAAAAGTATGTTCCCTGGAAATCGCCACGGAATTTTGTGGGAGGTGGGGTAGGGGTGGTATATTTCCCACGTTGATTGCCACTGCTCTGGAGTAATCCCACCTCACCCCATTTACACAAACTGATACAAGGTATGTTGCTTGTAACCGTGACTCTCGACAATACTACTGCCTACGGTTGCGTCGCATCTCATGGGAGTCGAAACAAACAGTGAAGAAAGCAGACTTCCCAATTGTTGCATCAGTTTATCAGTTTATCTTTGTTTACTTCCTCGCCGTCAATTTTAACTGTTGCTATGTTTTGTAGGGTCATTATTAAAAACACTCTTTCCATACACTAAGCAATCTTTATGTTTAGCGTTGCTAATTTTCAGTAAATGCCAGCTGTGTTTATAAGCCACTGTATATGCATTGCTGGTCGGTGCATTTTACTATTATCTATCCCAGGTAGAAGCTGGTTGATAACATCCACACTTGCCGTTAACCCTAACCCTATGTTTATAAGCCACTGTATATGCATTACTGGTCGGTGCATTTTACTGTCTATTATCTATTATCTATGATATATCATGGAGCCCGTGGCAGTACGGCTAGAACGCCGTCCTCAGATTCCTGAGGTCCAAGTATTTTTGTCTTTCTGAGGTGCAACAAAAAATTCTTCCTTTACACGTCGTGGCGACAGCCCTGGCAAAACGGCCTTTATTTCAACTGCCTTGAAAAGCCTCTCTGCACTCCTTAACATGAAAACATGCAGTAACGAAATTTTTTTTTATCTATTATCCAGGTAGAAGCTGGTTAATAGCATCCACACTTGCCGTTAAGCGTAGGGGTGGAAGCTGTAAGTTTTTGTTCAAGACCAAATGTGCTGCCCCGTCGTACGGAGTCCGTGTTTGTGAAGGGGCGGTCGTGATGTTATAGATCTTACCTCGGTCTTCCCTTGGCTCTGTAATTCAGATAATCGTTTGTGGTATTTGGCTTATTCTCATAAGATGACCAACCCACCGTATCTGCTGACGTTCTATATATTCGAGCATCATCATTTTCCTCTTGTGTCAAGCTTGGCACATAAGGCAGATGCCATAGCTCTCCATGCTTGTCGATCAACATCCAATTGTTCCAGATCGTTCGTTTTTAATTCGATACAAGGCATTATTCCTACTCTTTTTCTGATATCCTCGTTTCTTATTCTGTCTAGTTTAGTGACCATAGTTGCGTTTCTCAAACACTTCATCTCACATGTGATGATATTCCTCTGCTGCAAGGTTTCACTTTATTGACTTGTAACGAAGTAGATGAATTAATGAAACGAATATCTTCTTCTTCTTCTTAATTCTAAAACTCCTGCATA